>CM031244.1:557375861-558079154 GCA_018340775.1 Taxus wallichiana var. yunnanensis | reverse complement strand
TGACCAGCTCACCTATATATATATGTGTGTGTTTCATGCGCGCCAAATGTCATTTTCACTATCCACAGAGCACGTGATTTCCTTTCTTCTCTGAGCTCACAGCCGGCCCCGCTTCTCATCGCTTTCAACAGCGTTGTGGACCCGTTTTCATTTTTGCTATTTATCCGAGTAAGTGCTCTTATCTCTTTCGTGAGTTTCTTTAGATAGTGTTTCTTGCTCTACTTGGTTTGGTTTTTGATATGCATGTGTTGAGCTTTTTCCCCGCATGCTGTCTTTCCTTATCTTCCTCTTTCCAGATCTGCTGGAGGAGGATGTCATCCTAGAAACAATGGTTTGTAACCCTCCTGGTTTTAACCATTTCATTTACCCAAATGACCTATCAAAAGGAAAAGAGGAGAAGAAGAAATCTAAACCATGTAAAGCCACCTTTGAGAGTGATTTAGTTCACTTTTTCTCTCTTGCCTTTGTGCATCATCATGTCACCCTGCCATTACATAGAACAAAACCCGCGCCAATGGCACACCTTTCATACTTGTTGCATCATGAACTCCTGCGCCCTCAAGGCGCGCCTCTTTCACATGCTGCAAGTGCTAAACTTGTGCCCCTTTGGCGCACTGATCCTTCCCTTCTTTGCATCACATTTCCATCGTCAATGGTGCACCTGACAGATCCACGGCCACAAGATTTATCTGCGCTAAGTACAAATCTTTGAAGGCGCAGCGCATCCCGATTACAATAACATCATGTTGTGTAAACCTTTCATGCATGCTGCGCCATGCTCCCTTTGGCGCACGAAAAGTTCTTGTTACGAACCATCCATGCGCCAAAGGGCGCACTAAATCCCAATGCAACATGAAAAGTCCATGCGCCTTTGGCGCATCATCATCTCTATGCAACACATTTTTTCATCGCCCTTTATAAAATGCAATCTGCGGTATGCATGTGTATGTGCGCCTTGCCTATTTAGCCATGTAAGCTGCAATTTTCATGTGCCACTGCGCCACGAGCCTGAAAATCTCTAACTCTTTCTTCTAACATTCCAATGGAAGATCAAATGGCTAATTCAACCTTTTGAATTGGGTCTCGCTTCTTCTTCATGCGAGATCGGCAAGCGAGTTCGAAAGAACATATGTCTACATCAGCAAGAGACCCACCAAATCGAAAGGAAAGGCTAAGCTTACGAGAGGAAGAGATGAAGTATAAATATCAAAAGGTTAGAATGCAGAGTCACGGGCCGAATGCGGCGTGGATGTCGAGACTCGAAGTGGGGCATATCGACATGGAGGAATGCAGGCGAGAACTCAAAAAGTTCTGAGAGTCCATGGATGGACAAACTAATAAGCGATGCCCTGCGCATTTGAAGAATCCCCATCAACGCCGTCAACAATGAATTTCTAATGGTGATTGACCAAAAGTTACAACAAAGACACAAGTGTGTCAGCAGCAAGGGCGAGGTAGTCATTAACCTCACTTGCCCGTCATTTTGAGATCATACTTGGCATCCCTCACCACGGCACTTTATGGCCGTTAGCCAAGCAAAGTGCATCAAGGCATGGGAAGACAATGAAGACCAATGTATGCAGCTAATGAATGAAGTATATCACAGAAAAATAAGAAGGTGGTAACCCGGTGGCCCCAAATCATCCACCGCAGTGACTTCTCGAGAAGAGCTCAGCGATACCATTACCTTCTGGCGGGGTCTTCGGGCTTTGATGCCCATTACTTCCATAAATGGATCTGTGCTATTTGGAAGCAATGAATAAGAATTTTCTGATCGGTGCTTTTCTTTGGGGGGAAATTATAAGCAGCACCATCTCCGAGCGGCTCTGACAATTTAGCTGCAGAGGTATTCCACATGAACTCCTCGTGGTCTACGGCTGCGGCATCGGAGAGGATTATCCAGGCCTAACACGAAGTGGAGTTTGGCCTCAGGTCAAAATATATGAATATTATCCAGAACTGAGGTTGGAGAATAGCATCGCCCAATTCACCAAAATCAACGATGCATTCTTTTACCACGTCATCTGCCTGTTGAGGCCGAATATGACTCATGGTCGTACGACCAAAAACATAGTGGCAGCCACGGAGAAATGGGGGGCCCTGTTCACCCAATTTCCCACATTCACCTATCTGAGGGCTGTCAACTTTTTGGGAGAGCCAACCAGGCTACCAAGGTATGCTGGGCCTAAACTGATTCTACTAGAGCTATCAAGGCAGCTGGTCACATACCACGAAAAATGCCTTAAAAGAAAGAAGGGTGGAACTCCTTTCCCCCTCACAGTGGGCCGATACACATGCTCTACCCACCACAAGGCGAAGAAATGTTCGCGAGAAGTGGAGTTACTTAATTTGAAACATGACTTTGACCGAGGCCTACCTTCGACCCAAGAGGCTGCTGCCAAAGTAAAGCTTGATCAATCCATGTTCCTCGGATCGAGGACATTTACATTGACATCCTCCATGAGGTAGAGCTCATAAGAAAGGATCATTCTCACGGCTTTGTGAGAAATCATCCAATATGGGGTAGCCATTGTCCCAAAGGCTACCGGACTACAAAAGATGAAGTAGACAAGGTATATATTGATACAGATGGGGACGATTGGCCCTTTCCGGCCATTGATAGAACTAAAGCTCCTTAGACAATAGAGGAGAGGGTCAAGGAGACTTTGCGTAGGACAGAACATTGGTGCCGGATGAACGGCCTAATCTACCTCGGGGTTGATTTCACTACCTCCCCACTGGGTAATGCACCTCCACGATCCATAAAAGCGGCCTAAAGGTAAAGGCAAAGGCGTAGAAGGTGAATCAACACCATTCGAGAAAAGAAGCCCCTGAAAGTCCTCCTTCCACGGCGCGAGAACAAGTCATAACTCTAGAGGAAGAAATAATAGAGGATAGTCCCATAGGCCCATCCACCCGGGATGTCGGCATTATTCTGACAGCAAGCGGAAGTTCCTTCCGTCCTACTTCTTCTCTTCCTTCCCTCCTCGAGTGACTCAAGCGACCATCCCTTTGGTCATGTCCTCTATCCTTTCTTCTACTCTTTCCCTGCTTCTTCGTCTATCTTCTCCTCCCTCTCACGATCTTTCCTCCTCCATTTCTTCCCTCATCTCCGAAGCTCCCTTCCCTTCCTATGTCTTCTCCCGCAGCTGCAGTTTCCCTTCCTCCGTGGACACTTCTTGGCTATTCTCTCAATACACGCCGCCGCGTGTCTCCACATTTTCCCCTCTTCTCTTGCAGTTGTCCCCTCCTCTGTTTCGGTCCTTCTTCCATAGGACCAGCTGGATCTCTCGGCAGCTAAGCGGCAAAAGAGAAAGTTCCCATCACTCGATGGACTTTTGATGATCCCAGCCAAAGGGCGAAGCGGCTTGTTGCACGCTTCTCTAAAAGTCTTTGCGGTGAGAGAATCATGGAAATTGCATACCCCGATCCCTCAAAGAGAAAAAGATCTGTCTCCAGCAGATTTTCACGTGACCCAAGTCACAATGGGGACATCTTACGAAAGTCTCCGAGGGGAAGCTCTTTCCACGGTTGACGCCCTCTGTCAAAAGCTTCAAGAGACGAAAAAAGAGAAAAGGCTACTAAAAGAGCAAAACAAATATCTGCTCCAAGCCTTACGAGAAGATGGGTAGTGCACCTCCCACAAGCGCCTTGCGAAACCTCGAGCTTCTCGGCGGGAAAATCAATGAATATGCAAAGATCGGCGGCGAGGGTATGGCCGTTTCCGGCTTGGAGGGCCGAGATCCTCGGGGCGGTGAAAGAGTGATCATCGAGTTTGTCAATTTGTATCCCGAACATCGGAAAGGCAAACAAGGAGCTCCAAGCATTAGCGAGGGCCCATATCGAAGAGTTGGAACACGCTGAAGTGCTTACAGGCCTTCCAACAAATGTTTGCCCATTGAGTCGAAGATCACAGTCAAGTTCGGCGTCTTCGGCCATCAGTGTAGACACCAAATTCGTGTCTTGACCCCTTGTGACCCGCATCCCATTTCACAACCTAACCTCATTACCTAAACCTTACACAATTATTTATTAATTACCTCATAATTGATAAATCCACATCGCATATACCGCCACCTCACTTGGCCACCTCACCATGACCTAGCCCTAAACCTAAACTAACCTAATTAGGACCCATGACTTGGTCTAGACTCACATCCATAACTAATGCCTCCTTACTCGCACCCAAAGCCGACCTTCTAGCCACTTGACCAAGCCCATGGCCATTTGATCCCTCGGGAAAAAGCGGGGAAGGTGGGCTATTTTACTAAAAATAGCCTACTTTTTCCTAACCGTCTTAGTTCTACTCGAGCACGCCGTCGGTTATGCAACCGCCATCAGTTCCTGTAAATAGGCTCCCAAACCAAAACAACGGATCGGAATTTCATTTTGGAGATCGGTCGAAGGATTGTTGGATCAATAGAAAGCATTACGAGCAAGAGCGAGTCGAGATCTTCACTTGACCAAGCGAGACAGTGAAAATACTAGGCGTGTTTACAGCTAAAGGAGATCAACTTGCACCTTCATAAAAAACGATAAGTTACATCTTGCATGTCCTCCATTATAACATTTCTTATGCTTTTGGAATTACAGTCCTCCCAAAATCCGTTTGAATCCATTATCAACGCATACCATTACCTCTAACTATCATTCTTTTGCTTCTAACCATCCCATTTCCTAATACTATCCAAAAACCAGCCATTACAAACACCTGACCAGCCCGAGAAGATCCTAGAACCCACCGGTATCGGTTATCGATAGTCGGCATCGGTTATAGGTAGCTCCAAGGCACATCGGTTCCTTTGATCAAAAACCAGGAAAAACAGCCTTTCCCTACCCAGTTCAGCCCAAGCAATTTAATTGATATTTCTGAGTCTTTTGTGTTAATTCACGTTAGCGAAGCCCGACCACCTTGAAAAGGAAGTTTTACATTTCACAGGCCCAAGCAGCGGTTTCCTCATTTATTGTTTAATCAAATCTTGTGGTCTTGTGTTCTTATTTGCAGAGTAGTCCTTCCCAGACAAAAAAGAGTTCTCATGATCTTTGATCTTTCTCTGAGTACGCACACATGATCTCGACATTCTACGGGTATTCCTCCTAACCCTAACCTTATACTGTTTCTAAAAAGGCAAGCATTTCAGTGAAACATTTTGTACTGAGATAAGGTTTCTAAAATGTTTCACTCGGAAATGCTTCATTCCTTTTAGAAGCAGAGATAAGGTTAGGGTTAGGAGGAATACTGGGCAGAATGTCGAGATGATGTGCGTGTACCGTAGAAAAAGAGGTTGGCTAGAGAACTCCTTTTTATGCAGGAAGACTACTGCAAATAAGAACACAAGACCACAAGATTTGATTAAACAATAAATGAGAAGCGCCTTGGGCAGGGAAATGTAAAACTTCCTTTGAAGGTGGTGATTTCCTGCTGCGTGAATTAACACAAAAAGTACTGTAAAATATCAATTAAATTGCTTAGGCATTTGAAGCTAGGTAGAAAAAAGGTGTTTTTCACAGTTTTTGATCAAAGGAACCGATGCGATTACCTATATGCCGATGCGATTCGATAACCGATCCGAGTGGGTTCTAGAGATCTTACAGGCTGGTTGTGGTTTTGTAATGGCTGGTTTTGGATAGTATTAGGAAATGGGATGAATTAGAAGCAAAAGAATGACGATTAGAGGTAATGTACGTTGGATAATGGATTGAAAGCGGATTTGGGAGGCTGTAATTCAAAAGCATAAGAAATGTTATAATGGAGGACATAAGATGTAACTTACTGGTTTTTACGAAGGTGCAAGTTGATCTCCTTTCTTTGTAAACACGTCTAGTATTTTCACTCGTCTCTGCTTGGTCAAGTGAAGATCGGACTATTTCCTCGCTGAATGCTCTCTGTTGATCAGAAATCCTGGCCCGATCTCCAAAATGAAATTCCGATCCGTTGTTTTGGTTTGGAGCCCATTTACGAGAGGAACCCGATGGCGGATTTGCGTAGCGGCGGCGGTCAGTAGAGGCGGCATCGGTTAGGAAAAGTAGGCTATTTTAGTAAAATAGCCCACCTTCCCTGTTTTCTCGAGGGATCGATCGGTTGCGGGCTTGGTCAAGTGGCTAGAAGGTCGGCTTTGGAGTGCGAGTAAGGAGGCATTAGTTATGGATGTGAGTCTAGACCAAGTCATGGGTCCTAATTAGGTTAGTTTAGGGTTAGGGCTAGGTCATGGTGAGGTGGCCAAGTGAGGTGGCGAAGTAAGCGATGTGGATTTATCAATTATGAGGTAATTAATAAATAATTGTGTAAGGTTTAGGTAATGAGGTTAGGTTGTGAAATGGGATGCGGGTCACTGAGAAGTCGTAAGACACGAATTTAGTGTCTACATTAGCCCCTTATTGTCGTGTAGCTTGTTTTGTTAAAGCTGCGCGAATAATAATATGAAGTGGTTTCTCATGTTAAGGATATAGGTAATCCCCCTCAAATCTATCACCGATGGAGTGAGCGGGAAATCGGGGATAGGGTTGATAAAGGGTACATGTTGTAGAGAGGATGGTAAGGTGGTAGGGAAGGTCGAGGAAGCGAGACGCATGTTGAAATGCAACGATGCGACTAGGGTATATGATTTGATGAGCAAACCCCGGCGATGTATAGGCAAAGGTCGATAGTTTATCAAACAAGGGTGATATAATCACGGTATCAAGGCATAGGAAGTAGCTCAGGGTATATAACAGGTAAGGTGCGAGAGCGTTTAGGCATGTTCGGCGGTACGAATGGTTGGTTTGGTTGAGATAAGCGTCACGGTCTGAGGTCACAAAGGCAAAGTTGGTCGACAGATCAAGTCGAGGACCCTAATCGTGCTAAAACACGAGAAACAGTGAGCTCGATTGAACACAAGGTACATGATGGATGGATAAAATAAAAGCGTTGATTGTGGGTATGGTATGGAAGTGATACGGCCTTGGGTCGGCCAAGTTGTTGGGTTGTGGCCTTGGGGCGAGACCATAGCAGTAGGAAGTAGAGGAGCCTTAGGTCGGGCAATGGTAGGCGAGGCCTTGGGTCGGGCCAAATAAGTAGGTTGAGGCCTTGGGTCGGGCCAATTGGTAGGTTGAGGCCTTGGGTCGGGAGCCAAATAGGTAGAGGCGAGGCCTTGGGTGGGCCGAATTGGTAGGTTGAGGCCTTGGGTCGGGCCAAATAGGTAGGGCGAGGCCTTGGGTCGGGCGATTGGTAGGTTGAGGCCTTGGGTCGGGCGAATTGGTAGGTTGAGGCCTTGGGTCGGGCCAAATAGGTAGCGAGCCTTGGGTCGGGCGAGTGGTAGAGTTGAGGCCTTGGGTCGGGCCAAATAGGTAGGTTGAGGCCTTGGGGCGGAGCCTTGGGTCGGGCCAGAGTCGGGGTAGGTTGAGGCCTTGGGTCGGGCGATTGGTAGGTTGAGGCCTTGGGTCGGGCAAATGGTGAGGTTGAGGCCTTGGGTCGGGCGAATGGTAGGTTGAGGCCTTGGGTCGGGCCAATTGGTAGGTTGAGGCCTTGGGTCGGGCAATTGGTAGGTTGAGGCCTTGGGTCGGGGTAGTAGGTTGAGCCTTGGGTCGGGAAGGGTGGTAGGTTGAGGCCTTAGAGTCGGGCGGACCCGGTGAAACAAATGTTGTGCTGGCAAAGTGGGCGAGGCGATATTGGTGAAAAAGAGGCAAGGAGTAAGAAGCGGCAAAGAATGGGGTGAAAGTTGGGTATCAAACCGATGTCGATTCCGCATGGCCGATATCGGTTAAGGGACCGATACCGGTTTCTTAGGGCAAAAAAAAACGGACATCGGTTAAGGTCGAAAAACCTATAAAAAAGAAAAATACGGCTTGTCATTGTCACTTTTGTTATTTGCAATCAAATTGACTTATCGGCGTGGAGAGTTTATTTGGAGGGTATTGAGTGAGGTGGAGCTATTTGATTGGCGGAGAGAGTTGATAGTAGGCCCGAATAGTTGAGAGGCGGCGAGTGATTGGCGGGAGACCAGCGAATCGGGATTGGAGCCATAGCACACAGGCGGGGAGGAGGCTGGAGGAGGCTGGACCAGTGGACCGCCACCACCCATCCCACCACGGCAGCGTGTCGTAAATGCGTAAATTCTAAACTCGTTATTTTATGCATTTGGTTGTATTAAGTGAGATTGGGGGTTTGGGTAGGAATTTAGTTGTTTTAGGAAATGAGGAGTAAAATAGATGTAATTTGAAAAAAGAGAGGGTAGATAGGTAAGATAGGGTAAAAGGCGGCTAGGTGTGTAAAATTTGGGGGTGTTTGGGTGGGTAGATGGGTAAAAATAGGTGAAAAATGGTTTTGGGGGCGCGCGAGGTTCGGCTCGGGCGAGAGGCGGTGGCCGATGTCGGTCGATAGGCGGCCGGCATCGGTCGGAAAAGCATAAGTGAGGTTGAATTGGGGGCTCGGCATCGGTAAATGTCGGCCGGTATCGGTGGGAAGGTTGAGGGTGGAGTTGGGATGGGATTGGGTGTTTGGGTTTAGGATGGGGTTTAGGGTTTAGGGTTTAAGTTTGAAGGTGGGTTGGGTGGCGTGTTGGGGTGTGGGTGGAGTGGGGTTGGGTGTTTGGGTTTGGGATGGGGTTTAGGGTTTAGGTTTAGGTTTGAAGGTGGGTTGGGTGGCGTGTTGGGGTGTGGGTGGATGGGGTTTGGGTTTAGGGTTTAGGGTTTAGGTTTGAAGGTGGGTTGGGTGGCGTGTTGGGGTTGGGTGGGTGGGGTTGGGTGTTTGGGTTTGGGTGGGGTTTAGGGTTTAGGGTTTAGGTTTGAAGGTGGGTTGGGTGGCTTGTTAGGGTTTAGAGTTTTGGTTTAGGTTTGAAGGTGGGTTGGGTGGCGTGTTGGGGTGTGGGTGGGAGTGGGGTTGGGTGTTTGGGTTTGGGATGGGGTTTAGGGTTTAGGTGGGTTTGGGTTTGAGTGGGGTTGGGTGTTTGGGTTTGGGTGGGTTGGGAAGGGTGAGGTGTGGGGTTAGATTTTGGGGTGGAGAAGGGTGAGGTGTGGGGTTAGATTTTGGGTGTTACTGAAAAGGGGTTTAGATGGTAAAGTAGATGTTATAATAAAAGTGGGTCTAAGAATGTGGGTTGGTTTTGCGAGCACGTCGGCGGTTGACGATGCGTGATAGGATGCCTCCACTATTGGAGTCGGATGAGGCCACACATCTCTGCGGCGCATTGGGCCATCATGCGCGAGTGGGACTCGGCGGGGTCAGTGCAGAGTGATAGAGAGATCACGGTCGATGGTCGCCCTCATCGAGAGATGGGATCCGGTGGCCAATGTGTTCCATCTGCCGGCCAAGGGAGATGGCCGTCACATTAGAGGATGTGTATCGCATCCTGCGGCTACCCGATCGAGAGAGGCCATTTTCGAGTAGATCGAGGCGCCATGGATAGCATCTGCGAGTTTTGGGGATGCGGCCGCGCTTGCTTACGTATCATAAGCGCGAGCATTGGATATAGTGATATGTACCGCGCACACAGAGACATGGGAACACGGCTTGCCGTGTTGATGATGATAAAGGATCACTTCGCCCTCCCGGATTCGAGAGGGAGGCCGCTTCCACAGGCATTGATGGGAGTGCTGCTTTGGAGATGGTGGAGGAGCACACACATTTTGCATAGGCACAGTGTATACAGTGCATTACTCTGAGGAGTTATGGGAGCTGCTCCGGAGGAAGCGATTTGGTATTTGTTCTACATTTTTGTTACCTTTGTTGGGCATACGAGCACATCGTATGCATCGAGGCGATAAGGCTACCCAGCGACGGGAGGCCACAGTGGTCGTATCCGATATAGCTTTGAGAGGTGGTTGGGAGTCGTGGGCCAGCCACGGCGGTTGTTGCGAGTCGGGATGTGGTCTATTATAGACACTTGCTAGAGGGCCTTACGGCGGTAGGCATTGTATGGAGACCCTACGAGAGGTCACCGGCTGGCGAGAGAGCCGCGTGCAGTGCGCTGATCAGTATACATTACGAGATAGCGGAGGCGGGGCGGAGGCGGGAAATGCAGCGGATACCCCCTAGAGAGTGCGCGAGCGAGATGGGGCTGCGGCAGGGCAAGCCACCTCCCTTCCCTCGGTCTGGGGAGGGATGATGTAGAGGCCCCCTTGCCAGCGCCACGGCCTTAGGATCAGGCCCAGGTAGCGGAGAGACCCGGAAGGTGAGGTGTGGATGATGCTTGGGTGCAGGAGCATCAGGTATGGTGAGTAAGAGGTGGAAAGCGGCGAGATAATGCACTTTGCAGCCGGACTTAGGCTGCGATTCTGGCGAGAGAAGAATCAGCTCGGGCGAGTGCAGCTATTACGAGGGGCAGTTAGGCTGCCGAGCACGAATAGGGGTCTTACGAGGCGGCTAGCGAGCTCGAAGTACGAGCACAGGCAGCACCACCACAGCGGCCACGGCCACGAGTGCGAAGTATGCAGTACGAGCGGCCGTACAGCGGCGGCGCAGCCACGGCCCAGATACCACCACGGCCACGAGTGCGAGTACGAGCACGGCGGCACCACCACGGCACCACAGCCACGAGTGCGAGTACGAGCTCGGGGGTATTGGTGTTAGGTGCAGAGGACCGGCCCGATTCCTTGATGGCGCGAGATCGCTATATGGAGTGAGAGCGAGAGGCCCGATATTATCGAGGATATTCTTGATAGTACCGGAGTCGAGTATCGGCATATGCGGCTCATAGAGCGAGAGACCTCGCCGGCCCGAGAGATCTCGGGAGGAGCAGCCACAGTGGCGTGTCCGTGACGAGCGGGAGGCGAAGGCACCACGGGGACCAGCGGGAGAGAGTGCGAGGCGGTGGGGAAGGCGATAGATCCCGACATGGTTTTGTATAGGGACATGGGCACCGGTCTGCGAAGCAGTTGTATTGATAGAAGGCTGCGTGCCTACACTTATTCATTGTTTTGATTCATTTATTTATTATATACGGCCTACGAGCGATCACGGGTTGTATATTTGATACGGCTGCGAGCGAGTATATTTTGATATGAGAGGCCGGCTGCGAGCGAGTCGAGATTTTAGTAGGTATTGCGGCTGCGTGCGGCTTTGGTATTGTATGAGATCACGAGGCCCCGATGTAGGGCACATTGTATTTTGAAAATTTGTATATATAGAGAGCGATGTTTTGATCCACATGCGGTGTTCAAAATGTGTTGAAATATGTAGTTAATGGTAGTAATAGATAGAATGTGTGATGAGTTTAATTGACATGTTGATAGATGGATGATCTTTGATGTTTTTGTTTGTTTATACGTATATATATGAATGTCGAGGTTATGTGATGAATTGGTGGTTTTGTGACATTGTGATATATGGCGATGAGTTGGATCAAATGATGTATAGATTGATAGTTTCTTGATATCCGTAGTTGATGGTTTGTGTATTTGTGTAAAATAAATGATATTTAATGAAAATGTAATGTTATATGTGGTGGATGAACAAAATGTGGTAAATTGTGTGGTTTATGCGGGAAAAAAGAGGCGGGCGCGACAAAAATTTAGGTGAGAAATGAAGAAAAGAGCATTTGTTGAGAAAAAGATAGGTGTGTAACCGATATCGGTTAAGGAACCGATATCGGTATCTAATAGACCGATATCGGTTAAGTAACCGATCTAGGTTATTTAGGTATGAGCTTTTCTAAAAATAGAAAAGCTAGGGTGGCGACTTAAGTTTTAATTTTAGAGCCATGCAAGAGGTTAAATACGCAAGCGGCGCTTTTTTGGCCAGAGGCAGGTATTTGCATGAGAGATTTGGGTGAGAAGGAGAAAAGAGACAAGGAAAGTAAATGTGATCCGAGGGTTGAAGCGCGAAAGACAAAGTTGAAAAGGGTGGTGATCATGGCGAGCGAGGAGAAGCATCAGCGAGCAAGAGACATGAGGAAGACAAGGGCCACCTCAAAAAGCTGCTGCAACAAGAGAGTATTGTTTTGTTTGTGATTTGACTACTGCATGTTTCGTGAATAAGATGGGGAAGTAGGTGGGTAGATATGAGAAAGAAAACATGATAATGAGGGTTGCGAGTGAGGTAAGTGTTACTGGGGTAGGCAATCGGGGGTTCGAGGTAGGTTTGTATGTATAAAAGCGAATAAGCGAGCAAATTATTGTCGTAGGTGGTTGTTTTTAGGAAGGTGTATAAAATTGCGATGGCCGGTAGCGGTTAGGGAGAACGGTATCGGTTATTCAACCGATATCGGTTATGTATAGCCAGTACGATTCTTGGAAAATTTCGAGAATGTTTGAAAAAGACCTAATGGATTGAATGGTTGTTTGTTGTTTTGGTGTATGCGGGCGAGCGGGGTTGAGGATGAATGATAGTGTGCAGCCAGCTGTTGTTGTCGCGAATCAGCGGATGTAACACCATTGTGGAATGGACATTGATAAATCGTTTGGGGTTAAGTGGAATCCATTATTATTCACGAATCGCACGTAACCATGGTATATTCTGGCGCGATTGAGAGATGGAATCACAGAGACAAATACCTTCTATCTACCCAACAGGTGAAATAGCAGTAACTTTGGAAGATGTGTTTTGGATTTTGAGACTCCTAATACAGGAGAACGATATATCGAGCACTACTAGCGCGGGCGGGCAGCGATACTGTGAAGTGTTTGGTCCATATGCACGAGACTTAACACAGCGAGTTTGTCATTCACATATGGGGTAATGTATGCGGCACACCACTGAGGAGACAAGGTTAGCGAGTGATTTTATTGATAGCGGTAGGGTATTATGCGTTCGAGGCGAAGAAGGGAAGATTTCAAAGGCATTGATAGGTGTTATTTGGGAGATGATAGAAAGGAATGTGACTTTTGCATAGGCACTGCATATTTGGCGGAGCTATACGAGGGGTTTATGGGCTTGTGGCGAAATCACGGGACAACGTTGGATTGCTCATACTTATTACCTTTGTTGGGCCTATGAGCACATTGTTTGTGTGCGACCAATAAGGCCCGATCCATCCAGCGAGAGAAGACCAGATACGAGAGGTTAGGATTCCGACGATGGGTCGAGCAGAACAAGAGGCAAGATCTCGAGGCCGTGCGGGTGACGTGAGTATTACGGGCGAGTATGGGAGAGGTTTGCGGTTGCGGATATCATTGGAGGCCCTGCAGGGAACTATATAGTAGCGAGAACATAGGCGAGGAGTTGAGAGGTGTAGAGCGATTGAGGTGGATCGCGGGGCACAGGCCAAGTGAATATGAGAGGATTCCTATAGATCGCGTGCGGTGACAATTTGGATTTGTGCAGGACATACCACAGGCTTATAGACCATATATGAGGATCGATCTGACGGCGGCATTCTCACCACCCGGCCAACACCTCGAAGGGCGAGGAGAATGGCTGCCGATCGCTTGATGTAATGGATGCGAGAATGCGAGAGGCCTATAGATTATGGTGGGTAGCGAAGCTGCGAGTGTATGTGAGCGCCTGACATAGCGGTGATTACTGGCGAGAGAGGATAAATCTGCAGCGTTTGGTTCAGCAGCTCAAACGAGTGAATGAGACAAGAGGATTGTTAGTGGTTGCGGAGTCACGGGCGGCGAGACTAGAAGGCTGGAGTTCTCCATGCGAGAGGCGTATTCATATGTTACGAGAGAGATTGGCGAGATCGGTGGGTGGTACCAATAGCCGCAGTACCTTTGAGGACGAGAGAGGCTGGCGAGAGGGTCGCGATCACGATCATCACCTAGGTCGGGATGAGGCGTGAGGAGTCTAAATAAATGTTAGCAAGGTATGAGGATAAATAAAGTACCGACTGCGTGTCGATGATATAGAAGATGTATTTGTTTAACATCTAAATAAAACGAGATATGTATGTTGATTTGCGTTATAATAATAAGAATGTTGTCGTTTTGACTTTCGGTGTTTTGAAAAAGGATCAAAGAGGAATGTGATTAAATAGAAATACACCAAAATATTTATATTTACCACACATGATAGGTTATGGTAGGGGATGGTCGAGCTAACCTTGGGAGACCCCATGTCTCCGAAGTGCTGCCTACATAGCCCATTGCACAAAGCAAGGAAGGGCCTCAGACCGATGTAGTTCTCCCTTAGGATCAGGGAGGGGTGAATTTAGGCAATTTGGTATGGTTTAGGCAATTTGTCGTTTGGTAAAAAAATTTGATGTTGGTAGGGTAATGTTGTTGGTGCTGGTAGGATAATGTTGTTGGTGTAGGTATAGGTAAAGCAAAGGTTAGCATACCCAAGTAGTAGGGAATAGTGTCCTGATTAAGATCAACACACAATTCTAGATGCGAGGCAAAGCGGAAAAGAGTGCTCCGTAGGTGAAAAGAGCTAAACAAACCACACAACGTAGAAGCGAGCACGAAGCCCTAAGTGCCGTGTATAGGCGAGAAGTCCATAGTTGAAAAGAGTTGTATGATCACAATATATCGGGTGTACATTACGTCCCTTGAGTTGAAACAAATGGTGAGGTGATGTGGATGATATAGTGAGTACAAAGAACTTGTTACAACGAAAGAGAACCTACCCTAAATAGACAAGTCCATGACCCAAAAAAGTTCTTTTGTATGAGGCTTTTATTTTATTGAATGTAGAAGGTGATCGATGCGGGAAGTCTGAGGATATTGATTGTTTTATTCTTGAGGTCTTCACGAAGCTGATCAATGCGAGAAGCTTCGATAAAGCTGGCATGTATAGCTGTCCTTCGAGGAGCGATCTATTTATATAGCTTGAGAGATGATTTTAGTACATAGCCATTTGTCCTTCGGGAAGCGATCTATTTATAGTAGCAGCAATAGTTTGGCATATAGCTGTCCTTCGAGGGAGCAGTCTATATTTAATTTTAGATGACTAGATGTTCTTTTGGCGTGAAGCATCTAGTTTAGTAGGAAGTTTGACTCAAGAAAATCCCATAAGAATACGGCTTATTTTAATACTTTGAAGTCATGGACTAGACTAAAAAAGGGGAAGGCATTATCAAGGGGAGGTGCGAAGTGATTTCGATTTTATTTAGAGATATAGAAAACAAAGTGTATGTAGCGGTAAATGAGCTCAAGGGACGAGCAGTAGGTAGATAAGAAGTGATATAACACTAGATTCAACAGTAGAATGGGCGAAGATGTAAGGCATTAAGGGGTTCAGGCTCAGGTTTACCATTAAGCGAAGCTAAACGATAAGTGCCTGATCCATAGGTGTGAGTGATTATATAAGGCCCAATCCAATTGGGAGCAAATTTTCCACGTTTGCTCTTTTCTAGTTTGGTGACATGTTGATTCTCTTTGAGGACAAGATCACCAACCTTAAAGGTACGCTCATGAAGTCGCTTATCATAAGCACGCTTGATGCGTTTTTGATAGATTTGAAGGTGATCGAGAGGCGTAAGGCGTCGTTCGTCAAGAAGCTCAATTGGGCTAACCGCTCTTGGCGGAAATCATCGTTAGTGAGAATATCACTGAAGAGATATTCTAAGGGAGGTATTTGTATTTCGAGAGGCAAAACAGCCTCGGTACCATATACGAAAAGAAAAAGGTGTGGCATTAGTAGAGTACGAATGCTTTGAATCTGATAAGCCCAAAGGGCAAAGGGGATGTGATCGTGCAATTTCTTCCAGATTCATTGACAACTTTCATGAGGATTTTGGTTAGAGTTTTATTAGAAGATTCAGCCTGACCATTGGCCTGCGGATAGTAAGGCGATGAGAAACTAAGTTTGATACCAAAGTTGTCACAAAGGTTTTGTAACAACTTGTTTTTGAAAGATTTACCATTATCTGTTATTAGGCGATGAGGAATACCAAAAGCAGCAGATAATGTGATGGTTAATGAATTCGACAATTTTTCTTTTTGATTGAAATGAGTGGGATGGCCTCCACCCATTTTGTGTAATATTGATCATTTGTGATTATCCAACGGTGACGTTGTGAAGAGGTCGGGTGAATCTCACCAATAAGGTCTAAACCCCATTGTGAGAAAGGCCAAAGATCACGAGCGACTTGTAGCGGGTGGCTAGGAGTATGTTGAAGATTGGCATGTTGTTGACACATGACACAGCGCTTAACATATTCGTAGCAGTCGTTATTGAGAGTAGGCCAATAATAACCTAGGCGAAGGATTCGTTTAGCCACAGCGAGAGCCACTAAAATGTCCACCACAAATCCCCTCGTGTACTTGTTGGATGGTATAGGTGACCTCTGCGCGGTTAGAAGCGGCGAAGGAGGATGCCATCAAAGCCACGTTTATAGAGGAGTCCTCCCATGACAACATAACGTGAAACACTTTTAAGAAAAGCACGTTTTCCGTTACTAGTAAGGTCAGGTGGGAGAACAGAGATTGTAAGGTAGTCATGAAATTGGTGGTACCAGGTATCCTGCGAATTAGTAGACACAGTATTTATCATGCAAACTACCGGGGTTGAATAGGATGGTGCAAAAAGTTGCTGGACCACAACGAATAATTCAGAGTCGGTTGGTGCGGCGGGAATCTGCGAGGCTAAGCAAGCCATAGTATCTGCAAATTTGTTAGTGGAGCGGGGAATGGTTTGGATAGAATAGTGAGTAAATAAGGTTAGAAGTGATTCCACGTGGTGTTTGTACTTCTGAAGTTCCTCGTTTTTACATTGGTAGATGCCCATGCTTGATTGACTACCAATTGAGAGTCACCAAAGATATTGATAGATTTAATGCCTAAGTGTATCATGACTTGGAGACCGAACAAGGGCCTCGTATTCCAGCTGTATTATTAGTGCGGGAAATCAAGCCGGAATGAAAGAGGCATAGGTTCAGCGTCAAGAGGATGAGAACAACGCCGGCTCCTCGCCTTGGCGGCACTTAGATCCATCGAAGAAGAGGGTCATTTGATCGACTCTTCTCCAGAAGCGAAAGAGTGGCGATGAGTTCGTCGGGAAGGTAAAATTGGTAAATTATTCCCCGAGGTAGAGGGCCTCCATAAGTTAGTGCAAGAGTTTGTCCTTTGATTGATTTACATTGTATAAACTCAAGGTCAAGGTCGGCGAGGAGCATGAGCCATCAAGCGATGCGTTGGTTTAGGTGTGGTTTGGCGTACATATAATGAATGGGAGTCTGTGTTGGTGATGACGAAAGTTTTGTGATTCAGGAGGTAATGTCGGAGTTTGGTGGCGGCGAATGATAGGGCCGAGCACAATTTTTCTACATGTGTATACCTAGTCTCGTAATCCACGAGGTACGACTTATATAATAAGCGGCCTGCTCTCGGCGTGCGAGTCTCGATGTGCGAGCATAGCTCCTATAGCATAGTCGGTGGCGGAAAGATAAAGGTAGAAAAGGCGGTCGTCACAGGGTGGGATAAGCACGGGTGGCTGCAAGAGATACGTTTTGAGAGCTTGAAGGCTTGGTGACACTCCTCACTCCATTGAAAGGAAACGTCCTTTTTAGAAGGTGATGAAAAGGGTGACATCGATCCGAGAGTTGGGAGATGAAACGCCGGATGGATTGAAGTTTACCCTGCAAACTACGCGATTGTTTGAGGTTTTGGGTGGGGGCATTTCTAGGATAGCTTTTACTTTAGATGGATCGACCTCAATACCCCATGCAAAGAGACGATAAAGCCAAGAAGTTTTCCGAAAGAACACAAAGACACATTTCTTCGGTTGAAGGCGGACGAGAATATTGTAACAGTGATCAAAAATAATGGTTAAAACATCGAGATGTTCACTATGATGTTTAGACTTGCGAGAAGATCGTCGACATAGTCTTGAGATAGTGTGCATAATGTCATGAAAAATGTAGGTCATAGCCCGGCGATAGAGTAGCACCAAGCATTCTTAAGGCCAAATGGCATGACACGATAACGAAGGTTCCCAAGGAGTTATGAAGGCGCTTTTGTGTTGATCGGCGAAGGGACCAAAATTTGGTTGTATCTGAAAAGCCATCCATGAGAGAAAGCATTTCATGGCCGCGGTGAGATCAACAAGTTGATCAATACTTGGGGGAAGTCATCCTTGGGGCAAGCAAGGTTAAGATCCGGAAATCTGTGCATATCCGAAGTCCCCTGTCGCTTTAGTAGCGAGTGCGATGTTAGAAATCCATTGAGGATAGTCAATAGGCAAGATGAAGGAAGCGAGAAAGGAGTCGTTGGAGCTCCTCTTTGACCAAGAGAGCAATGCGTGGATGCATTTTCTCAATTTTGTTTATTTGGTTTGGAATCGGGGTTTAGGGTGATGTTATGGGCGGCAATGGTAGGATCAATTCTGGCATGTCGGCGTAAGACCATGCAAAAGCTTGGTTGCGAAGCACGGAGAAAGGTAGAAAAGGCGGCTTGTTACGATGTGTTAAGGGATTGTCCAATCTTCACTATGTGAGATCTTCCTCCGTGTGGATGTTGATTTCTATAGTAGATTCATTCAAAGCATAGTTTGGGTTTCAGATGGTAAGGCGCGTTGAATATAAGAATCATCACGCCCGGTAAGTGAGGATGGTCGTCATCATCGGCATTCAACAACATTAATCAAAGGCGAATCCTCTTCGATCATGTTGCGGATACGAAGGGGAAGAGAAGATGGGTCCTCATTATCGCGTTGATAAGTGAGAGGACCTATGAAGATAGCATTTATGAAAAAAAAAAGTTAGGAGGGATAGATTCGGGGGTCCATCGATTACGTGGGAGATGATGGCAAAGTGGGTGATGATGGTTCGGTAGGGGCGACGCCTTCCTCTTCCGAGATACACGGTGAGAGAGTGTCTCCTATGTAGGTGTTCGGAAAACCGAGACCACTTCGATCATTATGTTTGCGTGTGGTCACGGGAATGAGTGTATGTCGGCCTTGTTCATAAAGGCCAAAACCAAAGCCTTTCCACGCCTGGTGAGTCAAGAAGGTGAGGGTAAAGCGACGATTTGTCAAGTATTGAAAATCGGATTGGAAGGAACCACACCAAGAGGAGGTTCGGGGGTAATGGAGGATGCGTCAACACCCCATACGTTAGGTTAGTGCGGCAATGGGGTGGTCGTAAGAGATTACCTCCCCACGCGTCGGTCGTAGGTGGGATGTGCATGTAATTGTCCGTACTCTGCGGGGTAGGGAAAGAACTAACGTTATATAGGCGGTACTCCCCGGCGTGAGGCGATGAAAAACATCTACTAAGGGGTGGAGGTTGGGATGTTAGGCTGCGGGAAGAGAAGTGGTTTGTGCGACGGTGGTTTCATCGATTAAGGCGTAGGTGCGGTTGAGGTGGATGGTTGAGGTACATTTGAAGAGGATGGTTGGGTTGAATGTATGGGTGTCTTAATTGGTATAAGCACATCGTTTTGGCGGTATAACATATTGCAAGTTTTGAAGGGGGGAGGATCAGCTTTTACGGTGTAGGACTTCCCTCGTACTCAAATTTTATGCATCGATGTAATGTTGAGGGAACGCATCCCATGGCTCGGATCCAAGGACGACCCAGCAATATATTATATTGGAACTCTCCTTCAAGGACATAGAAGAGTTCGGGTAAAGTACATGGGCCTACGCGAATGTTGAGGATCACGGTGCCTAAGGTAGAAGTAATAGCGTCATTGAATGATCGCAACATGATGGGGTTGGCACACATGCAACTAGAAGGATGTTCATTTGTTGGAAGGCTTTTGAAGAGATGATGTTTAGCTAGCGCCCCGTCAATCATAACCCGGCGTACTCGAATGTCTCGGACGTAGCGGAAATGAAAAGGGCAGGAGTCGGGGTCTTACGCACAAAGTCGATAATTTCATCTTCCGAGAAACTAGCTGCGGCTTGTTGTTTTGAGGCGAAGTGGTGGGGAGATGGATTGTTTGGTGAGAGAGAAACGTGATTGGGTGTTAGAATGGAGGCCACGGGCGGGGTTTCGTTGGGTAAAACCTCTATCCCTTGAAGGATCTCACGAGAGCTTGTCGATGAGATTGAGAAGTCGAATGAGATCATATAGTGTCATTTTACGGGCGATTGATGAAGCTGTTTGATCATGGTTCGGTGGGCAACTCCATTAGAGGCAGGATAGGCGGGTCGCGAATAACCACTTTAGGTGGTGGTGTAATCGGGATGGTTGAAGGAGAAAGAGATGCGGCGAGTGTGTTTTCTTTCGCTTTCCTATTGTTTTTCTGTCCTCGAAGTAGTGACACTAATCATATTAATCTCGTAGATCTGAGATGAGGAAGATGGTTGGGATAATTCATGGTCTTCAAGAGGTGGGGTTGTAATAATGATAGATCTTGGTGAGGCGGGGATAGATGATATAGTAGAGGGAATTGACGCTAGAGGTCTTTCCCTTCGTAAGTTGTCTTTCTTAATCTTTCTATCCGGGAGAGGTGGCCCGACGAAGGATGGTTTTAGAGCTTTGCATCCCTCCACATCATGTCTGGTGTGCGGTGATAAGCGCAGATTTTAGACTCATCGTAACCCATAGGTCGGGGTTTAGACGGGTCATAAGGTCTAAGTGGAGGTAGGGAAATGGTCGCATTCTCCACCAACATAGCAAGGATTTTGGCGTAAGATCCTTTGAGGGGGTCAAAATCGGATGAAGGTATTCAGTTGTGCGGGTTTTGGTAATGTTTGGGCGTGGTTGGTTCGTATGGTGGTGGTTTAGCAGGGGGTGCTGACACATGTTTTTCACTAAACGTGGTTTCTTGGACACGGTTACGTTTGGCTGGTTAGATGATGAGGCTACAGATAGCGTGGTAGCGGGAAACAACCACGGAGAAAGGGGAGTGACAGAAAATAAATCCTTTGATGATGGGATTGGTTTAGGGTTGATAGGTGGACCGGATACGCGGGGTAACGATGTTGTGATACCCTTTGATCTCTGTATAGGTGTAGAAGGCGTAGGTTGTTTTGCGTAAGAAACAAAGGAGGTATGATATATTGGTGTAATGTGGAGGGATGAGGTCCCAATATGGAAGGTGGGTGTGACAATGAGGGTTTTAATTGTGATAGAGGCCCGGATTGCATTCGTCTCTAGGTGGCGGACGGATTTATTTTGGATAGATCGAGTCACTTAGGTGGGTGTGTTAGGCCCGGGCATTGGTGAGGTCCCAAGCGTAGGGAAGATCGGTTAAGTTGATAGAAGTGGACGGGGCATTTGGTAGAGGTGAGGGGGTGAAGGCGAGAACAGGGGCATTTTAAGCTTCGTAAGCACTTCGGGTAGATGGTGGAGACATCGGGATCAGTCATTTGCATTTGAGTAGAAAAGGGGTACTCAAACGTTCCCATAGGGCACTGTCTATCTTCTATGGAATGACAGTCTCAGTGTGATTTGTAATTTTGAGTACGGAAGAAAGGTGGGTTGTAATTCCAGGTCCCTGATCGTGGGAGTGATACGAGGGTAGATGAGGCCTTTGTATCAATAGATGTTAAGAGGTCGAGTCGTCGTTGAAAAGATTTAGGTGATGAGGGACTAATAGGCAGAAGGGCATGTTGGAGAGGGTCTGTCACGGCTAAAGAATTTAGTGATGTCGGTGCAAGAGATTTCTCGTCTAAGGATGTCAAAGGGAGTGGCGTACCTTCCTCTTGTGTGGCAAGAGTGGTAGAAGGAGACGTCTGGGAAATGGATAGATTAGACAACATCCGCTCGCAATCTCAGTAGGGATGTGGTGTAAGAAGACTCATTGATGGGAAGGGAAGCCCGGCAGTTAACTCTTCTATGGGTAAAGGAACGATTTCGCTTTGGCTTGATGGTGGTAAAGGAGGTTCGGGCTCCTGTGTTAGTGAAGAGGCTTGATTCAAAATTTTCTCGATAAAGGCTTTTGGGGGTATCGAATCGCATGGATCTCATGAACACTCTCCTCGCTAAGATATCCCGGTTGACGATCTTATTGGACGAGTGATTCGGGAATGGCTTGTTGAAAATTTTCAAATTTAGTTAGCAGGGGTGTTAGGATTATCGAGGGCTATATCCCCCACATCAACCATTTCCTGCACTATGTTTTTCAACATCTTGCAGTTTTCATGACTGTGTCCCTTCACGCGGTGGAAGTTACAAAAGTCATTTTCTTTGTACCAGGAAGGTATGGCGCGAGTGGAATCAAACCCTGCAGAATGAGGTTTAACATTGGGAGGTAAGGTAATGGCTCTACTTTTAGCAATTTTTCCAAGATGACACCATAGGTTTCTCCCAAGGAGTGTAGTTGATGGGTTCGGCTTTGTATTTATAGGTGGTTTTGGTGGAGTATTGGACGGTGGTTGGTCAGATTTGACCATCACCGCGTGGACAGCTCCTTTTGATTTAGAAGAGGTGGACGCGTGAGGAGTGGTGGTATTTGGTTTATTGGTAGAATCAGGAGTTCGGAAAGTGGAGTTCTTGTTGCAAGCAACCGCAATTTCTCTTCCTCTAAGGCTCGAATTTCTAATTTTCGAGCCATAGTAAAGGCCTCGTCGAATGTATACGGAAAGTTTGGATTTGGAGGGTAGGGAGATAAGGTTAGGGTTAGGAGGAATACCTGTAGAATGTCGAGATGATGTGCGCGTACCGTAGAGAAAGATCAGGTTGACTGCGGAGAACTCCTTTTTGTCTGGGAAGGACTACCTGCAAATAAGAACACAAGACCACAAGATTTGATTAAACAATAAATGAGGAAACTGCCTTGGGCCCAGGAAATGTAAAACTTCCTTTCGAAGGTGGTCAGTTTCCCTGCTAACGTGAATTAACACAAAAGACGTAAAACATCAATTAAATTGCTTGCATTTGAACCGGGTAGGGAAAGGCTGTTTTTCCTGGTTTTTGATCAAAGGAACCGATGCCGGTTACCTATAACCGATGCCGGTTACTGATAACCGATACCGGTGGGTTCTAGGATCTTCTGGGCTGGTTGTGGTGTTTGTAATGGCTGGTTTTTGGATAGTATTAGGAAATGGGATGGTTAGAAGCAAAAGAATGACAGTTAGAGGTAATGGTACGTTGGATAATGGATTCAGAAACGGATTTGGGAGGACTGTAATTCCAAAAGCATAAGAAATGTTATAATGGAGGACATGCAAGATGTAACTTACTGGTTTTTACGAAGGTGCAAGTTGATCTCCTTTGCTGTAAACACGTCTAGTATTTTCACTCGTCTCTGCTTGGTCAAGTGAAGATCTGGACTCTGTTCCTCGCTCGCAATGCTCTCTGTTGATCCAGCAATCCTTCGACTGATCTCCAAAATGAAATTCCGATCCATTGTTTTGGTTTGGGGAGCCCATTTACAGGGAACCGATGGCGGTTGCGTAACCGACGGCGGTCGAGTAGAACTGCATCGGTTAGGAAAAAGTAGGCTATTTTTAGTAAAATAGCCCACCTTCCTGTTTTTCTCCGAGGATCGGCCATGGGCTTGGTCAAGTGGCTAGAAGGTCGGCTTTGGGTGCGAGTAAGGAGGCATTAGTTATGGATGTGAGTCTAGACCAAGTCATGGGTCCTAATTAGGTTAGTTTAGGGTTAGGGCTAGGTCATGGTGAGGTGGCCAAGTGAGGTGGCGGGTAAGGCGATGTGGATTTATCAATTATGAGGTAATTAATAAATAATTGTGTAAGGTTTAGGTAATGAGGTTAGGTTGTGAAATGGGATGCGGGTCACAAGGGGTCGTAAGACACGAATTTGGTGTCTACATTAGCCCCTTATTGTCGTGTAGCTTGTTTTGTTAAAGCTGCGCGAACAATAATATGAAGTGGTTTCTCATGTTAAGGATATAGGTAATCCCCCTCAAATCTATCACCGATGGAGTGAACGGGAAATCAGGGATAGGGTTGATAAAGGGTACATGTTGTAGAGAGGATGGTAAGGTGGTAGGGAAGGTCCAAGGAAGCAGACGCATGTTGAAATGCAACAGTACGACTAGGGTATATGATTTGACGAGCAAACCAGCGATGTATAGGCAAAGGTCGATAGTTTATCCAAACAAGGGTGATATAATCCTGGTATCCAAGGCATAGGAAGTAGCTCCAGGGTATATAACAGGTAAGGTACAGGAACGTTTAGGCATGTTCGGCAGTACCAAATGGTTGGTTTGGTTGAGATAAACGTCACGGTCTAGGTCTAGGCAAAGTTGGTCGACAGATCAAGTCAAGGACCCTAATCGTGCTAAAACACGAACAGGTGAGCTCGATTGAACACAAGGTACATGATGGATGGATAAAATAAAACGTTGATTGTGGGTATGGTATGGAAGTGATACGGCCTTGGGTCGGGCCAAGTTGTTGGGTTGTGGCCTTGGGGCAGACCATAACGGTAGAGTGAGGCCTTGGGTCGGGCCAAATTGGTAGGGCGAGGCCTTGGGTCGGGCCAAATAAGTAGGTTGAGGCCTCGGGTCGGGCCAATTGGTAGGTTAAGGCCTTGGGTCGGGCCAAATAGCTAGGGCGAGGCCTTGGGTCGGGCCAATTGGTAGGCCGAGGCCTTGGGTCGGGCCAACAGGTAGAGGCGAGGCCTGGGTCGGCCAATTGGCAGGCCGAGGCCTGGGTCGGGCCAATTGGTAGGTTGAGGCCTTGGGTCGGGCCAAACAGGTAGGCGAGGCCTTGGGTCGTGCCAATTGGTAGGTTAAGGCCTTGGGTCGGGCCAAATAGGTAGGCGAGGCCTTGGGTCGGGCAATTGGTAGGTTGAGGCCTTAGGTCGGGCGGACTAAAGTGAACAAATGTTGTGCAAAGAAAGGTGGACAGAGGCGATATTGGTGAAAAAGAGGCAAGGAGTAAAGAACGGCAAAGAATGGGGTGAAAGTTGGGTATCAAACCGATGTCGATTCCGCATGACCGATATTGGTTAAGGGACCGATACCGGTTTCTTAGGGCAAAAAAGAAACCGACATCTGTTAAGGTCGAAAACCTATAAAAAAGAAAAATACTACTGTCATTGTCACTTTTGTTATTTGCAATCCAAATTGACTTGTCCGACGTGGAGAGTTTATTCGAGGGGTATTGAGTGAGGTGGAGCTATTTGATCAAGTGAGAGAGTTAATAGTGGGCCCGAATAGTTGAGGAGGCAGCAGGTGATTGGCCGGGGACCCAGCAGATCAGGATTGGAGCCATGGCACAGGCAGGAGGAGCTGGAGGAGCTGGACCAGCTGGACCGCCACCACCCATCCCACCACGACGACGTGTCGTCGTACCGGTAGGTTCTAAACTCGTTATTTTATGCATTTGGTCAGATTAAGTGAGATTGGGGTTTGGGTAGGAATTTAGTTGTTTTAGGAAATGAGGAGTAAAATAGACGTAATTTGAAAAAGAGAGAGGGTAGATAGGTAAGATAGGGTAAGGCGGCTAGGTGTGTAAAATTTGGGGGTGTTTGGGTGGGTAGATGGGTAAAAATAGGTGAAAAATGGTTTTGGGGGCGCGCATGGGGTTCGGCTCGGGCAGAGACAAAGTTGACCGATGTCGGTCATAGGCGACGCATCGGCCGCAAAGCATAGGGTGAGGTTGAATTGGGGGCTACCGGCATCGGTCTCGTATCGGCCGGTATCGGTGGGGAAGGTTGAGGGTGGAGTTGGGATGGGATTGGGTGTTGGGTTTAGGATGGGGTTTAGGGTTTAGGGTTTAAGTTTCAAGGTGGGTTGGGTAGCGTGTTGGGGTGTGGGTGGAGTGGGGTTGGGTGTTTGGGTTTGGGATGGGGTTTAGGGTTTAGGGTTTAGGGCTCAAGGTGGGTTGAGTGGCGTGTTGGGGTGTGGGTGGAATGGGGTTGGGTGTTTGGGTTTGGGATGGGGTTTAGGGTTTAGGGTTTAAGTTTCAAGGTGGGTTGGGTAAGCAGTGTTGGGGTGTGGGTGGAGTGGGGTTGGGTGTTTGGGTTTGGGATGGGGTTTAGGGTTTAGGGTTTAGGCTGAAGGTGGGTTGAGTGGCGTGTTGGGGTGTGGGTGGAATGGGGTTGGGTGTTTGGGTTTGGGATGGGGTTTAGGGTTTAGGGTTTAGGCTGAAGGTGGGTTGGGTGGCTTGTTGGGGTGGGGTTTAGAGTTTAGGGTTTAGGCTGAAGGTGGGTTGGGTGGCGTGTTGGGGTGTGGGTGGAGTGGGGTTGCGTGTTTGGGTTTGGGATGGGGTTTAGGGTTTAGGGTTTAGGTTTGAAGGTGGGTTGGGGGAAATGTGCTTAGCGCAGCCCGTGTAAAGAGTTCGATAAGTTCGGTTTGAGGCAAGGCATACGTAAGTTGGTTGATAAGGCCCCGCCATCGTCCAACGAAATCTGCGATAGATTCGCCCTCAAATTGTCGGATGGCATAAAGGTTGGTGATAGATACTTTCTTAGCAATGTTAATGGAGAAATGATCCAAGAAAGATTGGGCTAGTTGGTTAAAAGAGAAGATCGAGTCGCTGGTTAAAGCACCGTACCACTCTGGTATGGTCCCGATAAGGACATAGGGAAGGTGCGAGTAACAAGGCGTCATTATGGGCAATCAAATAACAAGCATGTCTAAATGATCGCAAGTGTTGTTGAGGATCCTCTTTACTATTAAAACGAGTAAATTTCTGTAACTCCCATTGAGGAGGATATGAATGAAGGGGGACAGAAGGTGAATGGGCTCCCGACAAACTTGTTCGTATGTCAAGCGCGCTACGACTTCCCAAACCGAAGCCTCCAAATTTTGCATTTTGTCCATCATTTGTTTGATGAAATCGGTGGTTGGATGAGATGATGGTGCACGTAATAGGATGTCCCATATAAGGTGTTGAGGTTACTGGATACGTGTATGGGAATGAAAAGGTAGGCGGAGCTTGAGAAGGAAAGCTCGTGTGGATAGGTGGCAGAGAGCAAGTCATGAATGGAGCAGTCTGCAAAAGAGATGAGGTAGGGGCAGTTGGTGGTAACGAAACGTGGGGTCCAAGATTAACAAAAGGAAAGCTAATCGGGGTCGTATGAACCTCTGCAGCTGTCGGATTGGGAGACGGGGCTAGAGATGCAGGAAGCAAGGCGGTATTATCAGGAGGAGTGGGAGCTAAATGAGCAGCTATACTGATAGGCATACCTACAAGGAGCTGACCATCAGGTGTACGGTCAGGGGTATGAGACAAATAGTATTGTACAGCGCTGGAATTAGCATCCAGAAACTTGGCAAAGTCCTTATCTCCCACAGGAATTTTTGGAACCTCACTGGTATCAGTAGGATTCCCCATAGAAGGTGAAGGGGGTGATTCAGGCAAAGAAACAGAGCAAGCGTGTGAAACCATGGCGGCGGCTTGTTTTCGAGTGATAACAACCATGGACAGCAGTTCACGGTAAAGTTTCAATCTATCAAGAACAAAAACAACCCCAGAATGATGAATTTGGCAAGTTGCTGGTTTGTCAGGGGCTGATGGAGACAGTAACCGATATCGGTTTAGTAACCGCTGTCGGTCACAGGGGAAACGACGTCGGTCCCTTAACCGATGCCGGTGTCAAAAATCTAGGATAAGAAGATACAAAGGGCTGCTAATTTGATTTTTAGCAACGTTGAGTATATTTATCAACTTATTGATCACAAAAGACAGAGTATGACAGAGAAAACAGAACAGCAAACAAGCAAGATGCACACGCAAATCCAGAGATTAACCTTAGGGTTAATTTTAATTATTGTGGGCTTATGCCTTTAGACGTAGAATGATGTCAGAATCCTAAACAAGAGACTTAGGGGAAATGTCAAGTTGTTTTGGCTTATAAGGTTACCTCAATCGGGTGGAGGAATACCGCGGAAAAAGGGGGGATGTTTGAGCTGTTGTGTTAATTGTGAAGTGATTCGGTATGTGTTGTGCAGTGAATGTAAGATTAATTTCCTGTCAATACCGTGGATATCACCCCCACGTGTACGACCTGTTACTTAATCTATGTTCACTAGAATTGAAAAACAACAGGCAGGAATGCAATGCATGTGTTTTAAAACCCAAATCGAAAGTGATATTCGATGAAGCAAAAGAGATGACTTTTACTAATGCAAGATGCAAAAACAAAGCAAGTTCTTTTACCAGAATAATAAAATACCTTGTGAATATCTCTAGAAGAAGAAAACAGCAAGTATGCTCCCTATATGAAAGCAAGCAAGAAATAAAGATAAACCCAAAATGGGTCCCACCGGCAAGGTCGTGCAAAATGTTTCACTCGGAAATGCTTCGTTCCTTTTAGAAACAGAGATAAGGTTAGGGTTAGGAGGAATACTGTGGAATGTCGAGATGATGTGCGCGTACCGTAGAGAAAGATCAAAGGTTATTTGCGGAGAACTCCTTTTTGTGCGGGAAGGACTACTGCAAATAAGAACACAAGACCACAAGATTTGATTAAACAATAAATGAGGAAAGCGCCTTGGGCCAAGAAATGTAAAACTTCCTTTCGAAGGTGGTGGCTTTCGCTAATGTGAATTAACACAAAAGACTCAAAATATCAATTAAATTGCTTTGAACCGGGTAGGGAAAGGCTGTTTTTCCTAGTTTTTGATCAAAGGAACCGATGCGATTACCTATAACCGATGCGATTCGATAACCGATACCGGTGGGTTCTAGGATCTTCAGGCTGGTTGTGGTGTTTGTAATGGCTGGTTTTTGGATAGTATTAGGAAATGGGATGGTTAGAAGCAAAAGAATGACAGGTTAGAGGTAATGGTACGTTGGATAATGGATTCAAACGGATTTTGGGAGGACTGTAATTCCAAAAGCATAAGAAATGTTATAATGGAGGACATGCAAGATGTAACTTCATTGGTTTTTACGAAGGTGCAAGTTGATCTCCTTTCTTTGTAAACACGTCTAGTATTTTCACTCGTCTCTCTCGCTTGGTCAAGTGAAGATCTCTGGACTCTGCTCCTCGCCGCAATGCTCTCTGTTGATCCAACAATCCTTCAACCGATCTCCAAAATGAAATTCGATCCGTTGTTTTGGTTTGGGAGCCCATTTACAGGAACCGATGGCGGTTGCGTAACCGACGCGGCGGTCGAGCAGAACCTGCATCGGTTAGGAAAAAGTAGGCTATTTTTAGTAAAATAGCCCACCTTCCTGTTTTCTCCCGAGGGATCGGGCGGGCTTGGTCAAGTGGCTAGAAGGTCGGCTTTGGGTGCGAGTAGGGAGGCATTAGTTATGGATGTGAGTCTAGACCAAGTCATGGGTCCTAATTAGGTTAGTTTAGGGTTAGGGCTAGGTCATGGTGAGGTGGCCAAGTGAGGTGGCGGGTAGGCGATGTGGATTTATCAATTATGAGGTAATTAATAAATAATTGTGTAAGGTTTAGGTAATGAGGTTAGGTTGTGAAATGGGATGCGGGTCACAAGGGGTCGTAAGACACGAATTTGGTGTCTACACCAAGGGCCCTCAACAAAATCATGTCCACTCTGCGGACTACGGGTGGATCACCTAGAATTTATTCTAGAAAAGATTGACAAAGTCAAGGAAGAATCCCTGGATGTGATGCACCAAATGGAACGAATTGTTCTCAACATGTCTCCAGGGTTGCTCACTCCTTCCTTCACCTTAAGGTCAGCTGATGAAACCATCCAGATCTTCAAGGAGATCGCTTCTCAAGGAACGGGGCCAGAGGTCACATTTGACACTGAATCTATCAACAACCTGCTGGCCTATAGGGACTTCATCGGGTTCCTCATTGAGGCGGAGAAGGACTATTCCAAACTTCCCGAGAAGCTCATAGATGAGCGGGAGACTTGTGAGGTGATCAGCGAGTGGCACAAGGATCCTTCCCAGGATCAATTTGGGCCAATGATTAACAAGTTTTTGGAATACCACGCTCAGTTCCATATCTCATCACCTGAGCAGCATCAAAAGTAGGCTACCCCCTTTCGGCCGCAGGATGATGATGACGAGTAGCTGCTTCTTCGCTTCTTCTTCTTCTTCTTCTTCTTCTTCTTCTTCTCTCTCTTCTCCGACTTTCTTGTTGGAATGTCTAAAGTATGTTGGCACAAATGATGACATCATCCATGTTGCGTCATGGGATGATGTCATCCATCAAGTTGTCAAAAGTCAACATGACTTTTAGATATTTTGTAAATATCTTTGTAAATAGGTGGTTGGCTCCTTTTTGCCTTCTTTCCTTCTCCTCTTCTATATATATTGGAATACTTGTTGTATTCAAAGGATGGATGAATATCTTTCAGATGAAAAGTAGAAGTGAGGAGAAAAGACTTTGAGCTTTCATGTAAGAAAACAAGAATACAAATATTGAGACTTTGGCTTTGAATAGTCATGTGTTATGCATGATCGACCTTTCTTATGTTAGATCCTGTACGTGTTTATTCTTTTAGATTCATATCTAATTTTTGTCATTTATTCATCATCAAGTATTGCTTTGTTTGTTTATGCAAGTAGGTTTGGCTCTATTTACTACCAATCCCAAAACATAAATCTTCGACCTTTCGCTTTGGAATTCATTTCTTTTCTTCCTTCGAGACTGCTCTTTCTTCATTCCCTCTTCCTTTCCTTTCTTTTCGCAATGGAAACACCCCTACTTTGGGATGAGATCCCAAACCCCAAAGGCGTAACTGTGAGACTTGCACAAGATTCCTTTGGTAGAATAGCAATAAACCGCCACTTTGCCGACTCAAAGAGGGTCTATGCCCCGCACATTGTTGGCTCATCTATCCATAGATCTGTCAGCGATGATTTTCGGACCAACAAGAGGGTGTGGACCAATCAAGAGGTGCACATGTCTTAGAGCCGTGGGGCCATGGAGGATTTTTGAAAATTTTCCAATTTCGGGAAAAGGGAAAAAGGTCAAGTTTTGGCCTGCCGACCCGATTTTTGCCCTAATTTTGCCTTGTTTGCCCTAAATCTTTAGAAGGCCATATCTTTCATACGAGCTTGGATTCTCGTGATTTTGGTATTAATGGAAATATGTTGAAATCCTCTACATGATGGAAACTTTAATTTTAAATTTTTATGGAGTTTTACAGAGAAAAATGGTAAAACATCTCGGCATGGAAAAATTACGAGAAAACAACCCCAACCACCAAAATTAATGAAGTATGGGCCTCTTTCTTGCTCTGTGAAGCAATGTACGATGAAGTATGGGATTTTTCATGGAAACCCATCATTTTTAGGATAATTAAATGGATCTTGTTGGTGGTTGGAGTTTTAAAATTGATTTTCCTGTGTTTTCTCATTTCCTTCATTCTGTTCAAGCGATAAAAGCTAGTTTTGGCTCATTTTGTAAAAGGTTGTTCATCCTTCTTCTCTGTCTCTCCCTTCTTTTCTTCCCCAAGGTCAAAAATGGAGTTTGAACCTCCTCCCCTACTTTGTAATGGAATTTTTTCCTCTTACCCATGAAATGATGCACCGTGTAAATTCTAAGCAATAAAAATGTGTTTTTGTGATGCATTTGTCCATCCTGGCGCGTTTTCTTTGTTGTTTTCCTTACCTTTCTTCATTACAAGGTTTTTTTGCATGTTTGGATGTTTAATGCAGGTTTTGGAGCTGTGTTTATGGAGTTTTGGAACATTTTATATGTGAAATCCATCTTTGGTCCTGTGATGCACTTGTCCAACCTTTCCATTGCTCACCTCTTCTTGTTCTATGGCAGTTTTGATAGATAATCAACACTTTCCCGCTCTAGTGTATCACCGTTTTAGTGTAGACATTGTTTTCCTTGTTTTCTTCCTCTCCTTATCTCCTTGGAAGCTAGATTAGGATTACATTAGCTTACTCTGCATTGGAATAGCTTGTGGTAGGTAGTTTAGGAAGAGGAACCAACCTTCTATGGAGAGCTTTCCCCATTTGCAAGGTCCCACACTTTGGGAAAGCTCAATGTTGTGCAATCACACCAATTGAATTTTCCTTAAAAAAGTAGATCCATAACTCATTTGGGGGTGCTATTATTTTTCAATAACAGGAACCAAAGTATACTTAGTATACAAGAAGATAATAAACATGAGAGATCGGTTTAATGTGGAGTCATGAAATGAGATATCGGTGTTAAATTGAGTCATTATAGCTGCATATGGTTTATCTTGTTATGTGATGTATTAGCAAAGGATTTTTATTCTAATTATGTGAATTTAGAACAATGAACATTATGTTTTAAAAATAAAATTTCCCTATTTTCTAAAGTCATAAATGAGGATGTTACATTTTGGTATTAGAGCTAAAGGTTACAGCTCTTGGACCTATTTGAGTCCATCTCTGATAAAAAATTAATTTATTATTAACATAAAATGGTTAGAACAAGGGGACATGCTAAATAAATATCCTCTAGTTGGTGAGGCAACTAGAACACAAAAATTGACGATATCCTTGCTTCCCTATTAGACACAAGAGATTGTCTTGTTGTACTTGAACAAGTAATGGGAAATGAAGAAGAGGAGGATGATGTTGTTGATAACAATCATCCACCTCTAGGAAATAATTTTAATTATGGGAATCCCGAAGGTGATAACAATAATAATGCAACAAATGCCAACAATAACACTAAAAATGCAAATGCACCTAATTAGCCTAAAAATAAGAAGGAAAGGTTGGAAGCTACACCGGGAGATAGGGCTAAGAATTGGCTCAGTGAAATAGAGAATTAATTTAAAATAAGGAATTTATCAGAGGAAACCAAATCAATATGGGGAGCTTACCGGCTTTCCCATGAAGAATCTTCTGTTGGGATAGCCATAAGGCTGAATTAAATATTGATGAAGCAAACATCACTTGGGAACAATTTAAGGGCTAATTTAGGTAGCGTTGGTTGCCACAACTCTATTATGATAAAAAAATGATAGAATTTCATAACTTAGTTCAAGAAAAATGATGTAATCGAGTATTGGGAGAAGTTTACCACGCTTCTCAAGTATGTACCACAATACCAAACTGATGAAAATTTCAGAATATGTAAGTTCATAATGGGATTGAATCCTATCATTGGTGGAGAGGTAGATGTACACAACCCAACCACCATGGAAGGAGTTGTAGAAAAATCCATAAGGAAAGAACAAAAATTGAAGGCAATTTCTGTGCATAAGGAAGAGAATCAAAAGAAAATCTCCAACTCTTCTTCATCACTTGCACCTAAGAAGGTGGCATGGAAAAATTTTGGCACTAAAAATAGGTTTGGGGTTGAAAATAGTAAGAAAACAACAACAAATAAACCTGTTGCAAATAACATAAATAATTTTCAAAAGAATAATAACAATGGGCAGAAAACTTATGGTGGCCAAAACAACAATTACAAGGTTGAGAATAAGTTTGAGCCTAAAAGGGACCTTTGGGGGCTGTTATAATTGTGGTAAGGACCATTATGCAAATAAATTCCCTCTAAAGAAAAATGATAGCAGCCAAAGAAAGACACAAGATACATGCTACAATAGCTGATAAGTAAGACGAAAAGAAAGATATGACCATAGAAGTGCCTAGTAAATTACTTGGTATACCTATAACTATACTTTTTGATACTAGTGCTACAAAATGCTTTATTTCTAATAAATTAGCTTCAAAATTAAAAAGAAAAATTGGAATTATGGAAAAATCATGGACTGTTCATTATGGGAATAATGTTGTCCATACTCACGTTAATAAAAGTCCTTTTGGCATAACTTTAGAATTACCAAGTATTAGTATAGAATTATATCTTTATATTTCTCCTTTAGGGTCATATGATGTCATAATTGGGGTAAATTGGCTTTCTGATCATAAAGCAAAGGTTGATTATTTTGAAAAACACATTAGATGCCTTGATGATTTGTAGAAAACAACAAACATACAAGGAGTAAAAAGAGACATTTCAGTTAGGAAACTATCAACCATGCAACTTAAGAAGGCCAAGAATAAAGGTTGCATGTTACACACAAAGTAAAAATATACGAGACCATAGTAGAAGATAGCAATTTCATGGGAAAATACCTATTATTATGAGATTATAATGATGTGTTTCTAGAAGAATTACCCGGGATTTCACCAAACGAGAGTTTGAATTCACTATATAAATCAAACCTAGAATTGAACCTATTTCAAATCCTTACCTTATGACTACCACTTGAATTAGTGGAACTTAAGGCATGGTTACAAGAACTTTTGTGTAACGGTTTGATAAGACTACTATTGTTTCACATTGGAGAACATAGGTAATTTTTGTTAAGAAGAAGGATGACACACTTAGACTTTGCATTGATTATCAAATATTAAACAAAGCAACAATCAAAAACATATATCCTCTTCCTAGGATTGACGATCTATTTGATCAGATGTGTGGTGCATCATTTTATTCAAAGATAGATCTACGATCTAGGTATCATCAGTTGAGAATCAAAGATGAAGATATTCATAAAATAACTTTTAGAACAAGGTATGAGCACTATGAATTCATTGTTTTACCTTTGGTTTAACAAATGCACCTACAAATTTCATGAATTTGATGAATAATATCTTTCAAGAATACTTGGAAAAGTTTTTGCTTGTATTCTTAGATGATATTCTTATCTATTCTAAAAGCATGGAGGAACACAATGAACATTTAAGGATTGTACTTGAGATTTTAAGAAAGAGAAAATTATTTGGAAAATTGTCAAAATGTTCCTTTTATGAAATTGAAGTACATTATTTGGGACATGTTATAAGTAAGGATGGAATATTAGTTGATCCATCAAATATTGCAGCCATAATTGATTGGCCAACACCTAAGAATGTTCATGAAGTTAGAAGCTTCATGGGGCTTGCTGGATACTACAGAAAATTTGTTAAGGACTTTTCAAAAGTTGTTGCCCCAATTACTTCATTACAAAATAAAGATTTTTTTGTGGAGTGATAAATGTGAAGAAACATTTAAAACACTAAAAGAATAGTTAACTACAACATCTATTTTTATTGTTCCAATCCAAATGAAATCTTTATAGTAGTTACAAATGCTTCGGAGAAGGATTAGGGGGTATATTACTACAAAATGATCATGTTATAACATATGAAAGTAGAAAACTCAAGTTACATGAGTTGAATTATGCTCCCCATGACCTAGAGCTTGCTGCCATAGTACATGCACTTCAAGTATGGAGACATTATCTCTTAGGTAAACCCTTTGAGCTAAAAACTGACCACCTTGGGCTGAAATATATTTTTACACAACCAAATTTGAATGCTAGACAACGAATATGGTTAGATTTTTTGTCTCAATATGAATTTGACATAAGTTACATTAAAGGTAAAGAAAATAGAGTGGCAGATGTGCTAAGTCGTAGGAAACATATTTCGTGCTTGTAACTTTGAGAACTCAGTTTAAGGATGAAGTAAAGAAAGAAATGATGTTTGATTCATATTTTCAGCAAGTAAAAAAAAAACACTTGCTACAGATCCTAATGATGTAAGATACAAAGGTTTCAAATTTGATAATGAATAAATCCTAAGGTATGAAAATTGGGTGTATGTACCCTCAGAAAATGAGTTAAGGAAGAAATTGATGACTAAATTTCATAATTCACCTTACTCAAGACATCCCGGAGTGACAAAAATGCTTGCTGATGTAAAACAACAATATTTTTGGAAGGGGATGAAAAAGGACATAACTAATTTTGTTTCACATTGCCTTGAATGTCAACATGTTAAGGCTGAACATATGCATCTAGTTGGTTTATTGTACCCTCATAACATACCACAATATAAATGGCAAGTAATAAGTATGGATTTTGTTCAAGGGCTGCCTATGTCTAAAAATAAACATGATGTTATTTTAGTTGTGGTTGACAAATTAACAAAAGTAGCTCATTTCATTATTAGAAATCTAAAAGATGATTCATTTGTCCTTGCAAAAAGATTTTTTCATGAAAATTTCAAATTGCATGATGTACCTAAGTTGATTATTTATGATAGAGACCTAAGAATGACTTCACATTTTTAGCAAACACTAAATGCATCCTTAGGAACAAAACTGAATTTTAGTTCCACATATCATCCGGAAATAGATGGGAAAATAGAAAGAGTAAATCAGGTAATGGAAGATATGTTGAGAATGTACTGTATGGACCAATAGTACAAATGGGAAGAATACCTTCCTTTAGTTGAATTTGCATACAATAATACTTATCATTCCTCTCTAAAAATGACACCTTTCAAAGCATTATATGGAAGAAAGTGCAAAACCCCTGTTAGTTGGGATAGTATTGAAGATAGAGAGGTAATTGGACATGAATGCTTACTGAAATGGAACAAGTAAAATTAATATGTGAACGATTAAAGGAAGTTGTTGATAGGAAGAAAAGTTATGCAGACCTAAAAAGGGTCGATAGAAAATTTGAACTTGGTGAAAAAGTCTTTTACGTGTCAAGCCTAAAAAGAGCTCAATTACTTTTGGCAAAGCAACCAAGTTATCACCTCATTTTGTGGGACCTTTTGAGATTGTAGAAGTGATAAGTCATGTAGCTTACCACTTAGCATTGCCTCCCACATTGGCACAAATGCATGATGTTTTCCATATTTCTTTACTTAAGAAATATGTTTCAGATTTATCACATATATTAAATTGGAATTCCTTACAGGTCTAAGAATCGAAATAATCATGGTTAAACCCATAAGGGTGCTAGAAAATCACTAGTTACACTTGCAAAATCATGAAATAAGTCAATGTAGTCATATTTATTACCCTTAAGACAACATTCTAATCCCATGTGCGCTGGCCTATCACCTAACGAGAATCGGGCGCCACCTGAGGCACACACGGGTGCCGAGCCTCTCCTTTATGTGATTCTTGTGAGAATACATAATCTATGATAGATACATAAGTGCAAAAGAATGGAAAAGAACCATGCATTCATTCTGAGAACCTAGGATGAGTTATCATATCAATGCATCCATAAAAGAGAAATAATAGACAACATATAGAAATGATTCATAACACAAAGGAAATGCATTAGAATTAAGCTCATGAACACATATATGCTTTAGAACAGAACCTTCCATTGATATTAATGAGTTCAGTAATCACATTACATTCCTTGAGGCCATAACAAACCCACATAATAATGTAGAGCAAGGTCATGCATCAGAACTAAACTATGTCCTTCATATTACAAGGATAAACATAGACCCATCCCTCTAAATATGCCATCACTCCTATATTTCCTCTAATCTCAACCCATAGAATCCTCCATGATATTTTTACAGAGCTTCACCTCTTTCCCAAAGTGCACTTTATCTCGAATCTCTTTTTAGTATATGTTCATACTATCTCGTGCACACACACACACACACACACACACACATATATATATATATATATATATATATATAGATTTTCCGCCTTCAATACCATGCCCTTTGAGGTAGCAGATTGGCTACCAAGTGTCCAAGTTATCATCCAATGGAGCATGCCTTATTTCATTTGAGCTCTCCACTTTGTGCAATGATGTTCTTTTGGAACCTACTATCGCATGCATGGAATATTCCCTTTTTATCCTACAACCTACCGGTGACACCTTATCCATTCTGCATGCAAGACAGGTCACACTTTTCTCGTGTGCTATTTGGAACTCTGAATATGGCTAAGTCCCAAAACTTGTCACACCTTGAACGTGCATTGTGTGTTCTACAAAACCATTCTAGAACCCTTCCCTATGTTCCTTCACCCCACACACCATTCTTTAAATAAGTCCCAGTGCCCACGCTCCTTCTTGTACTTAGCCAATATTTTGGGGCCCAACATCACCCCACACTATGCATGTTCTCCATCCTCGAAACACTCTTCAATAAAATAAAGAATGGTGGGATATTAAAATGGTTGGAAAGAAAGAATAAAGGAATGAAGAATTGGGAGAAAGAATGAAAGAATGGGGAACTTGTTTATTGTTAGAGGAGGAGAGGGAAATCCTTCCCTATTTCTACCTCTAACTTCTCCCAAGTGTTGACCTCATTCTAAGCTTGCTGATAGAGGTCACCCACCAGGGTGCTCACCTCCTCAAAACTCATCTCCTCCCCTTTGGTACTCATCATCTCAACAATGCTCTCTAGCTGCTTGCTCAAATCATCAAGTGCATCCATCCCATGGGTTATCTGGGGGTATAGTTCCTTCAGCCGGCTCTTGATCGAGCCTCACAGGGTCTCGATTGCTTCTAACTTCTTCTCCACCTTGGCAGGATCTTATCTCTTTCTGCTCTATTCCCCTTATTTTTCTCTTGAAACACATTGATTTCTGATTCATGGTTGGCAACTAAGATGATTTCCACACTATCCCTATCGGTGCGCAGTTATTATAAGTAGCTTCAAATGACTTACACAACAACCTTCACCTCTGCAAGAAGTTTAGTGTATCAAGCCACAATCTCGACAACCTTAATTTTTCCTCTTTCTCCGGCATACCCGCACCTCTTCTCGCAGACTCTAAAGTGAGTTCTCACCTCTCCATTGTGATAATGTGAGTCAAATCCTCTAGAAATTTCAAGGTTGATTCATAATATTTCTTAGGTGGCGCTAAGTCGAATGTTTCAGAAAATGGCATCTGTAATCATCTCCATCTTCTTGGAGACTTCGTACACCTTTATTTTTATTCCTTCAGCTCACACCTCAACTGAGCACTGATAAACTCTTCTTGCTTTAGGTCCTTGCTCTTTTCCATGAGCTCCTCCTTTTCTTCTCCAATTTCTCCTCTAGGAATCTCACTCTATCATTTCTTAAGTATGCAGTCTAGCCTCAACCTCAATTGAAACTTTGTTGAGCATGTTGTATACCTGCTCATTTGATAAGTGTTGAGTGTTCACCAAGGGATTTAATTATTTTGTTTCCAACACCTTCATTAGCACTCTCTGGCTTACTTTGAGCTCAGGTTCATCTACGTGAGACTTGAATTCCCAAGATAGCATCTTCCTAGTTCAGGGATATGTACCTTCTTCATCAAACAATGACATAGCCAGGAGTTTCTCCATTGGTATAGTGATTTGGAAGTGCACACATAGCACCTTGATAGGATCATTAATGTATCCCATTCCCTACTCTTGTGCCACCACTACACCTTTCCAGCCTATTCACAAAGATTTTGGGAATCTTCTTGCAAAATTGGGATTCCCACTCATACCTTGCCATACTCCTTCTCAACACTTTCTTCTTCCATCTCCTTCAAAAAAATTTCCACACTTCACTCCAAATCCTACTCCACCAACTCCTTCATGATGCCCGCCACTTCTCTCTCCATGAATTTCTCCACTTTCTCCTTGGTGAGGCTTAGGGTTCTTTGGTTTTTTGTGCTCACCTCTTTGCTCACCCCATTTCCTTGATCATGTGCTTCTTCCTCATCATTCATCTCCACTTCATCTTCCTTGTTATTGTTATACTTCTCTTCACCTTCCTCCTCCTCCGAGTCATGTATATCATATAGTAGATGTTCTTCACCTCCTTCAATCTCGTCATCATCCTTGTTGCTAATGTAGGCATCTAAGCTTTCTGTCTCCTTTGAGTTTTCCTCTTCTGCCACTTTCTACTTCTTCCTAACTAGTGATTCTAGTATAGGAGATTATTATTTTCTTTTTCTTCACTAGGAGACGTCTTCCTTTGTGACTCCTCATGTGAGGGCTCTTCCTACTCTAGTGCTTCTTCTTCTTGGGTATTTTACTTGACAGGACTTCTTCCTATGTGTGTAAGTGTTAGGCTTAGCGCTTGCTTTCAGCATGCCCATAGATTGTGCGATCTAACACACTTGGTGCCTTTTTCTCATGACATTTTCTCTTTCTCCCTTATTTGGTATGGCCTCATTTCTCCCCATGGGATCTTCTGGAATGGAGACATTAATCTCCAAATAGGTTCCTTTCTCAAACTTAGGCCTTATGCACATATACACAATTGTTGCGGTCCTTCCGCGATTGGCAACATCATGGGCTTCATCATTTACACTTCATGGGAGACATACTTCTCCACATATGCACACTTTTTAGGGTACATGAGCTTTCAAAGTGCAGCTCATGGTGGTCTTGGTCCACCTCACTAAGGTCAAACCTTAGTATTTTGGCTTCTTTGAACTGGTTGACTCCACTTGGAAGTATTGCACGGTGAAGGAGAAGGGTAGCTTGCACCATGGACCCTTAGTCCCATCTATTAATGTAAATCTGCCAATGTAGAAATGTTGATAAACTACAAAATCTACTTCTCCATCCACAAGTGTGGGAAACTACTCTGATATCCTCCACTCTTCCACGAATGTGTCACACATTCATTTTTACCACTTCTCCAAGCGCGCCTTGTGAGAGGCCATCATGGTTTCACAAGTGTACTTTTCAAACCTTTTACAGGTGATGAATTATTTTCTGGATACTCCCAAAAAAATTCTCCATCCCATCCGGTACTCCGATCTCTAAAAAGACAATGGTGAGGAGGACGTTACCAAATACTATCTTCTCTCCCTCCTGTGCATAGACAATAAAGGAAATAAAGGTAGACAAGTTAGAGATGGTACCTTCGATATTTTCCAAGCATATATTCAACCATTCCTTGTTCACTTGCATCCATATTTCTTGATCATTAATCTTGGTCACCAAGCACATGGCCATCCTCATAACAGGGTCTAGAATCTCTACGATGTCAAAGTAACACAAACCCTTCTTGTCGTCATATATTTTTATTATTTCCTTGATAGCTTCCTTTTCACTTAGATCATCATCTATGGATTCCCCTTAACAATTTAGGCGGTGAACTTTGATATCAACTTTGGTGTTATGCACATCTTACGTCCCCGTAAATTATAAATGGTCTTCATGCACACACGACATCAACCATTGATAAAGTCACTCGGGCTTGCCAAAGTAAGGCAACTCATACAGTTGCAATATCCCTACCTTTTCTAGCTTTACTTTCACCTCGTTGATGTATATAGGAATCCCATATGGTGTCCTTTTCTTACTTGGACAAACCAACTCTAACGCCATTTCCTTCTCAATTGTTCTCATGTGATGGTTATAATCACTCACAACCATTTGTCTTAAGTGTGACACCCACTCCTTTCCTAGCAATACTCCATCTAGGTATTGCATTTCTATGTACCATTCCTTATTGGAGCTTACGACAACAACGGTTTGTTTTCGCTTTCCCTTGCCCTTCTATTTCTTTGGTGAAACAGTCACCTTCTTAGGTGTCATGCTTTTTCAGGATAAAATAATAACTCCTTACTCTGCTCTCGCTACTCTTATTAACTCCAAACTCAACTCCTAGAATAAATCCTTCTATCTTTGTGCCCTAGCTACCAAACCCTAACTAGGAAAACCTTCCACAAGATGACACACTTCAAACTAATTCAACCCACACCCTGTACTCCTTCCACTCTGGTCTACAAATCCACTTTGGTCACGCACTTAGATTTCTAGGATTCTTCTTCCTTTACACAAATATCTTTGGATGCCCTAGTTCACAAGAGTGCTTCAACTTCGTAATAGAAAGGTAGAATAATGACTTGCCTGACCTTATATTTATAGTTTTTGCTTTCCTCTAGCAATAAATGTTATACCACCTACCAACATACTTTAACATTAAATGTGAATTTTTCCACTAAGCCGACCTTAAGCACCCTTACCCACATGCCCAATCTTGTGCAAAAATCCTCTACAACCTTTTGGTGCATAAAAATCCAATATGGCCGAAGACTTTTACGCGTGTGTCTACAACGCCTTGAAGGAATTACTTTTGTCCTTTACTTATTTTCTACCTTTTCCTACCTCTTGTTGTTCTTGCACTCTTCATCCTTTGTACGTGGTCTTTGTTACATCCTTCTTGACACCATAATTCATTATCCACCATTTTCCCATGCCCTTTCTCAACCTTACTTGCTTCCTTCCATTGGTCCACTCAACTTTTATTACTAGCATATACTTTGCTTTACAATACTCCATTACTCCACCCCATACTAAAATGGATGTGTGGTCCCTACGCCTACAAAACCTTAGAAAAAACGTGGTTACTAGAACACAAGGAGTAAAATGAAAAAATAAAGGAACAAACAAAGAGGAAGGGAAACACAAGAAAATAAAAAAATAATAAAGGGAAATTCTAATCTAACTAGTAATACCGCCTTATTTATAAACACCAAGAAGACTTATTTATATTAGGGATTCAACCTACTCCCATTGAAATGACCTAGTAATCTCGTCCCATCTAGCACTTGTAGCTCATAAGCAACTGAATCAAGGATGTATGAGATGATGTAAGGTAATAACCAATGGAATTTCAACTTCCTAAGATGGTGTAGATACTTGAAACCATAGAAAAACACCATCTACCCAACCTCAAATTGTTTGTTCTTGATATGACGATCATGCCATGACTTTTTCCTTAATTTTTCTATCTTCTAGCCCGATCTAGCAAGTGATCATCTCTCATCTAACCACATCAACTTATCAATCCTCTCTTCCATCACTTTTCACTATCCATCCCTCTTTTGTGCATTATACGCAACAATGGTAACATGAATTAAACTAGCAAAACAGCCTTCGCACTAAACACCTATTAAAACGGTGTGGCCTTGTTCAACCTCTTGTAGGTTGTCTTGTATGCCCATAAAATGGTTGCTACCTTGTCATCCCTATCTTGTCATCAAACATCATAGATCTTAGTCAACATGTAAATTAGTATTTTGTTAAATTCCTTAGCGAGTTCCATTCACTTGAGGGTGATAAGGGATAGTCTTGTGATGGGCCACCATAAATTTTTCTAATAGAATCTTGACCATTTCATTGAGAAAGTGTGTACCCCTATCACTTGTTAAGCTTAAAGGAAAACCATACCTGCTTATTATGTTCTCCCATAAAAATCTAGTAGCTCTTGCTATAGTGCAATCCTTCATAGGCCTTACCTCTTCCCATCGTTTCAAGTAATCGGTGCAAATAATAAGATACTATGAACCAGTCCTTTGCATGGGCTAGTGAAATTTGCCCTACAAAGTCAATCAACCATTTTTCAAATGGTTCAACAACAAGCATTGGTCATAAGGGAATTTCATCTCTCTTCCCAGGTTTGCTAAGGCAATGGAAATGGTCGCAGCCTTACAAAACTCAATACAATCCTAGTAGATGGTTTCCCACCAAATTCCTATAAGTAGAATCTTCCACATGGTAGCATTTCCTACATAGTGTCCTCCTGCAATCCCACCATGTGCTTCCTCCATAATTTCCATGTGCTCATGTTCCAATATGCATCGGTGCAGAACCTCATCACATCCTAACTTATATAGATCTCCACTAATCAACATGTAGAGTGTGGCACGTATTACTAACTAATTTCTCTCCAAAGCCTTCATACCTTCCAAAGACCGCACCTATTTTTAAGAACACTGTGATATCTTCCAAGTCTAAGGGTGTGCAATGCAACCTAAATAGTTATGAGTTTGGAATGGTATCCTCAATAATTTATGCATCCTCCCCTGAGTTAATCCTTGATAAGTGGTTAGGTCCTGAATTACTCTTTCCTGGTTTTACAACCACTATAAACTCAAACTCTTGGAATAATAAGATCCAATGACATATGTGCCCTTGTAAAATAGGCTTGTTAACTAAGTAATTCAATGCCATGTGGTCCATGTAGAATATAAATGGTGTCACCAATAGGTACTATTTGAACTTGTATAGCATGTAAATCATAGAAAATTCTTTACGCTTAGCGGTTTGTGTAATTATGTTCTACTCATGTTAACTTTCTACTCTTGGAAAAACATAAGGGATGATAAAAATTCCCTCACTAGGTTGTGCTGGTACTACTCCCATAATTGTCCCTGAGGCATCAACATGCACATGGAAAGGATTATCCCAAGAGGGAAAATGTAGTATGGGTGTCGTGATAAGCCTATCCTTCAAAGTGTTAAATTCCCTCTGTTGTTCCTCTTCCCAATGAAAGGCACTCTTGTATTTTAGTAGTTCCTCCAAGGGCATGATGATCTTGGCATACCCCTTAATGAGTTTACTATAGTACCCCGTATGCCAAGGAATCCACACACTGCACTTTGACTAGTAGGCTCCCTTAATCCCACAATAACTACAACTTTGGTGGGATCCACTAGTAAGCCTTATTTACATATAATATGTCCTAACAGGGTTCCAAATGGAGTAACAAAGACACATTTCTTAATGTTGAGGGATATCCTTAATTGCCGACATCTCTCAAACATCAGCCTCAAATTTTCACAATGGTCTTTTATCAATCCATACACAGTCTAGTCATCCAAGTAAACTTGAATAAATTTATGGATGAAGTCCTGAAATGCTTGTACCACGATGCACAAAAACATAGTAGGTGCATTCTTCAATCTAAAAGGCATAACTATGTAGGTAAAAATTCCCCATTTTATGTCAAAAGTTGTTTTCCTCTAGTCTTCCTTTGCAATCCTGACTTGGTGATACCCTAAGAACCCATCCATGAAAGAGTAGACCTTACACCTGGATACTCCCTCTAAAATATCTTTGGTAAAGGGGGTTGGGAAAGGATCGATGACACATACTGCATTCAGATCCCTATAGTCCACATAGATCCTTATTCTCCCATCCTTCTTGATACTAATGACCATTGGGCTTATCCATTCTAATTCTTCCACCGACTCAATGATGCCGGATGTTATCATCTTGTATACTTATTCCTTGACCCGTACGCATAGATTTATATTCATCGATAAGGCCTCTTACAAATCAAGTGCACACCTCCCTTTAACTTAATATTCATCTCCCCTAAGGAATGGTGGATGCCTTTGAGTTCATGGTACCCACGAGGAAAAATCCGGAACTCACACAACAAAGTCAATGACATTTGAAACTTCTTTTTCGACCAATATCCCCCAATGATAGCTTCCTTAGGTTTTGTCTCTATCCTAATGTTAACCTTATTTGTTTTTAAGGGCTCATGGTAGGTGCGTGCTCACTCATCAACGCTATCTATGACTTCACACGTACCTTCAAAATGGTTAACATCCAAACTTTCCATCTCTTCACCATCTACTACATAGACCATTTTTACTTTTTATTTTTCCATGCACACATGCTCAAGCTGTACTTCCTCTTATTCTTCTTCATTGAGGTACGTCTCCAAATAAGGCTCACCCTAATAACACCAAAGATCCTATCTTCTTCCATAACACTATCTCCCATTATAAGGTGTTTGATTACTTACAATGCCTTATCCACTGATGGCTTTGTACTCCTATACTTGAAAGCTTGAATGAGATCAGCCACTAACTCCTTCCAATTACTTGTTTGACGACACATCTCCAAATGAATATACCATGTGCGTGCATAGCCTTGTAAGGTGGAATACAACTTATGCACCCATAATGAAGGTGGTAATGCTTATGTGCTTCCCATCTAGGCCTTCTCACATGCTTGGATATGAAATGAGGCGGTCTCTTTACCATGGTAATATTGTATGACCGTGGGCATGTTGCTCTGGAGAACCTTACGAGAGAATGCAACTCTTACCCCATGCCATTCTAAGAGGCTCTCGGATGTGTAACCCACCACGCGTTGCAGTTTCGAGAAGGTTATAACTAAGCATTCCCCTTCTCTTGTCCTCATTCTTCCATTGAGCCTCCATTTCTCGCAAGAAAATTTCAGGGTATGCTCCTCCAGAGTAACTTGGAAAATTCTTTCCTCCTAGGAATTTGACCAAATGTGCTTTTGGTACCCTAATTACAAATCCTTTAAAATTTTTCCCAATCAACTCATAAGTCCCATGCACCCAATTTTTACATGCCATGCTAGTGGTATCACTCAAGGAATGAGAATCTTAAAACTAGATAAATCCCTTAGTGGGATGAATTGTCTCAGGATCTCTGATGGAGTGCACATATATCCTATCAAGGAATTCTTCTCCCGGGGTTGAGTATAAGGTGCTGATTTTTCATTAGTCAAGGGATGATGACCCATTCTTCATTATTCTCAAATCTGATATACCCCTTATTAAAATGCAGGTTGAAATTGTTCTTATAGCACCATGGGTGCCAAAGTAATGTTGGAAAGTTATTTTCCTTGGTGAGTGTCGAGACCTCAAAATCTCTAGTGAACTTGGCCCCTTGAATAGTGACAACTACATCCTTTAATACTTCAATGGGAATTTCATTTGTCTTGTTTTCCATATACACCACATTCGAACATGGTTGTAGTGTGGATCTTCCCATTTGATGTCAGGCATCTAAGGTAAGAACATTGACCTCTGCTCTCGTTTCAATGAGGATATTTATTAGAATCCATCCATCAATAACTGTATTCAATGTAATTTCCTTATCATAGTCAAGGTTATGAGGAGGAAGGTTTGTATGCAAAACCTTCCTTTCATGATCTTCTCTGGTGTGTGGTACCTTCTCCCTCAGCCATTCTCTTAGCAAGGGAATAATATTATCTTTCCTTAACATCCTACATACTTCCTTGACCTCATCCAGGTCATCCTTTGGAGCCTCAACATTCTTCCTTTACTCTTACTACTTAGACATTCCTTTAGACATTGGATCTCCCCTTGTAAACTCTGAATCAAATCCATAGTATCTTAATAAACCTCCTTCTAATGAGCAAGGTCCGGATACTTTCCATGTGCTAATTCCTCTCTTCAAACTAGTGTCATTTGTCTTGGCATCTCCCTAGCACGTACAACCTCTACTCGCGTCATCACCAATACAGGTTCTAGTCCTGACTCACGTGCCACTCATGGTATCCACAATGAATCGGCCTTCTTGATGCTCACCATCCCAAAGACCTTTTTCCTTCTAGTGTTGCTGGTTCATATGCTCATAAAGCTATGGAAACTCTTCATACTTATGTTTCTTCCCGCACCATGAGAATTATAATAGATCAAGACACTCATGCTTGTAATGATCTATAGATTCATAGTTATAATAGGTTCCTCACGGGAATTCACTTCTTCCTTTGCTTTGATTCTATGCGACCACAAAATCCTTTGTGAAAACCTCTTCAATGTGCTTCTCCATTTGTGTGCTCTTCATAATGATGATCATCATCCTTGGAACTACTTGCTGCAGATAGTTTGGTGCACACTAAGATCAATAACACCATGAATCTAGTCAATCGATCAGTAATCCTTGGTATCATGGGTCATAGAGGTACAAATCTTACAATAACAAGAAAAATTCTTGTGTATTACACGTTGTAGTAGAGGGAACCTACTTGCATCATGATTCCCATGGAAAATATCACAATCTAATGCCATAGCGTGTATCGACTTCCAAGGGAAACTATCCCTCCACTTCATAGTCTCTACACCAAAGCCCCTACGAACCCCATGCACTGAGTTTGTAGATAGATTCTCCAAATTTTTGGCCATTGCAGTAATTTGAGCCTCCAAAAAGGACTAACACCAGTATCAACACTCCCAACAACCTCAGCATGCAAGGCAGCTTCCAATGCCTCACACGGGTTTGTGAAAGTCTTGTGTGATAGATCCCTTCTAAACGGTGTTATCAATCCTCCAACAAACCATTGAGCATGTTGAGAAGGATGAATGCCATAGGATAGTTTTGACAAGAGAGTCTTGAAACACACATCATACTCCCGCACACTCTCTACCATTCCTTTTTGGATCTCCTTCAAGGTGTTGATGCTCTTTTACTCAAATTCAGGGATATGGAATTTTTCTAGGAAGGTGTTCTTCAATGCAGTGTAGTCTACCACTATTTGATGGGGGTCATACTTTCGATACCAACTATGTGCACACCTTTCAATGTTGTTTGCAAACTAACTTGCCTTCCACTCCGGGGTAGTGATCCCCTTCACATGTTATAGTACTTAAAACTTGTGCATATGCACTCCAAAGCATCCTTAATACTCTTGTAGTCTAATAAGTGTAAATACATCTCAAAAACTACTTATGGAGATGGTTGAGGGCCTTGTCCTCATGATCCATATCCTTTGTTCCCTCTAGTGTTTCCTCCTTAACTAGATCCACTAGATCCACTAGGTACCGTTCCTCTTGGTGACCAGATCATCCAGATCTTCTAGGTCCACCGTGTCCTTTATCCCTTATATAATGAGATCCACATCCTATAACTGAAAAATGGCCTGAAGTGGTCTCGCCTAGTGTTCCCAATGTCTCACTGAACTATGCATCGATGGTTTGTGATATCATCCCACTACTAGTTGTGTATCCCACGATACCCAAACCTTACATACTTATACCTTGTCTAAACGTTCCTCCAAATACTAGAATGGTTTACACAACAATGGATGTTATGAATGAGAAATTATATCTCTTGGGCATAGATCGGTTACTCTCACCAATACCAACTGGGTTAACAATACTTCTCCCTTGATTTGGAAAACCAATCACTAGGGTTTGGTCTCTAGGTCGGTTCGGATGCACGCCGATAGATCTTCTTTCTTCATGTGACAAAATATCATCGAAGCTAAAGGGGCTTCTATCCCACACTTTTCAAGATGGGTTAACATAGAATGATGTGTTCCATGTCCTCTACGTGAACCTCAAATCCTTCATGCAACATCTATCTCCATAGATCTACCACACTCTGCAACCTCACGTTATCTATTCATCTCCCTTTCAATTTCAACCACAATGTCTACCATCTTCCTCCACCCTAGCTTCCTCTCCCAACACTCATAGAATCTTAGTCGGCCATGGGAAATGCCTCTAAACTTAAGGTAATGATCAATATCTTCATAGCTAAAGGATAGCACAAAAAATGATCCTCCGAGCTCCTCGAAACTCAAACTCAATAACTTCATGGGAAAGAATATGTAGAAATGGCATATTCTAGAGTATAGTTGGTCAACACTCCTTTCCACTAGTGATCAACAACATGCGTCCAAGTCATATCTACATCCTGCTACCTTTGATAATCATCTTGGGTCCATATGTATGACCTATAGTACCAACTCGATCTGGATGCATATGCTGAAAGTCATTCATATAGTTCTATTGAAAAACAACAAAATAATATTTCATGTAACTCATGGTACAAGTTATCTTCTACCCATCTACATGCATCAAACCTAGGTCCAGTGCTAAATATTTGAGAAAATTTTTCCTTCGTGCTCTTGAACGATGTTTCAACACTTTCCAAGGTCATATGTTTCATCATCATGCATCACAAGGACACAAATGTATGCCATTTCTCACAACAACTTTGAAAAGAGGTCTCAACAATAGAACCAAGATGTAGTTATTTTTATTACCCTTATAACAATAGCTTAATCCCAGTATAATAGTGAAATGTGACTAAATTTTGGTTATGTTTATGAGACCTCTTTTGAAGCTATTGTGAGAATGGTGTGTAATGATTGAAGGCTTGACCCTGGAAAACATCAATACTTGGCTTAAAAGCATGGAGGATGAGTTTTTTCAGTGATTTAATATTAGACCTGAGTTTGATGCATGTAAATGGGTAGAGGAGCACCTGTATCATGAGATCTATGAGACATTATTTTGTTGTTTCCCAGTAGAGTTGTATGAATGGTTGTCAACATATGCATCAAGGAAGAGTTGGTATTATAGACCTCATGTTTGGACCCAAAAAGAGTATCAGAGGCTGCATGATGTTGATATGACCTGGACTTGTGTCGTTGATCATTGGTGGAGTGGAGTGTTGACTAGATATACCTTGGAATACATGATTTCTATGTATTCTTTCCCAGATATTGTTGAGTTTGAGTTCTTGTGGGAGCCAAGAGGATCATTCTTGTATGCTATATTGTTAGCCATTAAGATCTTAATCATCACTATGAGTATGGAGGAATTTCCTATGGCTGGCTAACTTCCCACTAGGTATGGGGCACGAGAAGATGGTGTGGTGAAAGATGGTGGACCTTGCAGACTTTGGAAATAGAGAGATAAGAGAGGTGGCTCAAGTATAATGAAGTGTGACAGAGAGAGTTGATGAGACAATGTGAAGTTTCTGGAGTGATGGATTTATGGAGGAAAATGTTACAAGAAGGATTTGAGGTTCACGCGGATGGCGTGGGACCTGAGTAGTCTATGCTACCCCATATTGGAAAGCACATGAGAGAAATCCCCTTTAATTCTATTGAGAACTCATCCTATGGAGAAAGGAGAGTTTTAGGTGTGCATCTTAGCCCACTTGATGACCAAACCCTGGTGCTTAGTTTTCCAATTCCTGAGATAAGCATTGTTAACCTGGTTCGTGTTGGTATTGGTAGTCGAGTGACACCTGGTAGATATAATTTTTCATTTAGTTCTTATATGGCGAACATACATTTCCTATGTTTTGAGGCATCCTATCTGACACATCATTTGGGAAAGGTTTGGGTACCGCATCCGGAAGTTATTCAACGTCACAAATAGTCGGTGTGTAGTTTAGCCTAATGGTGGGTACATAAAGTGCAACTGCATCAAGCCCCTTACTTGCAATGAGAGGAGGATCTGGTGGATCCAGAGGAATAGGAGCTAGTGGATCTAGTGGATCTGGTGGTGGAGGAAACACAGGAGGGAATAAAGGTCCTAGATCTAGTAGGAAAGGACCACAACACCATCAACAGATTTTTTATGAGATGTATCTTCATTTGCATGATTGCAAGGGTTTTGAAGATGTTGCGGATCATGTACACAAGTGTAAAATGCTATGGTGCACTAAGGGTATCACCGCCTTAAAGTGGAAGGAAAGTAAGTTTGTAACTACATTGCAAGGGCGTGTGCACATATTTGGTACTGTAGTATGACCCCATTAGACAATGGTATATTATCTTTGTGCTACGTGATAAATTCTTTGAAAAATTTCACATTCCTAAGTTTGAGAAAAATAACATCAAGATGACGTTGAAGGAGATTCAATAAGGTATGATAGAGAGTGTATGGGAGTATGATGCACACTTTAAGACTCTTCTATTAAAGTTATCTTATGATATCTATCCCTCACAACATGCTCAATGGTTCATTGGAGGATTGATAACACCTTTCAAAGTGAGCACTCACACACTACTTTCGAGAGATCCGCATGAATCCTGGAGGCTACTTTGTGCACTTTGAGGCCGTAGAAGCATGAAAACTAAGTAAGTCCATTTTTAGAAGCACGATCATGTCATGGCCAAATAGCCGAGAAACTATCGGGAACTCAACTCATGAGACTCGCAGTGGACTATGGTGCATGGATTGTGAGATAGAAGGACACACAAAGGATAGTTTCCCATGAAATATGGTGCATGTTGTGTCATTAGATTGTGAAATCATCACAAAGATCATGATCCAAGTAGATTCCCATTGTTACAGTAAAGCTTTACTCTAAAAGAATGTGTCTTCTTATTGTAATATTTTCTCATATACGACACATGATACAAAAATTTGTCAATTAATAGACGATCCATGATACCATTGATATTGGTGTGCGATAGACCAGCATTGGGAACAATTCTAAGAATGAAGGTCATTATTTTGAAGGGTGTAGAGATGGAGGTGGTTGAGGAAGAGGTTTTGTCGAAGATTCAAAGGTTGTGGTATTCAAGGAGGTAGGATTGAATTCCCCCATGTAACATGTTACAACTCGGATCTATGAACACTACAAACATGAGTGTTTGGATTTGTTGCAATGATCATGGTGTAGGAATAAGCATAAGTAAGAGGAGTACCCTTATTTGTGTGAGAACATGAGTTAGAACCAAAGGAAAGATAAGGGAGTGGGTATGGTGAGTGTGAAGCAAGTTGATCTATAGTGGATGCCTAGGGTAATGCATGACCCGAGTTATAAATTTTCCTGGTGACTACGTGGGTGGAATCGAGCATGCGAGGGAAATACCTAAGAAAATGCCTCTCATTACAAGAGAAGAGGTGTTACATGGGAAATATCTTGATTCATCCCATTAGAAGGAGGTTTATTAAGAGACCATGGAGGTGATTAGAAACTTGCAAGGGAGATTCGGTGTTTGAAATAATAATCGGGAAGTTAGAATAGGAAGAGCATCTTTGAGATCCCTCGAAGGACATGGATGAGGTTAGAGAAGTGTGTAGGATGTTTGTGTCGGGATAATATTATCCCTTTTTTAGGAGATTCGCAAAGAGAAAAGTATTGTGCTCTAGAGGTGAGTGTGAGAGGTGGGTCTTACATGCTAATCTACCCCCTCATAGTATTGATTATGATAAGGAAATCACATTGAATGCGTTTCTGAGATGGATGGATCTTGAGAAATATTTTTATTTGAATGAGATCTAAGGTAAATGTTCTCACTTTAGATGCATGGAATTAGATAGGAGACCCCCATTACAACCATCCTCAAATGTTCTATATATGGTGAATAGGAAAAATTCTATACCCATCGGAGTATTGAAGGATGCATCTATAACCATCCAAGGGGAAACATTTACTGGAGATTTTGAAGTCTTAGAGCTTACCGAGGAAATAAATTTTGATCCCTACTTGGATGCCCCCAGTGCTATAATAATGATTCTCACTTTGTTTTAACAAAGGGTACATAATTTTTTAGAACAAGAGAGGAGTGCGTTGTTATTCCACTGACGGATGGGAAGCCTGCACCCTATATAGAACCTTTGGGAGAAGGTAATTGGAACAAATCTATGTGCACACTATTAGAGACCCGAGGTTATCCATCCATTAGGAGAAGGATTCATTCAATGGGAAGATGATCATTCCATGAGTGATACAACTAGCGTTGCATGTGACAATTAGGCACATAGGACCTATGAGTTGATCGGGAGACAATTGAAGGGCATTGTGACTCACATCACCAAGGTGTTCTCGATTAGATGCCGGGAGGAAGGTAATTACCGATTACACTAGAGAGGGTAATCCTAATGTCTTTCTACACATGATGGAGGTACAATGGACATGTCAAACAGAAAGGAGGAATATGCTTACTTATACCTTGCGTGGAACAATAGTGTGTTGGTGGATGACCCATCAAGATAATCTTCTAGAGTGGAAAAAATTCAAAATTATGTTCTCTATTGGGTTTCTCTGGAGCAATGCACCTTCTACAATTCACAACTATCATGGGAAGGAGTCCACCTCATCCCATGTCCAAAAATGTGAGACATCCTGAAAGGTAGGCCTAGAATCCTTTCCTCCTTCAATATGGGTGTATAAGTTATATTACACACTTGCACGGATGTGCACGCGTATGGTATATCCATTTAGATTTGTGCCATTAGACGAGAAATTGGAAAAAATTAATGATGGATATTATCCAGACTTTTGAGTATCAATATCCTAAGCCATTGGTGAATGAGGTATTACATGTAGTCAAGCACCTTACCTTGGGAGATAGTGTCATGGCTGAGGACCAAATCCTATATTTGTTAGGAGAAATTGAGTTGGGGAACGCTTCATAGAAGAAGAACCTAGAAGAAGGAGAGACAGAGGAGATATAGCTTGAGCACACCTGCCTGGAGAAAGAAAAGGGTAAGTTGGTATACTTGATAGATGGCGAGGAAGTAGAAAATTTGGATGTTAACCACACGGAGGGTATGCGTGAAGTATTGGAAAAAGCAAATGAGAAAGCACACACCTACAATGAGACCTTAAAAATGAATAAGGTTAAAATTGGTGTAGCAAAGCAAAGCCAAAGGAAGCTATCATTGTAGATTATTGGTCGGACCAGGAGGTTATAAAAATAGTTGAGTTGTTGTGTGACTTCCAAGATTTGTTCTTATGTGCGTACCATGAGCTTAAAGGAGTTCACCTCTCTTTAGAGGAAATATGGATTAAGTTAAAAGAAGGTGGTGCATTCCAGTTGGGATGAACCCGAATCTACACGTAAAGGTTAGGGAGGAATTGATAAGATGATAGAATCCAGTATCATTAAGGCAATTGAAGAATCTGATTGGGTGAGCGTGATGGTGATTAGTATCAATAAGGATGGGAGGATAAGGATTTTTGTTGATTACAGAGATTTAAATACTTCATATGTGATAGATCATTTTCCAATCCTATTGATTGAGGAGATTTTGGAAGGTATCGTAGGGGAGAGATCCATTTTTTCATAGATGTATTCTCTGGATATTAGTAGGTAAGAATTGTGAAGGAAGACCAGGAGAAGACCACTTTCATGATGGAGTGAGGAAGCTTTTATTATACCATTATACCCTTTGGGCTTAAGAATGCACCTGCTATGTTTTGTGGATCACGGCATAGGAATTTCAAGACCTCATCCACAAATTTATGCAAGTATACCTAGATGACTAGATGGTGTATGGGTTAGTAAGGGATCATTGTGACAATTAGAGGTTGATGTTTGAGAGATTGTTAGCTGGAAAAATTTTTGGGTGGAAAAACTTGTGGATTTCTTGCCAACACTCTAGGAATGTAAGTCCCTCTACTTACTTACCGGTGCGATTTTCGTATATGCATGTGCGAGAAAATGTCAATTTCTATTGTGGCCTTTCGACTCCGGGATCCAACAGGCAATCCAATAACCCCGTAGCAAAGAATTCAATCTGTTTCTAGGGAATACTTTGTCTCGAAGAGTGGGAAATGGGAGTGAGAAAAGAGGTTGGATAACTAATGCTATAGATAGAAAATTAGATTCCTGTACACACACTAGTTAAAAACTTCAACACATGCATTTATGGGAAGAAACAACTCTGCAAATAGCAATAAGACCAAATATAATTCACTGATCACCAAGTATCAATAAAACCCTTAGTCAAAGAAAGCTAGAAACTCCTTCTTATATTGATTTCTCAAATCAAAGTTTTACATAATGTGGGAATGGAGGAAATTTGAGAGTAGAGGATAGTAGAAGAAAATGGTTATCTCCTTTGCTTTCTCTAGGTACAATGCACTCTTGAGTTTACAAGATCAATCACCAACCCTTTGAAATGGGAATGGCATTACAATTTATAGAGTAGAATATGACTCTTCATCTACCCCCAATGCCTTTTCCTATGTCCTTACATAAGTTAAAAATTTTCAACTTCTTAGGAAACTTTTAAGTCCCTTTTTATAACATAAAGGTGGCTTATTACATTATGAACATAAAGACATATGAAAAAATGCAACCCCAATGCAAAATTAAAACATTTTAGAAGAGATAAATTTGGGGAAAGAGGAGAGAGAAATAGAGAGAGAGAAGAAGAAGAAGAGGAGATATCCTTCCGATGAAGACCTGGTGATCCTCGTCGATGGAAAGCTCTTAATGCGGTGAAACTCGAATCTTTGAAATCCTTACACACTTGTGAAACTTCTCCAAATTAGCTCACAAATGCTCACCAAGTTGAATGAACTAAGATGGATCTTGAATTCCCTATGAAAAATGACTAGGATGCTCCCAAACAATGATGTCCCCCTGAATGATTATCCTTATACGACCCATTGTGCCAAAACTACTTTTTGAGTGTAACTTACTATTTTTAGTAAGTGTGAATTATGAGCCGAGATGACCTTGTCTGTGATGCTCCCTCTGTGTTCACTACCTTATTCATGGCATCTTCAAATGGTGGCTTACCCAAAGTAACATACCCCTATGTAAGGAGACATGCTATTTTTAGTAAGTGTGCCACGAATGTCAAATTGCGACAAAACGGGTCTTGAAATTCTAGGTTTTATTCTAGGGTTCCACGCTCCAAATTTTGAGTAATTCCTTCATCTGAACAAGTGGGAAAATTATGTTTTCATTGGTAGGGGAAGAATACTGAAAAAAACTCATTCCTCCATATCCCTAAAAATAGGGGCTTCATGGCGCAAAAACTAGTTCACATGAAACTAGATTTTTCAACGATCATTCCCTCCAATTTTTGGATGATTTTTCCCGTCGGATCTTTGGGAATTTGAAAAATTATTCAAAGAGGGAAGAATATTGATAAAAAAACACAGCCATCTATATCCATAAAAATAGGTACTTCATGGTGTGAAAACTAGTTCATGTGAAACTAGATTTTTGACGATCGTTTCCTCTAATTTTTGGGCGATTTCGCCCATCGGAACCTTGAGAAGCGGAGAGGTAGCTCACTGATTTTTTCCATTACTATGTCGTGGTAGAAATTAATGGAGTTTGAAAATTTCAGGTCTGGTTTTTGTCTCCATTCGTGACAAAATCAATTCCATTGCGATAGGTTTTTGCTTCTTATGCTTCAAGAGAAATTTCCCTTCAATCCGACAAACAGTTTGATGGGAAATTCAATTTTTCCTTCGTTGAGCCAGAAATGAGATTTCTTCACTGTGAATGTTCTATGCACCACTAGGGAGGATTGAAAGTGTGTTTTTAATGTCCTTCAAGAGAGAAAAACTCAGCAATAAATGGTTCGTCAATCTGAGCACCGGTTTGCAAGATATGTTTGAATTTCGATTTCATGGCAATGGGGATTTCCATTGTTCTTCTTCTCTGTTCTTCATTTCTTCTTCTTATCTCGATGAATTTTTCTTATGAGACCTGTGTGCCATCATGGAGTGAAGGATGATGTGCTATAATGGATCTGGTTCAAGCTTTGGCAATGGCGGAGTGGTGGACTGGTGTTCTCTGCAGTTTTCTTCTAGTAATGGAGAAACAACAAGAAGCAAACTAACAGATAGAATTTTTTCAATTTTTGGGTTGGAGTTGGGTGCATTTTTTCATGTTTTATGTCCTTGACCTTAGGGATGTGAGGGACATCAAATTCCATGGTGGTCAAGAGGATGACACATGGCGGTGATCGACGGTAGGGAATGAGTGCTCCAAAATCAGCTTTAAAGCACTAAGAGCTAAAAGTAGGTCACATGGATGTCAAAAAGGCTCCCCATAGGGGATGGGCACATTTTTCAAGGTATGATGTCCCTCACCTTAGGGACATAAGGGACATTAGTTTCCATGGTGGTCCTAGAGCTGACACATGGTGCTTGATCCAACGACATGGAATGGATGCTCCAAAATGCTCCTGGGGATTGAACTGTCAAGTTTGGAGGTCACATGAGGGTCCCAGAGGTCACATGGGGGATTAGAGGGCTTAAAGGGGGATGGGAAAAATTTTCCAACCTTGATTACCCTAACCTTGAGGGACATCAGGGACACAAAATCCCGCTAGGCTCCTAGATCTGACACGTGTCCTCCCAAAATTTGGCTAAGTCATGAACTTGTGACAGTGATAAATTGAGCTCCTGGTGGAATTTATTGGTGAAATGTTATTGCTAACCAAAATAAGCTCCCCTTATTTTTGGGTTAACTTACTACCTTTTGTGTTTAATTCCAAATTTCAGACATTTAAAGCGTTCAATGGTTTCTAGAAAATGCTCCATTAGATATAGAATGTCTTACCCTTTCTAGAAAGGTAACGAATTCTTTCTAACTCGTATTTTTTTGAGTTATGGCTCAGCTGAGTTAGAAGGGAAAATTTTCCCAAGTGGACTTGTGGAGCTTGGGAGATTTTTTTTCCAAAGGAACTTAGACTGGTAGGGCATCAGAGGAAAAAGTGAAAAATTGCCTTTTCTTCTAAAAGGCATAAAATCAAAATGCAACCCGTGACCCCATCAAAAAGCTAATGCGGGGATGCGGGACTTCGGAGGTAAATTGGATTTTTGACTTTTTGTCAAAAAATGTAAAATGGAAAAAAGGAATCCCCTACCTCTACCGACCCCAATGGATGCCATGTCATCAGCGGATTTGCGGGAAAAAGTTCAAAATTTTCCCAAAGCCAAATTTGTAGGAAACGTAAGGAAAAAATGCGAGAAGGCCATATCTTTTGATCCAGAGCTCCATTTTTGACAATCTTGGTACCAATGGAAAGATCTAGAGATTATCTTCATCATGGAGTCTTCAATTTTATATTTTGGTAGATATTTGTGGGAGAAAATTGTAAAACACGTTTTGGCATGGAAAAGACAAAAAAACTAGTTTCAACTACCAGATTTAATGAAGTATGGGTCATTTTCTTTGGTCTGCGAAGTAGATACATGGAAATATGAGCTTTTGCATTGAGCCCATCAATAGATGAAGAATTAAAACACATTTTTAAAGGTGGTTGGAACAAATCCCATGTTTTTTCCTCTCTTCTCACATTTCTTCTATAAAATGTAAACAGAGGCACATTTTTCAAGGGTTGTTCATTTTTCTTCTCTGCCTCTCCTTTTTTTCTTCCCCAGGGTTGAAATGGAGTTTGAACCTCTTCTCACGCTCGTAAATGATGTTTTTTTCCTCTTTCTTGTGAATGATGTTATGTGTAAATGTATGAAGCAATAAAACATGTTTTTGAAATGCATTTGTCCATCCTTTTCTTGTTTTTATTACATCTTCTTTCCTCTCTTCATTTTCGGGGTATATGTGTATGTTTTGAATGTTTATTTACAGATTTGGGAGCTATGTTCATGGAGTTTGAAAATTTTCTGTCAGAAATCCATCTCTGGTCTGTGATGCACTTATCCATCCTTTTCATTTCTCACCTCTCCTTGTTCCATGATAGTTTTGGTAGATGATCAACATTTTCCTTCTACGGTCTATCACCATTTTAGTGTAGGATCTATTTTTCTAGTTTTATTTCTCTCCTTGTCTCCTTGGAAGTTAGATTAGGATTAAATTAGAATTCCTACAATAGAATAGCTTATGGTAGATAGTTTAGGAAGAGGAACTAGCCTTCTCTTGGAGAGCTTTCCCATTCGCAAGGTCCCACACCTTGGGGAAGTTCAATGTTATGCAATCACACTAGATGAGTCTTCCTTAGAAAAGTAGATTGTTATAACTCATTTGGGGGTGTTGTGATTTCGCACTAATAGTTTTGGCATGCCACAGTGGGACCTTAGAGGTATCCACTTCATTACAACAAGATTTATGTACACTTGTTGCAATTTCTAGCTTATGAGAAGCTTCAATTTGCATATCTGGAAACTCCATCGGTTTACAACCCATCTCTAAGTTGTAGACCTATTTTCCATCCATTTCCATTTCATTCTTATTTCCATCTCTTTCATTCTTTTCCATTCCATGAAGTTGTGCAATCATGACTTCATTTCCACCATGGAATTCACATCTACAAGACAGCAACAACACATTCCAACTCCAATAATCTATACAAATCCTTCAAATCAGCATGGTTACCCCTATGATAAGAAGTTCCAAAATTAGTTTGGCTATGAAGATTTTGAAGAGTAGGGGTATGCAAAAAATGAAGAAAATCAAATGTAAGATGCTGGTCTACTGGAGAAGATCCAAAAAATGGAGATTGGCATGGTGCAGTTAAGAGCTGCAGCTCAAATGAAGGCATTCAAAATTGGTTGCAGGGCACCCTGTCCATGGGAAGGCCCTTTTCTAAGACACTACAACCCTCAAGAGAAGTTGGACTGCATAATTGATATGCTGCCCCAACTTGCACAATGGATTGAGGAGATAGAAGCATATGAGCAGAGTCTGAATCAACCTTGTCAATGTGTAACTCATTCAGCAGTTCCTTGTATTTCTTCTTCTTCATCTCAAGCTTTACCATTTCAACAATGCCAAGTTGTAAACCTAGCCAATGCTGCTCCAGTTATGAAAACCATCCCTCCATCCCCTAGTCTCCCATCCCATCTCAGCTTTTCTACCCTCTTCTCTTCCAAATCCAAATCCCCTCCACAAGAGCAAAAATAAATACCTTCCACTCCAAGGAAACAAGAAGTTTCATCTCTTCCACCACCACAAACAAATGAAAAAATGGTTGAATCCCAACCCACTCCTTCTCTTTCCTTCCTAATTCCATGTGGAGAAGAAGAAATTTTAAAAATCAGTCATGAAGGATAGCAAGAAGAAGAAGTGAAAGAAGAAGAAATGGTTAAAAGCTTAGTGAGCTTAGCTCTTAGGTTTGGGATAACAGAGATTCCTTTGCTGGTCAAGCCTTTAGAGGAGAAGAAAGTTGAAGAGCCAGTGGTGGCTAAGACTAAATTTGTAGCAGAGAAAGAACAAGAAAAGGAAGAAGAAAATCAGCAGTCAATTTACTCAGAATGTAGTGTCCATGTTGGCACTTTAAGTGAAGAGAATGCTGATCCAATTCAAACTGCCCAATCAGCCAAGGAAGGAGAAAACAAATCAGCTCAAAGTCCCATTGGAAAGGAGCAAGTGGATGAGACCAAATCAGAGTTTGTAGCAATAGAAGAAGAAGACATTATTGGTGTTTTATTTCTTTCATTCGAAGGGCCTATTTTGGTTGATGAATCCATTTTGGAAGAAAGATCTAAAAGAAATCTTGCAGTCCCAACTTGTCCTCTAGAGCAGCGGTTTGAGGAGTTTGATATGGAAAACATCATGCTATTGGAAGAGTTCAATCAAGAGAAATATGGTCTTCAAATAATAGAGGAAGGAGAAATTTCTCCAAATCTAAAAGAAGAGGAGTACTTTCCAACCTGTGGAGAAGAAAAAAGTAGATCAAAGGCTTTGAACACAAAATAGGATATAGAATAACCTTTAGTTCTTCCTTCCACTTCATCTTTCTCAAGCTCTAACGTTGGATAAGATTTTGATCTTTAAAACTTCATGTTGTAGGATGAAAGAAACCATGGTGAACAAGTTGCAAACCAAAAATAAACCATGGAAGAGGTTGATCATTCTGATGTAGGACAACAATGAAGCAGAGTACTTGTCTAATTTGGAGGACTATTTTGATGGAGAAGAACCAGTTGAGTTTCTATTGTTTTCTCCTTCATTCACCCTTCAAATATGTGAACCTGCTGTCATGAAGGAGAGCACTCATTTGCAGCAGTCTATACTTTATAGCAGCCTTTTGGAATCTAGTTTGGGAGACTCAAACCTTCCATGCTCTTCATAGGAGGAAGAAGAGAAACAACAGAAGAGTTCCACCATTCCTTCCACGCCATTCACCCAAAGAGGTCTACAAGAAGACTCCATTTTTGGAGTGGAAAATCAGAGAAATGGGCATATCAAATGGATCAGACCTTTCCCAATCAGGTATTTGGCTTCATTGGAGCCAAAGGAGAAGCCAAATCTGTTCATGCCCATTTCAGGGCATGAGGATGAGCTACAAAGCACCAAGGATCAGCTGCCATACCTCTTCAATCCAAATGCAGAGTAACTAAAAGAGGTATTGGTTTTTATTCAGTTGATACTTTGGTTATTTGGGTGGAAGATCAGCTTGTAGTTAGTTTATCACTCATCCAACCAGCCATGTTCGGTGCAAATTAGTTGCATGGCTGCCATTTTTGAGGAAGGAAGCTATTTCTCCCTACCAGGTTGTAGGCTTTTTTGAGCTCCCTTTGCTCTTGGTTTGAGTATTGTATGAAGGTTTGTTTTTAGTAGAAGTACTTTTGCACACTCTGCATGTTCCATTTGGAGCATGTATGATTTTTAGTTTGTACATAGTTTTTGGTGTTGTTGTATTGCTCTTGCAGTGCATTCAGTTGGCTTTTGGTGAAGTTCAACTTCAAGTTTTAGTGGGTTTCCAAGTGATTCAGAGGTCATATTTTTAGAGTTAGATCATAGAATTGGTTATCAGGCTTGACTCCATGCCCAATGGATGCAAAAAGGCCACTGATCATTCATCTAGCAGGCAGATGACCCCTATGAGTCACCAAAGTTGTTAACCAAAATAAGCTCCCCTTATTTTTGGGTTAACTTACTACCTTTTGTGCTTCAGTCCAGATTTTAGACATTTAAAGCATTCAAATTTTTCTGGAAAATGCTCCATTAGATAGAGAATTTCTTCCCCTTTCCAGAAAGGTAAAGAACTCTTTCTAACTCCTTGTATTTTTGAGTTATGGCTCGACGGAGTTAGAAGGGAAAATTTTCCCAAGGTGGACTTGCAGAGCTTGGGAGAGTTTTTTGCCAAAGGAACTTAGACCAGTGGGGCATCGAGAGGAAAAAGTGAAAAATTTCCTTTTCTTCCAAAAGGCATAAAATCAAAATGTGACTGTCGCCCCATCAAAAGGCTAATGTGGGGATGCGAGATTTCGGAGGTAAATTAGATTTTTTGACTTTTTGTCAAAAAATGTAAAATGGAAAAAAGAAATCCCCTACCTCCGCTAACCCCAATGGATGCCACGTCATCAGCAAATTTGTGGGAAAAATTTCAAAATTCACTCAAAGCCAAATTTGTAGGAAACGTAAGGAAAAAGCTGAAGGCCACATCTTTTAATCGAGCTCTATTTTTGACAATCTTGGTACCAATGGAAAGATCTAGAGATTCTCTTCATCATGAAGTCTTCAATTTTGTTTTTGGTATATATTTTTGGATAAAATTACAAAATGCATTTTGGCAAGGAAAAGACAAAAAAACCAGTTTCAACTACCAGATTTAATGAAGTATGGGTCATTTTCTTTGGTCTCTGAAGTAGATACATGGAAATATGAGCTTTTGCATCGAGCCCATCAACAGATGAAGAATTAAAACACATTTTTAAAGGTGGTTGGAAAAAATCCCACATTTTTTCCTCTCTTCTCACGTTTTTCTATAAAATGTAAACAGAGGCACATTTTTCAAGGGTTGTTCATTTTTCTTCTCTGTCTCTCCCTTCTTTTCTTCCCCAGGGTCGAAATGGAGTTCAAACCTCTTCCCATGCTCTGTAAATGGAATTTTTTGCCTCTTTCTCGTGAATTATGTTTTGTGCAAATGTATGAAGAAATAAAATGTGTTTTTGTGATGCATTTTTCCATCCTTTGCTTGTTTTTATTGCATCTTCTTGCCTCTCTTCATTTGCAGGGTATCTGTGTATGTTTTGAATGTTTATTTACAGATCGGGAGCCGTGTTCATGGAGTTTGGAACATTTTATGTGTGAAATCCATCTCTGGTCTATGATGCACTTTTCTACCCTTTCCATTGCTCACCTCTCCTTGTTCTATGGTAGTTTTGGTAGATGATCAACATTTTCCTTCTACGGTGTATCACTATTTTAGTGTAGGCTCTATTTTTTCTAGTTTTCTTTCTCTCCTTGTCTCCTTGGAAGTTAGATTAGGATTATATTAGCTTGTTGTAGGTATTTTAGGAAGAGGAACCAGCCTTCTCTGGAGATATTTCCCATTCACAAGGTCCCACACCTTGGGGAAGTTGATGTTATGCGATCACACAGATGAATCGCCTTAGAAAAGTAGATTTTTAGAACTCATTTGGGGGTGCTATGATTTCACACTAACAGTTATATGATCTTGACTAGAAATGGAATTTTTAATCCAATTGTGTGGTTATCATGTCTTGATTCATCCATTGAATCCTGAAAAATTGGATTTGTGATTTAAGACTCCACTTATGCCTCATAAAAGCGCCTAAAAATCCTATACGAAGGTATTGTGAAACATATTATTTCACCATCATTTATTTATTGGAATAATATTTATGGAGATGTTTAGTTTTAATTTTAACTCCATCATCGTATCTCACAAAATCTTCTTATCCCAACGAGTTGTTTTAGGCTTGTGAACTGCCTAGGCTTGTGAACCTTGTTTTTACTCAAACTGCTCCAAGTCTTTCAGAACTTCCCCAAACCTTCCAAAATAATTTCCATGATGTTCTAAGGTATTAAATTCACCTCCATGTTTAATTTTTCCCTTTTGTTCCGCTCGAGGGTTTGATCTAGTCTGGGAGGGCCTGATGATAGCCCTTCCCACAACTACTGTAGATAGCATCTTTTCGAACTCCCTAAAATCGCCTAGGGGGAATGAATAGACTTTCATAAATCACCTAGGGGAAAAATTTTACATCAAATAGGGGGTGAAAAGACTGATGTATTTGACTTGGGGTGCTTAGGAATGATAAAATATGAAAATTTTGGCACATGGGTATAGTTTTCGTGCTCAGAAATTGTTGATTTCCCTGTTGCACATTTGCACGACAACAATTAGCTCTACCTTGGGGACATGGCATGGACTGAGCACAATGAAGACATGACATGGGAATCCAGAATCTCAATTTTAGACCATATAATTCATTGACCAATGCCTTATCCATTGGGCCTTGTGGAGTCATGTACAACCTATAACAAGAGAGAAAGAAGAAGGAAACATGCACACACACAACACACAACAAGAAGGAAAAAAAATGAAAAAGAAAGGGAAACACTCCTAAAATTCACCTATAGTACAAGTCTAGGACAATCCACTTTCACTGAAGCACTTTTCATTTCTCAAAAGCTACCCTTAAAGACGTAACACCAAATGATGATGTTTTGCAAAGATGTTGATAGGTTCTAGAAAGTAGCCTCCCCTCCTCAGTTGTTTATGAAATCTAGGTGCATTCAAAATTATCTGTGTACTTGGTAGGAGTGAGTCCATGTGAGCTTCTTGATGCCCATGTCCTTGCTTTGAAATTCCACTACCTTCATATTCTTTGAAATCAATTTCATAGTGCTAGTTTCCTTCCATGTTTATCCATATAGTTAATTCTCCATCGAGTGTGTTATCACTGTCCCAGAGCTTATTTTTATTCTAATTTATTTAATATTTTGAGTTACTTTCTTTCCCAGGTCTATGTTCATTGACATCTTCTCCATGAGAAACATTTGATTCATCATTTATCTCTACTCCACTTTGTGAGGCATTTGAGTATTGACGGGATAATAGGAGTAAAACTCATACTTATATTGTATATCCATGACATGAGTGAAGAGATCAAGAATAAGCTCGAGATCTTCCACAACTTCTACCACATCCAATATTTCTTGCACAAATTTATGCTTCATCATTTCCTACAGCTCATATTTATATTCCTTTAAAGAATGCAACTCGAGGCAACTATCTAGATGAGTTACTTCATCATCTTGGGAATTTCTATTCTCTACCAATCTATCATAAAAAAGAGATTCATCTTAAAAGGCATCAAAACTTCTTTCTTTAGTTTTTTCATCATGGAAAGATTCTTCCTCTTCAAATGGGAAAGAAAATACCTCAATTTCATTGTTGTATCCATCAACCATTGGTTCGAGAAGGACATCATATTTCACATATTTCTTTGTTTCAACATAGCCAACCTTCACATTGGTTGAGGCTTCCAAGTCAGCTTCATGTTTTTCTTACATATTCATGGCTTGCATCAGGAGTTTGAGACTTATCTTAGGGTCTTCTATTTCTTCTACGTCTCTTAGCAGTCCTTGTATGGAGATTTATTTCAAGCCTTTCAAAGGCTCATCGAAAGATGATTTTTTCTCTCCATAGATGGCCTGACTAAGATCATTTTCATCCCCAAATGGGAATGAAAATAACTCCTCATCTTGGAAAAGCATATAAGTTGATTTTTCTCCTTGAAAATCATCAAGTGCCATTTCCTCTTCCTCATGGTCAGCATCATCTGGCAATTTAGGGCTACCCTCTTATAAATAAAATCTCCTCAATGCTTCTTCAAAGTCCAAATCTCTCTCGGGAAGGCATGTCTAGACCTATCAAGATGGGAATATCCTCTTCCTCCTCAATTTTCACAAAGTGATTCATCTACCTGCTACCTTGGTACAAAATGTTAGCTTCTGGGCTTCCATACTTTTGTACCATGTACCTCATCTTCCTCTCGGGAAGCAATTTCTCCATGTCTCCCTTCACTGGTATGGTTGTAGAAGACCAATCCATCTCAATTTTCCCGATGATAAATCTCTAGATTTACATAAATAAATTAAGAAATAATTAATTAAAAGCAACACATGAAATGAAAACTACAGAAGATAGAAACCAAATGTAAATAGAATGGAGCAATTTCTATTGAATATGAGAGGTCATTTTATACAATTTCTTGCTCCTAAAATCATGGAGTCAAGTCTTATCATTTTATCCCCATATCTCTCCTTTATTCCCTAGTCTTACTCCCAATCCCAAGATATTCTCACACATTCCTATCTCTATGAGTTGTGCATGACAACTAATTGTGCACACTCACATATTATTTAAATATTAAATAATACTAATATTCAAACCATATGTTCACACTATGAACACTAATTTCCTAACATTCACCCCCTTAGTGTGAACATGGGTGAGTTTTGTCTAGTACCTGCTCATGTTCTACAATACGATGGTTTTCAAAGAGTACCATCAACTCCAACAAGTTTTCTAGTGGAACCATTAACCACTATGTATGTGATTTTCTAAGAGATTCACAAACTCTCAAATTAGTTTTCTAGTGGACCACCAACCACTCCATAGTAGCGTACATGTTTCCCCATCCACATTTTACAAAAGAGAACAAAATATAGGAAAATATGTTCCTAACTATGAACAGGAATTATCCATTTGTTCTTATTTACTCTCACACATGCTAAAAGAAAACACATAAAAAAGTAGAAAATAAATGATCACCAATACAATGAAGCATTCTCTTTGTTGGTGACTAATAAGAGATGCTTATTTTTCCTCCATCCTCCTTTTCCTCTAGCCTCCATGAGTCACTACTCAGTATAAGTAGTCATCTTCATCCTCCTTCTATTCAGGTTCATCTTCTTCTTCAGTGCTTTCTTCATCAGTTGCATAGGCCTCATCCATCAAATTTATCAGTCATTTTTTGGAAGATCGAGAATCCATAAAATGACAACGGAAGCTTTAAAATTCTCAGGTTTGCATCCTTGAGGTTATGGTTTGTCCTACAATCACTCTCATAAATCTTGTTAAACTTCTACGATACAGGATGATGATAAATCTCTAGATTTGCATAAATAAATTAAGAAATAATTAATTAAAATCAACACATGAAATGAATACTACAGAAGATAGAAACCAAATGTAAATAGAATGGAGCAATTTCTATTGAATATGAGAGGGCATTTTATACAATTTCTTGCTCCTAAAATCATGGAGTCAAGTCTTATCATTTTATCCCCATATCTCTCCTTTATTCCCTAGTCTTACTCCCAATCCCAAGATATTCTCACACATTCCTATCTCTATGAGTTGTGCATGACAACTAATTTTGCACACTCACATATTATTTAAATATTAAATAATACTAATATTCAAACCATATGTTCACACTATGAATACTAATTTCCTAACATTCCCTCCCAAGTCTTGGCAGAAATTTCTACTCGTGAACATTCCGAATGAGGTGGGACGTCTCTACCAAAATCATCACGAAATTTTTGTCGGAAATTTAGTAAGAGACACCTATGCATCTTTGACCTTCCCTACAAGTGGGACCTCTATTGAACCCAAAGAGTAACAAGAGCCACTTGGTGGAACCATGGTAAGTTTGAAAGTCTTCGTGACCTTCAAAGGAATCATGTATGCGAGGCACTAGAATCTATTATGTAATTTTTCAAGTACATATTCTTTGTGAGGAAGACATATAAAGGTTCAACTTTATCAGTCTTCGATGTACTCAGAGAAAGAATGTTCTATGAGGGAGGTGTAGGTAGGTTTGATGGTATTCCTTTAGAATGAGGAGCTGCATCATTGGGTGTTAAACTACTACTCCTGATGTATTGAACAAACCTTTCAAATTGTTCAAAGTGAGTCCGCAAAAATTTAGTTTTGGTAATCTACACTTTGGATTTTTACATATTCTATGAATTCAAAAGGAGAAGATGTGGAAAAGAGGTGTGAAGGGACTGATTTCAAAGTCTAGATGCGAAAAAGGAATGATAACCAGATCGTACCAAGCCAAGAACACAGATGCTAATTAAACACCACAATCAATAAGATGAAAGTAATTCACCAAAATAACTTTACATAAACCTTTGCAAACAAATGAGAAGCAATATCATATATTATTATGGAACTCAATGTAATACATTGAGAATGGACCTTACTTAAATAGGTAAGGAATATCAATCTAAGAACCAGTCAAGGTCGTAGATCAAGCCATAAATCAAGGAAATAACTAGTCATCAAAGAACCAGTTAAGACCATAGATTTAGGAGAGAACTAGACATCAAGGATCTAGTCAATACCATAGATCAAGGAAAGAACTATCTTGCACAACTAGATAATATCTCCTAATATCTAAATAAGATAAAGGAAATATCCACACACATAAGTGGGTGACGATAAATACAATAAAGGTAAATAAAGTACATGGGTGAACATGAGCTAAGGTAAATACCTACTCTAACACCCCCCCTCAAGTGAAGCTAGGGGCCAAAATAGAAGTGGCATGTCCACAATATGAGTCCTGCAACTAGGCCTGATGAGGTACTCATGTACAATAATCTGGAAAAAGAGACACCACAAGGTACCCAAAACTAGTAACAACAAAGTAAAGAGAGTAAAGACCCGCTCTAAGGCATCCCAAGAAGCTCGGCTCAAAAACTCGTACAATGCTGAAGAATTTTGGTGTGCACTATGGTCTAAATCCACTACTCGATCACAAAACTCAAAAACAATTGACATTGGGTTTCACCAGAATAGCTCCATACAAGGAGATTGTCAACGGAGTGATGTCGAAAGTGCAAAAAAACACCAAACATAATTCGATCAACTGCTGCAAATAGGTGTGCCACAATCCAAGAACAATAACCAAAGCAAAAAGGCAAGGACACAAACTCCAGAGTGTCATGATCCAAGAAAATCCAAGGTAACAAGGCAAGAACACGAAACCCGAAGAAGCAGGATCAACACCACACCCTCCCATACTGTTGAATGGGTGGAGTGATGCTACAAATCTGTATGAGTTGTCATAAAAACTACTCAAACATTGAAAAAATAACAATGGGCTCCACTAGAATAGCTCCCCCACAAAGAGAGCATGCTCGATGTCGTACCCAAAATTGTAAGGTGGCATGTCTTTGCGGAGCGGTGTAATAAGTGCCCCAATGATGATACGGGTCTCCTCGCAAGGTGTTCGGGATCTGGAAAAGCCCTCGGAGTATGCGTTAACATCCCGCATGCCTCGCTTTTCCCCCGCACCCTTTGTTTTCCCTTTCTTTCCTCTTTCCTTGGCCTTTTGACCTTGATGTGAAACCGCCGCCTGCTGCGGCGGTCTCGTGACCGCCGCCCTGATCAGGGAGGCGGTCCTGTAACCGCCGCCTCCTGGCCCGAGGCGGCGGTCTATGCGCGTTTTCGTAAGCGTTCTTTTGGCGCGACCGCGTGAAATATCAACGCTTTACCAGCTTTTCTTGCCGACTTGAGCACGCATTTATGTTTTTGGTCCCCTGGAATAGTGTTTTTCTTTTGTTTAATGTTTAGGAGTTCAGTTTGGATTTGATCTCTGCATGTTTGGATTCCTATAAATGCATGGTTTGTGCACATGCAAAGGGCCCCTGAATTTAGCTCTGAATTTTGCTCCAAAGTTTGTTTTGAATTTCTTGTTGCAGTAGATTTAGTTTTCTTTTGCTTAGAATTCTTAGATTTCTCATTGAGTGCTTTGCTAGTATTGTGTTGCAGCTGGTAAGCCACATATCCAACTTGTGCAAGTCAAACATTATTTGAGCCACCATTTTAACTCCAATTTTCATGTTTGAGTTTATGGTCTTTTAGCTTGCTTAAGATTGGTAGCATAAGTTATTCTGAGTTTGTTTTAGCTTTGTGTTCTTGTTGGTAAGCCACGAGATCCAACTTGTGCAAATGATATTCTTGTTTTGGAGTAGAATAGTCTAAGGAAGCCATTGAAGTTGCGAGGTTTTGCTCTTCATACTGAGACTAGTTTCGGAGTTACGGATACTTTTGTTGCACGATTCGCAGTGAGCCCCCGCTAGGAATTGTATAGGCCAAGCTCTGTACTCTTGCGCCATCCCTCTCCTATCCGCACTCTATTACGCATCGCATTTGTCCATTGATCCAAATACTTATTCTGTTGATGCGAAGCATTCCACGCTTTTACGGATTCACGTGAGCACAAAGAAGCGTGGAGATCATCTTGAGGGGACAAGAACACACACACCGTCGGATTCGCCCTTTGCTCTGCGAAATCCGAGGTTCCATCTTTCAAAGTTTTAGTTAGAACTTATCAAATAAAGTAGTTAATCGCTTTATTTAAGTTATTTCCATTCTCGATATTGCCAGGGAAGTTGTGGGGATTGATAGTTTCTGAGAAACTATGATTCATTCCTCACTTCTGAGGTAGGATCGAAGAATCTTGCAGATAGATTAGTTATTTCGTTGTTTAGAATAGATATACGAAATTGCACAGACAAATAGCTACACTCGGCTATTTTGTTTGTTTTACGTTGTTAGTTTAGTTATCAATTCTAAATATTTTAAATAGCTGCTTTCTTATAAATTGCCAGAAAATACAAAAAGAAATTATATATGTTAGAAGTACACTTAGTTTTTACTTTATTATAGTTTGTCTCATTTCCGCTTTTGCATGACAATTACGGGACCCAGGGAGCCCAGGGAATACATTTTCGAGCCAATTGTACCTCAGCCCAATACCGTAGTAGCAATAACTGACATTGACCAAAACCTTAGGATACAAGTCTTCCAAAGCAACAACGAGACTTCCAGCGAGATCGGAGATCACGGTTGAGAGGGTTAAACATCGAAGGCGACCAAGCGCATCTATTTTGGTCAAATCAGCCAAATTACTGAGTTACCCTAGAAAATACCCACATGAGTTTGTAGAAGGGCTTGAAAAAGAACAAATATTCGGGTGCGATCCTTTAGTTCCATGACCCGAGTTTGGAGACACCCTAGTAGATATAGATACCGAGCTTAAGAATCCAAGTCATTAGAACACACGTGAGGTATTACGAGAAAATCGCACAATTGATGATTCTAAGCGTAGAATTTGAAAAAGGCTTACGATTCTTGGATACTAGGGATCGAACTTGATCTCCCGTATGACCATAACGGGACCGCAACAACCAAGAGTCTATGGTTGTGATCCCCGAGATCCACTGACCCAACGAACCCACGAGTCGAGTTAGATATAAACACGGCCTACGTACATTAGTATTTGATCTACTCGATTCCACCTCTTATCATTCATGATTATCCCTACTAGACACAGTGACTAACAAAGCTAGAGAATTTTGGACTAGGCGAGAGAATCGTCCATAGAATCGACCATATTTACCATATGACCCTATCGGGAGAAATACGAAACCATCCGGGTCATTTTCCACGCATCCCACTGACCCATAGATCGAATCACGCGAGCTCGATATTGATTGGAGCCTTGAGCGGTCATCCTCGCTGATCGATCTATCACACTAGTCCAAGTTAGAAGGGCCTTCTTTGCCTTAGATTCGCATGAAATACCATTAGTGCGTGTCAAGACATTAGATTTGCTGACTAGTTTTCTACGCATTCTACCCCCACCAGGCTGTCTCGCACGACCTCGGGGAGGTCGGAGTGCAGCGGAAGAGTCACGTGTTGATTCCCACGCTCACTGTCGGCTTTTCCGGCGTACAAAATTGGTGAACCCGGCGTGAAGTCAAGCAATTCTTTCACCTTCTCTTTGAGAAGTTTTATCTTCTCAAATCACCTTCGCTCCTTCCCATTATTCTGCGGGTATTCATATACCCCGAATATGTCGGGATTCGATGCATCTGGCAGACCCCTCTTGGGTCTTGAGGCATACTACGCCCAACGAGAATAGGCAATCATCACCCTCACTCTCGTGTGGGGCGACAACTATTCAACTAACCAATTGTCAACACAAACACCAAGGACTAGATATAACTCGTCCTTTCAAACAGAGGGGTTGGAGCAAATTGCTCAAACACAAACAGAGCCTTCAGGCTCAAACAATATGACATTGAGTGGAGAATCTGCTTCATCTCCTCAGGTATTACTCAGACCACATATTAGTAGACAATCGGATCCATACTTGGTCTTGGATGATGGACAATCAATACCTTATCCTAGGAGTGAACAACGCTCCCGGGGTATGTACCCACCTATAGGAGGTTTACAAGTACAACCTGAGACCCATTTTCAAGAAAATACCTCTACGGGAAATATTCTTGGAGAAACTTGGCAAGATAGCAATCAGTTCATGACAGGCTATCACATGCCTATCAACAGGACATCTGACAAACGCCACCAAGGCACGATATCATGGCTTCACCAAAGCGAAGTCATTTCAAATCTAATGGAAAAGGTTAGAGGATTAGAACTTGCCCAAGCAAGTCAAAATTCAAAAATCATACAAACAGGGAATTTCAATCCTCCGCACCATCCTAGCCAAGTGGATCTCCTCACAGGAATAGGCACACTGGGTATGACTCCTCAATATTCACAACAAGTGCCAACTAGACCCTGATCGCTAACTTTGTTCCTCTTGGTCGGTATAAAGCAATCCACATTCTGGATAGTACCCCTTCGTACTTAAATATGTACTCCAAATCACCACAAGGGGATTTGTACTCATCCCCCGGCGTGTTTACTCAAATGCAGGGATTGCCTTATGCCCCTGCCAACGCGTACGTTACGCCATATCAACAACCCCTTCCGCCACCACAGGCACCATCAATGGTTGAGACATATGCGATAGGGACTTATTCTAGAATATTTAAAGGAGCCCTTAGATTTCACCATACGAGCGTTATGCTTCAAGGCCTCTTCGATTTTCCCAAATACAAAGGAAGAAGGAGATCCGAATGCGCATATCAAAGCTTACGCTACCGCCATTCGTGAATTACTCCCATGGGATGGGGTTGTTGCTAAAATATTCCCAAAGCATTTGGAAGGCATTGCCCTCGATTGGTATTACAGAATACCTGAGGCTTCCATACATTCGTTCAAACAACTCGTGTCTGAATTCATCAAAGCCTTCGACATGAACAAACTATTAAAGACAGGAATCAGGGAGTTCTTGCACATCAAGCAAGAACATAACGAGTCTGTCGCCCATTTCATCCAAAGGTGGCGTACAGTCCTTTATTCCTCGGCAAGCGCTCCAAACATGGATCAGATGGAGCTATGCGATTTATTCCTTCATTCTCTTAGCAAGAGAAGTGAAGGAAGAAGTCAAAAATTCCCACGAGGACTTATGGCGAGGTGCTTGAGAGTGCTCTGCGAATTGATCAAGCCGCAAATAGATAGCGGCCGTAAGACGTACGGAGCAAACGGGAGGTTAATCACCTCTTCTCAAAAACACTACAACCACCAAGCGTCAATCAAGGACCCAAAATCCTTAACAAAAATCGTGGGGTAACAATGAGGCGGGAGTGGCGACCAACCCAAGAGGGTAAATATCGTTAATACTCCGTCACAAACAAACAACCAAAGAAACAACAATTTTGTCCGGCGACGATTAATACGGTGGATTTTAACAATCCACAACAACAACAACGGCGAAATCCCATACGAGGACAAGCCAAAACTCATTTGGTTACCAAAACCAAAGTCAAAACCAAAAACAACAATTCCAAAACTTTGGTCCTAATAGGCTGCAGTTTGGCCAGGAATTTTAGGCCACAATACACACCAAACCAACAAAGCGGGAATTATAATCCCAATTCTTATTGTGGTTTCCATAAAATTCAAGGGCATGACACTAGAGCGTGTCGTGATTACAACAAATTCATGCAGCGCTTGCCAAATGAGCAAAAACAATTTTTATGGATATGTTCTTAGCGGATCCTCGTCCAGCGGCAACTACCTTCGCGAGGCGGTTTCCCCTCGAACGGCCCTCTCAAGATCTTTAATGATCCACTCCCAAACCATGATAATGATAGGTTGAAACCAACTGGAACAAACAAAGGTGCAATAACAGGAAACAACGATCACGAGGCCTCAACCTCGCTAAATCCGTTAGTTGCGCCACAACTAGGAAGTCAACCACGACCTAAGGTAGTTGGATTAGTAGAGTTAGATTCCGATTTACCCGTTGAAGCAATTACGAGGACACGAGAGTATTTCTCTCAACCAAGTCCAAGCCATCTTAGGAAGTGATAACATCCAACAAACCGTAACAAAACCTATGGGTGCTTACGATCTAATTAATGATCTAACAAAAACCTTCTCGCATATTTCATTCCTTGATTTACTAAAGAATTCCCCTGCTCACAGGGCTGCTCTTTTAGAGGCATTAGGTTTGGGCCATTTAATTAGCATCACTCCACCACCAGAAGCACAAGTAAATCATATAGACTTTGATGTTTATCCTCCAGGACAAGCAGATAGGGATGTCGAATTCATATTCGAAATAAGTAAAATGCCTACGAGATCTTTGAGATCGCACGCCGAGGTGATCCAGCCCTACACTTGCAAGTACAAGTTTATAATAACTATGTAAAACGGGCAATGGTTGATGACGGAGCTGCGGTTAACATAGTTCCTTTCTCTTTTCTCCAAAAATTGGGATATGGAGAAACAAACTGTTCTACTACACGAAATACCTTGAGAGGCTACAATGACCTTAAAGCCACATCGATAGGAACTATAATACTACCAGTCACCTTAGGACCTAAAACAATCCTAAGCTGAGTTTTATATTATAGATCGGAAACTAACTATAATATGATCCTCGGCCGACCATGGATACACCGCATGAAGGCAATCCCTTCCACGCTATTTCAAGAAGTAAGATTCTGCATCGGGAAGGTATTTGTAGCCAAAGGCGATCAAAGCCATTTGGCGTACACCTAGCTGATTTAAAGAAGAGGCCAGTGTACACTCGAATTCGAGCTGCCCAACAAACCAACTTAACAAACCCTCGGGCTAAAGCCGGAGGAAAAGTTGATACCTCGACGGATCTTGAAACTACCAACATAGTCAAACAATTCCAAAAGGTAAAACTAAAGAGACAGTATCATTAGAGACTACTGCGAAGATCGTTGAATTAATAGAACAAGATTCACCAATATTCTTACCATTCGATTCAGTAGGCATAGGATTTTCCTTAGGTGTTGGTTCCTTGCCAGCAGAAGATCTCTGTATGGTAGAAGTAGAGTATGCAAACACAGCAGATACACCTACATCCATACTCCCAGCTAAGTATTGGACTCTCCATTTCGATGGAGCTAAATGCCGTTATGGAGCGGGGGCAGGTATAATTCTTACCTCGCCCGAAGAGAAGGTCCTCCCATTCTCTTTTAAATTAAACTTTGAATGTACAAACAACGGCGCTGAATACGAAGCCCTCCTCCTTGGCCTTACCTTAGCCAAAAGAATTGGTATCGATAATATCAGAGTTTTAGGAGACTCGCAATTAGTTGCAAACCAAGTTTCAGAGGTATATGAAACTAAAGCCGAACACTTGCAACTTTACAAAAACGCTGTATTAGATTTAAGCAAAGCGTTGACTTCATATCCATCGAAGCAATTCCACGAGAGAAGAATCTTCTCGCCGATTCAATACGACAACGGCATCATGCTTCACTCCAAGCAATGAGCTAGAAGATACTCATTTCACGGTATCCATTAAGTAACGAACCATTAATAAAAGCGATGAAGGATCCTCTTTCAAATGGAAGTGAATCTACCATCTAGACCATGTTGGAAATGATGCGGCTACTTTGGATTACTTAAATGCCCTTGCAGCATTACATCTCTCCTATCACACGCTGGATTTATCCCTGATCCCGCATTCATCTTCCTACTTCGGAAATCCCGTAACGAATCTTCCCTCGCAAAAAGAACCTAATATATACGTGGTGGAAAACGGGGATGATATAGATCTACCTCCGGCACCACCAGAGTTCGAAGAGGGTAATGCCTCTTTAATTGAAGAAACAATCGATGTCAACATCGGAACGGAAGATGAACCAAGAGTTTTAAAGTTAGGTTCTTCATTAACCCCAGAGGAAGTAGAGATACATACTCGGGTTCTCAGAGAACATCAGAAGGCATTTGCATTTAATTACAAAGAGATGACCGGAGTCGCACCCCACATTGCGGTGCACAACCTCGTCACTAGATCAGATGCAAAGCCTATTAAACAGAAATCAAGACCCATGAAACCCAAAGTAGCTCTCATGGTAAAAGAGGAGGTGATGAAACTCCTTCAAGTAGGATTCATCAAGCCAGTTGACTACTCCCAATGGGTATCCAACATCGTTCCCGTTCTCAAGAAGAATGGAAAGATACGCATCTGCATAGATTTTCGAGATATCAACAAAGCTTGCCCTAAGGATGACTTCCCATTACCATCCATAGACGTTATTGTTGATGCAACAGCAGGTTTTGAACTCTTGTCTCTCATGGATGGATTCTCGGGATACAATCAAATCAAAATATCCGAGCAAGATCAAGCTAAAACCACGTTTATAACTCCTTGGGGAACCTATTGCTATGCTGTCATGCCTTTCGGTCTCAAAAACGCTGGTGCTACATACCAGCGGGCTATGACTTATATATTTCACGATTTAATTCATAAAATCGTGGAATCCTACGTAGATGACTTGTTGGCTAAGGCCAAGAAGCGTTGTGACCATCCTGAAGTACTCCGCGTCATTCTTTCACGTTTAATAGAATACGGAGTTACGCTAAATCCGGAGAAATGCGTCTTTGGTGTAACAGGAGGAAAGCTCCTAGGTTACATCATATCATCACGAGGGATCGATGTTGATCCAGCCAAAATTCGGGCTGTCCTCGAAATGGTCCCACCCTCGAGTGAATCTGGAATCAGATCATTTCTTGGGAAGCTCGGTGCAATCAGGAGATTTATCCGGATCTAAGCTTCGCCATTCACCCAATCAACAATTTACTCAAGAAGGACTATAGCATTAATTGGACTGAAGATTGCAATGAAGCTTTTGATGCTGTCAAGCGTTTCTTGTTATCACCGCCTACGCTAATGCCGCCTAAGCTAGATCGCCCTTTAATTTTGTACTCACGGGCCACCGATGTTTCGTTAGCTTGCATGCTAGCCCAAGAAGACGATGACAAGAGAGAGCGTGCAATTTATTTCATTAGCCGAACATTGCTCGACTACGAAACACGCTATACACAAGCGGAACGAGAATGTCTTGCCATAGTCTTTGCTACTAAACGCCTAAGACACTACATGCTAAATCAAGAGACAAGGGTCATAGTAAAGACGGACCATTTACGGACTTTTCTCACACAAGGGTCCTTGTCCAAAAAAGCTGGACGTTTTATAACCTTAATGGGAGAGTTCGAATTAACTTTTGTAAATCAGAAGTCAGTTAAAGGACAAATCATTGCAGATTGGTTAGCTGATAACCCGCTAGACGGAGGAGACTTAGTGGATTTAGACTTTCCAGATGAATGCGTGTACTACGTCGAAACCCGACCTGCTATATCTGAGTGCCCTTGGTACGCTGATATCATTAGTTATATCATAGACCATAGGTACCCAGAAGGAGCTACACCTCAACAAAAAAGGAGGTTACGCATTATCGTAGCTAAATACGTAATTATAGAGCAGGTGCTCTATCGGAAAGCATTCGATGGAATGCTCTTAAGGTGCGTTGACACAGAAGAGTCCAAGAGGATTCTCCATGAATCCCATAGCGGTATATGTGGAGGCCACTTCGGTGGCCATGCCACTGCTCGAAAAATACATCGAATGGGTTATTTCTGGCCCACTCTAGAACATGACACAATAGAGTTTGTACGCAGGTGCCATAAGTGTCAGGAGTTCTCTCATGAGATCCACATGCCCAGCCACAAACTTTCTGACCGATCGTTACTCCATGGCCCTTTTCTACATGGGGCTGGACTTGATAGGAAATTCTCTCCCTCCTCCACAGAGACGGCCACAATTTTATAATCACGGCCCTTTGAATATTTCACTAAATGGGTAGAAGCCATGCCTCTTACAACTGTACCTGGTTCTGTAATCGCTAAGTTCATTTTGAACCAAATCATTTGCAGGTACGGTATCCCACAAATCATTATCTCAGATAATGGAACCTCTTTCAAAAACGAAGAAGTTCGTGAGCTATGCAACAGATTTAAAATCAGCCATCATACGGCCTCCTTGTACTATCCCCAAGCCAATGGCGAAAGTGAAGCAACAAAAAAAAACTTTGAAAGCCATTCTCCTTAAAACAGTGAAAGAAAACAAGCGGGATTGGCACTTAAAGTTATATCCGGCCTTGTGGGCCCATCGAACTTCAATAAGAACTCCAACAGGAGCAACTCCTTTCTCGCTGGTATTTGGGTCAGAAGCAGTTCTCCCACTCGAAGTTGAAATCCCAGTCTTCGCATTTCGCTCTGAGGATTACGGATGAGGGCGCTTACGAGAGAAGCACGTCTTTCTCAATTAGAAAGCTTTGGATGAAGCCGGGATAGATCTTTGAACAGCGACATAGAGTCTATGCCCGGCCGGATGTGCCGGCAATACAACAAGAAGGTCTATGAGCGTGACATATACGAAGGTGACCTAGTTCTAAGGTTAGATAGCCGGATCGACAAGAAGACCGGCGAAGGAAGGAAATTCCGGCCCAAATGGTTGGGCCCATACCGAGTCACAAAAGACTACGGAAATGGTGCATACCTCTTATGTACGCTAGAAGGTGAGGAGTTTGGCGAAACAGTCAATTCTCTCCACCTCAAGCGTTTCTACGCGTAAGCAGCTAACGCTGCCTATATAACTATCTACATTGCATTTTCATACAAATTAGGATCATTTTGTCCACTTGTTCTTACACAAATTATGATCAAGGAATCTATTCTCAAAAGCAATTTATTTCAAACTCGTGATGTTTCTGGCATAAAGTTCTTTAATCATATCTCTCCATCTTTAACATTATCAAATCACTTCAGAATCTTTTATCAAACAATTCAGACATGACGAAGTCCTAATGGTAACCATACCAAGATCTGCAAGTTTGTTCTCGCTTTGATTTCTTCTTAGGATAGGTGTCTTGCCTATGGTCTGTTCTAGAAGCTTCATGGTGTCACATCTATCCCATATACGCATCTCTTTGGAAATAAGCATATATTGACAGTTTACTCAGATAAACAAGTCAAGAAGTGATTGAAACAGAAAATTTTATTTTACACATTTCCTTGCCCCACCAACCTTCGGTGATGAGCTTGCGTCTCTTACTAGTGACGTAGGGTTGGGAAAGGATGGAAATGCCCTTACTCGCCTATGCCTTGCCCACGGTGATAAACCCATGCTTCTTACAAGTAGCATGGGGCAAAGTGTAGGGGGTCCTCTAAACAAAGTGAATGTTAAAAAGTCATAAACAATCAATTCAAACTTTGAGTCAATAAACGAATAAATCAGATGTTCAAAATTCCAAGAGAGTTAAAAATCCTAAAAACCCAGATTTTGTCTACTATGTGGCCATCTACGGGTCTAAGTCTGGATAAACCGCAAAGCAAGTCGCACCCAAAACTATGAAGTCATTCAGGTAGAGTAAGCTTGTAGTTCTTAACTTGGTTCCACCAAAGCTTCGCCTGTCTTTTATCACTATCATTTCACCATATTTCATAACTTGCGCCCTTCTTGGCTCTTGGTGATGAGCCCTCGCATCTTACTAGTTGCGTGGAGTTAGGAGTGGGGCAAGTTAATCTGTTCATCATACTGGTTATTTTTCATCATTTTGCCAAAACAAATCATGAGGTATCCAAATTGCCCACAGAAACTAAGATTTAAGATCACAATATATCTACAATATCATGTATCAGCATCATGAAACACAAAAAGAAAGCAAACATTTGCATCATCTGTTTTCCATTGCATACATTCTAGAAAGCACATAAAACATACATCGTAGTATACACAAAACAGTTGGAAATAAAGAAAGTAGAATACAAATGACAAGTTTTGATCCAAAACCGACGCATATATATAAATAAATCAAGTTTATATACTGATGCCATCATGCATGAGCATGGTCAAAACGCTCAAAGAGCCGTAATACACAAAAGAATGTAACTACAAATATAGAGAGCCAGTGGCCTCTCGGCCCTGCTGCGATCCCGGCTGAAGGTGCGCGCCCTCGCCTAAGGACTCCGGCTTGCTTGTTTGGCGCTCACGAATGGACGGAGGGCTCGGGGTCCCACAAGGCGATCGTGGTCTCGCCATGAGAGCGGCTCCTCATAAGGCGCTCGGCTGTCTACTGCTATAGCCCGACTCTGTGTACGGAGAGTTGACACCATCTTGGCCACATGCCAAGCGGGAGGCGAAGGCGTCGGTATGCACTTGCCGAGGCTGCGAGGCTCTCGGCATCCACGGATAACTCCGTACGGGTCTTATCCATAGGGATCATCAAAGAATCGACGCAAACCCTACGGATTAGATCCCGCCACTCATCAACAGTCTCTGCAAAGCAAAGAAAGAAAAACAAATTAGAAACTAGGCAAAAGATTAAAGTATACACAATGCAAATATAAGGAGAGTTAACATTCGAAAACAAATCCTAAAACAAAACAAGCATTGAAAGGAGGAGAAGATAACTTACTCGGATCGCCAGGCCTCCAAGATGGGTCGCCAGGCCGGCCTGCTGCTTGATGCATTGCCGGCGAGGAGCTACTCTGTAGTTGGGGCAACATGGCGCCCCGCAACGGACTCATCGTCTCCACCATGACCTCGGGAGAGTGGCTCCTCAGAGGCCACGGTCTCTCTCTCTGCACTCTCCTCCTCTCTCTCTGCCCGCAAAATGTCCTGAGTATCATGCCACTCAGGATCGCTCTCGTCTGTCTGCTCCTCTGACCCTCCCTCTGTGTGCTCCTCAGAATCGGAGTCAATATCTATAGGGTCGTCACTGCTATGAGCAGGACCTGCAGCAATCTGAAGTAATGGTGCCCGAGGCGCACCAGCTCTCCCTCTGGCCCGAACTATCCCTCTGGCTGCAATAGGAATGCCAGGGGTAATCAGCTGTCCCGACCACGGCCTCACAGGCCCCCTCAGCCTCTCGGGGTGATCTATAAGCGGGTGCTCTTTGGAGGAAGCATAGCCGCGTAGGGGAGGCCAAAGCTGGCTGAGGAACCTGCTGAAGGGATGTACCTCTACCCGGCCCACACGATCAATAACCTGCCCTGTGATGGAGCAGGAGATCAATGTCGTAGTCTCCTCTCCCCATATACCGGCCATAAGCTGGTACGGTGTAGCCTCCATGTCTGCCGTGGTAAGGGTGGCTACTGGCTGGTGAGGTGCTCTGAGCACTGACATACCTGACCATCGGGCTGCCCTCACCGCCGGGATCTGCCACCGCCACGCCTCTGCCATACGGAATGAAACGCTCATACACCCAACTCATGACTAGAGTGGGGTGGCTCAAAGACTATCCCTGCAATCGGACCACCCTGTATAAGTCATGGTAGGTGGTCCCCAAAATGTCTGCGCCCCAGGCGTATTTCCGGCCATGTCCCTCTATACGTGCGATGATGGGGCCCCGGTGAGTATAACAATGTATCCCCTCCCTTGTCCCCGATCAGTCTCGAGGCAAGGATCCCCATGATGGCCTGTCGAAATACGGGGATGGGCAAAGAAGGAATGGATCTAACTCTCACTCCCTTCTTTGGCCCCGTGGAAATAGCTGCATCCCCATATAACCTGCCCACTGTGCAATCTGTGCTCTGGACCCAGCTGTCTCCAGTGTGAGTCTCCTCCCGATGATCGGGACCCCCAGGATGCGATAAACATCCTCCAAAGTGATGGTCCACTCACCACGGACCCCTGGCAGTCGGAAGGTGTTCCGATCTGCGTCCCAATATGAAAATAGGTCACAAAGAATCTGACTGGATGGAGCAACGTGGGGCACACGCGACAAACGTAATATACCGGCCCTCTGCAATGTGTCCTCCTCATCTGCTGAGAGGGCATCCAAAACCCCGGGCAGCCAGTCACACTCTCGCTCCCGGCTCCATCTAATGTACTCCTCTTTTGCCTGCATACACCCAAAAACACACAAGGAAGAGTAAGTTAGTATCTAAACAACATCAAGAGAAGCATAAAAACACGTACAAATGCTAAAAATACAAGCAAAAGCTTTTAAGTAAGGTTCTTTTGCATTCTGTGCAAAACCGCCGCCCTGAGCAGGGGGGCGGTTTTGTAACCGCCGCCTTAAGGGCGGCGGTCTCGTGACCGCCGCCCTGTACAGGGAGGCGGTCGTGTAACCGCCGCCCTGTCCAGGGCGGCGGTCGCGGTCCGAAAACCCGCGCGGGTTTTTAAACCTAAAAAGTCCCAAAAAAGTGAAAAATAACCATTTTAACTAAAAACAAAGCCTACCCAGTAGGCGCCCCCCCTAGATGGACCTTTTGAACCTAACAATTTCAAAAATAATCCCCCCATTGCAAAGAATTTGCCATTTCAAATTTGAAGAGGGAAAAACATAAAATGGAAGAAAACCAACCTGTGATCGCTGAGGTCGGTGTTCCGCTCGTGGAGGCATGATCTCTATCTCACTACGGATGTTTTGACTCTACTCGCGTAAGAAACCGTCACCGTGGGTCCCGAGCTCAAAATCAATCAAATCGACTCTTTATGAAATGAATAGGAAAATGGGCCCACTTTCATATATATATCGTCTGTTTCGTTTTAAAAATAACTTTTCACGAGTTCGGAGCGCGAGCGGAGGTAAGTTTCTATCCCTCGCTTGCAGTCGTCCTCTTTCTCTATTATTTTAACGTTTATTTTTCAAATTATTGTATCTATCTGCATTTGAGTTCTCTTTTCATTTTGCAGGTAGCGGGAATTTTGGAGCGGCGTCATTTCAACACACGGGCGTGTAAGGTATAATTTCTCACTTCCTATTTCGGGACGGCCATGCTCGGACCACCGTTTTATGCCTCTTCATGGCTAAAACGCTTCTCAAGGGGCAATATATACGTACCCAAAATTGTAAGGTGCGTAGTGCGGAGCGGTGTAATAAGTGCCCCAATGATGATACTGAGTCTCCTCATGAGGTGTTCGGGATCCGGAAAAGCCCTCGGAGTATGCGTTAACATCCCGCATGCCTCGCTTTGCCCCCGCGCCCTTTGTTTTCCCTTTCTTTCCTCTTTCCTTGGCCTTTTGACCTTGATGGCAGAAACCGCCGCCTGGGGCGGTCTCGTGACCGCCGCCCTGATCAGGGAGGCGGTCCTGTAACCGCCGCCCTGAGCAGGGCGGCGGTCCTGTGCGCGTTTTCCAGAACGTCCTTTTGACGCGACCCGCGTGAAATATCAACGCTTTACCAGCTTTTCTTGCCGACTTGAGCACGCATTTATGTTTTTGGTCCCCTGGAATAGTGTTTTTCTTTTGTTTAATGTTTAGGAGTTCAGTTTGGATTTGATCTCTGCATGTTTGGATTCCTATAAATGCATGGTTTGTGCACATGCAAAGGGCCCCTGAATTTAGCTCTGAATTTTGCTCCAAAGTTTGTTTTGAATTTCTTGTTGCGGTAGATTTAGTTTTCTTTTGCTTAGAATTCTTAGATTTCTCATTGAGTGCTTTTGGCTAGTATTGTGTTTAAATTTGGTAAGCCACATATCCAACTTGTGCGAAGTCTGCAAACATTATTTGAGCCACCATTTTAACTCAATTTTCATGTTTCGGTGCTATGGTCTTTTAGCTTGCTTAAGATTGGTAGCATAAGTTATTCTGAGTTTGTTTTAGCTTTGTATTCTTGTTGGTAAGCCACAGATCCAACTTGTGCAAGCAGTATTACTTGTTTTGGAGTAGAATAGTCTAAAGGAAGCCATTGAAGTTGCAGGTTTTGCTCTTCATACTGAGACTAGTTTCAGAGTTACGGATACTTTTGTTGCACGATTCGCGAGAGACCCCGCTAGGAATTGTATAGGCCAAGCTCGTACTCTTGCGCCATCCCTCTCCTATCCGCACTCTATTACATGCGCATCCAAAGTGTCCATTGATCCAAATACTTATTCCTGTTGATGCAAGCATTCCATGCTTTTCGGATTCACGTGAGCACAAAGAACGTGGAGATCATGCGAGGGGACAAGAACACACACACCGTCGGATTCGCCCTTTGCATTACTGCGAAATCCGGGTTCCATCTTTCAAAGTTTTAGTTAGAACTTATCAAATAAAGTAGTTAATCGCTTTATTTAAGTTATTTCCATTCTCGATATTGCGGGGAAGTTGTGGGGATTGATAGTTTACGAGAAATTATGATTCATTCCTCACTTCGAGGTAGGATCGAAGAATCTTGAGATAGATTAGTTATTTCGTTGTTTAGAATAAATATACGAAATTACTGGACAAATAGCTACACTCGGCTATTTTGTTTGTTTACGTTGTTAGTTTAGTTATCAATTCTAAATATTTTAAATATTGCTTTCTTATAAATTGCGAGAAAATACAAAAAAAGAAATTATATATGTTAGAAGTACACTTAGTTTTTACTTTATTATAGTTTGTCTCATTTCCGCTTTTGCATGACAATTACGGGACCCAGGGAGCCCAGGGAATACATTTTCGAGCCAATTGTACCTCAGCCCAATACCGTAGTAGCAATAACTGACATTGACCAAAACCTTAGGATACAAGTCTTCCAAACAACAACAGACTTCCAACAGATCAGGATACAGTTGAGAGGGTTAAACATCGAAGACGACCAAGCGCATCTATTTTGGTCAAATCAGCCAAATTACAGATTACCCTAGAAAATACCCACATGACTGTAGAAGGGCTCGAAAAAGAACAAATATTCGGGTGTGATCCTTTAGTTCCACAGCCAGACGCTGGAGACACCCTAGTAGATATAGATACCAGCTTAAGAATCCAAGTCGCTAGAACACAGCGTGAGGTATTACGAGAAAATCGCACAATTGATGATTCTAAGCGTAGAATTTGAAAAGGCTTACGATTCTTGGATCTAGGGATCGAGAACTTGATCTCGTATGATCATAACGGGACCGCAACAACCAAGAGTCTATGGTTGTGATCCCCGATCCCTGACCCAACGAACGCATGAGTCGGTTAGATATAAACACGGCCTACGTACATTAGTATTTCAATCTACTCCGATTCCACCTCTCATCATTCAATGATTATCCCCTACTAGACACAACAGCCTAACAAAGCTAGAGAATTTTGGACTAGGCCGGAGAATCGTCCATAGAATCGACCATATTTACCATATGACCCTATCGGGAGAAATACACGAAACCATCCGGGTCATTTCCACACATCCCTGACCCATAGATCGAATCACGCCGAGCTCGATATTGATTGGAGCCTTCGGCGGTCATCCTCGCTGATCGATCTATCACACCGATCCAAGTTAGAAGGGCCTTCTTTTCCTTAGATTCGCAAATACCATTAGTGCATGTCCAAGACATTAGTTGCACGACTAGTTTGTCTACGCATTCTACCCCACCATTTGTCTCGGCACGACCTCGGGAGGTCGGAGTGCGCGGAAGAGTCACGTGTTGATTCCCACGCTCACTGTCGCTTTCCGACGTCACGATCGACATGCCAAAAGTGTCAAAAATACAGATACAAAATCTCTCAACAAACAAGAGAGATACACTACACCTGCTAAATAAAAATTCTCAAAACAAGAAGCATCACAATGCATAAGGTATAGAAAGTGGAGTAAGAGGCCGAATGGTGGAGGAGCCATGCAGTAGAGTCCTCTCAATGAATGCCTATGTCACCTCCATGAGTGATTAGATATCCACCCCAAATCAACACGGATGGATGAAGAAGATGCCTGCATATGACTTGGTGTAAAATGCACAATGGGTGCATACAAAATAACATCGTATGTGTGTCGGGTTGATCATGTCGATAGCTGAAATCTTAGGTTTCTCAATCCTGAGTGAAGATGTAGAACTCATGTGTTACTCATGATCCTTAGAAAGAGTCAAGCGAGCAAAAAAATGAGCTCTGTCAATGTGTGATCCCAATGAAGTATCTGCTCGAAAACCAATGTCATGACGAGAATTCCATTTAACATGTGGAATAGAGGAAACAATACCCTGTGAATGTCTTCCAATGACTCGCTAGTGAGACCCATAGAATGGAGCATGTGAGAACTAAATGCAGTGGTATGCTTCTTAAAAATCCATGCAGCTGAGTAGAAGTAGGATACACAACATGTGGTATTGTAATAGGCACAAATGTGGAAGAGCATGCAGTAACAAGCCTCATAGGTTTAGAAGCATCAAAAGTAGGTTCAGGCTCAAAGACTGGCAGATCAATGTCAGTGGGTACAAGAGAAACAATTGCAAGTGGACTAGGAGCATGGATATGGTTGTCCACAATATGATGGTGATGTTGTAGGCTAGCAAGTTTGTTCTGCAGGAGTGTATTATTGTATCCTTATCATGAATGAGTGATTGTAGAAGAGAATTTTGCTTCTTGAGTGATCTATTTTCTTCCACAAATTTTACAATATCCTCTTGAAGTCCACATACTTCAGAGAAAAGCATATCATTCTCATAATCCATGATAGGTACAAACTGTAACTCCCAAAAATTTAGGACGTCGGGCTCAGCCGAAATTGCATCCACAATTGATTACAACACTCCTCCATATTTGGCACTTTATAATTATAGTGCAAGTCTTAAAATAAATAACTCCAATGGAAAGAGCACAAAAAAACAAGCACTTTTGCAAAAATAGCACTCAAAACCGAGTTACTGATCAAAAGTTACAAGCTTTTTAATATTTTTCTCTATTATTTATTTTAGGTGCCACTAAAACAAAGTAAAATGTTGTTGCCTTCACCACACAAATAAAATTAAAGGGGGCTGAAGTTAAGCACCTACTAGTAGGAATCACAAGTTTTAAGCCCTCATATGACCATACCATATGACCAAGGGCTAAGGATTTACTGATTGATCCTAGGGTTTTCACGCCTTTCGAATCTAATGAAAGCCTGCATTGCATGCATGATGCTAACAGCAATCTCTAGCTCTGATACCATGAAAAGGAACGATAACCAGATCATACCAAGCCAAGAACATAGATGTTAATTAAACACCATGATCAATAAGATGAAATTAATTCACCAGAATAACTTTACATAAACCTTTGCAAACAAATGAGAAGTAATATCATATATTATTATGGAACTCAATGCAATACATTGAGAATGGTCCTTGCTTAAATAGGCAAGGAATAACAATCTAAGAACCAGTCAAGGTCGTAGATCAAGCCATAAATCAAGGAAATAACTAGTCATCAAAGAACTAGTCAAGACCATAGATTTAGGAGAGAACTAGACATCAAGGATCTAGTCAATACCATAGATCAAGGAAAGAACTATACCTAACAACTAGATAATATCTCCTACTATCTAAATAAGATAAAAGAAATATCCACACACATAAGTGGGTGAGGATAAATACAATAAAGGTAAATAAAGTACCTAGGTGAACATGAGCTAAGGTAAATACCTACTCTAACAGATACACTTGGGAGAAAGATTTGATGTTTGAGGGATGGAGGATATTTTGAATGGCACACTAGGATCTTTCAAGGTTTTAGATTTTATAGAAGCAGATTTAGACTTAGACTTGGAAGAGACATCGGAAGATCCACTTGGGATTACAGGAGCTTTCTTACTTACTACAGGATCAAGATCCAATAATGAAGACTTCATGGAAAATGGACGTGGGGATCCTAGACCGATTATTTTGTTTTGTAGAGTCGTCACAAGAGAATCTTCGATCTTATTTTTATTTATAGAAATGGAAGGAAATTTTCCTTTCTCAAACTAAGAATGAGTGAATACCACATACAATAAACTAGGTGCATCTTCTTTGTCTTCTTCGTCACATCCGAATACTTGTAGAATCTGATTTGTGAATATTTCTCAAACTCATCACTTTCTAGGAAATTACCACCTTCACTTTCTTGTTCAAGCTCTTCTTCACTTTCTTGAAATCTGCAATTTACGTTCACGGGTGGGGCCTCCAAGGTGATCCTTTGGGGTGCTCTTGAAATATGATTTATGTTGCTTCTTTGAGAAGATACTCATTCAATTAATTCCCTCTTCAAATATGCCATCTTGTTTGCCAAATTTTGTAGTGATGGATTGGTTCTCTTGTCTCTAGGATGTTGGGTATTTCCCTTTGATGGATTCTTGATCTTTCTAGAGAGGATGATATCATCATCAAGTTCAACGACCATCATTTGTGCTTATACAATGCTCCTTGGTTGGGATATTCATATAAAAATCCTACTTCTGACGATTGAGCATTGATGAAGAATCTCTTGACATTTTTTTGAGATGGTGAATCCTCTTCAGGTATCCTGCATGAAGCAACCATTCAAAATGAGCCATGAAGTCTCTCATGGTTTCATTTTCTCCTTTCTTCATTTGAGCCAACTGCACCAAGAGTTCGACATTCTTCATTGATTTAAATATTTCCTCGAAGGAAGTCTTGATGTCATCCTAACCAGTGATGGATCGGGTAGGCAGGAGGTAGAACCATTATGCTACTTTTTCTTGGAGAGACTCCACGAACAATATTATAGCAACATCTTCATGTTGGACACCAAGAATTCCACATGATGTCATGAAATTAGTGATGTGTTCTTCTATATGTTGTGTGTTGTCACCTTTGAATTTTGGAAAGTTCTTGTAGGAAATCATTGGTAAATTGTGGAGTGGAGGTTCAAGAGCAAGTGAACTGTATTCCTTCCCCATGGAACAATGGGTTGAGGTATTTACTCTTTTTCTATCATTGTTTCTTCTACTTCTACTTCTACTTCGCTCTTGCTTCTATAAATTCTTCTTCAAATTTTTCTTCTTCCAGGAGTTCAATGCTCAATGGTTGTTGAAAATGGGATAATTTAAAGAGGGAGTATCACCGAGAGTTTGGATAGGATTTCCGGTGAATGCTCGAAGTGCCGGATGGAGAGGAGGGTTGAGAGAAGAAGATTATCTCTAATTTGTTCTTGTTGATTTTTCAAAGCCTCAAAATTAGAAACAACACTACCTCTCGACCTGTTCAACTTTGGTGTATCTTCCTTCACTAGCTTTCAGAAATTCTTGAGGTGAGAACATGAAAGGACACTGTGGAATATGAAGATTCACTTGTAAGAAATTGATAGTGTATCTTTTAGCAACGGACGTTCATGAACTCTTTTTTTTAATTTTGGACCTTGCGGTCATATTTTGGAGTGTAGATGCCATTAAATCTACCCCACGATGGGTGCAAAAAACTATTGGCAAGAAAATTTATCGGGTGGAAAAACATGTGGATTTCTTGCCAACACTTTAGGAATCTAAGTCCCTCTAGTTAAGCGGGTGTAGCTGTTATATATATGCATGTGCGAGAAAATTTGGATTTCTATTATGGCATTTTGACCGAGATCCAACAGGGGCACTCCACTGACCCTACGACAAAGCTAGCAATATCTTTCTAGGGAATAATTTTTTTGAAGAGTGGGAAATGGGAGTGAGAAAAGAGGTAGGAGAACTAATGCTGTAGGTAGAAAATCAGATTCCTACACACACACTATTTAGAAACTTCAATACATGCATTTATGGGAAGAAACAACTCGCAAATAGCAAAAAGACCAAATAGAATTCACTGATCACAAAGTATAAATAGGCCCCTTAGTCAAATAAAGCTAGAAAATCCTTCTTCTTGTATTGATTTCTCAAATAAAAGTTGTACATAATGTGGGAATGGAGGAAATTTGAGAGTAGAGGATAGTAGAAGAAAATGGCTATCTCCTTTTCTTTCTCTAGGTACAATGCACTCTTGAGTTTACAAGATCAATCGCCAACCCTTTGAAATGGGAATGGCATTACAATTTATAGAGTAGAATATGACTCTTCATCTACCCCCAATGCCTTTTCATATGTCCTCGCACAACTTAAAACTTTTCAACTTCCTAGGAAAATTTTAAGTCCCTTTTTATAACATAAAGGTGACTTATTACATTATGAACATTAAGACATGAAAAAGTGCAACCCCAATGCAAAATTAGAACATTTGAGAAGAGAGAAATTTGGGGGAAAGAGGAGAGAGAAAGAGAGAGAGAAGAAGAAGAGGAGACATCGTTCCTAATGAATTTCATTGATATTTGTCGATGGAAAGCTTCAAATGCGGTGAAACTCGAATCTTCAAACTCATTGTGCACTATGAAACTCCTCCAAATTAGCTCACAAATGCTTGTCAAGTTGAATAACTAAGATGGATCTTGTATGCCCTGTGAAAAATGACTAGGATTCTCCCAAACAATGATGTCACTCTGAATGATTATCCTTGTATGACCCATTGTGCCAAAACTATTTTTTGAGTGTAAATTACTATTTTTAGTAAGTGTGAATTCGAGCCGAGATGGCCTTTTCGATGACCTTACCTGCAATTCTCCTCTATGTTCACTACCTTATTCATGGAATCTTAAAATGGTGACTTACGAAGTAACATACCCCTATGCAAGGATACATGCTATTTTTAGTAAGTGTGCCACGAATGTCAAATTGCAACAAAATGGGTCTTGAAATTCGGGTTTTATTCCAGGGTTCCACGCTCGAATTTTGAGTAATTCCTTCGTCGAATAAGTGGTAAAATTATGTTTTCATTAGCGGGGCATAATATCGACCTAAAACTTAGTCCTCCATATCCCTAAAAATAGGGGCTTCATGGCACAAAAATGAGGTCACGTTAAACTAGATTTTCAACGATCATTCCCTCCAATTTTCAGATATTTTTCCCATCGAATCTTGGGAATTTGAAAATTTATTCAAAGAGGAAGAATTATAATAAAAAACACATCCCTCCATATCCCTAAAAAATATGGACTTCATGGTGTGAAAACTAGTTCGCGCGAAACTAGATTTTCGACATCGTTTCCTCAATTTTAGGCGATTTCACCCACCTGGAACCTTGAGAAGCAAAGAGGTAGCTCCTAATTTTTTCCATTACTATGTCATGGCGACCATTAATGGAGATTGAAAATTATAGGTCTAGTTTTTTTCTTCATTCACGATGAAATTAATTCCATTACGATAGGTTTTGCTTCTTTATACTTCAGAGAAATTTCCCTTCAATCCGACAAACAGTTTGATGGGAAATTAAATTTTTCCTTCATTGAGCTAGAAATGAGATTTATTCAATGTGAATGTTCTATACACCACCAGGGAGGATTGAAAGTTTTTTTCAATGTCATTAAAGAGATAAAAACTTAGCAACAAACGGTTCATCAATCCATGCACCATTTGCAGTAAGTTATGTTCGAATTTCAATTTCATGGCAATGGGGATTTCCAATGTTCTTCTTCTATGTTCTTAATTTATTCTTCTTATCTTGATGAATTGTTATTACGAGACCTATTTTCCATCATGGAGTGAAGTATTATATGTTTTAATGGAGCCGTTCAAGCTTTTGTAATGGCGGAGTGGTGGACTGGTGTTCTTTATAGTTTTCTTCTGGTAATGGAGAAACAACAAGAAACAACTAATAGTTAGAAATTTTTTCAATTTTTGGGTTAGATTTGGGTGAATTTTTTCATGTTTTATGTCCCTGACCTCAGGGATGTGAGGGACACCAAATTCCATGGTGTTCAAGTGGACAACACATGGCAATGATCCGATGATGGGAATGAGTGCTCCAAAATCAGCTTTAAAGCACTAGAGCGAAAGCATGTCACATGGATGTCTTAAAGGATCCCCATAGGGGGATGGAAGAATTTTTCAAGGTTTGATGTCCCTCACCTTATGGAAATAAGGGACATTAGTTTCCAAAGTGGTCCTGGAGCTGACACGTGGTGCTTGATCCGACGATATAGGAATGAATGCTCCAAAAATGCTCCTCGGGGCTAAACTGTCAAGTCCGGGGGTCACATGGGGGCTGAGAGGGATTCAATGGAGCTGGGAGAAATTTTCCACCATTGATGTCCTAGACCTTGAGGGCCTTTAGGGACAAAAATCCTACGAGGCTCCTGGAGCTAACACATGTCCTCCCAAAATTTGGCTAAGTCCTGAACTTGTGACTGTGATAACTTGAGCTCCCAGTGGAATTTCTTGGTGAAATTTTATACTATCCTGACTGGAAATGAAATTTTTAATCCAATTTTGGGTTCTCATGTATTTATTCATCCATATTCTCCCTAAAAAATCATATTTGTGATTTAAGACTACACTTATGCTTGATAAAAACTGCCTTAAAATCCTATGCGCCAAGGTGTTGTGAAAAATATCATTTCTCTATCATGTAGGTATTGGAATCCTCTTTCCAAAGATGTTTTTTTAACTTCTAAATCCAACCAGAGCTCCCAAAATCTTCTTCTAAATTCCAACACTGTTTTAGGCATGTGAACTGCCTAGGCTTGTGAACCTTGTTTTTACTCAGACTACTCCAAGTCTTTCAAAACTTCCCCAAGCCTTCCAAAATTATTTCCATGATGTTATAAGATCTTACATTCACCTCCATTTTTAATTTTTCCATTTCCTTCCACTCTAATGGGTTTGATCTAGTCCTAGGAAGGCCAATGATAACCCTTCCCACAACTGCCTGTAGATAGCATCTTTTCATAACTCCCTAAAATCACCTAGGGGGAATGAATAGAATTTCCTAAATCACCTAGGGAAAAATTTTACATCAAATAGGGGGTGATTAGACTGATGGATTTGACTTGGAGTTCTTGGGAATGATAAAACATGAAAGTTTCGGCACAGGGGTCTAATTTTCGTGCTAGGAAATTATCAATTTCCTGTTGCACATTTACACAAAAACAGAGATGTAGGAAGTTAAGTATCTCCTAAACATTAATAAATGTGTCTTTGATACTTCATTTGGAACATTATTAGGTCACATTATATGTAAAGAAGGATTATTGGTAGATCCTTCCAAGGTTGTCATTATCTCGGGGTTGGAGGAGCCTACTAGTCAAAGCACGACGTGGATTCTTAGGGCATACAGGATGTTATAGGAAGTTTATTAAGGGATATGCTAGAATTTATGCACCATTGGAGGATTTTTTTGAAACATAAAAGTAAATTCCATTGGGGTGAGGCACAATAGGTGGATTTTGACACCTTGAAGGAGAAACTCACTACTACGCCCATTTTGCACTTTCCTTCTCGTAGATAAGTTGTTTCACGTGCATATTGATGCGTATGGTATGGCCATAGGGGTAGTATTAGCATATCTTAGATAGGGGATTGTTAATCACCCCTTGTGTTTTGCAAGTAAAAATTAACTCAAAGCAAAATAGAATTATACTACCATGGAGTGCGTGGTATTGTTAATGATCTATGTGCTACATAAATTTAGGAAATATTTTCTAGAACGAATTTTATTTTGTACACGAACCACATGAAATTAAATTACTTAGTGAACAAGTCCATTTTTCAAGGGTGCATATTCCAATGGATCGTATTATTTCAATAGTTTGACATTTCGGTCATTATGAAACTAGGAAAGAGAAATTTGGGACCTAACCATCTATCATGGATTAACTTAGGAGAGGATGTGCAGAGAATTGAGGATACAATGCCAAATGCCTACTTATTTATATTGCAATGTACACCCTTTGATTTTGAGGATATTTTTGTTTTCTTACGAACAGGTGTGCCACATGAAGGAATGAAGGCTTTCGAGAAAAATAAGTTAACTATGTGTGTCACGCCTAAATGTTGATTAGCGGGGACCTGTAAAATCTAGGTTAGGATGAGGTCTTTTGCTAATGTGTGCTAGAACATGAACATGCTTGTAATTATGGAGGAAGCTCACAATGACATTGTAGGTGGTCATTATGTAGGAAATACTACCGCACGTAAGATTCTATTATTAGAACTTTGGTGGGAGATGGTTTACAAGGATTGTATAGAATATTGCAAGGCCTATTACTATTTCTAGTGCCTTGGAAAACTTGGGTGGAGAGAATAAATGTCATTAAGACCTATTGCTAGTGTAGAGCCATTTGAAAAATGAGAAATTGACTTTGTGGACCCTATTTCCCCTACCACATGTAAAATAGGTTTATGCTATATTATCATGTGCATGTAGACTATCTTTCAAGATGGGAAGAAGCGGTACCTATGAAGGATTACACAATGGATATAGAAGCTAGGTTCTTATGGGAGAATATAATCAACAGGTATGGATTCCTGTTGAGTTTAACAAGTGATAGGGGTACTCACTTTTTGAATGAAAGCTGTTAGAATACTATTGGTAGATTTTATAGTGGACCATCAAAAACTACACCTATCACCCTCAAAGCTAATGGGACTGTTGAGGCCTTTAACAAAATATTGAGCCACACATTAACTAATATTTGTGATGTTAGGTGGGACTAGGATGAAAAAGTATCTGCAATACTATGGGAATATTGAATGAATTATGAAAAATTGAATAAGGCCACACCCTTTCAATTGGTGTTTGGCACAAAATTTGTTTTGCCCATTGAATTTATGTTACCATCCCTGTATATTGCACGCACATGAGGATTGGCTAATGAGAAAGCATTAGAAGAGCAAATTGAAAAACTTATGATGCTAAATGAACGATAAGCCATTGCTAGGTGGAGTAAGAGGACAGAGAAATATAGGAAAAAGGTATGACATGATCATCATATTAAGAACAAATAATTTGAGGTTGGGTAGATGGTTCTTCTGTATGATTCAAAATTTTTACACCATCCTAGGAAACTCAAAGTGCATTGGTTGGGACTATATGTTATATCTTATATACTTGTTTCAGAACTTTCCGATTATAAGACTTTGGATAGAACACAGTTTCTAGTTATTTTAACAGAGTAGGTTAAAGCCCCGTTATAAATAAGTCTTATGTGTGTTTGTAAATAAGGTAGTATTTCTAGTTAGCTTAGGATTTCCCTTACGCATTTTCCTTTATATGTTTTTCCTTTCTTTTTCGATATTCTTTGTCTTTTCATTTCAGCTTTTATGGGCATGCTTGTGTGCCAATAGCTAGTTACTATCCAAAGGGGTTTTATGTGTAGAGGACCGTGCATCTATTTAGTGTGGGGTGGAGAGTTTGGTGAATAGTGTGGTATGAAGCAAGTGATGGGACTGATGTTGATAAGCATCCCGAATGAGGAAGTCATCCGCATGTGAGGATAGAGGAGTATGCATAGCAGAAGTGATTATGGGTGAAGATTGGTGTTAAAAGCTTTATAAAAACCATGTAGAGGGATAAAATCATAGAGAAAACCGAGGTAGGATATAACAAGAACTTGGTTTGACATACGTAGAAGATGTACTTCGGTGCTAGAAGCATGCATATGAAAGTTGGTGGTTGATGAATTTTTGCATGCCATAATGTTTGAGAGGTTTCACATAACTTGGTGCACGGAGTAAAAGTGGTAGACACAAAACACATGATGAAAATCATTTGAAAAATCCAATTTTAATGTGGTAGTTTAGTGGTATATGGCATGGATATTAATGCACAAAAAGTCTAAAACTTATAAATAGAAGGTTGGGGTAAGTTATTCTTTTTACCTTGCATTTTTTGTTGAAGAGCTCTTGTGAACTAGGGCATCCTTGTGAGAAAATTTACAAAAATTACGTGCAAAGTGGAGAACTTGACAGATTTGTGAACCAGAGTGGAACGGAGTACACGAGGGTGTGTGCGGAGGATATTTTTGGTGGATTCCCATGGGTATTTACATTGTCTTGTGGAAGGAGAGTTTTCCAAGTTAGGGTTTACAGAGCTAGGGCATGAGTTTTGAAGAGATTTCGTAGGTGTGGAGCGAAGGGACTGAGAAGTGTTGAAGCAATATGCAAAGAATAACTACAAGGGCTTGAAAAAATAGCACCAAGGAAAGGAATGAACGTTTCACCAAAGAAGGGAAAGGGCAAGGGAAAATGAAAACCAACCATATCAACTAGTTTTAATGAGGAGTGATATGCAAAGATACAATACCTAGGTGACATTTTAATGGGGATGGAATATGTCTCTCATGTAGGAAAAATTGCTATAAGGGACTATAACCATAGAAATATCACCACAGAGAAAGATATGGAATTGGAACTAGTTTTCCCTATAGGAGAAAGGACACAAGATGATAAGTTGGTGTATGATGACTATGTGAAGACCACATTGGAGAAGGCTAGAATTTTGTAACTCTATGAGTTTCCATATTTCGAAAAACCCAAAAGGTTATACTAGTGGCTGATGTCCCACAGTACGAAGACTATTTTTACTTCACAAGGATGAGAATGCACTTAACTACTCATTTGGTCTCCAAATACATAGGGATTATCTCGCACAGAGAATCATTGGATAATGACTTGGATAACAAGAACATTGTTAAGGAAACAACCGTGGAATATGAATATAAGAAGGTCTTGTGATATTTCGATATCACTAAGATCACCAAACCAACCATGAAGATGGTCATGCACTTTCTCACCAAACTAAATGGAAAAGAGCGATGGGCACAAGTGAACAAGAGATGGTTGAACATTTGTAGGAAATTTTGAAGGAACAATCTACAACATCTTGGCCTTCATTATGAAGGAGATCATAGATGCCACACTTGATGGTGATAAAATAATTTATGGTAAAATCCTTCTTACCATTATATTTTCAAAGATTGGAGTTCCTGATGGTCCAAAAACTACATCTGGGAGTACTGACAAGGACCCTTATCCTCGCTAAGAGGTTCGAATCATACATTTGTAATATAATGAATGCTCCGTATAAAGTGCGCTTGGAGAAGTAGTACAAGAGAAAGTGTGATGCATTTGGGGTAGAAGCTACCATTTTCCTTCACAATACAATACTTTCAAAGTGCGGTTAATAGGTTCAAGGAGACCAAGAAACTTAGATTTGATCTAAGTGAGGTAGATTAGGATTACCACGCACTACGTTGAACATTGGTAGATCCTAAAAATTTCACCTATGTGGAGAAGTATGTCTCTCATGACGTTCATATAGTAAAATCTATGGCAATACCTATTATAGGCAATACAAAAGCAAGGGTATATATACACATGAGGCCCAAGTTCAAAAAGGGTGTGTACATTGAGGATGATGTATCCATCCTAGAATACCCACAAAAAGAAAGAAGATAGTGCCAAAGAAGAGAGAAAGGGAGGAAACTCCATCAAGTAGGGCGTCGAGCGCACATATAGTGTAGATTGTAGGGGTGCATGAGTTTGATGTAGGCCCAAGTACTTACACATGAAGGAAGAAATCCCCATGAAGGAGAAGTCACTTGAGAAAAGAATGTCCCATGTGATAGAGGAGTCTTTGTATGATGGAAAAGTGACAAGCGAGCATGGGAATCTACAAGTAACTCTTCCTCGTACCCAACCTCCCGAGGTTGTTATGAGAGACGGCCAGTGGGGATGGAATACTCGTGGGATGTAGACATACTAGTTAGGCAATCTAATGTCTTTGACGCGCATGAGTGGAAGCTGTGAATCCAAGGCAAGGAAGGCCCTCCTAACCTGAAATGGTGTGATAGATCAATTGGTAAGGATGACTACTCGAAGGCTCTAATCAATATCAAGCTCGATGTGATTCGGTCATGGGTTATGGGATACGTGGAAAATGACCTAGGATAGTTTTATGTATATCTCCAGACAGGGTCATAGGGTGGATGATGGGTATAGCGGACTCTACGGGTGATTATCTGGTCTAGTCTAGAATTCCTTAGCTTTATTAGCTGCTATGTCTAACAAGGATAACTGTTTCGATGATGATAGGTGGAAGTGGAGTAGATCTGAATACTAATGTGCGTAGGCCAACATCTATGTCTGATTCACCTGTGGATTCATTAGGTTGTGGGATTTGTGGGTCACAACCGTAGATTTGTGTTTGTTGTGGTCCTGTTATGGTCATGTGTGGAATCAGTCCCTAATCCCTAGTATCCAATAGTCGTATGCTTTCTCAGCCTCTATATTCAAAATTAACAGTTGTGTGATCTTCTCAGAGTATCTCACAAAGGCGTTCATGTAACCTGAATTCTTAAGCTGGTATCTATGTCTATGAGAGTGTCTCCTATGTCTGGTTATGGGACCAAAGGATCACAATCGAATGTTTCTCTCTTTCAATCCCTTCTACAGTCATGCAGATATATATCTAGGGTAATCTGTAGTTTGGTTGATTTGACCAAAACGTGTGCGCTTGGTCGTCTTCTATGTTTAACCCGTTTAACTAGAAGCTGATCTGTTGTAAGTTTGTCATTGTTCGGAAGACTTGGATCCTAAGATTCTAATCTATATCAGTTATTGCTGTGATGAGATTGGGTTGGGGCACGATTGGCTCGAATACATATTCTCTGGGCTCTCTAGGTCCCGTGATTGTCATACAAAAGCAACAATGTAAATCTAATTGTAGCAAAGTAAAATTAACTATGTGAAGTATATCTATAACATATATAACTTCTCTATTTTTGTATTTTTCTGATGAACTATTCGAATGAAATTGAAAGAGAAACTCTTTTTGATATATCTAGAATTGACAACTAAACTAATAATGAACTAAAACAAACAAAGAAACCGAGTATAGCTACTTGTCTGTGTAATTGTGAGCCTATTCTAAATAATGAAATAACTGATCTAATCTATTTGGAAGACTCTCGATCCTACCTCAGAAGTGAGGAGTGAATCATAGTTTCTCAAAAACTATCAATCCACAGCTTCCCTGGAAATATCAAAGTAAAATTAACTGAAATGGAATGATTGGCTACTTTATTTGATATGCTTCTAACTAGAACTTTGAAAGCTAGAACCTGGATTCTGTAGAATAGTGGCGAATCTGATGGTGTGTGTGGCTTTGTCCCCTCAGTGTGATCTCCTCATTCCTTCGTGCTCACATGGATCCAGAAAAGCGTGTAATGCTAGCATCAACAGAAGTAGATATTGGAACAAAGGTAGCTTAGGATACAGACTAAATACAATGTGAGTAGGAGAGAGATAACGCAAGAGTATAGAGCTTGGCTTATGCAATTCCTAGTGGGATTTATTGCGAGTCATGCAACATAAAACATCCAGAACCTGAAACTATCCTGTTTGACGAGAAAAACCTGCAACTTTAATGGCTTCCTACTAAAAATTAAACTGTTCTACCTTAATGGACTACATGAAGTAATGACAACACTTACACAAGATGGATATGTGGCTTTCTAATAGCAAAATAACACTAACTAAGCATGCAATGAACAAAACTATGAATCCTAAGAAAAATGAAAGACTAAACTACCGAAAGAGAAATTGAGAGGAAAATTTGAGGGCCATTTGCTTGAGCACAAGCCAACTATTTATAGCATTTCCATTTACCCAAAGGTAAAAACCAAATTGATCTCTTAAACCATAAACAATGCCAAAACACTATTCCAGGGAACTAGAATCATTAATGCAAGCCAAAGGCGGTGAAAAAGTTGGTAAAAGTTGAAATTTTCATGTGAGTCACGTTAAAATAGAATTCTAGAAAATGCGTGAAGGACCGCCTGCTCGAGCAGGTGGCGATTCTGAGACCGCCACCCTATCTGGGTGGCGTTTCAAAGTGAAGAACAAAATGCAAAGAAAAGATGGGAAAAGAGAACAATAAAGCATGCAGGGGCTAAGCGGGACATGCGGGATGTTAACGCATACTTGGAGAGATTTTTCAGATCCCAAACACCTTGCGAGGAGACCTGTATCATCATTGGGGCACATGTTACGTTGTTCTAGTGGTGTAGTACCCTACAATTTTGGGTACGTACATATTGCCCCCTCGGAGAAGCATTTTAGCCATGAAGAGGCGTAAAACGGTGGGTCCGAGTATGGCGGTCCCGAAATGGGAAGTTAGATGTCATACCTGACACGTCCATGTGTTGAAATGCCACCATCCAAAATTCCTGCTGAAAAGAGAACCAATTTGATGACAAAATAGATCGGAAAATAAATACTAAAATAAGAAATGAGGACTGTGCGGGGGTAAGAACTTACCTCCGTTGGGCTCAAACCTACGAGAAAGGCATTCAAAACAAGTCGGGTTCTTTATATATGTAAAAGTGGGCCCATTTTCCTAGTCATTTGCGCGTGTTGATTTGGTTGATTTTGACCTCACGGGACCCACGGTGACGATTTCTTATGAGAGTAGAGTCAAAACATTCGTGATGAGATAGCGATCATGCCTCGCAAGCAGAACATCGACCCGCGAGATCACAGGTTAGTTTTTCTCAATTTATCGTTTTTACCCCCAAAATTTTAAAATGCTAAAATCTTTGTTGTGGGGGTTATTTTTTAAAATGTTAGGTTTAAAAGGTCTATCTAGGGGGGGCACCTACTGGGTAGGCTTTGTTTTAGTTAAAATAGTCCCTTTTTGTGTTTTTAGGCCTTTTTAGGGTACAAAACCCGTGTGGGTTTTAGGACATGACCTTCGCCCTATTCAAGGTGGCGGTTACAAGACCACCACTTTTAAGGTGGCGGTTATGAACCCGCCGCCCTGCTCAAGGCGGCGGTTCTTCACAGAATGCCAAAGGAACACTTGTTTGAAATTGTTTTTGCATTTTTAGCATTTTTATGTGTTTTCATGATTTTTCTAATGTCATTCGGATGCTAACTTGCTCTATTTTGTGTGTTTTTTAGGTGTATGCAGGCGAGGGAGGAGTACATTCGATGGAGTCGAGAGAGAGAGTGTGACTGGATCTCCTAGCAGTGTTAGATGCCCTTTCGCAAGATGAGGAGGACACTCTTCTGAGGGCCGGTATACTACTGTATATCACACGTCCCACATGTTACACCGTCCAGTCACATACTTTGTGACTTATTTTCTTATTGGGATGCCGATCAGAACACCTTCCAGTTATCAGGGGTTCGAGGTGAGTGGACCATCACTTTGGATGATGTTTACCGTATCCTAAGGGTCCCGATCATTGGGAGACGACTTACTCTTGAGACAGCAGGTTCACGGGCTTAGATAGCACAGTGGGCTTCTTACATGGGAGATGCGATTATCTCCCTTTGGTTCAAAGAAGGGGGTGAGGGTCGTCTATTCTAGCCTGCCCATCCCCTTGATTGTCGAGGCCATTATGGGGATCCTTACCTTGAGATTGATCGGGGATAAGGAGGAGACACACTATTATATTGTTGGTCCCCCATCATTGCATAGATCGAGGGACATGGCTAGATTTACACCTGGGGAGCCGATATACTTGGGACTACCTACCATGATTTGTACAGGGTGGTCCATTTATAGGGGTAGTCTTTGAGCCATCCGACCCTGGTTATGAGCTGGGTCTATGAGCGCTTCATCCCCTATGGCTAGAGGTGTAGAGGTGGCAGATCCCGAGAGCTGATGAGGGTAGCCGAGATGGACAAACATGTCGGTGCTCAGAGCACCTCACCCGGCCGATTGCTTCCCTAACCACCGATGACATGGAGGCCACACCGTATCAGGCCATGGCAGGTTTATGGGGTGAGGAGGCTCTTACTTTGATTTCCTACTCCACCACAAGGCAACTTGTTGACAGGGTAGGGAGAGTGGAGATACATCCCTTTGGCCGAGTTCCTAGTAGTTTGGCTTGCCTTACATGGGTATGCTTCCCCCGGTGGTACCAGTATATAGATCAGTCCGAGAGGCCAGGGGAGGTCCTAGAGGCCGGGGATGGACAGTTGTTACTCTTGGTGTTCCTATTGCGGCTAGGCGGGTAGTACGTGCTCACGGGAGAGCCGGTGCTCCTCAAGCACCCTTACTTCAGATTGCTGCTGGTCCCGCCCACAGTGGCGGCGAACCTATTAACATAGACTCGAGTGAGGAGTTCACAGTGGGGGAGACGGAGGAGGAGATTGAGGCTGAGGTCAATGAGTCGGGCAGAGAGGAGGATAGTGATCCTGAGTGGCATGACACTCAGGATATCATACAGTAGAGAGGCGGAGCAGAGCATGGAGAGGGTGACTCGGTTTCGAGAGGAGCCACTCTCTCGGGGCCATGGTGGGGAGGATGAGTCCATAGCAGGGGATGATACGTTGCCTCCAGCCATGGGAGGAGTACCTCGGTCGGTGGTGACATCGTGGCAGTGCTAACCCTAGAGATCCATCCTGGAGGCCGATGATCCGAGTAAGTTATCTTCCCTTTGCTTCGAGTTAGGATCGCTTAATTGCTATCTCTCCTTTTGTTTACACTTGTGTTTATCTCTTGTTTTATTTCTAATTCGTTTTCTCTTTTATTTACAGAGACTATCGATGAGTGGCGAGACCTGATTCACCGGGTATGCACTGATACCCTGATGATCCCTATGGAGAGGACCCGTGTGCAAATTTTGCTGCCGTGGATGCGGGGAGCCTTGAGCAGCTGCGCAGACAAACCGATGTCTTTTCCCCTATCTGGCATGTGGCCAGGATGGTATCTACCCTCCGCACTGAGCTGGCAGGGTATAGGACAACAAAGCACCTGATGAGGAATCATTCTCATGGCGAGACCACAGCTATCCCTCGGGATCATGAGCCCTTCGTGCACTCAAGCTGCTAGCGTACCGGAGTCCTAGGCGTGGGTGTGCACCTCAGAGGGATCTCATAGGGGTTGAGAAGCCACTTGGCTCTCTTAGATTTTTGTATGATGTTTTTGTATTTCCCGGGCTCTTTGAGTGTTTTGACCATGCTTAGCGCATGATGGCATTGTGCAGGAATTTTGACCATTTATATATATATTATTTTGGATCAGACTCTTGGCATCTATGACCTTGTTTCCATTTTTGTTTCCACATGTAAACTATGATGTTATGCTTATATGCTTTTTAGAATGTATGCAATGGAGAAAAAATGGTACAAATGTTAACCTTCTTTTTGTATTTCATGGTGCTGATATATGATAATGTAAATACAATGTGATTTTGAACTTTAGTTTCTTTAAGAAACTTTGATACCTCATATCTGTTTTGGAAAAGTGGTGAAGATAAGTTAGTATGATGAGCAGATAAACTTGCCCCACTCCTAACTCCATGCAACTAGTAAGATGTGAGGGCTCATCACCGAGAGCTAGAAAGGGCACAAGTTATGAAATGTGTTGGAATGATAGTGATGAGAGATAGACAAAGTTTTGATGGAACCAAATTAGGATGCTACAAGCCTATTCTACCCGAGTGACTCCATAGTTTGGGATGCAACTTGCTTTGCGGTTTATCTAGACTTAGATCCGTAGATGGCCACATGGTAGACAAAATCTGGGTTTTAGGGTTTTTAACTCTCTTGGAATTTTGGACATCTGATTCATTTGTTTTTGACTCAAGACTTCAAGATTTGAATTGTTTGTTTATGACCTTTAACATTTGTTTGTCAAGAGGACCCCCTACACCTTGCCCCATGCTACTAGTAAGAAGCGTGGGTTTATCACCATGGGCAAGGCATAGGCGAGTAAGGGCATTTCCATCCTTTCCCAACCCTACGTCACTAGTAAGAGATGCAAGCTCATCACCAAAGGTTGGTGGGGCAAGGAAATGTGTAAATTTAAAATTTTTCTGTTTGATCTATATTTGACTCGTTTACTTGAGCAAAGTGTCAGTATGTTCTTACTTCCAAAGAGATATACGTATGGGATAGATGTGACATGATGAAGCTTCTAGAACAGACCATAGGAAAGACACCTATCCTAAGAAGAAACCAAAAGTGAGAACAAACCTGTAGATCTTGGTATGGTTACCATTAAGACTTTGTCATATCTAGCTTTATTTGATGAGATGATTCCGAAACAGGTGATGATATTATGAAATGAAGAAGTATGATTAGAGTGTTTATGCCAATACCATCATAAGTTTGTAATGAATTGCTTTGAGAATAAATTCCTTGATCACAAAATTGTACGAAACAAGTGGACAAAATGATCCTAACTATATGAAGATGCAATGTAGATATAATTATACAAGTAGTCTTTGGTTGCTTATGCATAGAATTGTTTAAGGTGTAGGGAATTGACTGTTTCACCAAATTCCTCACCTTCTAGTGTGCATAAGAGATATGCACCATTTCCATAGTCCTTCATGACTCGGTATGGGCCCAACCATTTGGGCCGGAACTTCCTTCCTTACCGGTATTTTTATCGATCCGGTGTCTAGCCTTAGAACTAGATCACCTTCATATATGTCTAGTTCATAGACCTTCTTGTTATACTACCGGAACATCCGGTCAAGTATAGACTCTATGTTGCTATTTAGCATCTAACCTAGCTTCATCTAGGCTTTCTAGTTGGGAGAGACGTGCTTCTCTGTAAGCATCTTTGTTCCAGAATCCCTTGTAATGAGATACGGAGACTGGGTATTTCAACCTCAAGCGGGAGAACTGCTTCTGCCCCGAATACTAGCGAGAAAGGAGTCACTCCTGTTGGTGTTCTTATTGAGGTTTGGTGGGCCCATAAGGCCGGATATAACTTTAAATGCCAATCTTGTTTGTTTTCTTTCACCATTTTAAGAAGAATGGCTTTTAATGTTTTGTTTGTCGCTTCAGCTTGTCCATTGGCTTGAGGGTAATACAGAGGAGGCTGTATGATGGCTTATTTTAAATTTATTGCACAATTCATGAACTTTGTCATTCTTAAAAGAAGTCCCATTATCTGAGATAATGATTTTTGGGACACCGTACCTACAAATGATTTGGTTCAAAATGAACTTGGCGATTATAGAACCCGGTACAGTAGTAAGAGGCATAGCCTCTACCCACTTGGTAAAATATTCGGTGGCCATGATTATGAAATTATGGCCATTTGTAGATGAGGGAGAGAATTTCCCTATCAAATCTAGGCCCCACGTAGAAAAGGGCCATGGAGTAGCGATTGGTTGTAGTACTTGTGCCGGCATGTGGATCTCATGAAAGAATTCTTGGCACTTATGACACCTTTGTACAAACTCTACTGTGTCATGTTCTAGAGTAGGCCAGAAATAGCCCATCCGATGTATTTTATGAGTGGTGGCATGGCCACCAAAGTGGCCTCCACATATTCCACTATGAGATTCGTGGAGAATCTTCTTAGATTCTTTTGTGTCGACACATCTTAGAAGCATTCCATCGAACACTTTACGATAGAGCACCTACTCTATAATGACGTATTTAGCTACGATAATGCGTAACCACCTTCTTTGTTGTGGTGTAGCACCTTCTGGATATGTATGGTCCATGATATAATTAATAATATCAGTATACCAAGGACACTCAAAGATAGGAGGTCTGGTTTCGATGTAGTATATGCATTCATCAGGAAAGTCCAGATCTACTAGATTGCCTCCGTCTAATGGGTTATCAGCTAACCAATCTATGATAATTTGTCCCTTAACGGACTTCTGATTTATGAATGTTAACTCAAATTCACCCATTAAGGTTATAAAGCATCCAGCCTTTTTAGACAAGGACCCTTGCGTGAGGAAGGTTCGTAAATGCTCTGTCTTTACAATGACCCTTGTTTCTTGATTTAGCATATAATGTCTTAAGCATTTGGTTACAAAGACTATGGCAAGGCATTCTCATTCTGCTTGCGTGTAACGTGTTTCATAGTCGAGCAACGTTCAGCTAATGAAATAGATCACGCGTTCTCTCTTGTCATCGTCTTCTTGAGCCAAAGCATACAGGCTAGTGAGACATTGGTAGCTCGTGAATATAAGATTAACGGGTGGTCTGGCTTAGGTGGCATTAGCGTAGGTGGTGATAACAAGAAATGCTTAACTGCATCGAAAGCTTCATTGCATAGTCTTTGGTCCAATCAATACTATAATCTTTTTGAGTAGATTGTTGATTGGATGGATGGTAAAACTTAAATCTAGGATGAATATCCGGATTGCATTGAGTTTCAAGAAATGACCTAATTCCAGATTCATCTGAAGGTGGGATCATTTCAAGAACAACCTGGATTTTGGCTGGGTCAACATCGATTCCTCATGACGATATAATGTAACCTAGGAGCTTCCCTCTGTTACACCAAAGATGCATTTTTGGATTTAGCATGACTCCGTATTCTATTAGACGTGAAAGAATGACGTGGAGTACTTTCGGGTGATCACAACGCTTCTTGGCCTTGGCCAACAAGTCATCTACATGTAGGATTCCACAATTTTATGAATAAGGTCATGAAATATATACGTCATAGCCCGCTGGTATGTAGCACCAGCGTTCTTGAGACCGAATGGCATAACAACATAGCAATAGGTTCCCCAAGGAGTTATAAATGTGGTTTTAGCTTGATCTTGTTTGGATATTCTGATTTGATTGTATCTGAGAATCCATCCATGAGAGACAAAATCTCAAATCCATTTGTTGCGTCAACAATGACGTCTATGGATGGTAATGGGAAGTCATCCTTAGGACATGCCTTGTTAATGTCTGGAAGTCTATGCAGATACGTATCTTCCCATTCTTTTTGAGAATGGGAATGATATTAGATACCCACTGAGAGTAATCGACTGGTTTGATGAATCCTACTTGGAGGAGTTTCATTACCTCCTCTTTCACCATGAGAGCTACCTTGGGTTTCATTGGTCTCGATTTTTGTTTAATCGGCTTTGCATCTAATTTAGTGATGAGGTTATGTACCGCAATGTGTGGTGCAACCCCTGTCATTTCCTTATAATTAAATGCAAAAGCCTTCTGATGTTCCTTGAGGATTTGAGTGTGTATTTCTACTTCCGATGGAGTTAACGAGGATCCTAACTTCAATATCCTTGGTTCATCCTCTATTCCGATGTTAATATCGATTGTTTCTTTGATTAAAGAAGCGTTACCTTCTTCAAACTTAGGCGGGCTGGAGGTAGTTCCAGATTGTCTCCATTCTCGACTGTGTATATGTTGAGTTCCTTTTGTGGGGGAAGCTCTGTCATGGGATTTCCGAAGTAGGAAGATGAATGTGGGATTAAGGATAAATCTATCACGTGATGGGTGAGATGTAATGCTGCATAGGCATTTAAGTAATCAAGAGTGGTTGTATCACTATCAATGTGGTCTAGGATAGTAGATTTGTTCTCATTTCTGTTTGTTAAAAGAGGATTTGACATTGTTTTTACCAGTGGTTCAGTACGAAGGGATACCATGAAACGGGTATCCTCCAACTCACTATTTGGAGTGAAGCGTGATGCTGAGGTTGCTATTGAATCGGCGAGAAGATTTTGTTCTCGCGGGATTGCTTCAATTGATATGAAGTCAAACTCCTTGCTTAAATTCAATACAACTATTTTGTAGAGTTGTAAGTGCTCGGCTTTGGTTTCATAAACCTCAGAAACTTGGTTTGCTACCAATTGTGAGTCTCCTAACACCCTGATGTTATTAACATCGATCCTCTTAGCTAAGACGAGGCCAAGGAGGAGGGCTTCGTACTCAGTGCCATTGTTTGTACATTCAAAATTTAGTTTAAAGGCAAATGGTAGGACTTTTCCCTCGGGAGAAGTAAAGATTACACCTACCCCAGCTTCGTAATGACATTTAGCTCCATCGAAATGGAGATTCCAATACTTAGCTGGGAATATGGGTGTTGGGATATTTGTTGTGTTAACATCTTCTACCTCTACCATGCAGAGATCCACTGCTGGAAGAGAACCAACACCTAGGGTGTATCCCATGCCTACAGAATCAAATGGTAGGAACATTGGTAGATCCTGTTCTAGCAATTCAACAATTTTTGTAGTAGTTCCTAATGATACTGTTTCTACAATATTTGCCTCATCCTTGAGGGCTGGGATCATCTTGACTAGGCTCATAGTCTCAAGATCTGTCGTAGGTACCAACTTTTCTTCCGGTTTCATGTCGGTGGGTTTATTAAGTTGGTTTGTTGGGAGTTCAAACTCCGAGTGCACGCTGGTATTTTCTTTAAGTCAGCTAGGTGTATATCGAATGGTTTTGGATCACCTTTGGCTACGAATATCTTTCCTAAGTGTAAAAACCTTACTTCTTGAAATAACGTAGAAGGGATTGCCTTCATACGGTGTATCCATGGTCGGCCGAGGATCATATTATAGTTAGTTTCCCGATCTATAATATAAAACTCAGTCAGGATTGTTTTGGGTCCTAAGGTGACCGGTAGTATTATAGTTCCAATCGAGGTGGCTTTAAGGCTATCATAGCCTCTTAGTGTATTTCGAGTTGTGGAACAATTCATTTCTCCATACCCTAGCTTTTGAAGGAAAGAGAAGGGGACTATGTTAATTGCTGCCCCATCATCAACCATCGCGTGTTTCAAATAATTGTTATAAACCCACACTTTCAAATGTAAGGATGGATCACCTCGGCATGTAATCTCAGCATCTGTTGGCATTTTGTTTATTTTGAATATGAATTTTGTATCCCTATCCGGCTGCCCGGAGGGTGGATATCAAAGTCTATATGGTTTACCTGTGTTTCGGGAGGTGGAGTGATGTTAATTAAATGACCTAAACCTAATGCCTCTAAAAGAGCAGCCCTATGGGCAGGAGAGTTCTTTAGTAAGTCCAAAAAAGAAATGTGCGAGAAGGTTTTTGTTAGATCACTAATTAAATTGTAGGCACCCACGGGTTTTACTAATATTTGTTGGATATTGTCTATCTCTAACGGGTGGCTTGGACTCAGCTGAGAGGAATACTCTCGTGTCCTTGTTACAGCCTCTACGGGTAGTTTGGTGTCTAACTCAACTAAGCCGACTATCTTAGGTCATGGTGACTTCCTAATTGTGGCGCAACTAATGGATTTAGTGAAGTTGAGGCTTCATGATCGTTGTTTCCTGTCATTACACCCTTGTTTTTCCCATTCAGATTTAACTTGTTGTTGTTGTGATTTGGGAGCGGATCATTGAAGATCTTGAGGGGTGCATTTTGAGGGGAAACTGCCCCTGTAAAAGTATTTGGTGCCGGTGACGCAGGATCTGCCAAGAACATATCTATGAAAAGTTGTTTTTGTTCATCTGGAAAACATTGCATGAAATTATTATAGTCACGGCATGTTCTAGTGTCATGGCCCCAAATTTTGTGGAAACCACAATACGAGTTAGGATTGTAATTCCTAGTTTGTTGGCTTGGTGTATATTGTGGCTCAAAACTCTGATCAAACCATTGCCTATTAGGATTAAAGTTTTATATTTGCTATTTTTGGTTTTGGTTTGGTTTTGATATCTAGTTGAGTTTTGTCTTGGACCCTATGTAGGGTTTCACCATTGTTGTTTTGTGGATGATTAAAATCCTTTGCATTAATTGTTGGGGTAAAGTTGTTTCGTTGGTTGTTTATTAGCGGTGGAGTATTCACAACATTTACCTTTTTAACCTGATCGGTTACCCCATCTGTTGTCACTCCATGATTCTTATTGAGGATTTTAGGTCCTTGATTGACATTCGTGGTAGTAGGATAAGCCGTAGTATTCTGGTTGGAGGTGATTAACCTCCCGTTTGCTCCATATGTCTTGCGACCGCTATCAATTGCCGCTTGATCTATTCGAAGAGCGCTCTCAAGTACTTCATCGTAAGTCCTTAGTGGGAACTTCTGGACTTCTTCCTTCACTTCTCTACTGAGAGAATGAAGGAATAAATCACATAATTCCATTTGGTCCATATTTGGAGCACTGGCTGAAGAATAAAGAACTGTACGCCACCTCTGGATGAAATGAGCGACAGATTCATTGTGTTCCTGCTTAATGTGCAAGAATTCCCTGATTCCTATTCTTAATAGTTTGTTCATGTCAAATTCCTTGATGAACTCTGAAATGAGTTGTTTAAATGAATGGATGGAAGCCTCAGGTATTCTATAATACCAATCGAGAGCGATGCCTTCCAAAGTTTTGGGGAATATTTTAGCAACAACCCCATCCCAAGGGAGTAGTTCTCGAATGGCTATGGCGTAAGCCTTGATATGTGCATTCGGATCTCCCTCACCTTTGTATTTGGGAAAATCGGGAAGAGGTCTTGGAAGCATGATGCTTCGTATGGTGAAATCTAAGGGCTCTTTCAAATATTTTGAATAAGTCCCTATCGCATAGGTTTCGACCATTGATGGTGCTTGTTGAGGGAGCTACGGTGGAATGGGTTGTTGATATGGCATAGCGTATGCATTTGGGGGCATAAGGAAACCCCTGTGTTTGAGAAAACATGTCGGGAGAGGAGAACATGTCCCCTTGTGGTGATTTGGAGTACATGTTTAAGTATGAAGGGGTATTGTCCAAGAATGGATTATTTTGTACTAGACCGGGAGGTATCGGAACAGTGTTAGAAATGGTGGCTCTAGTTGGAATTTGTTTTGAATGCTGAGGAGGCATGCCCAATGTGCCTATCCCTGTGAGGAGGTCTACTTGGCTAGGATGGTGTGGAGGATTAGAATTTTCTACCCGCATGAATTGAGAATGGTGATTTTCTGAGCAAGTTCTAACCCCCTAACTTTTTCTACTAAAGTTGAAATGACCTCATTTGGTGAAGTCATGATATTTTTCCTTAGTGGCATTTGTTGTATATAATGATGTTGTATAGGCATGTGATATCCTGCCATGAATTGATCGCTGCCCTGCCAAGTTTCCCAGAGGCATTTCCTATGTGTAGTGGCATGGAGGTATTTTCTTGAAAAGAGACCTCGGGTTGTGTTTGTAAACTCCCTATGGGTGGGTACATACTCAAGAGCATTTTTCATTCCTGGCATAACGTACTGAATTTTCATCATCTAAAACTAGGTATGGGTCTGATTGTCTACTAATTTGTGGTCTAAGCAATACCTGAGGAGATGAACTAGATTCTCCTGTGAACGTCATATTGTTCGAGCACGAAGCATTGTTTGTTTGAGCGAGCTGATCCAACTCCTCTGTTTGGAAGGATGAGCTATATCGATCCTTGGAGATGGAGTTTGTGTTGACAACTGGTTAGTCGAGTAGTTGTCACCCCATACTAAGAGTGAGGGTGATGATTGTCTATTCAGTTGAGTGTAGTATGCCTCAAGACCTAAGAGAGGCCTACCATATGCATCGAATCCTGACATATTCGGGGGGTATATGAATACCCACAGAATAATGGGAAGGAGCGAAGGTGGATAAAAGAGGTAAAGAAAAGCACCGTGTGCTTCACGTCAGGTTCACCAATTTTGTTTGGTGAAGCTGATGAGGTGGAAAAGATAAAAAGCAGTTTAATTGAAAGAACAAGTAGAAATATGACTCCGAATCAGAAAGTAGGAAGTTTCACGTCGGGTTCACCAATTTTGTATGATGGAAAAGTGACAAGTGAGCATGGGAATCTACAAGTAACTCTTCCTCACACCTGACCTCCCGAGGTCATGCCGAGATAGCTGGTGGGGATGGAATATGTGTGGGATGCAGACAAACTAGTTAGGAAATCTGATGTCTTCGACGCGCACTAGTGGAAACTGTGAATCTAAGGCAAAGAAGGCCCTCCTAACCTGAACTGGTGTGATAGATCAATTGGTAAGGATGACTGCTTGAAGGCTCCAATCAATATCGAGCTCTGGCATGATTCGGTCTATGGGTTGTGGGATACGCGGAAAATGACCTGGGATAGTTTTGTGTATATCTCCAGACAGGGTCATAGGGTGGATGATGGGTATAGTAGACTCTACGGGTGATTATCTGGTCTAGTCCAAAATTCCTTAGCTTTATTAGCTACTATGTCTAACAAGGATAACTGTTTGATGATGATAGGTGGAAGTGGAGTAGATCTAAATACTAATGTGCGTAGGCCAAAGCATCTATGTCTGATTCACCTGTGGATTCATTGGGTTGTGGGATTTGTGGGTCACAACCGTAGATTCGTGTTTGTTGTGGTCCTGCTATGGTCATGTGCAGAATCAGTCCCTAATCCCTAGTATCCAATAGTTGTATGCTTTCTCAGCCTCTATATTTAGAATTAATAGTTGTGCGATCTTCTCAGAGTATCTCACAGGTGTTCATGCAACCTAAATTCTTAAGCTGGTATCTATGTCTGTGAGAGTGTCTCCTACGTCTGGTTGTGGGACCAAAGGATCACAACCAAATGTTTGCTCTCTTTCAAGCCCTTCTACAGTCATGTGGATATATATCTAGGGCAATCTGTAGTTTGGTTGATTTGACCAAAATGTGTGCACTTGGTCATCTTCTATGTTTAACCCACTTAATTAGAAGCTAATCTGTTGTAAGTTTGCCATTGTTCGGAAGACTTGGATCCTAATATTTTGATCTATATCAGTTATTGCTGTGATGAGATTGGGTTGGGGCATGATTGGCTCGAATATGTATTCTCTGGGCTCTCTAGGTCCCGTGATTGTCATACAAAAGCAACAATGTAAATCTAATTGCAACAAAGTAAAATTAACTATGTGAAGTATATCTATAGCATATATAACTTCTCTATTTTTGTATTTTTCTGATGAACTATTCAAACGAAATTGAAAGAGCAACTTTTTTGATATATCTAGGAATTGACAACTAAACTAATAATGAACTAAAACAAACAAAGCAACCGAGTATAGCTACTTGTCTGTGCAATTGTGAGCCTATTCTAAATAATGAAATAACTGATCTAATCTATTTGGAAGACTCTCGATCCTACCTCAGAAGTGAGGAGTGAATCATAGTTTCTCAGAAACTATCAATCCCCACAGCTTCCCTGGCAATATCGACAGTAAAATTAACTGAAATGGAATGATTGGCTACTTTATTTGATATGCTTCTAACTAGAACTTTGAAAGCTAGAACCTGGATTCTGCAGAATAGTGGCGAATCCGATGGTGTGTGTGGCTTTGTCCCCTTAGTGTGATCTCCTCATTCCTTCGTGCTCACGTGGATCCAGAAAAGCATGTAATGCTAGCATCAACAGAAGTAGATATTGGAACAAAGGCAGCTTAGGATACAGACTGAATACAATGTGAGTAGGAGAGGGATAACGCAAGAGTACAGAGCTTGGCTTATGTAATTCCTAGCGGGATTATTACGAGTCATGCAACATAAAACATCCAGAACCTGAAACTATCTTGTTTGACAAGAGAAAAACCTACAACTTTAATGGATTCCTACTTTGAAAATTAAACTGTTTCTACCTTAATGGACTACATGAAGTAATGAAAGCACTTGCACAAGATGGATATGTGGCTTTTTAATAGAAAAAATAACACTAACTAAGCATGCAATGAACAAAACTATGAATCTAAGAAAAATGAAAGACTAAACTACGAAAAGAGAAATTGAGAGGAAAATTTGAGGGGCCATTTGCTTGAGCACAAGCCAACTATTTATAGCATTTCCATTTACCCAAAGGTAAAAACCAAATTGATCTCTTAAACCATAAACAATGCTAAAACACTATTCCAGGGAACCAGAATCATTAATGCAAGCCAAAGGTGGTGAAAAAAGCTGGTAAATGTTGAAATTTTTACATGAGTCATGTTAAAAGAGCATTCTAGAAAATGCGTGAAGGACCGCCTCCCTGAGTAGGGTGGTGGTTACAGGACCGCCACCCTACCTGGGCGGTGGTCACGAGACCGCCGCCTGAGCAAGGCGGTGGTTTCAGAATGTGAAGAACAAAACACAAAGAAAAGAGGGGAAAAGAGAACAACAAAGCATGCAGGGGCTAAGCGGGACATGCGGGATGTTAACGCATACTTGGAGATATTTTTGGATCTTGAACACCTTGCAAGGAGACTCAGTATCATAATGGGGCACGTGTTACGTTGTTGTGGCGGTGCAAAGTACCCTATAATTTTGGGTACGTACAATCGCCAATAAAGAAGAAGTAAAATATGGCACAAATTTGGACTACGAGGAGACAAAGAGCATGAATGGTGATGATTCATAGGAGAAGAATGAGGAGTGTGAGGAAGGTGGTAATCCTCGGTGTTTGATGTATATGGATCTGATGAAGAGTGGGATAAGTTTTTAGAGAGCACTCGGGAGGAAGAAGGAAGTGAAGAGGAAGTGGGGACGAATGTGCATAGGACCCCACACCTGTCTGATGAATAGTTGGATGACACAGTGGAAAGGGAAGTAGCAGGTATCATCAAGGATTTGGTAGAGCATGAGGTGGAGCACAATGCTAAAGAAATATTGAGAGAAATGGAAGAGAGCATAGACAAGGAGAAGAGTTTTGCTGATCAACTTCCTAATAAGAGAACACATAGGTTGTAAGGGCACGGTGGCAACACAAGGACACATAATGACTTATTTCAATGATCCAAACAAGGCCCTACACACGTGTTTCAAAAGCACAGTTCCTCTAAACCAACTCATCTTCTGGTCATTTTTTGAGAAGGATAATGTGTACATGCACATGAGAAAGATGTTGTCATGGACCTTCGAGTCCCATGTTGATGAGCCCAAATTCAAATTTGGTGCAGATGCAGTGATAAAAATGTAGAACCCCAATGAGGTGAATCTTATTATGGATACCCAAAGACTAACATATGAGAAGGCTTGTAACATGCTCAATAAGGTATCGATAGAAGTGGAGGTAAGGTTATTCGGGAGGAATAATAGAATTAGAGCCTTGGAGGAGGAATTGGAGGAAAATAATAAGGAGATAATAGAGAGATACAAGGAGATAAAAGGGAAGGAGTCTATGATTGTGTAGTTAAAGGTTAAGTTGAGAGAAGAAAAGGCAAAGGTACACGAAGCGTACAAGAAGGTGGAGACTATCTCAAACTCCATTATTTACACACTCCTGAGACTTAGCCCCTCTTGAATTTAAGTATGAGTCATATTTCCTCTACCGGAGAATTTGACGTGCCTGATCATAATGGATAAACAACCACTTACGTTGGAGTTGGAAGAGGAAGTCTTGGTGCAACAAAGAGAGCATGAGAAGTTGAATATTAAAGAGATAACATAACTCATTACTCGATCACTTTGCCTATGTAAAATCCACAGCGCACATGGCTAAAGTTTTCTATGACAACTATGGAGATAGGGATAGGGTAGAAAGTATATTGGTAGCTACCCATGAGGCAAAATTGAGGGAGTTATGGGAAAATAACAAGAATAATAGGGCGTAACAGGACAAGATCATAGCAAGGGTTGAGAAGAATTTTAATATGATCAAAGGACCTAAGGGTTTCAATTAAAAATAAAGTGAAGCAATTATATCCCAAGGTGATGCGAAGGATCGATGTGCTGAGCAACCTTAGCAAGAAGATGGAAAATATTGTTGATACATTGAAGGATACAAGTGAATAATTTTCATTTGATGAATTCAACACGTTAATAGGGGATTTATTTCAACAAGTGCAGAGTGAGGTGGATGCCTAGAATAAAATTGAAGCATCCTTGAACAAAGACTTCCCAATCCTTGTATAGTAGTAGCAAAATTATTTTGTTCTTTGGTGCAATTCGGTGTAGGTTATTCTTTCCCTCTATTCTTTATTATTTGTTGGAGATCAGATGGTTTTCTAAGGACAAACAACACATTTAGTGTGGGGTGATGTTGATCTTGGAAAATGACTAAGTCCTAAAGCTAGAAGATGAGTGCACGTGGAAGGTACTATGGAGAAAATTGAGTAAGTGAAAGCGTATAAGGAGAGATAGGTTTGTGTGTGGGAGCAAGAAAGGGTTTAATGGTTTAAGGACTTAGCCACATTTCAGTTAAAGGGTATCATATGAAAAACATGTGAAGTTGCGAGATAAGCATAATGATGACAAGAATTTTACATGGAAACTCGAGCTCAAGAAAATAATATTCCAGGGAATCTTTATGGTTACGGGTTGTAAAGTGGAGGTTGTTATGATAGTTGGCATCTACATGGCTTGGAAACTCGAGTATAATAGGATATGATGATATTTGTCATGTGGGATTCCTTCTAGGATGATGATTAGGTGAAATTCCATCCTATTTAATAAGCATTTGGATCTAGAAAATAGTAGAGTGGGTGGGGTGTTAGAGGCTAGAGGTTGAGTATGTGTTCATATGTTTAGTGTATTTCTACAAGAAGGGATTATGTAATGGTTCTAGGGGTAATATAGGGTTTTTAGATGTAGGATGTTATTCTCTTGATCTATTCATTTTGTTATTACCCTGTTGATGTAATCTGGATATTTTCAATAGTTATGAATCAATGAATATAATGGGTTGTTCTCAGTATATATCTGTCTATGGGCTCAAACCCCAGTGCACTCTTCATTTTTCTCATGGTTCGAGATCTAATATCTTTTGTTTTGTTATAGTATTTAATTTTTCATTATGATGCCTTTGTGTTTAAGATCTAGTGTATTTACTTCTATATTAGAGTAAATGCATGCATTATTTGTTCTGCAAAAATTCCTCCATTAATGGTGAAGTATTCTTGCAAATCTCACATAAAGGAGATGCTCGGCACTGCGTGCACCTCGGGTGAGCTCCCAGCTCAAGTTGGGTGATAGGCCGAGCACTTGGGATTTAAAGGGAATATGGAAACATGACTACAATACTCAGGCTTAAATAAATAAGAGATCTCTCAGAGCGTCTTGTGAATGCTTCCTTCTATTAATTTGTCTACTTTGATTTGATAAATTTCAAAAGGGAAATGTTCTTGTGGAATATTAGAAAGACCTAAATAAACCTAATATTAGGTGAATATTAATTGTTAAGGGACATAATATTATTCAAGCTAAATTTGGTTATATTGATCATCAAATTAAGCTATGGTTGATGCATTTTTCATAAGGGGTCCTAATCCCTAAACTACCTTAAGGAATTTTTTAATATCCTAACCTAAGCTAAGGTTAGTATCATTCACTAAGGGGTCTAAACCTATGCAAGGACATATACCTAACCTAATACTTGACCAAAAAAAAACCCTAGGGGTTTAAGCTCGGTCAACCAATGGTGCTAACCCACATCGTATCAAGAATTAATGGCATTTAATATATCATTACCACCACCTTTGGAGGAAACCAAGTGAAATTGTGGGTACTAAACTACAGGTAACTAGTTATGGTTTTTTCATTGTTTTGAATATATAGTTATTGCTAAAATTAATTTTCGGTTGGCAGATTTAATGGGGTGAATGGAAAACCATCCTGGCATTAATTGATCTCGTAAAGAGAGAAAAATTCCTTGGGAAACGCTGAGATAGAATGGTGGAAAGTGAAGAGAGTTTGTTTTACCGTTCATTTTTATTTTTTGAGCTCAATGGCTCTGCATGTTGATCTCCTATTTTTGAATTGGTAGTTTGATTTTGTTGCATTTACAATTTTTTCATTGCATGGTGAATTTAGAGGAAGGAAATTTAATGTTGAAGCTATAAAATGAAGGAAAATAAGATGATGGGTTTCAGTTTGATTATGTTGAAATTTTTTTGTGGAACCTATTGTGAAATATTGAAATGAAACTCTGGGAGCTTGGAAAAGTTTTGTAGGAGATCTACCAGGACATGATAGGCTCTAACTCATTACAATATTATGCTCTATTTAATTGTTTTCATGAAAAGAACTTTATTCTTCCTTGAAAATTCTTTCTGAGTTTTAGGTTTTGTGATTATTATGTTGTTTCCACTTCTTATAGTTTTCAATTTTCTTTACTTCAAATGCATGGTTTAAGTCGGGTAGAAACGGATTTTTTTACAATTTTATTATTCGGTGAATGACTTTGTAAAGATACAACAAAAAACTTGTTGTTTGTTGAGTATTTGGTTGGAAATAATCATTTCATATTAATGCTTGAGTTAATGGTTATGGGGTCACAACCTATAGTGAAATAATATTTTGGGTGCATTGTTTTCTTGTCAAGATAGGTGTTAAGAATTTTTTTGTTTATAGTCCTTTTGGTTCACTTGAAGTAGGTTTTGATTCGGTCTTACTGACCAACTTTTGTGTGAATATGGGAATGAAAATTATTAAATTAAAAATCAAGTCTAAACCCATTCTGGGTATTTATGTTAGGTGTTTTTAACCTTACCAAAGGAGAAAAGGTTTCGGTTATGTTGATATAGAATTTCAAGTTCATATCTTATAGTTCGAGTCACTATTTCTTTGTTTAAATTTAACACCCTTTCTGGGTCAGTATAAATCTTGATAAGAAGAAGGGGGTATTATGCGATTTGATTTCATGTTAGGATGCTTCTTCTAGGATGTTCGTTTTGATTTTGGATTTCTTACTTGAACCCCCGGTCAACGATTTGACCTCTGAGGTTGTAATTCTCATTTTATAGTTGAAACCCTTATTCATATCGAACTATGAATTGATATTCTATCTAGTTTTACTTTTCAAATTGTAAATTTGTGACTGAATTTGGTAATCTTGTTGGAATGCATTTAAAAATGGTTATAGTGGGAAAATATCGGTGAATGTGTTAATGGGATTCTTAACCTCACGGGAATTCGAACATGTGAATTTGTAATGTAAGAGATCATGCTTTATTAATTTTTTTCAGTACGGTGGCTCTATTTTATCTTGTAATTATAGTACTTATGTGTTTTATCGATAGTTTCTATTGTAATCAATTCACTTTCACTATTAGGTGTAGTCAAAAATTTTATGGTCGATTTGAGATCCGTAGTATTCGGCTCGGAGTAGTGAGTTTTTTTGACTATTTGTTATATCTTATGGCTACAGTATTGATCATTAGTTCTTTTATGGAATATGCTTTGCATTTTTAATAAATGTTCATATAGTTAGTAGTGGTTGTGAACCCTTCTTGTGTTTGATATCTATTGTTTTTTTAGTTGGTTCATAATGAACTTTTATTATTGGTAGTAATACCATTATATCAAAGGGTAAGGAGGAAATTTTTTGTTAGGTCGAGAAAAGAAAACAACTCAATGTTATACCAGGTTATGTTATGAGTTGAATACATATTAGGATGTCCTCGATTATAGATGTGTTTCCTTGAGTGAGTAATTTGGGATATTCTATTTAAGTTGTATTTTTCTTGACTAAAATATTATTGATAGCAATTGGATAATAGTCAGGTTACACAATGTTATGAAATGGAATTTGTTCTTCTTATTTAATAGGGTACCTATTATTACTATTGGGTGCTTGTAATATTTATTATTTTGATAAGTAAACCTCAAAATAATTGATAAAGTATTAGATTTCAGACATATAATGATGCAATTATATGACTGAAATCTTAATGCCTTTGTATTCTTGTTTTGAAATATTATGGGTCATTTGAACTTGATTTATTCTGATGCATGTACTAATATAGTTAGAATTAATTGGTTTATATATGTGACTTAAATGGACTTCCTTTCTTGAATTGTCTTTGTGGAATTTTTCATGCTTAAAAGAGTTGATAGTATTTGAAACTTAGAACAATTTTCATTAAATAACAATGTTCCTTCCATGAAAATTGTTAGATAAAAACACATTGTTTTAATTATTTCATACTTATCATGCCCAGTTCTTGTGAACTAACACATGCTAACAATCTTGTAGATGGATTTTTTGAAAGATGAAAGAAGAAAGACCTATAAGTAGTTGCATTTATTTAATTGATGAAGTTCATTTAATTTAGATGCATGACTGCAGTAAAAGTTTTTAGAGTGATTCTATTTGAAAAACCATGAAGGCCTAGAGCCATAATATTATGTATTTATTGGATAATGATGTCAATATTGATGAAAATATTTATTATGGATGTAATAAAGTGAATTTTGTATTGCTCTTATGTCTTATTGTATGATTGAAATTTGAAAGATAGTCCTTCCTTTCATTGTGATCATTGTTGATTGTTTAATTAATCCTAAGTCAAATATAGACATGACTTATTAGATACCTTATGGAGTAAGGTGTTGAATTGGGTAGGGAAATATATAACTAAGTCCATTAATCTTTTAAGATAATGGTAAACTAATTTGGAATTAGTAATTTCGATATGTCAAACCTTATTAGGTTATGACAGTAATGTAATATTAGGCAATACAAAATGATATGGTGTTCCTTTTCATGGTTATAATAAATTATGTCATTGTAAAATTTTAGATGGATTAATAAGTCCTTAAATGGAAGAAAAGGAAACTTACTTATTATGATGAAAGAGACATACTGTATGAACCGTATCCTATGTTGATATTTATATCTCTAAGGTTGAATGGATATGAGATTGTGTTAAAATGTGAACCAATGTATGGAAAATTAGAAAGATAACAAGGTTATGATAAGATGGGGTTAAATGATAAAGAAGTCATTAAATCTAACTTAATAGTTATATAATCTAATTTATACTTATTTGATGGAATTAAATAAATGAGACTTAAATGATGTTCTTTACTTATTTAATTTAGATTGATTTTCAAGGCTTAATGAACTATTGTAAAATGAATAGATAATTCATATAGATAAATGTAGATTTGATTTGCATAGCTTCAATTTAGAAGGAAGTTCATCACTATATTTTATTAAGGGATTAATTACAAAAACTTAGTTGATCCCTAGGTACGACACCTAATGAATAAACATAAAATTAAGTGTATTTAACAAGATGAGAATTAAATAATGAATGAACCTATAAGTATGGGAGCTTTAGAACGCCTTGATTTTTGTAAGTTATCTTGGTAATTACTTTCTTGATGTTGTAACTGCTGAAATGAAGGCAAACATGTTAAGATATATATTTTGATCTTAAGGGAATGTGTTGCTAATCTGGATTCTTGCATGCTGTAATTTATTTGCATGGGACAACAGTTATTGTTACTTGTGTGTTTGCTGATGTGACGACAAATTGTCGTATGCTTGCTGAACTCTTTATGTTGTGGCCTTCTTGTAATCGCTTTGTCGATTTACTCTTGAACTGAATTGAAGGTTGATATAAATGTGCAGCACCTGATTACAGGTATGAACAGTTGGCACGTAGATGCCAACGGAAAAGGGTTCGATTCATGAACCATACACTGTCGTAACGTGAGACCCCGTAAGGCGAGGAATGCCGGGATACGGGTGGCTCAGGCATGTTAACATGGGACGGAATGTCCTGTACAGTGTTGAAATTGGAAGTCAGTCGGGAAGACTTGACTGGATTGAAGGTTGATTAGTGTTAGGTGTTAGAGGGAATTAGATCCTAATCTAATCCTAAGCTCTACCTTACATCCTAAACTACTATCCTAAGTGGATTTTTAAATTATATAAAAAGGTGGAAATAGACCTAAGTTCTATTAACCTAAAGACTAGGCTATGACCTAGGTCGAACACTAATATGAATCCTAAACTAATCCTAACCTAGAAGGGGACGCACAGACCCATGGGAAAGGATAAGGATGAAGGGTGTTTAATGGCATTAATGTGAAGTCCTTACGTGGACAGCGCCAGTTTGGCGGGAACAGGGGAAAACTAGAGGTATCTAGTTGGTTATGAAGCTAAACTTGGTTTTGCATGCAAAATTCGAATTTGATGGTTCGCCAACCCAAGTCGGCGGTGGCGTGAGAAAATAGGAAAAGGCAGAGCCTTTAATGCATTTAATTTTTTTGGTCTTCGTGACCAGCCCGCCTTGGAAAGAGTTTGGAGGAATTTTTGATTGTTCATTGTGTTGTTCGGGTTTTTGGAAAGTTGCTCTGCATTTGGTTTTTACTTGGTCTGATCGAACCATTGAGTTTGGGTTACATCACTTGTTTCTTTGGAAATTGGAGGTCATTCTTGAGCTTCGTAGAGGAAGGTGATTGTTGGGAAGCTCGTGTTGTTGCCGTGGAAGGAAACACCTTCTGTAGACGTGGTTTTCTTCGAGTTTCGAGGAAGAAATTGCAGGCATGTTAAGCCCTTCTCTTTAAAACACTTGCTTTACTTAAGTGTCTCATTAAAACAACCCTGCTCTTGGGTTCTGGGTTTATTCAATTTTTCTGTCATTGTTTGAAATGAATTGGGTAAAATCATTTCTTGCTATTGTGATTGATCTGTCTTTGCATGAATTTGAGTAGGAAATACGAACTTGCTGTGTGGGTTTGTTTGACATTTTGGAGAATTCGAAATGGGTATTTTCTCTGTTAATGTTTATATGAAAACGGTACAGGCAGTATGAGTTGTTTTCATTGCTGTGCAATCGTTCTTTTGTTATATGAACTTGAATGATGAAATCTGTACAGACAGTAGGAGTTGTCTTTCAGTGTTGAGCAATTGTTCTTTTGCTATATGAATTTAAGTGATAAAAAATGTACAGGATGTGTGAGTTGTTTGATGTTGTTTCTATATTGAAATCTTTAAAAAGGAAATAAGATCCTTTTCCTTCTGTTGTTTTGGATTTTGATGGAAATAGCATTTGGGTTTTATTTGAGCTTAGGAACTCGATTTGAAGGACGTAATGGGAATATTTTTATTGCTGTTCCTTTTTCTTGCATAAGAAATGAACGAATAATGTTTTGGGTATTCGTGGAAGTAGGAGAAGTTAACTGTTTTTCTTCTGAACTTGCATATGATTACATTCCTTTCTTGCTGTGAAGGAAGGTTGATTTTGTTGTGTTTTATGGAAGCAATTTGATCTTCCGATTGGACCGTAGTTGTGAATAAGAACTTGACATTTTATTTCTATATAATGAATGGAAAATTATGGAAATAAGCTTGTTGTTTGGAGTCTGTCTTGATTTGTGCCAATCTTACGCATTTAACACCCTATGCGGGTTTTCCTTGACAGAGGTATTGATATATGAATATATATTTTGAGTTCTGTATCTCATTAGGAAAAAGGAGAATGTTGTTTTTGGAATTAACTGTTGATCGAGATAGAACTTGAATTGGATATTCATTGTTTGTGGTATATTGGATTGAAAGCGCATACAGCCGTGTGAGTTTTCTTTTCAATGTGAACGATTGTTCTGTTATCTTTATAAGTTGAGCTGTCATGCTTAGATAAACACGATTTGGGTGTTTTTATTTCATTCTGAACAAAATGATTGTTTCTTAATGAAATTATAGGGAAATGAATTCTTCTTCTTTCTGCTGTTTCGATTTGAAAGAAACAGTAATTTGGGTTTTAATGAACGTTATAAGTTCAGCTTGATAGAGATGACAGTGGCATTTAGATGGTTTCTGTGTGCTGTTATCTTTCTGTACAAACGGAAATTTTGAATGTTTCATGTGGTCTTCTGATCTTTGCACTGTCATTCAAAGAAAAATGAATCCGACTTGACTGATTCTTGTTGAGTTGAAGAAAATGGTTGTTTTCTTATTTGAATAGTTTAAGGAATGAATTCTTCTTTTTCTTGCTGTTTGAATTCTGGAAATAGCATTAGAGCCTTACTGTGCATTATGATTTGGTCTTGCTGTAGGTAACAACAATGTGTAAATTGTATTTTGAACTGTATGCATTCATGGATATAGAAGGTCATGTGAATAATTGATTGCGTGATTGTATAACTGTTATTTGGTTAAAAATACAGTGAAAGAAGTATGGAGTCTTCTAGTACAGTAAGTACATAGTATGCATCCTTATACTGCTTGTTCTATGATAAATACGATGTTGTACTAACCTGTTTTTGGGTATTCGTATGAGCCTGATTTAAATGAAGTATTGATAAGGACGATAAATTCTTCCTTGTTTTCATTTAAAGCTGATTATGAATGAAATTATTCTTGCTGCTGGAAAGTGAATTCCGAATGGATTTTGTAAGTTTCACTCTGAACTGTTATCTTGATTTGTGTCTCGTTTGGATTCAATTTTTAGGACAGTCATGAGGAAAGAAATAGGAATGTGGATGGATAACCTGGAAAAATGATCTTTTCTCTTTTCATACAGTTGGAAATCTGTAATCGTTTAAGAACAAATTTTGTATTGCTTGGGTATGAGCAACTATATTTATTGTTGTTTGCTTTCTCATCTGTACTTGATTGCTTGGAATCAAATGAGATGCATGAACTGAAAGGGAAGTAATTGGTTTACATTTCAGTTAGTTCTATCCTTTGCATTTATTACTAATGAAAGGAATGGAAAGGATAACAGTTATGTTATAACAACAGTATGTTACTTATATTCCTAGTTCTTACAAATGTTGTAATCTGGAACTGTTGGAGGAAATTGCGTCTTGCATGGTTATGTGGGAAATAGGACAGCAATTCTTTGGCTGATTGGGATGGTATTTTGATGGTTCAGTTGTTATGTTGTCCATTCTTTTTGATGCTTAACTCTTGATTGATGTTCATACTGTCGTTTCATAAAAGCAGGGTTCTTTCATTGAGACAGTTAATTGAAGCACCTCATTTTAATGACAAGTGCTTAATATGCTCAGTTCATTGAACTGACCCGTGCAAGTAATTTTGCAGATGGAATTTGATAGAATGAAGACATGGTTGTTTTCTGATGCTTCTTTTGATTATCTGAAGATGAATTGTATTTGTTAGTTATTATTCCTCTACGAGGAATTGTGAAAAGAAGAAAGTACATTCTTCTATCTATGAGTTGTAAAGATGTTTTATTTAAACAAAGTCCAGTCAGTTGGATTGGCAGATGTATGGATTATGAAATGGATTGATGAATACAAATACAAGTGTGATATTTTAATAACTATATCAGTTTGATATTGTTGATTAAATTGGAAATATAATGTTATTTCTTGATTTGGATTTATTTAATTGTCCTTGGATGGATGTTAAAAAGGAATTGATATCTATTCTTACCTAAATGCAACTTTTAAGTTGAAATGTGCAATTAGTTCATACTTGGGTAAAGATGAATTTTTAATTGACATTAAAAAGGATTAGGAAGAATATGATTCCATAACTGATAGGTATTCAGGATTAGCTTGGAAGCTAAGGAATATCAATTAACTTAGGAGTAACCGAACTTCATTTTCGAACTCCATTAATAACCTCGTATGTTAAATTCAGAAAGAAAGGATATGGGATAAATATATCCAGAGCTAATGGACCTTAACTATGTAAGGTTAAGGAGAATAAATGAATACATTTATTGGGAATTAGACCTCGTTTAAATGACGTCTAATAAGCTAGAATTCTAAATTTAGTTACAGTTGTGAAAATCTTGGTTAAGTTTAATAGGTTAAAATTATCACATCTGTCAGTAACGGGCTGCTTAATCCAATGATTAAGAAGAGAACCAAGTAGGGAAAATGCAACCCTTCGGTAAGAAGGAGAAGATGTATAGCAAGCTAGAAGATGGATTTAGTCTCTCTTAGCTACATACAACTGTAACGGGAACGAGGATAAAGGATCAGCATGGTTGCTGAAAGTTGATCTTAAATATTAAGATCATATCCAAATCACTTGAGCAGGATGTGTACTCGATGGGAGGATTCCGTAGGACATTGACATACGCCGCCTACAAAGACGGTCTCTTTGTGAAGATGGGGTCTTCATGATGACACAATGTTATAGCTGACATATTACAATGCCCTCCCGAATTAAATCATCAAGAATACATAGGCTGAATGTGAAGTTCTTGGCTGGGGATAGGAGTATGATCACGTATACGGAGTGACTCCAGAGGACTAAAGATAACTAGACACACGAGTCGTGGGGAACGACATCGTATGTTTGTGTATCTTTAGTCACCATGAGTGCCTTCCTATATTCGTTCATATTGCTAGTTGGAAATTGGAAGTTTGAATCTGACTTTAAATTTAAAGGACTGGTAGGAACTAGGAAAGACCATTCTAGATAACAGGTGAAGTGAGGTGAAGGACGTATTCCATTGATGTGTATCACATCCAGGAATATGATCATGCAAAGCATGTGAAAATATTTGGCCAAAGTATCGCAAGTGCTGGTTGCGTTGTCCTAATCACTTAATTTAAGATGCAGGATGTCAGATGAATATCAGTAACAGATATTCAGATAGGCTTCTTAAATGGATCACTTCGATAACCGGAAACGGTTAAGAGAACTTGTATATATAATATACTATGCATGAACGAACATGAAGGATCGGTAGTTGCCGAGTCATGAAATGAAAGATCGTTGAAACTCCGAGCCATGAAAATGGGAGATCGGTAGTTCTTCGAGTCATTTACAGCAGCATATAGAATCTGTTATAAGATTGAATGGCATTGAATGTGTGTTCCATATTGTAAATATGCGAACAGGGAACATTAGTTTTAAAAGAAAATTGTGTGTTCCAAACTATGTTGTTTGGGCAGAGAACAATTATTAAAACTTGAACGTGTGTTTGAATTATATAATTCATAACAGAGAACGTTATATAAAAAAAAATTCCCTTGTTCTAGTATCTTAAAATGGGGATGTTACAAGCTTCGATTATTGTAACCGGGGGAATGTCGCATTATAGTCTGCTTTACGTGAGCACCCACTTAATGAATCTATTCATTAGGTGGATACTTTGAAGCAACCACTATGACACGATATTTCACATAGCTCTTCTAAATGCAATTGTCATAAAGTGGAATTTTAGGTCATTGTTTTACTCTAAACTATGATAGGCATATAGCCTAGTGTTGACATCAACTATGTTGACTTAGGGTGAATAAACACACCCGAATCAACGTAAGTTGATCCGAGTATGTCTACTTATCCTATTCACCATAAGTAGGCTATCCGTACTAGTTTATATGACCTTCTCCTATTTAGTGTGAAACATAGACCCAAAATTGGTTGACAGAAGTCAAGGAAGTCTAATCTAGATGATAGTTTTGAGTGGGGTGAAGGACATATTCCTTTTGATGAGTATGTCATCTAGGAATAAAGGCATGGCATACATGTCCTTAAACTTTGGCCAAAGTATCGCAAACTACTGGTTGCATTGTCTTATGTCACTTGGTCTAAGGTTACGTGATTTCAGATGAGTATCAGTAACAGATACTTAGATAGGCTTCTTAGACATTAACACTTGATTGACTGTAAAGGGTAAAGGAACCAAAGTATACTTAGTATACACAAGAACATAATAAACATGAGAGATCAGTATTACACCGAGTCATTACAACTGCATATGGTTTATTGTTATGTGATGGATTAGTAAAGGAATTTTTGTTCTAAATTATGTGAATTTAGAACAGTGAACATTATGTTTTAAAAATAAAATTTCCCCCTATTTTATGAAGTCATAAATGAGGATGTTACAAGAGATTCAGTTATGAGAGAGAGGGATGACCTCCTAGGAGTTTGGGATACATTGATTACTGAGTGGGATAGTCGATTATTGAGTGAGATGGATTGAGTACAACTAGCTCGGGACATTACAGATACAAACATATATCATGAGTAGAGAGAGGACCTAAGGAAGGCCTTAGGGATTACCAGGCCTTCTATTTATGGTGTGGAGTTGGCGGATATGGTACGCAGACTAGTAGACATGATACCATAGGCTAGCAGACGAGATAGTTGATAGAGACAAGAGGCTAGCGGTTTGAAACAACAAGCCGAGTGGATTGAGGAAAGCATCGTGGTACCCAAGATGATTTCTATGGCACATTATCAGTCATTATAGGCTGAGATACAATAATAAATTGATATGGTGACTCATAATTTTCTAGACATGGTATTGTATGTCGATCATTTTACCTCTAAGGTAGCAATCCCTAGTACCAAAGACAAGTAAGTGTGGGTCAACCACCTTTGAGACTAGAGCGAGGAGGTGATAGTGAGAGAGGATCCAATGGAGATTCGGAGCCATTGGTGATGCCAATGATTAGGGAGGAGAGGGAAGTATAACCCCTCCTAGCCAGTCCCTTAGAGGTTATTAGTTTACTAGCTAATGACACTTTTGACATCGATATGGTGATGATCAGGATATATATGGACTTGATTTATATGATGATGAGGTTTATGACTTATGTTGTTTTGACTTATATGTGTTAATACATGTTTAATGTATGTTTTTAATTTGAATGTATTAGTGTTAGATGGATTTTGATGGATGCATTAGTTGTGATATTATGGTTTATGAATATGTTTGATAAAATGTTGAACTGTTTAATTAATCAAATGACTTTAAAATGTGATTTGAAATGAACTGTATCAGAAATATGACTAAGTAAAATGAAATGATTTCCCATGATGGATTTGATACATATGTGATGGGTTTTGAAATCTTGAACACACTTGCACTTGTAGCCTTAACACAAATGTTAAACAATATTATCAATTGGTAGTTACTCATGAACTCAACAAAAATGTAGGATAAAATAAATGTACCTTCCTAGGTCATAAAAGGGGTTTCATATGTGTAGATCAATGTGGAAAAAAGGGTTCTCCTTTTCACTAGGTTCATAGGGAAATGCCCTAACTTTTGATTTTAAAGAAAAATGATCAATGCGGGAAGTTTTCTATGAGGGGAAAGCTGATTAATGCAAGAAGCTTTCCTAGATGCTATTTATTTTGAAGGTTGATCAATGCGAGAATCCTTTTACATGGGTATCCATCCTTCTAGGGTATGGTCTACAATTTTGATTTTTTACATTTACAAAATAGTCATCCTTCGAGGGATCAGTCTACTTTTTATTTTCTTAACAATATGGATTTTGATATTTTAAATAGTTGTCCTTTGAGGGATCAGTCTATTGTATTTTTTATTTTTGAGAAATGCATCCAAATTATTTTCATACATATATTTCTTTAGGTTGAGGAAAAACCCAAATAAACTATTTCAAGGAGGGGAGAAGATGCGTATATGATCTACACATTCATGCCCCATGTTAGTTGGTACAAGGTAGATGGGAGTAATGATTTAAGGGGTTCCTACAAAGGAGGAACTTTTTCATAGTGAAAGATGCGATGAACAGAGCCATGGTGCTCACCTTTAAGGTATATTTAGGATAATGACAAATAACCACATGATTTCAAATCATTACTGTGGAAAAATGGATGGTTTAATGAAGTGATAAGGTTTTAGATGTAACTACTTTGTCATGTTTATAAATCATTCAATAGAATAAAGGTTGTAAGTGTAAGGCATTGAGAGGTTACTTTTCCAGTTCACCATTAAGGAAAGTGAGACAATATGCTGACCCATACTTGTGAGTGATGATGTATGGACCAATCCAATTAGGGGAAAACTTTCCACATTTACTCCATTCTAATTGAGTGACATTTTTATTTTATTTAAGTACAAGATCACCAATTTTAAAGTCACATTCTTTGATATGTTTTTTTATAGGCTTGCTTGATGTGGTCTTGATAAACTTGATTATGTTCAAGGGCCATTAGACGTTTTTCATATAACAATTCAAGTTGTGCTAGACAGTCTTGTCAAAATTATTTGTCGGGGATAAAGTATTTAAGTGACACACGAAGTGATGGGATTTGAACTTCCATTGGTAGGAAAACTTCATAGTCATAGAAGAGTGAGAAAGGAGTAGCTCTATAGGGGTACAAACTACTAGTTAGATAGGCCCATAGAGCAAACATGATTTAGAGATTCCAATTCCTACTTGCGTCATCTAATATTTTCATAAGGATTTTATTAAGTGTTTTATTTGAGGCTTCAACCTATCCATTTTCTTGGGGATAATATGGTGATGAAAATTTGATTTTAATGTTGAAGGTATCACATAGCTTTTTAACTTTCTTATTTTTAAAGGATTTTCCATTATCTGTGATAAGTTTATATGGGATACCGAAGCAACATATAATGTATTGATATATGAAATTGATAATAGGTCCTGATTTAGTGGATGTCAAAGGAATACATTCAATAAATTTAGTAAAGTATTCAGTAGCTGTGATAATAGAGTGATGTTGTTGAGATGATTTAGGATTAATAGCACCAATAAGGTCTAACCCCACTGAGAGAAAGGCCATAGGTCTGAGCAAGTTATAATTCCTGACTGGGGACATGGATTAGATCTGAATGAAGTTGACATTTAACACATTTCTTGACATATTCACAACAATCCTTGGTGATAGTAGGCTAATAATACCCTAGCCATATGACACGTTTAGCGATGGAATTTCCACTGAAATTTCCTCCACAAACTCCATCATGGACTTCTTTGATTTCTTTAGTTGACTCATGTGATTTAAGGCACCTTAATAAGATACCATCAAAACTATGTTTGTAAAGGATACCACCAACTATGTTTAAAGAAATTATTGCTTATCATTACGTGATAAGTCAAATGGAATTTTTGATTCGACAAGATAATTGTATATCTGAGTATACCATAAATCAGTTGGATTATCATCAATGATATTAATAGGAGGAATTTCATTTTGATGTGAAGGGTGATCCAATCATTGAATGATGATGAATACTTTAGTGTTGTCTTTTGATTCTTCAGTTTCTAATGGGATGAGGGCTCCTAAAGAGGCCATTGTATCTACAAATTTGTTAGAGGATCGTGGGATGGTTTGGATAGTGTAATGATCAAAAGAACCAAGGAGAAAGTCAACGTTGGATTTGTATTTTTGTAAGATTTCATTTTTACACTAATATTCTCCTTTGACTTGACTAATAACAAGTTATGAATCTCCATAGATGTCTAAGATGTGAACACCTAGGAGAATAGTGGTTATAAGGCCCATGATTAAAGCTTCATATTCTATGCCATATTATTAGTGCATTCAAAGTTAATTTTGAATGATAATGAAATAGGAATTCCAGAGAGGTATGATAAAAACACCAAGCCCTCCCCTTCCTAGAATTTAGATCCATCAAAGAAGAGATTCATCTTGACATGGATGAATTCATATTCATTGAAATTACTGATGGATTCATCTAGAAAGTATTCATGAGGAAGTTAATTATCGGAAATGGAGTATTAGCAAGCTGGTCTACAATGATTTGTCTGTTGATATATTTTTGTGATATGAACTCAAGTTCAAACTCATTCATGAGCCATCAGGTGATATGATCGATATGATATGGTTTAGAGTGTATGGTTTTGAGTGGATTGAAGCTAGTGACAACATATGTTTTGTGATTGAGAAGATAATGACGTAACTTGGAAGTGGCAAAGTATAAAGCACAACATAGCTTTTTAACTTCAGTGTAATGGGTTTCATATTCATGGAGTGTGCAGCTGATATAGTATATGGCTTGTTCATGACCCTAATCATCTTAGTGAGTGAGCATGGCTTGAAAAGCATGCTCAAGTAGATATATATATATATATATATATAGGTAAAATGACTCCCCTTCATGAGGTGGAGTAAAAATAGGTTGTGATAAAATATATTGTTTGATTTTGTCAAATGATTTTTGACAATCAGAATCCCAGTGAAAATTGTCTCATTCATCCAAGGAACATTTCATCAAATTCAAGTTCGGTGGTGGCATATCAATTTTTCCCTTCTTCATTGGTAGAGATGTCTCTTGTACCTAGGAAAGGCATGAGTGACTACGGGAGGTGGAACCTCCTATGGCTATTCAGAAGATAGATCCTAGACTACTCCCTCTTTCTAAATTTGTGCCTCCTCCACTAATAATTCTTCTTGTTATAGCTCTCTTAGGTGATCCCTCATGGCAAGTGCGCCTCCAACTCTATAGTATTTTTTTAACTCGCTCCGTAATGGCCCAAAATTGAAGTAAACTTTAAGTCTTTTTTTTTTATGATGAGTGTTCGGGGCCTATTTCTAAGGCACAAGGAAACTTATTGAGTGAACATCCTTTGGAACCATTCCCTCTTTCTCTTGATTACATTCTCTGTCTTCTCCATGATGTCACTGGACTCGTAGAAACTCTAATTTACCCGAGGAATAGGGGAAACCTTTACCACCCCATACTTTGGATCATATAATTAAGTTCCATCATTCTATACACTATATTTCTACCATGGGAATTGATATTTCCTTATTTCTCCTATTGTCATCCTCATATGATCTCTCCCTTGCACATTAAATTCATCTACATAGTTGGCCCAATAATATTTTATTTGTGGAACATGGCGCAACTCTGGGACATGGAATGTATCTGGATCAACCATTATGTTAAAGTCGACCCTAGGGATGTATGAGTGCAACATTATGTGTGTGAAGGCTACATCTAGGTGAGATTCATCATTGACATTCTTGCATGTGAAAACCCTAAGTGAGATGGGGAAAGAGACAAGTTTCTTCTTTTGGTTCTTGAGTCTATTGTTCACATGTGCAAGCTACCCGTAGATCTCGAACATTACTATCCGATCAATAAGGTACTATGATAACCTTATTAGGGCTTGATAGAATCCGGAGATTCAAATGTAGGAGAAAGTGGGAAAATGGATGAAATAGGAGCCATATATTTTAATCGGGGATGCTTTTATGGTGACATTCTTGTGTACAAGTCACCCTCCAGGTTTTTGAAAATGAACATCATGAAAGCATCGTTCACATGGGTAAAGTTTCTATGACTTTCTCTCAACACTAATTGAGGGAACTTCTCAAATTCAAGGACTTTCGCAGAGATATTTTGAGCGAGGGCCAATCCTTGAATGGACTTAAGCTAGCGAGGAGATACACCAAGTAAGAAGTCATGAATAACTTCTTTGTCATATGCACTTGGAGAAATTGATGATGCAAGTTGTCACTTATGATCTGGCCCCAATCTATATTTTGATCTCCTTCAGTCATTGTTAGGATGAAGAGCACCATCCAATCTTGGAAATCCCTCATGCTTGCTTCTCCCATCACCCCATTTGAGAAGAGTGATTGCATCTAAAAACCTTTGTAGAATTCACATCTTGAGAGAGTATTTGGCATTCTAGAAGGATTTCTCCCTATCTTCATCCATGATCCTAGTGTAATACCTTGCATATATGCATCTGTGTTGTTCCATTCATTCACAACCTTTTCCTTTATGATGACTACCATATTGGTCGAGGTGGGAATTTGTAATGCAAGTGAGATATCCTTAGGGGTAGTGTCCATTGTTTCTAATCCATTTTATTCCCATATTTTCGTGTGTATCAGGTTCATAGTGATGTGAGCAGGCCAAGACCAACTCAATGCTTTATATGGACACGAGATGCCCTCCAGTGTAAATAGTCCACTTGTGAATAATTTGTCTTCAATTTTCCCCTTTTGGTCAGCTAGCATGCGTGACTTAAGATCATCAAGATCCATATAGGTAACATCACTATCACCCACTTCAACATACTCTGATGAGAGATACTACACTGGTTTTACCCCTATGAATTTGAACTTCATGTTTCCTTAACACTTACTATATTTGGAAAAGGCAACTTACTATTTTTAGTAAGTGTAAAAATTCAATTCTCTCGACCCCAAATCGTGATGTTAGCTTGAATCATTACCCCTCTATACACTCCTTCTACAAGAACTACTATTTTGATATGACTTACTATTAATAGTAAGCACCCGTATAGGAGACTTACTATTTTTAGTAAGTGGTGATTTTGACCTATTTTTACCGCACCAGTGAGATTAGCTTTCTCAATTTCCCATGTGTAAACTGATCCCTCTGAAATAAATCTTTGAGATGACTTACTATTAATAGTAAGTACACATATAGGGAAATTACTATTTTTAGTAAGTGGTCATTTTCACCATTTCTGGCACTAGAATACCACTCTAACCTTCTGAATGTCCTTTGTTCCCACCGTCTTCACCACAATTACTTTTGGTATTAACTTTATAAAAATAACCAGTCTACGTGTAAGAAGGATTACCACTTTAAGTAAGTGGGTCTATAGTGGTCATTTTGTGATGAAAATAAATTTTCGGAATAGGTTTTCAATCCTCAAAGTGCACCTTTAAAATTTGAACTTGATCAATGAGAAACAAACAATTTTAAAATTTAAATTTTTGTTCTAAGAAAATGAGGGTTTACTCACCATAAAAATATGTATTGTGCATATGATAGATTCTTCTAGGAGATTCAAGGTTCTTGAGAAACTTGATGAATGCTAAAAATGAACCTCAATCCTTACAAGCGGTTTGTGAGATATGAGAAATTTTTCTTCCATTGACTTCAAGGTTTTCTAGAAAAAAATTCTCCATTTCTTCTTCATTTAAATCCATTAATTTTTGTATATTTTATTGTTTTATATCATATAAGTCTTTGTGAGATCATTTTATGGGAAAAATGGTAGATTGAATCTATGGAAAAAAATCAAAGATTCTCGACAACATCTGGAGATGTGGGGGATGAAAAATGGTGAAAATGGCTAAGTCCCACATTATTTATAAGATTGAAATGGAAGGAAGAGGGTGGGCACATTTTTATACCCCTAATGTCACTTTGAAAAGGTGAAAAGGGGACAAACAATTATTACTTTACCCTATCTTGACAAGTTTCAAGTGTTGTTTCATTGAGAAATTTGAAGGAGGGGGCTAAAATGGAACACTTGGGAGCTAGGAGATGGTCACATGTGGGTCTAAGAGGATTGCTAAGGGTGGGAACATTTTTATGTCCCTAATTTCCATTTTTAAAATGAAAAATAGGTGAAAGAAACTTCTCCTTGCTCTAGGGAGGAAAAGTGCCGCGTATCTTTGGAGTAGGTAGGTGTGCAGGTTAAAGCGGTCAAAGCGGCTTAGGTGAGTGCCGACGGGTCATATAGGTGTCTAGAGGGCTACATAAGGGTTGGGAACATGTTTTTCACATTATTTACCTTTGAAAAGGTTCAAAGGGGACGTGAAAATGCACCTTCACCTGGTTGTTCCATGTGTCCCACTAAAAAATTGCCTAAGTAAAGAAAGAGTGTACCTTGAGCGCCGACTTGTTAAGGCCATTTCTTGAGCTCCTGGATGAGTTTTTTGGGTGCTTATATGATTTTGTATAAAAATAATAATTTGAGAAGAATTTTGAGGTTATAAAGGCTTTAATTTGAGTGAAACAACTCAAAATTAATACTTTTTTCTTGGGACCGGTGTGCGTCGAAAGAAAGAAATGCCTAGAGAAATGTATGGGGTTTCAAGATGTCTTGTCTTTTCCACCATGTAGAGTATTTAAAATTATTTACATAGGTATATTTTTTGGATCATAACTCATTGTGGACATACCATAATATTTCTTTGAATTTTAGATCCTCTTTCATAGGGGCATGCTCCTTTAGGCCCAAAACCTTCTTTCACCGAATTGGTTCAAAAATCTCCGAAACTTCCCAAAATATTCCAAAAGAAATTCAAAAATATTTTTTTCTCTTGAATACTCCTCTATGATGTGTTTTCACCTTTATATACGCTTCAAGGAGGATGCACTATTTATAGAAATCGATGATAGCCCTTCCCAAAATGGCTCAAAACTCCATTGTTGAACACTTTGCTCCATAAGTTCCTTGAATGATTTTTCCTTCCTAAATCAACTAGGGGAATACATTAAAATCACTTAGGGGTCAATTTTATGGTAAGATATGGCCAGTAATATGGATGAACTGACCTAAGGGTGTCTTGGGAAGGATGACTTTCACATTTTTGACACCGTGGTATAGTTGTCATGTTTTCGGCTGATTTTTCCCTTGCAAAAACAGAGGACAACACACATCAATACATGAATATACTCTCACATATTTCCTTTGCACTTCACCTTTAGCATAAATCTTCATCTAACTCATACAGGAGATAAATTGTCTTATCTTCAAAGCGCCTCAATATTGTCATTATTGTATCTCGACATGTAGTGATTATATCTTCATGATCTGCATGATATTTTAATATTATCTGAGGTCAAATTATGGAAAAATAAGGCTCCTAAAATTCCCGACACCTTTTCATAACTTCCAATATTCCATTCAAACTGTTTTCTCTTTTTGTAACAGCTTTTAGTCTTTTCCTATTCTTCCAACTAGTAGGTTGTATCTTGTAGCTAAAAGATAACTCCTCCAAGTGTTTTCATCATGAATAAAAATTACAATATCCTTTATAAATTATTTATCTCCTATTTATATCTCTAAAAATTTCATTTGATTCTAAAAGAGCATGGGAGTAAGAACTTAGTGAGCATTTTGATGAACTTGAAAAGAAGAGGAACTTGTCAAACCATCTCATTTCATTCTTTCATGATCCTTGAACATGTAGGATGTCTTCACCAACATCAAGCACTTGGAGGTATTAAAATAATAGAGGAATGAGAACTTTACACATTATTTTTCTCAATCAACAAGAACTCGAGTTCACAATCTTGGGTTTACTTGACGCACTACGGTGAATTGATATTCAAGAGGTTTCTCAGCTTAGAAGGATGATTTGAGAGTATTTAGATAAACCACACTTACTAAGAGAGTAGGAAGCATCACTCTTTTTCATGGATCATACTCTTAGCTAAGGCACACATAGATTTAACATATATAGAGAACAACATTCAAGTTTGTGCAAAATCATACAATGTTCTTTTAATTTTATTAATTCAATGTCAACTTTCAAGGATGATGATGATAATGTGCAATGTACTATGTCTATAGATTTACTTCATTCCATAGCTAGGAGGTTAAATTTGCCTTGTTTTTAGGTTAGGGTAGGGTTTCATGATCCAAAACCTAGTCGAGTTGTTTAAAGACTTTCCACACTTTATACTTCGGTTTTATGTCAAGAATATTATAGGAGGACCTCATTAGAGACTCTTATTACATGTTCTAGGCCTTCCTTTGCATTTATTTATGGAAGAACATCATAGTTTAAGGCCAAAAGTAAAGTCTTTATTGACTATCATAGGAAATTTAACATAGTCTTCAAGAGTGAATGAGTTTTCATAAATTTTTTACTTAGAATCTAAAATAAATTTTTTATAATATCCTTTCCTTAAGTAATATTCCATTCCAACTATACTTACCAAATCAATAAATAGGACATGGAAAACAAGTATTTATAGGATTGAGAACAATGGATTTTAAGACATAAAAGAACATCCTTAAATTTGAGAATTATTATCATCATACCTTAACTTACCCGACTAACCACCGTATGATTTCTTCAGGAGACAACCTATACACCATCACCAACCACTTGTGTGCACAAGTTGTGAAGAAGAGTTCACAGAAGCATCTCTATTTTGCAAGTTTCTTAGTTTGGAAAACATGGCAGTTTTAGGACTCAGAAGATTTGAAATTCCCAACACTTCACCAAAGAAACAATGGGTGTCAACACACTATCATATATCTTTACTAGATACCTATATACATTTCTTACCTCAAACATCATGCCTATGCACACAAACATTCTTCACACACCATGACTAGTTGGGATTATTTGATCTTTAACAATAGGATTATAAGAATGATTAAGTTCACAAAAAAATAGTATTTAACTTGCCTAAAAATTTACATGAGCCCTAAGAGAACATCACATACCTTCTTCCACATCAGGAGATTCATCTTGGACTGATCAAAATAGCACTGTATAGCCAATATTCTTCAAAAAAGTACATAATCCGTACATAACATTCATGTTTGAGAAGCACAAAAGTCATCATAATAGACTAGGAGGACCTATCTACATCCTTGAGTGATTTTAATGACATTCCCAAGTGATTTTGATGTCATAGAGTTCATTTTATGCCTATCGCTTCAAGAAGGAGGTTTGGAGAGTATAAGATCACTGATAGTAAAATGAATAGAACTTTTTTCCTTAACCATTTGAACTCAAAAGTTTTGAAAAAATTTAGTATTGGAGTGATCTTACAAAAATAATCTAATGATTTATCTAAAGGAGGATTGACAATTTTGTTTGAGTGCTAAGAAGATAGGTCACTGTTTTAGCCCTTCTCACTTTACCCAGTTTTGGTAAAACTTGAATATCTTCAACAATGTTATTTAAAACTTCATGAAACTTGACCCAAAGCATTAAAACCCCACCCTCTATATAATTTTGGGATTTATTACTCATAAAATTTCCTTTGCGGCTAATAATAATCTCATTTTACTAAGTTTCCTCTACTAGTTCTTAATGGTAGTTTTAGTGGAATCTATAATTTTACCTCCAAGAGTTAAAGTATGCCTTGTAGCTTCTCATAAATGTTCATGAAGTATTCCTAGGATCTTATCATGCTTACCTAGGATTGTAATAGCCTTCTTTTGAGATCTTACACCTTATTATGCTATATAACAAGGCCTAAATGGGCTACTTCCAACTGTGACTTGCCACACGTGATTTGATGAACATCCTAGAATCTCTTGCACATGTTTGAAACACAATTTAAGACCTATGGGACATATTATAAAAGCACACCAATCATCTCCATACCTCTAGTGGGCACCTACCTCACTCGACTAAGTTTGTAACACCCTAAACCATCCTTATTGTTCAAGATGACATCATGAGACCACTTTGTGAACTCCAACCACCATTGAGAAGGAAATACCAATCAAACTTCATGCCCCTCATTGATCCTCACTTCACCAATCACACCTTTTTCATCAATGCCACCTAACATCAATGACAACACCAATGCATCAGGGTTCAACATCAGCCCTAAGATTGTGCTCGTTCTCCTTTTAAGAAGATGAAGACCTTTTGAATAAAGAAAAAATTGATGAGATGGTGCTTGAGTCCCCAAGGATGATTCCATTCAAGATGAAAACCTTATGAACTATAACAACCATGTTATAATTACTCCAAATTAAAATATTTTTTTCTTTTAAAACAAATCCCTTAATCCCCTCGAATGACACTCTAATTGAGTATGCATAACTTGTATACAATTCCTTAACATTTTCATTTAGGTTAGAGAACTAAGTGTAGTTCCTAAGTCTCTACCTAAAAATGAGTCAATGGAATTTCATCTAGAATCTCACACCATAGGTTAGGAACTTGGTGAACTAATAATGTAATCAGCTAGCTACACTACTTAGGCCAAAGTTTTCAAGTGATGTATTGCATTCTTAGTTTCGTAACTACACATTAGCCAAACAAAACTTATCAAGTCACCACATTACTATCTCTACACAGTTATCTAGATCACATTTTTTATTTATAAGTTTAATTTCTTGTATTACAAAGGCCTAGGGTTTAGTACTCACCTCTCATTTTGTGATTACATAATCATTCCCATCTTAGGATCCCTATGGGAAAGATAATGACTACTTAATGATATTCATCATTAAATACTCATTACCCTTCCCGTAGCCATCCTAAGGTGGTACGGATAGGGTTTAATCAAGAGGATAAGGGGGACAGATAGCCCACACTTACAAAACACCCTTAACTTAATACTAGGTATAATTCATCATTCCAGCTTTTACCTTTAGTTTACGATAAAGATCTATAGTAACTTAGCTAGTTACTAACTTATGAAGTATCTCAACCCGTAGTGTCGCAACATAACTTTTTACTAGGAATAAGGTTGTTTTAGCCATATCCTTTCATTTTGTAATGATCAAATCTCATCTTGATTGTATTGTTAATCTCGCTAGTTATCTAAAGTGTATGTATTCCTTTAATAAAGGGATATATATCCTTAAGTATTAAGTAGATTAAGGTTGTTGATAAACGTAAATGTATCAATTACATTATACATATTATCAACTTATTTCATACTTTAGAGAAATAGTGCATATGTTAATGTGACATCAAAGTGTCGTAAACAATACTTTCTTGTTGTGAAGATATAAATAAGATTATAATAATGTTATAATCTATAGTTATACTATGTAAATGGATTAACTCATTAATAAATCACATTGTAACCAAAGTTATAGATGAAATATATTTATTTCATAACTTCATACTGTTGTCAATAACAACATTTTTTATCGTTCTCATTTAATTTAAATAGACAATATCATTTTCTTACATAATTTTGTATTAAATACCATTTAATGATTAATGATAATGTTTTTCGTAATGTACAATCATACTTAATATAACACGTGTAGTTTTTACTTTCTTATCCAGTTTAATCAATTTCAAAAGTATATTCTATTTTTTAAAAAACAACGTAAAAACATTATTACAACTCACACAAGGATTACAAATAATAAATGTATTTATTAAACTCAATAAGGAAGAATCCTTATTTATCATAAATATTACAATAATTTCTAGATTGATATAGATAGGAAGATTTCCCTTTAAAATTTGTGAAATAATGTTTCACTTTTTAATAAGTACAATGATCCATATTTGGATTTTCAAACAATAGTACATGATCAATTCACGTGTATAACATCCAACAATCACATCACTTATCTACTCCATCCTGCATCTGAAGGAAATATTGAAGATATACATGGTTAGTTCATTGAACTAGCATGGATTAACAACTCTTAATCATGTTGTTAAATAATGATTCAAATGAACATCATAAGTTTACTTAAGATACAATTTAAATAATACTTGTACCTTATTAATTATTTATATATATATATATATATATATATATATATATATATATATATCAATAGAAAATAAAGTGATCTAATGATGCATACAATGTTTCCAACAACATATTTTCAAGTCATCAAGTAAGATATTTATGTCTATATAACAATAACTTCATTAAGACTAATGTCACAACAATGATCAAAAGAAAATTATCATTCATTAAGATTAAAGACTATACAATTTACACTCAAATTTCATTGACCTCTTATCAATATTCCTATCCTTAAATAAAATTTGAAAGTAGAAAATGATTCCTTTTCATAATGATTTACAAAATACAACTGGGTAGATAGTGTAATGTTAACAGACCATATCTCATAAAACCACAGTCAACAAATTTCACAACTTAACATTAACATAATTAGTAAAGAGAGATAACTCAAATGTCATGGATAGCTTCAAAAAGCACTAATTTTCCTTCAATTCAAATAGAATGCCTATGAGTAATTATTTCATCACAATTGATCTTATTTGAATAAGATACAAAAACTTGTTGTTTTGACAACCACATTTAGAAACACTAAATCAAAAGGTTCATAACCTTATCACTTAAACATTCAATAACCCAGGCTTATAAGTGTACATGAACAATCAATGGAGGAGAAATTCTTTCATTCTCTTATAACTCACTAAGATTCTTATATCAAACAACTACATCTTATCCTAGTGCTAACCAAAAAGAAGAAGGAAACTATTCATTATTAACTACATATAAGCACAAGGTTTCAACAAGGGTTCTACTATGACCAAGTTACCTTTGTTTACCATGGAGCTTCAGATAAACATTAAAATCAAATAAATAATTTAACTAATGTCCTTATCACTTAAAGCCTACAAAAATGAGATCATATAAAATTGGGTTGACTTAGGAATGTCAAAATAAATAGAGTAATTTTTAATAACAAAAACCCATATTAGACTCATACCCAGAATTGATCTGAGGGAGTATATATTTATATTATCATAGAGTCTATTCGAGTATCTTAATACTGGAATCAAAACTTGTATAATATAAACCCAAAATGTTTATTATGAAACAATGCCATACCTTGTTATCTTTGCAAAAAAAGTATTTTATGAATGCAAAGTGAAGAACAATGTTATCAAACTTAGCCCATAATAAAATACCTAGAAATTTACCTATTTCAAGGATGCCCATAAGAGATAAACGCAATTTTACCTATTTTACCCCAAATAACAAACCGTTCAAGGCTCCCATTTTCCAAATGAAGCCATAACAAGTTTCAAATAGTTATGTGAATCAATAATACAAAACATAATCATATATCCATAAGAAAATATTATTTTCATATTTTCCAAATGATTTAAAAACTATAATTTGTTAAACCTTAATTGCATAGTCACATAAATAAATAAAATGTTGAAGTACAGATATGACACAAGCAAAGCTAAAGAAATATAGAACCCTATGTGCAAGAGAGAGAGTAGAAGACTAAGATTATTTTGCAATTTATCCCAACGTATACTAGACTAAAAAATTTGTAAACATGAGGAGGAGATTTGCTGCAATGTGCATGATAAATTCGGAACTATCGCATCTACTTAGACTATGACACATGGGAACGAAGACTATTTCTACATGCCCATGATGCGAAATACCTTAGAAACTAATTTTTCTTTTGTCATGCAAGGTGGTCTTTAACATTTGCTATTATTTTTATTTGTGTCGTTGGATGATCGTTGTATTCACATGTAACCCGCAAAGAGAGAGATAACTTGCAAAACCCTAAAATACATCAACCTAAAAAGAAAAATATGCAAATGGGGAGTAAGAATCACCCCGACTACACTACCCGACAAAGTGAACTTACAATTGATTATTGCACTACATCTCGACTCCATGAATTTCTTAGGAATTTTGTACAAAATTTTCCCTATGTAGCTCTCGTGCAAGTATAGACACCAAAATTGGGTCACACTCCCCTTAGTCCCTTGTTAAATAACCAATTCAAGCATACTCATCTAACCATGGACCCTTCCACCCCACATCACTATTAATTTAATTAATTTAATATATATCCTCACAATATTTATTATCTAATTATCTTAATTTCTAACCCACCACCTCACCTAAACACCTCACCCTAGACCTATTCTTGGCATGTTTCCATAACTAACAATAACTAAGTCTTACTTGCCTTAATGAGCTAAGATTTGGTCTAACCCTAAAATCAATCCCTACAATCTCTCTAACCACATTCCCACCCATTAGAAGGGAAGCTTCCATTCTAATCTGTGAGAATAAACTAACTGGGCCTAAGAAATTAGAAAGATCTACCCATTTTAGTAAACCTAGGAAATCCCACCTTAACCGATGCCGATCACCCCTAAATTGACGTTGGTCAACCCGAGAACCTTCATCGGTTACCATTTATTCACCCAAACAACCTTGTTTTTGGGTTGGCACATTTTAAGAACAAGAAAAGGAGATCATAGCTACATGCAAGAAACACCAAAGCATCCTTTCACATATCCAGACATCCAGAGCCATCACCCAAACAAATATTGAAGCATTGCACTCACCAAATCATTCTTGGAACCATTGTTGCGATATCCCACACTACACTTCTGATCAACAACCACCTCCATTCAGCCATAAAAATCTACATCATAGTAAGTACATCTCTACCAACATTGTCTATTTCAACATAGTTAACTTTTTTCATTCCTGTCATTAGTTCATACTTTGCATGTTCATTCCTCCATTGCTTAATAGCTTGTAATCCCACCATTTCCTTACCCACACCACCAAATCACCATTCGACCTAATATCCATTTTTGAGTGTACTTGAGATCTCCACAGGCCTTCTCATTCACTCTCCTAACCTTATTTTACCTCGATCAGCCCCCGCCATTTGATCCATATTTGAATTTTCTTTTAGCTCGACCATACCGACGCCTGTTTATCCTCAACCGCCGTCGATTCTACCTAAACCGACATTGGTCACACCTAGCCAACGTTGGTCTCGTGTTTTATACTTTGACCAAGAAAATACCCAACAATCATCCCACCAGTTGACTTAAATAACCTAGAATCGACTCTAACCAGTCCTAGTACCTTGAAAACACATCATCTATCGATCCAACTATAGCCTAGCCCTGTTGTGATTGGATTTGCTTATTGTACTTGAATGAAAAATCTAAATCATATCAACTACAATAGGGTTTTATTTTCTTACATTATTCCTTGTATTAAATTGTTTTAAATAGTGGATTAGTCTTCTAGGAAGTATCACACTTCCCATAACTAGCATATGCTAGGCAATCCACTATCATATATCATTTAACTATCCTTTTATGGTCTTGTTTTCTACTAAAGGTAGTTCCTTCTATCCAAAAGGTATCTCTCACATTCAACTGTGGATCAAGAAGTTAGAACGTGTGCAACAACTATCAATTGACCAACATTTAACAACTATTCCTTCTTGGCCCGTGCACTTTATCTGTTTCGTCATTTTGAAAAGGTAAATAAAATAGTGAAACATTTTGGCATGCCTGGTGGGAGCCATCGTGGTTTTTTTGCATTTATTCAATCCTAGGTGAAATTCGTGTGTTTGTTTCCTTCAAAAAGCTTTCACATCAATTTTCTTCTTTGGAATCATTTTCCTTATTTCTATTGTCTAAAAACAATCATATTTTTGTGCTTTAAAAGGAACACATCTTCCTTTCTTTTGCATTGCATTAGTGAAAGAGCATCCCTCTTCCTATTCATCACTTGCTACATTGAATATCACACTTTGATTTGGGTTTAAAACACTTGCATTATATTCTATTTTGTTGCATTATTAACTCACATTAAAACTAGGGGCAACCTATATGCGGAAGTCATGCTCAACGGTGATGGTTAACACAAAGAATCACGAAAACACAATTTTCTCTCTTTGTGTCTTACCAAACATGCAAAAAAACAAAATATACACATATTTCTTAAACAACATATTACCCGGGAACATCTGTTCGTGATCACATGATCTGGTTGGAAAGTACTCCCCAGCTCGTTGCCTCTATTGAGTCATCATCTCAAAGGATGGCCCACCCCCACCATAACATACCTGAAACCTCTCCTTTTAGATATCCTTCTTCATAAGACACCTTCCTAACCAAAATTTTTTGTTCTAAATACACACAGTCAGTCCTAAATAGCATAAGCTAAACAAACATAAGAAAATCATTGTTAGGATCGTGCTTTTTCTTAATGTTCTTCTTGACTTGTGTTTTGAGGTGTGAGACTACGACTCTCCATTTTTATTCTTCCTTGCACACTCCACCATCATGGTTGGAGTATTCCAATTTGTTTGAGTGTACCAAGGCCCCATTTCCTCATTCTCAGGTTTTTGAGTTTGATTCTTCACTTAATTTAATTCAAAAAACCAAATTTCTTCATTTCTTTCTAATTTCACAGTCACCGACATCGGTCTAGTGACTATTACTGGTTCACATCTGACCATCATTGGTTAAACCCTAACCGGTGTCGACTTCCGGCTTACTAGTTACTTTACCTATAATAGCCTTCATCATTATTTTTGTTCTATTTCTAACCCTCGGGAATCATCATATTCCTCCCATGTTGATACCCTCCTACCGTCATATATACGATTTTCAAAAGTACATAACCAACATTCATGTTTCATTATTTGACACTAATTTCTTCCATAAGTAACGTAAGATATCGGTTTTAGAAAATATCATTGGTGTTCCTCAACCATCACCGGTCAGCATGACCAACATTAATTTGCCCTCAATCGCCACTACCAACCTCGACTTTCGTTGGTTTCCTATGTTTGATTTTCAAAAATCTAGACATTGATTAGATTCACCTCTCGGACCCCAAAGTATTCTCTATTTCTAATGTTTTATGTGTCATCTACGAATACAATCTTACCAAGTTAGCACTTGTTCACATGGTGCTTGACTCACGCCTAGACTAACGCCCCCATATTCCACACTAGTCGTTAACCACTCCCACCTAGTCCCTCACTACCTTTTTCCTCTCACCCATGGATCCAAACTTACCTACCACCATTGCTGCGGGTGTAGACACTAAAATTAGGTCACACTCCCCTTTGGTCCCTCGACAAATAAACACCCTTCATCACATTCACCTAGCCATGGCCCCCTTCACCCCACTAATATTAATTTAATTAAATTAATGCATTATCCTCACTATATTTATTATTTAAATATCTTATTTTAAATAATATCCACACATATAGTTCACTTAGACACCTCACCAAGCTAACTCAACCTAAGACCTATTCTTAATAAGTTGCCATAACTAACTAAGACTTACCCAAACCCTAACAATCAATGTCTACATTCCCTCTAACCACATTCTTGCATGCTTACAAGAGGCTCTCACCTAATATGTGGGTTAGCGACATGAAATCCGAGGAAATCAAGAGGATCTCCTGGTTTAGTAAACCTAGGAATTCCCTGCCTTGACCAATGCCGCTACTACCCTAACCATCACCGGTTAAGCTAGAACCACCGTCGGTTACCCTTTTAACCCCAAAACAACCTTATTCTCAAGGTTAGAAGTGGGAATTTAGAAGCAAAAAGCATAAGGTTGGTGAGCAAAAACACATCTCAGAGAGATAACACATCTTCAGAGAGCAAATTTCAGCGAGAATCCACATGCAAGGAAGGAGATCAAGCATCTTTTCTTGCACAGCCATCCCAGCCATGATTTTATCTAACTAAGCAAAGAGGAATGTACATGCATCCCATGCAGAAGCTTTCCTTCAATTGGTGATCACTTGCAGCCTTCAAACCCCTCATCAGCACCTCCATCCCTCACTCACAGGCATTCAGGACCGGAATCCAAGTAAGTATAACGTCATACTTTTCTGGTTTATTTCATTTCATCATCATTTTATCATCTATTGTTTACCTAGCCACCTATTGACCTTCTCCAACATTTCCACCTCCATATACCCATTAAAACCTTGCCAAAGCCTACCCCAGTCACCCAATACCTCATCCCGACCAACCAAATTCCTTTGTGTAATCACAAAGGAGACCCAAAGCTTGTTCTATGGCATTTCCAGATTTTCGCAAAGAATCAAAGACTGGTTAAGTTTCGACCACCTTGTCGTTACCCTTAACCGACATCAGTCTCTATATTTTCCCATACAACCCAGAACAGAGACCTACCCACCAAATTTCATCTCACCCTCATCCACCTGTGATCTACCCAAGACCTCTGTCAAACCTGTAGAACCCAGAACCAATCATTTGACCTTTGGATTCTATTATAGCTTAGCTTGTTAGATTAGATCTATTTCTTAGTGTGTATTAAGTGAGATACCTAAATCATTTCAAATTACAATAGGATTTACTTTGTTTACAACATTAAATTGTTTAAAATAGTGGACTGACAACCATCTAGGAAGTATCACACTTCTGGATTTAGCATATGTTAGGCAGTTCACTACCCATATTGTTTAATTCCTTTTGGTGGTATTGCTTTGCATTACAGGGTAGTTCCTCCTAGCAAAAAGGAAGCTCTCACAATCAAACTTGTAGAACCCAGAACCAATCATTTGATCTTTGGATTCTATTATAGTGTAGCCTATTAGATTAGATCTATTTCTTATTGTGTTTTAAGTGAGATACCTAAATCATTTCAAATTACAATAGGATTTACTTTGTTTACAACATTAAATTGTTTAAAATAGTGGACTGATAGCCATCTAGGAAGTATCACACTTCCGGATCTAGCATATGCTAGGCAGTTCACTGCCCATATTGTTTAATTCCTTCTTGTGGTATTGATTTGCATTATAGGTAGTTCCTCCTAGCCAAAAGGAAGCTCTCACAATCAGTTGTGGATTCAGAAGTCATACGCGTGCAACAACCCATCAACCAACATTTGAACAGGTATTCCTCCTATGCCTCGTTACCCTATTTGTTTCATCAATACTTCAAAGAAATGATCTAGAAACAGTGAACCATTTTGGCATGCCAGTGGGACCCATCCGGGGTTCCTTACATTCCATTCATTTCTAGGAAAATTTGTGTGTTTGTTTCCTTTCGAAAATCATACACACTAATTTTCTTCCTTGGAAACCCACATTTTCTTTATATTTGCTCTAAAGGAAACTTTTCTTTTGGTGTAATTAAAAAGAACCATTTCTTCGTATTTTCTGCATTGTAGTGAAAGAGCATCCCTCTTCCTCTTCATCTTATTGTGTCATCCAATTTCACATCTTGATTTGGGCTTAAAAATAAGTACAATGCATTCGATTTATCGCATTAGCTCACATTAATTGAGGGTAACCTATACGCTGGAAGTCATGCCCAGCTGATGGTTGACAAATGAATCATAGAAAAGCACTTCTTTCCTTTTCTCTTTCTTTGAGTCTTACCAAACCTCACAAAAATTCAAAATACATACATTCTTAAACAACATCCTACTTGGAAGAAGTTGTAGGTGATCACATGATCACGATATAGTGGGTACCTAGCTCACTGCTCTGTCAAGTCATACTTCAAAGAGAATCCCACCCCCACCATAACATACCTAAAACCTCACCTTTTAGATCTCCTTCTTTATAGGAAGCCATCCTCACCAAAAAACTCTATTTCAAAATTCATGTGTCAGTCCCTAAATAGCATAAGCTAAACAAACATAATAGAAAGGGAACTCCTAGGATCACATTTTTCTTAGTGTTTCTGCTTGGCTTGCGTTTTGAGGTGAGAGATCACGTTCTTCACTTTTTTGTTCATCCTTGCACGCTCCTCATCACAGCTGGTGTATTTTGGCTTCACCTAAGTGTGCCTAGGCCATATCACCATCATTCTCAGAATTTTGGGTCTGATTCCACACCATATTTTAATTCACAACCACTTTTCTTTCATCATTGTTTCAATTTCACAGTAACCGTCATCGGTTACCTCTGACCGCCATCGGTTATACCCAACTCGACGTTGGTTCTAGGTCCTTTTGCTAACCTACTCAAAAGGACATTTTTATTCATTTTCTTCCACTTTTCACATTCCCTGTCACTACCATCATACCTATTTCACCTGATTTCTTCACTTTTTGAGAAGTACTTGATGAAACAGAGATAAGGTAAAGGTGGTAACAAGAATACTTGTTTTGGGATGGTTCAAGGTTGTATGCACACGTATCTCGAATTTGAATCAAATTGATTGTGAGACCTTCCTTTTGGCAAGGAGGAACTACCGTATAAGAACCAAAACAAGACCACAAAAGAGATTTAAACAAAGATATGTAGTGGACTACCTAGCATATGCTAGATCCTGGAAGTGCGATACTTCCTAGATGGCTGTCATTCCACTATTTAAAACAATTCAATGATGAAATAAAGTAAATATTGTCCTACTATAGTTTAATATGATTTATGCATCTCATAAAAATGCAATAGGCTAGATCTAATCTAACAGGATAGGCTAGAAGGAGATCCAGAGGTCAAGTAGGTTGGTTATAGGTGAATCTGAACTAATAAGCTAGGTTAGATACAGATCTGAAGGTCAAATAGGTGTTCAAGTAGGTATATGTCAGAAAAAAATGAGGTTAAGTTATATGTGAGTCACAAACAAATGGTTATTCTAGCAGATATCGAGAAATAGAGACCGACCATGGTTTCATAAAATCGATGATGGTTTCACCGCAATCCGGTGACGGTTAGAGAGAACCGATGACGGTTAAGTCGGAGGGCGTGGTGGAATCACACGTCTAGGTTTTTGGAGTTTTGGGGTGAAGGTGGAATGGATAGAAGACAAGGTTTAATCACATAGGGGTGTAGATATGTTGTGAAGGTCCGAGACTACCGAGGAGGTCAAATAGGAAATTGGGCCAAGTATTAAGATGGATAGGTATGGAAGGTGGTCAGAATTCTAGAGAGAGGGAATGGACAGAGGATAAAATACTAGGTTCCTTTACCACAAATACTACGATGATAATAAGAAAATGAAATAGATGGAAGGAGGATACTTACTCTTCGTGAGGTAATGTGTCCGAAGAATAATGAAGAAGTTGCTCCATTGGAGGATGCTGGGAAGAAAGTTTCACTATTGTGCCAGTGTATTTGGTTTCCTTTGTTGATCACAAATCAATCTTTGTTCTGTTGTCACATTTAAAGAGATCAAATTCGAGATCAGAAGTTTTTCAACCTGTATTACAAAGCTGTAGATGGGTCTAAATAGGCCATTTGGTCCATTCCGGTATAACCGGTGTTGGTTTAGGGTGAACCAACATCGGTTTGGGTGAGATATCTCAGGTTGTTCAAAAATCATCTGGGAAGTTGCTCCGCTATTTGATAAGGGTCTCATCTTTTCCTCGGGGTGAAAACTAACCTTAGGAGGCTTTTAAATGTGAGGTGAGGGGATGGGTCTAATGTTAGGTTTTATTTAGGACATTGGTTTAGGGTTTAGGTTAATGGGTCAAATGATGGGGGTGGTTTGGTGAGGTGCATTTAATAAACGCAATTATATTAAATAGGTGTGTGAGGGTAGTGAATTAATTTAATGTGAATAATTAAATTAATGTGCATGTGGGTAAAAGGTCATTAACTTAATTAAAATAATTAAATTAATATGTATGGAGGTAAATGATATTAATTTAATTAAAGTAATTAAATTAAAATGTGCGGGTGCAGGAGGTAGGTAATAAGGTGTTGAGGATGAGGAAGTGATTATATAGGCTGCGTTAGGGGACCAAGGTGATTACGACATGATTTCAAAGTGTCTACATTTTACCCCTTTTTGTTGTGTAGCTTGTATTGATAAGCGACGCTAACAAAAATAAGATGTGGTTGCCCAAGTGGGAATAAGGGTGATCCCCTCGAACCAGAACCGATGAGGTGGTAGAGCACATCGGTGAGTGGTTTGATAAAAGTGGATGAAAAGCAAGACGATGAGAAATGAGGAATGGGGGAAAGGGAAAATCGGGCAAATAGGTAAATGGGCCAAGGTTAAAGGTAGGAGCTTGATTGAACATGCGCACATGTATAAACTGCAACACAAAGACTAGGTTGAAGAGCTTGTAAAATATACATTGTTTAAGGTTGATAGGTTTATCCAAATAAGGTTGAAGTGATTCTAGTATCTAAGGTATAGGATATGGTCAAGAAACATGATGTAGGTTAGGTGCAGGAACGTTTAGGTGTGTTAAGTACACCAAAGGTAGGGTTAGGATAAATGGTCACGGTAATAGGCTAGGTAAGCTCATTAGGTCAATCAACGCAGTAACCATGCCATAAGGTATATCGAGCACATTGGTTCAAAGGTCACTAGCGATGGTCCAGTCCAAATATCTAGGTCACGGCACGGGTAAGGATGAGGTAGGGGTAAAATAAGGAGTCTTCAACAACTGACGAGGTGAGGTTGAAGAAGGTGGAGGGCCAAAGGTCAAGTAGGTTGGTTATAGGTGAATCTGAGCTAAAGGCTAGGTTAGATATAGATCCGAAGGTCAAATAATTAGGGGTAGTATAGGAATAATTAGTGGTGTAAGGAGGGGTTATCCGGGGTGGACATCATTTGGAGGCTATATGTGGGCTTTCCTGCATACAGAAAGATGGCCACAGAGCTAGATGGGCTACAACTATATATGTGGATAGAGGGGAGGAGAGTGGGAGAGCATGAGTGGATACCCATAGAGCGGGTTAGGTGCCAGTTTGGGTTATTCTAGGATGTACCGCCACCCTTCCCATAGTATAGGAGAGATGACGTGGAGATACCTATGTCTCCACCATGACCCACAGTGCCAACTAGATAGGAGGAGTAGCTAGTAGATACACAGATTGATGATGCTAGGGTTGCAGATGGGTACAGGTAGTGGTGGGTGGCATAGTTACGAGTAGTACCACCTAGGCCAGGGCAGCCGGACTTAGCCACCATCACATTCGAGAGATACGTCCTATAGCGGCAGTGGCTACTTTGGTGACATGATTCAGATCATGCAGGGAAGCCGACATGTACAAAGGCACAAAGTTACCACATTATAGGCCCGAGATAGCGATGTTACAGTGCTCAGGCAGTAAGGATGGATTGGTACTGCACAAGTAGAGGCGGGGGAGATGGAGATGGAGAGAAGGTAGGTGGAGATGGAGAGCAGATAGCCACCCTATAGGCACATGTATCTGGATATATAGGGCCGATTGGCCACAAGGCAAGGGTAGATTATGAGTCTGGCTGTGGCTAGGCGACAAAGACACACACAAATTACTACCTTGCAGGCCCAGATATAGGCATAGACATAGATTCGGGGGCCGACTCAAGCTCTAGTACAAACATAGGGCTCAGCAGTAGTTCGGGGATAGGGTCCCCTTTTACAGGTACCCATGCAGGTAGCGAGACCCATGACACCTCCATAGACAGTGACCATGGTTAGATTCAGGGATGCCTTAGTAGAGGCATGATATTATTAGGATCATTTGTTAGCTATCGGGCTAGATGTTCCCTCCTATGCCAAGTACAGAGCACAATAGGCCTCCAGTGAGAGGACTAGATCCCACACTCATAGTTTGGAGAGTACAGGGGGCTAGTGAGCCCAAGGATAGAGTCGTGGTGAGGCTACTAGTGTGCAGAGGCTAGCCTCAGGTGACGGACCATCAGCAGAAGGTGAGGAAGGTGTTGGGCACTAGACAGGTGTGGTAGAGGGTTTGGGAGAGACATAGTCACAAGAAGCATTCCCGACATCAGATGGGGAGATGATTGACTTGCTATGGACCAGCCTATGTGCCGAGTCATTTTCGTATGGATTATATATGAGACCGACCTGCGTGCCGAAGAGATTTTGTATTTATTATTATTTTTGTACATGATACTAGCCTCATGAGCTGAATATATTGTTGTATTGGATAGCGGCTGCATGAGCCAAAGAATGTATGAGAGACACATATATTTTTGAGATGAGTGTACATTATTGTGATACAGGTATTTATATGATGAGATGTACAAGGTTTAGATGATTATGTGTTGTGATGTGTATTTTATTTTACTTTCATTATGATATGAATGGATTAGGTGAGTTAGGCATGACGGAGTCAAGTCGGTTTAGGCATGGATCGAATGTCCGTTTAGGTATGGATCGAGTCAAGGTTGGTTTAGGCATGGATTGAGTCAAGTCGGTTTAGGCATGGATTGAGTCAAAGTTGGCTTTAGGCATGGATTGATCAAGGTTGGTTTAGGCATGGATTGAGTCAGGTTGGTTTAGGCATGGATTGAGTCAAGTTAGTTTAGGTATGGATCAAATCAGGTTGGTTTAGGCATGGATCGAGCCAAAGTTAGTTTAGGCATGGATCGAGAGAGGTTGGTTTAGGCATGGATGTGTATTTCAATATTTTGGTAATACATGTTAATGCAAATAAATGTAATGGTGTACAATGTTTAAATATAGGTTATAAATGAATATAGGAAATAATGGTAGTGGTAAAAGAGTATGTGAAACATGAGGAGTGTATGTAGGTTGAGTGATGTGGATATGGGATAGATTTATTGGTTTTTTGCTATGAATAGGAAATCGGGTAAAGGTGGTGAAAATGGTTAGGGTAAAGAGTGGCCAAGCTAACCTTCCAAGGCCCCATGCCCTAGAAGTCTTACCTATATAATCCCGGTGAAAAGGAACCTCAAACCGATGTAGTTCTCCCATAAGATAGGGAATAATATGAGAAGATAGAAGAATAGGTAGTGGGGTTGATAGTTAGGTCTGATTCGAGGTCATAGATATGATTAGGTCAAGGTCAATTAGGTTGGGCGGAGTATAGGTAGATAGGTATGGGTGATTTTAGGTCGATTGAGGTGGGAGAAGAAAATCCCAAAAGACAAACGTCGAGGGTATAGTCCTACATAGGATAATCAAAAGGTAATGAAGAAGTGAAAATGAAGAGGAGGTGAGAGAGCCACCGATTAGTAAGGATCAAAACGTATGAAACACATCTACAGATAGGCTAGTGAATGTAAGACCCTAAAGACATTGCATGATTGATAATTCTAAGAGTGACGAATAGTCACATGATCACCAAATGTCATTGGTTCAGCAGGTCCCTTGAGGTATGAAGTGAAAAGACAATGGGTAAGGAGGTGAAGGTAATCAGGTCATATGTTATGAAGCAAAATGCCTTGGGAAAGGAATCCAAGATCATAATAGACAAGTCCATGATGAAAAAGTTTACTTTTCTTTTCTTTTTGACTTTGTTAGATAGACTGATCAATGCGGGAAGTCTATACGGGATGAATATATGTCTCCTTGAGGTCTTCGTGAAGCTGATCGATGCAGGAAGCTTCTGAATAGGTATTATTTTATTTTTTTTGAGAAAAATAGTCTTCTTTTTGGAAAGACTATGTAGAGAGTTGTGAGATTTTTATAGTTGTCCTTTAAGGGAGTAGTCTACTTATAGTGAAAATTAAAGGCATCGATGTCCTTTTGAGGGATTCATCTTTTATATTGGAAGTTTGACTCAAGGAGTTAATCCCTTATTTTTATTTTTTTGCTTTTAAGTTATGGACTAGACTATAACGAAGCATTTGGTTCTTATTGAGAAGGCAAGGGTGAATGACCATGGGATATCATCTAAAAAAATGAAAAGTATCCATGAGAATCATGCCATGTGCAAATCTGTGGTGCACATATTTAAGAGAAGGCAAAAAGGGTGACGGGTAATCACATGATTCTTGTTTAGTCGTTGGGGATGAGGTGTGGAAAAGAGAAAGGTAAATGGCACTCAAGGGATGAGCATGAACTAGATAAGTAGTGATGTAGGACTAGAAGTCAATAGTAGAATGGTCAACGATGCAAGGCATTGAGGGGCTCAGGTTTGGGCTTACCATCAAGTGAAGACAAGTGATAAGCACCTGATCCATAGTCATGGGTCACGATGTATGGTCCAAGCCAATTAGGAGAAAATTTTCCCCATTTGATTTTTCCTCTTTGGTTACATGTTGATTTTCCTTCCGGAGTAAGGAATGTATTGACATTGTATAGGTGATACTCTCCATAGTGAGGTGTTGAAAAAACACCTCCAAGGATCGATGATTGATATATTGGTGGCATTTGGAAGGGAGGAAATGTTAGAAGTTAGATCAGTGGAGGTGTCGGTTAGTTGGGAAGCTGATGTGTGACTAGTAGAAGTGACTTCAAAGAAGTGGGAATAGAAGATTTGGGTGAAGGTGAGGTTGTAATGGCACTGGTGGATGGGGTCATGTGTGAAGAAGATGTAGGTAGGGAGGTAGATGCCTTAATAGGTACAAGGACATCATTGGGCCGGTAAAGCATGTTGCAGGTTTTGAAAGGTGATGGGTCAACTGGAATGGTATAGGAACATCCTTCATGTTTGAAATTTACACATCGGTGCAAAGTAGAAGGAACACAACCCATGGCACAAATCCAGGGTCTGCCGAGAAAAAAATTGTATTGAAACTCCCCTTCCAAAACATAGAACAACTCGGGAATAGTACGGGGACCCACATGAATGTGGAGGATGATAGTGCCGAGTGTAGAGGTGATAGCGTCATTGAATGAATGCAACATGACTGGATGTTTATGCATGTAGTTGTTGGGTATGCACATTTGTTCGAATGCATGAGAGGAGATGATGTTAATGCTAGCGTCCCCCATCGATCATAACATGTCAGATGCATATATTATCGATATGGATGGAGATGAAAAGTGTAGGATCTAGGTCATTGGTTTTGTGGGGGACAATTTCTTCATCTGAGAAACAAAGGATAGCAATTTGATGAACAGGTGGAGGTGATGAGGTAGATGGAAATTTGGTGAGAGAAGCGACATGATGAGGTTTGATAATAGATGCTACAGGTGTGGTGGCATTAGGTAAAACCTCAATAGATTGAAGAACCTCCATGAGGGCTTGACGATGTGACTCCGAGGTTTGGATGAGATCGTATAAGGACATTTTGAGAGGAGATTGGTGTAACTGTTTGAGCATCGTGCGGTGCGTAACCCCATTAGAAATAGGATATGTAGGACCATGGATAGTGATTTTAGGCACGGGTGTAATTGGTATGTTGGGTATAGGATTGGTTGGTGGGTTAGCTACCTTTTCTTTTCCCTTCTACACATGTGTAGTGACGTGTACCATGTTGATTTGAGGGAAGTTGGCAAATGGAGAAGGTGTAGGGTAAGTGGTATAACGACATGAAGGGAAAAAACCTACTGGAGGAGAAAATCCTTGTGAGGTTAGTTGGGCACAACGACATTTGGGTGGTGGCATGGAAAGTTCTCTGATGTGAACCATGTTAATTTCAAATTTTGGAGATGGAAAGGAAGGTCGTGGCGGTGAAGATGGAGGTTGTGGTATAGGTGTAGGAGGAAGATGTGAAGAAGGTGGCAAGGGTGAAATAGGTTCATCATCCAGGAGGTCATCATCATCAAAATTGGGGTCAGAAGGACATAATTGAATGAGGGCAACCTTTAGACCCTTACAATTCTCAACATCATGTCCTGGCACACGATGGTAAGTGCAAATTTTAGTATCATCAAACCCTTCGGTTTAGGTTTAAGAGGGTCGTAAGGTCTAAGAGGAGGGAGGGTGATAGCAGAGCTTTCTAGGAGGTTAGCCAAGATGGTGGCATATGATCCCACCAGTGGATCACAATGTGAAGTGAAAGTAGGTTTGGTTAGAAGATTGGGTAGTTGTGGTGGTAGTTGAGGTGATGTAGTCTTGGATTTGGGTTGTACTTTCTTTGGTGTAGGTGCAACAATAGAAAGAGGGGTAAGTTTAACCACCTCTTTGGAAATTAACGTTTTTTCAATTTTGGTACTTTTTCTTAGGTAGAGGTATAGGGGGAGCACGTGATGTAGATGGCAAGGTAGATGGAGGGAGAGTTCGAGTGACCCAAGGGGACAACCGAGGCGCGGTGGCAAGGTATTGGTCGAGGTCGAGAGGAAGGTACAAGTGAGGTGGAAGAAAATGTCATAGGTAGTGAAGGAAGTATAGAAGGTAATGGTGGTATAGGAGGAAAAGAAGTTATAGATGGTGATGAAGGACGCAAGGTTCACCTAGGTAGAGTTGTAGGCTGTGGTAAAGGGGTCAAGGGAATTTTAGGTTTACCCTGGAGAGAGTAGATTTTGTTAAGGTAGAGGGGTGAGGTCCCAAGATGGATGGTAGGGGTGAAGGTGATAAAGGTGTAGTTGGTGAGGTCGGTGCATGCGGATTAGAAGGTTGGGGTTTTTGTTTAGGTTGAGGGATTGGTTCAATAGGTATATGGGAAGATGTGGTCAAGTGTATCCTAACAGGAGGATGTGTAAGGTTTGATGTGGGTGTGACCCCTAGAACACTAGTGGGTTTAGATACAAGAGATGATGTTGGAACACGTTGGCTAATAGGTAGAGAGGTGGGTATAGATGAGGATCATGCAATCGAAGATGTATCTAGAGTTATGTTCATGTGTGGTTTGGGTTGTTGAAACATCTTTAGATAAATGGTAGAAGTTTCAAAGTGGAAGATGATTGCATTTACGTCGAGACCAGAAGTAAGAGATGCCCCTAAAGTGAATACCTATCAACATAGTCTAGGAAGTTGGCCAAACGTGAGAACGACACTATGGTAGATGAGGTAGATGTGGAATGAGTGGTGATTCTTGTAAAATGTGTCTGAGAAATAGGTAATTCATTGGATTTTCCTCTGTAGGAAGAGAGAGCTGAAAGTAGGTCCGTAGGATCTTGGGTAGCTAATGGATAATGGTCACCGAGTGGCAACGACAAATCTATTGGATCCTGAATAGGTGGAGAAGATGATGGGTACTCCTTTGTGGGTGGAGGAGGTACAATTGGTAGCAGCTCACTGGGTAGGGAAGTTGAAGGAGAAATGATATGGATGCTTAACGAGAGACTCCACCGCAGTGTACAGGAGGAGGTGAAGGGCTTTCCTCTATGGGTAGAGGAATGGATAAAGTATGTTCTTGTGTGGGTAGAGGATTTTGGGCTAGGATTTCCTCGATGGAGGGGATAGGAGACATTTAGGAAATAAGTGGTAAGTTGGTAAAGATAACATGTACCTCACGTGTATTAATTTTGTTGTGTGAGGCATCACCGGTTTGATCATTAGATGGGAATGGTTAGGGAATGTTTTCTTGAATATATGAAGGTCTTGATTGGTGGGTGCATTAGGATTATCCAGAATAACTCATCCTTTGCTCTCAAGCATTCCCGAACAATGTGTTTAAGGATGATACAATTGTTGTCTTTGTGACCATTTACCCAGTGATAGTTACAATAGTCATTTTCCTTATACCAACTCGGTATGGGGCGAGAGGGGTCAAAACTAGTATGTGGTTTGATAAGAGGAAGGGTGATGGCATTATATTTAATAAGATTTTCTAAAACAAATGAATATGGTTCCCAATTGCGTGTATTTCTTTTGTTCTCGTTTGAATTGGAAAGCTTAGACTAGTGACAGATTGGATGAAGGTTCAAAGCATGATTGGATGGATGGGCGGGGCCATACTTAAGTACCACCGCATTGGAAGTTCCCTTGGCCTTAGAATAACTCATCTGAGGTTTCGAGGAAGAGGAAGTATCGTGTGATTTAAATAAGGAGTTCTTATTTCGTAATTGTATCTTCTTCTCTTCGATGGTGTGAATTTCGAGCTTACGTGCCATGGTGAAAGCCTCATCGAATGTTTGGAAGGTTTTCACCTGTAAGGTAGGTGAGATATGTCTAGCACAGGCTCGTGTGAAGAGCTCTATGAGTTCAGTTTGCGGTAATTGGAAAGTGAGTTGGTTGATTAGGCTACGCCAACGAGTGACAAAATCTGTGATAGATTCATCATCATATTGACGCATAGAATAAAGATCGGTCATGGTAACCTTCTTGACGACGTTAATTGAAAAATGATCCAAGAAGGCTTGGGCTATTTGGTTGAATGAGAAGATGGAATGTCTAGGTAATCCATTATACACCGTCTAATCTTTGGACCAGTTAGGGACATGGGAAAGGTTTGCAAAAAGTAAAGCATCGTCATGGGAAATTAAGTAACACCCATGTTTAAAAGATCACAAATGCTCTTTGCGGGTCTTCCTTACTTTGTTAAAGTAGTTAAACTTAGGCATCTCCTAGTGTACAGGATATGGATGAATGGCAATGGATGGGTGAATAGGATCATTACAAATCTCATTATAGGTGAGAGAATTGTGGGAGCCAAAAACAAATGCTTCTAATCTCTATATCTTATCCATCATTAACTTGATAAAGTCATTGTTATGTTGTGAAGATTGGGTACCCACCGGAGCGAAGGGAGGTTGTTGTTGGACATATGAAGAATATGATATTCCAGTATGGTGGTGTCGAATAAGGAGGCGGGAATCGAGAGACAGACATAAGAGGGTATATACTCAGATCGAATGACCGATGAAACAGAGGCAACTGGTAGTAGGTATGTGAGGGTGGGACACTCGTTGTGACCACGGTAGAGATGGGAGGTAGAGATTGGGGAATAGAAAGGACAACATTTTGAAATGGGGTAAAGGTTATCGATACCAAGGGTAGTAGCGTTATGACTAGTATATATGATACAACAGTGTACGGATGATGCTATGTTTTGGGCGGTGGATGAAGGCATGGTGGAGACCGTGGGTGCTATAGAGGTAGTGGATACGGTGGTCAAATCCAAAGCATGGGACCTAGCTATGACACAACTTGGGGATAAACGGGTGAGGTCACCATGGTAGGAGGTGGAGCCGAGGCGAAGCGATCATTAGGGATGAAGATAAGGATATGGGCATGCCATAGATCAATTGACTCGAGGCATCTCGAGTAGAGGCATGGGTGAGGTAGTGGCTCAAAGTAGTGGGATTCTGATCCAGGAGTTGCGCGAACTCCATGTCGCATGTAGGAATAGTGATAGGTTGATTAGGATCCATGGATGATGAGATGGAAGGTGGTGAAGGACTAGGTGATGAAGGGCTAGGTGGGAGTGGTAGTCAACTAGTGTGAAATACGAGGGCACTTTCCTAACTACAGTCAACACCATGTGGATAGGAACTAATTTGGTGAGACTATATTATGTCTGAATGGCACAAAACACAAAAAAACTAGGAAAACAATCAACGGTGAGTGAATTAGGTGGTGGTGAGTTGTAAAACAACACAGGGTGACCGACACCGGTTCAGGTAAACCGATGCTAGTTAGGCTTAACCGGTGTTGGTTAGTGTGAAAAACCAACAATCTGTTAAATTATGGTCCCAGACTGACAATTTTTACACAGGATGAGATGTAAGGTGACTATGATTGGAGTAATGAAAATATGAAAGGTAATAGGATCCTTTTACATCTCAGAGAGTGAAATAGGTGTCTTTTGGATAGGTATCCAAAAAGATTTTAGATCGACACCGGTTGGGTTAAATCGATGCGAGTTAGAATGGCGGTGACGATTAAAGATAACCGTAGTATGGCTACTATGAAATTAAAACAAAGAATAATAAAAATTGTTGTGATTTAAAAATCTGGTGTTGAATCAAACCCAAAAGTCCGAGAATGATGTAAATGTGGTCCGGAGCACACTCAAAGCGAAGTCGAATAAACCGACTATGATTGGGAGTGTGCAAGGAAAGATGAAAATAATGATAAAAAGCTCTCACCTCAAAATGCAAATAGCGCAGAACACAAAGAAAGAACGTTCCTAGAGTGCCTATTCTATTACGTTTGTTCAAACTTATGCTATTTGTGTGGACTGATGTATATGATATGAAAGTAACAATAGAATTTATTGGTGAGGAAGGCTTCTATGAAGAAATAATTCTAAAAGGGTGAGGTTTTAGGAATGTTATGGTGGGGGCGGGCTTCACTCTGAATTATGACTCAATAGAGCAACGAGCTGGGTGCCCACTATACCGTGATTGTGTGATCACCTACAGCTTCTTCCAGGTAGGATGTTGTTTAAGAATGTATGTATTTTGAATTTTTGTGTGGTTTGGTAAGACTCAGAGAAAGAGAAAAGGATAGAAGTGCTTTTCTATGATTCATTTGTCAACCATCGTTGGTCATGACTTCCAGCCAGTATAGGTTACCCTTAATTAATGTGAGCTAATGAGCTAAATAAGAATGCAACGGTGCACTTATTTTAAACCCAAATCAAAAGTATGATATTTGATGACAAAAATAGATGAATAGGAAGAGGGATGCTCTTTCACTAAAATGCAGAAACCAAGAATAAGAGGGTTCTTTTTAAATATACCAAAAGAAATGTGTCTTTTGGAGCAAGTAGAAGGAAGAGAATGTTGCAAGGAGAAATTTTTAATGTGAATGCTACTAGAAGGGAAACAAACACACACAATTTTTCACCTAGGAATGAAGAAAGATGCAAGGAACCCTGAATGGGTCCCACCGGGCATGCCAAAATGTTTCACCTAATTTCTTAGTTTTTAGAAGTACTTGACGAAACAGATAAGGTAAAGGTGGTAAGAGGAATACCTATTTTGGGATGGTTGAAGGTTGTATGTGTGTGTATCTGAATTCTAAATCAAAGTGATTGTGAGACCTTCCTTTTGGCTAGGAGGAACTACTTGTATAAGAACCAAAACAAGACCACAAAAGAGAGTTAAACAATATATGTAGTGGACTGCCTAGCATATGCTAGATCCTGGAAGTGCGATACTTCCTAGATGGTTGTCAATCCACTGTTTAAAATAATTCAATGCTGAAATAAAGTAAATATTGTCCTACTATAGTTTAATATGATTTAGGCATCTCATACAAAATGCAATAGGTTAGATCTAATCTAACGGGCTAGGCTAGAAGGAGATCCAAAGGTCAAGTAGGTTGGTTATAGGTGAATCAGAGCTAAGCTGCTAGGTTAGATATAGATCTCGAAGGTCAAACAAGTGTTCAAGTAGGTATATGTCAAACAAAAATGAGGTTAAGTTAGATGTGGGTCACAAACAGTGGTTATTCAGGAGAGATCAGGTGAGACAAATACCGACCATGGTTTCATAAAGCGATGACCGTTTCACCTAATGGTGACGGTTAGAGAGAATTGATGACGGTTAAGTTGGGGTGGTGGAATCACACAAGATCTGGGTTTTTAGAGTTTTGGGGAAAAAGTGGAGTGGATAGAAGACGGGGATTGATCACAAAGGGGGTGTAGATATGTTGTGAAGGTTTGAGACTGCGAGGAGGTCAAATAGAAAATTGGGCCAAGTATTAAGATGAATAGGTATGGAAGGTGGTCAGTAACTAGAGAGAGGGAATGGAGAGAGGATAAAATACTAGGTTCCTTTACCACAAATACTACAGATGATAATAAGAAAATGAAATATATGGAAGGAGGATACTTACTCTTACGCGTGAGGTACAGGTCTGAAGAATAATGAAGAAGTTGCTATGTTGGAGGATGCTAGGAAGAAATTTTCACTGTTGTGCTAGTGTATTTGGTTTACTTTTGTTGATCAAAAATCAATATTTGTTTTGTTGTCATGTCTAAAGAGATCGAACTCAAGATCAGAAGTTTTTCAACCCGTATTACAAAGCTATAGATGGGTCTAAATAGGCCATTTGGTCAATTCTAGTATAATGGCGTCAATTTAGGGAAAAGCCGACATCGATTTAGGGTGAACCAACATCGGTTTAGGTGAGATATCTCGGGTTGTTTAAAAATCACCTGGGAAGTTTCTCCGCTATTTGATAAGGGTCTCATCTTTTCCTCGGGGTGAAAACTGACCTTAGGAGGCTTTTAAATGTGAGGTGAGGGGATGGGTCTAATGTTAGGTTCTATTTAGGACATTGGTTTAGGGTTTAGGTTAATGGGTCAAATGATGAGGGTGGTTAGGTGAAGTGCATTTAATAAAGGCAATTATATTAAATAGATGTGTGAGGGTAATGAATTAATTTAATGTAAATAATTAAATTAATGTGTGTGTGGGTAAAAGGTCATTAACTTAATTAAATTAATTAAATTAATATGTATGGAGATAAATGGCATTAATTTAATTAAAGTAATTAAATTAAAATGTGTGGGGTACAGGAGGTAGGTGATAAGGTGTTGAGGATGAGGAAATGATTATAGGGCTGCAGTAGGGGACCAAGGTGATTACGACATGATTTCGGTGTCTACATTTTCCCCTTTTTGTTGCGTAGCTTGTATTGGTAAGTGACGCTAACAAAAATAAGATATGGTTTCCCCATGTGTGGGTGAAGGTGATCCCCTAAAACCATGAATTGATGAGGTGACAGGTTTGATAAAATTAGATGCGAAGAAGAATGGGGAAAAATGGGGAAAATGGGGTAAAGGGAAAATCAGACATATAGGTAAACGGGCCAAGGTCAAAGGTAGGGGTAGTTTAACGCACACACACGTATAAAATGTGACACGGTACTAGGTTGAAGAGCTTGTAAACTCTACATTGTCTAAGGTCGATAGGTTTGTCCAAACAAGGTTGAAGTGATTTCGGTATCCAAGGTATAGGATATGGTCAGGAAACATGACGTAGGTTAGGTGCAGGAATGTTTAGGTGTGTTATGGTACACCAAAGGTAGTTTCAGGATAAATGTTCACGGTAATAGGCTAGGTAAGGTCATTAGGTCAATCAACACAAGTAATAGTGCCATAAGGTATATCAAGCACATTGGTTCAAAGGTCACTAGCGATGGTCCAAGTCCAAATATCTAGGTCACCGCATGGGTAAGGCCGAGGTAGGGGTAAAATAAGAAGTCTTCAACGCTGACGAGGTGAGGTTGAAGAAGGTGGAGGGCCAGAGGGGAAGGTAAAGTGGTCCAGGTAGGTGTAGGGGAGGTAAAACAAAGAAGAGGTAAGGAAAATGAGGTTAATGTGAGAGTAATGAGTATGCAGGGTAACCGAAGCGGTGGTCCAGTATGAACCGATGATGGTGGAGAGGAACCGACGGTGGTTGGCTAGGGCAATAGAATGGCATCGGTCAAGGGTTAACCGATGTCGATTGAGTCGGGTAGGGTATAAAAAGTGGAAAACCCACGTTTTAAAATTCATTTGTGCATTGTTAAAAAGAAGAAAAGGACAAGAAGAGAGAAAAGAGGAAGAGGACAAAAAGTACGAGAGAGATTGCTTGGTGAGCCCGTAGGCAAGATTGGTTGAGTGAGAGGTGGGGCGGTGAGATTGGATTGATTGGTGGAGAGATTTGGAGGATTTTCTTGGATGGCAGAGGTCAGAGAGGGATTGGGAGGAGTAGCACGGAGGCCGAAGGTTCCACCACGATGGCGGCGGCGAGATCGAGTAGGATTTGAACTTGTGTTATTGATTTTGAGTTAATTTGGCTAAAATATATAAAAATGTTTTAAATGGGGTTGGGGGGGTAAGAAATTTGAAAATAAGGGAAAAATGGGGAAATAGGAATGGGGAAGGGTAGGGTGTAGAGTAAAAGGATATTATAGGAATAATTAGGGGTATAAGGAGGGGTTGAAGCATGTAGAAGGAGTAGGAAGGGAAAAATTACGGTTGGAAGTTGTGGGTGGGTGGCATGACAATGACCGACGCGTCGGTCGGCGTGTGGCCAACCTTGGTGGGTAGTGATCGGTATCGGTCATAAGAACAGTGACCGATGCCGGGGGAGACCATGGTGGTCGAGGATAACAGGTTGGTCAACCTAAGGTTAAGTTGGGACAAAAAAGGGAATAGAGTAAGGGTAGGGTGGGAAGGATTAGGTGAGAGGGAAAAGGGTTAAGGGAGACGGGAAGGGTTTAGGGTGGCTTGGGTGAGGGGTAGGGTAGATAGTTTCGGTGGATGGGTTTGGGTAGGTTTGGGTGAGGGTTAGGGTAGATAGGTTTGGGTAGATGGGTTTGGGTAGGTTTGGGTGAGGGTTAGGGTAGATAGGTTTAGGTAGATGGGTTTGGGTAGGTTTGGGTGAGGGTTAGGGTAGATTGGAAAGGATGAGGTGAGAAGGAAAAGGGTTAAGGGAGATAGGAAGGGGTTAGGGTGGGTTGGGTGAGGGTAGGGTAGATAGTTTCGGGTGGATGGGTTTGGGTAGGTTTGGGTGAGGGTTAGGGTAGATAGGTAGGGTAGATGGGTTTGGGTAGGTTGGATTAGTGACAAGGCCAATGGGATGGGGGTGGGGAAAGAGATTAGGTCGGGATGTGGGGTAAAATAGGGTAAGTTGGGAAGGTGTACTAATACATTGTTCTTGTGGGATGCGGAGTGCGAGGGACGAGCCGAAATGAGGGCCTAGGTGCCATCCTTATTATGACAGTACGAGTGAGCACAACGTAGGAGGAGTGGTAGCATGTTGCAGAGGTGGGGTTGATAGGGGTGAGGTGCTACCAACATGTAGTCTAGGAGGTGAGTCTGATGGTTGCCCTCATCGATAGATGGGACTCGGTAACCAACACCTTCTATATGCTGATGGGTGAGATGACAATCACCCTGGAGGATGTCTAGAGGATCCTATGGTTTCCCATATTGGGGCCCGGAGTTTATTCTATCTCTTCAGAGGCATCTGAGGAGCTACTAGCACCTATTTTTGGTGAGGTGTAGTCAGACTTGACATTCCATAGTGCTAGCATGAGCTATGGAGCGATGTATAAAGCTCATCCAGAGGAGATGAGGTTAGTGGTACTCTTGATGGAAGTAGTGTGTTGCTTCACACTACCGGATGTAGAGGGTGGGAGATTCTTGAGGTCACTGATGGGAGTCCTTCATGACATGGTGATACAGTGGACATGGTTCACATGGGCACCTGCATTGCTGATGTAGGTATATAGAGAGCTATAGGCCTATGGGTAGCTCAATGAGGTTCGAGAATCAACTGCATCATACTACAAAATTGTTGGGCTTATGAGCACATTGTTTGTGTTCAACCGGTGGGGATGCCTCAGGCAAATTCATTCCCACAAATATTTTTGAGAGTTGGAGTACAGGTGGTGTGTACCGGCAATGGGAGAGGCCAAAGCGGTGCGAGCTACTCATGATGTAGCTTACTATAGGAGTTTGTTGGAGGGGTTATGCAGGGTGGACATCATTTGGAGGCCGTATGTGGGCTTCCCGACATACGAGCAGATGGCCTGAGTTAGATGGGCTACAACTATATCCGTGGATAGAGGGAGGAGAGCATGAGAGAATACCCATAGAGTGGGTTAAGTGCCGATTCGGAGTTAGTCTAGGATGTACTACCACCCTTTCCCAAGATCAAGAGAGATGATGTGGAGAGGCATATGTCTCCACCATGACCCACAAAGTGCCAACTAGACAGGAGGAGCAGCTAGTAGATACATAGATTGATGAAGATGGGGTTATAAATGGGTACGAGCAATGGTGGGTGGCATAATTACGAGTAGTACCACTTAGGCCAAGCGCAGCCGGAATACCCGTTGAATGTTGAGAGGGCGTGCGCGTACCGTAGAGAGAGATCAGATCGATTGCAAAGAACTCCTTTTTGTCTGGGAAGGACTACCTGCAAGTAAGAATACAAGACCACCAGATTCTAATTAGACAATAAATGAGGGAACTGCCTTGGGCCCAGGAAGTATTAAACTTCCTTTCGAAGGTGGTCAGTTCCCCTGCTAATATGAATTAACACAAATTATTGCAAATTACAATTTAATTACCTTGTTAAAACAATAGAGGAAAGGGCTAGTTTTGGTTTTGAATCACAGTGACCGATGCCGGTCACTATCACCGGTACCGGTTTCTGCTAACCGATATCGGTAGGGGCAGTGGTTTAGGGGCTTTTAGTGAAGGTTGGCTATAAGGTGGCTATGGTGTTTATAAGGCTAGTAAATGATTGGGGATAGGTAATGGGGTGATGGAGAAGGCTCAGAGGGTATGGGAGCTGTTCTTGGGGTAGTGTAGGGGTAGAGGAATGATAGTTAGATGGAGGGTGTTACCGGGTAGTAGATCTAGGAATAGACTTGTAATTACTGTGATTCAGAAATCCAAGAAATGTTATTAAAAGAACGTATAAGACACTACTTACTAGTTCCTGATGAAGATACAGGTCCAAGGACTGTGATGACGAAGGCAGGATTCAGGTAGGATGATCTGACAATCCAAGATGAGCTATCTTCTCTCCCAATGCTTGGATGAGTGTCACCGGGGCTCGGTTACTCAGTTGCAGTCTTGGGCTTGATGTCCTTCTCTGCAAACTCCTCTCTTTCCTTCACTTGTCTCTGCTCGGCCAAGTGAATTCCCGATCCTTCCAATGAATTCCCAGGTTCCAGATCCTTTGTTTTTGGTTGGGGGAGGTCATTTACAGGGAACCGATGGTGGTTACGTAACCGACGGCGGTCGAGTAGGAACCGATATCGGTTAAGTCAAAGTGAGCTATTTTTAGTAAAATAGCCAACTTTCCCTCCTTTTCTCCCGAGGAATTAGTTGTGGGCTTGGTCAAGTCATTATTAGGTTGATTTTGGTGTGGGTGAGGAGTAATTAGTCATGGGTGTGGATGTAGACCAAGTTATAGGTCTTAATTAGGTTAGTTTAGGGTTAGGACTAGGTCATGATGAGGTGGAAAAATGAGGTGGCAGGTTTGGAGATGTGGATTTATTAATTATAAGGTAATTAATAAATAATTGTGTAAGGTTTAGGTGATGAGGCTAGGTTGCGAAATGAGATGCGGGGCACGGGGGGTCGTAAGACACAAATTTGGTGTCTACATTAGCCCCTTGTTGTCGTGTAGCTTGTCTTGTAAAGCTGCACTGACAATAATAAGAAGTGGTTACTCCTGTTAAGGGTATAGGTAATCCCCCTCAAATCTATCATAGATTGAGGTAACGTGAAATCAGGGATAGGGTTGATAAAGGGTAAATGGTGTTGAGATGATGGTAAGATGGTGGGGTAAGTTCAAGGAAGCAGACGCACGTTGAAATGCAGTAGTGTGACCAGGGTACATGATTTGAAGAGCAAACAAGCAATTCATAGGCAAAGGTCGATAGTTTATCCAAACAAGGGTGATATAATCCTGGTATCCAAGGCATAGGAAGTAGCTCCAGGGGATATAACGGGTAAGGTACAGGAACGTTTAGGCATGTTCGGCAGTACCAAATGGTTGGTTTGGTTGAGATAAACGTCACGGTCTCGGTCTAGGCAAAGTTGGTCGACTGATCAAGTCAAGTACCCTAATCATGCTAAAACATGAACAAGTGAGCTCGATTGAACAAAAGGTTACATGATGGGTGGATAAAATTGTAATTTGTTGGTTTTGGGTGAGGTATTTAATTGGTGCGGCCTTGGGGTCGGGCGATTGATTAGTGAGGGCCATGGGTCGGGCCTGATTGGTTGGTTGCGGCCTTGGGTCGGGCCAAATGGTTGGTCGCGCCTCGGGTCGGGCCAAATGGTTGGTGCGGCCTCGGGTGGGCAAATGGTTGGTTGCGGCCTTGGGTCGGGCTCGAATGGTTGGTTGCGGCCTTGGGTCGGGCCAAATGGTTGGTTGCGGCCTTGGGTCGGGCCCGATGCGGCCTTGGGTCGGCCTTCGGGTCGGTCGGCCTTGGGGGTCGCCAAATGGTTGGTTGGCCCGGGTCGGGCCAAATGGTGGTGGCCTGGTCGGGCCAAATGGTTGGTTGCGGCCTTGGGTCGGGCCAAATGGTTGGTTGCGGCCTTGGGTCGGGCCTGGTTGGTTGGGTGCGGCCGTGAATGTGGCCAATGAAGTCAAAAAAGGCTATTTAGCAAAGGAGGGTATAGGTGATGTGGTGAGAAAGGGAGATTGGTGAATAAGGGTAGAAATTTTGGTAAAATAGGGATTAAACCGATATCGGTTAGCTATGACCGGTATCGGCTAGATGACCGATATCGTATTTTTAGGGCACAATATAACCGATATCGGTTATAGGTCAAAAACCTATAAAAAGAAAAATACGGCCTGTCATTGTCACATTGTCAATTTGAAAACCAAATTTAGTTGTCTGAGGTGTTTTAGTGATATTGTTGAGTTTTCGGCTGAGGTGGCATTATTTGAGTGGAGAAGTGAGTGGTTGGTAGACCCCAGTGAGTAGGAGGTAGAATTTGATTGGTGGAGAACCCAGCTGAGGAGATTTGGAGCCATGGCACAGCCAGGAGGAGCAGGAGGTGCTGGACCAGCTGGACCACCACCACCTATCCCACCACGACGACGTGTAGTCATACCGGTAGGCTCTGAGCTCTTACCTTTGTGAATTTAATGAGTTTAAGCTAGATGTGGGTTTTGGGTAGGAATCCAAGTTTTGAATAAAATAATGAATAAATTGAAGTTATTTGAAAAATGGAGTGGGTAGGTAGGTTAGTTAGGTCAAGGCGGTAGGGTGGGTAGGTTTTTAGGGTTTTTCAATGGGTAAAAGGGTAGAAATAGGCAAAAATGGGTTTTTGGGGGCCGCGTCGGGTTTGGCTCCGGCCGTGGACAGTGACCGATGTCGGTCCCTAGGCGACCGACATCGGTCACAAAATTTTTAGGCAAAGTGGGTTGTGGGTAGACCGGCGTCGGTCGTATGTCGACCGCGCCGGTGTATATCAAGTGCTATAGGGGACCGGTGCCGGTCAAGGGTGACCGGTACCGGTCATTAGTTAGGTTTATTTTTGTTTTGTTTTTTGTTGGTGTTTGTGTTTTGTTTTTTGTTGTTTGTTGTTTGTGTTTTGTTTTGTTTGTTGTTGTTTAGGGTGAAGAGGGAGGGGGTAGAGTTGATAGGAAAGGTGATGGGGGGGGAAATGGGGTGGTTGTGTGGTTGGTTTGGTTAGGATAGATTAAGTGTTGCGTATGAATTAGGAGGTGTTAAATTGGTAGGGGCATAGTTAGATGGCGAGAGTAGATCTGGGTGATTGGTAGGGTGTGAGATAAGGAAAGGGGATATCGTAGATGTTTTAGGGTAAGATAGGTGGGTGTAGATGTGTGTTATAGAGTCGGGGTGTGGTCGGGAGGGTAAAAGGGGGTATAGAGGGTTAAAGGAGTTGTTTTTGTAAAGGGTAGGTCTAATGAAGTGGGTTGTTTTTGCAGGCACGTCAGCAGCTTACGATGCGGGATCGGATGCCCCCGCTATTGAGACGGATGCGGCCACATGTGTCCGCAGTGCAGTGGGCCATTATGCGCGAGGTGGGACTCGGTGAGTCCAGCGGTATAGGGCTGTGGATAGGGACCACAGCCTTATGGTTGCCCTCATCGAGAGATGGGATCCGGCAACCAATGTTTTCCATCTCCCTACCGGAGAGATGACTATTACCCTGGAGGATGTATATCACATCCTGAGACTGCCGATCGTAGGGGAGGTAGTATTCCAGGTAGATGCGAGAGATGGCTATGGACAATATTCTTTAGGTATTTGGGGATGCAGCCGCATTATTGACTTATCACAACAGTGAGCATTGCCTATGGGGACATGTATCGCACCCACAGACATGAGACACGGCTTGCCGTGTTGATGATGATAGGTATCACATGCTTCGCCCTCCCAGACTCAGAGGGAGGCCGCTTCCCATGGGCTTTGATGGGAGTGCTGCACGAGATGGTGGAGGAGCATACGTGTTATGCCTGGGCACCAGTATATCTGGTGCAGCTATACAGAGAGCTGTGGGGTTATCGCCGGATGAGGTGATTTGGGATTTGCTCCACATTTTTGTTACACTGCTGGGCATATGAGCACATCATATGTATACGACCAGTAGGGCTGCCCCAGCAGCCAGGGCCACAGGTTATATATAGGTATGGCTTTCAGAGGTGGTTGGGGGTCGTGGGCCAGCCACGAGCGGTGCTCGCAGGACGGGATGTAGCTTACTACCGTCATATGCTAGAGGGCTTGACCACACTGGACATTGTATGGAGGCCCTACAGAGGCCATCAGCCCCGAGGAGGAGCCCGAGCACAGATGCGCTGGATCCAGTATACTTTCTGGATAGTAGGATGGAGGCCTGGAGAGCATGAGCGGATACCCCTAGAGAGGGTACGACGACAGTTGGGGCTGATGACAGGATGAGCCGCCTCCCTTCCCTCAGTACCGGAGGGATGATGTAGAGGCCCCACTACCTGCACCATAGCCCGTGGACCCAGATTGGGTAGCAGAGAGAGACCAGCGGATGATACAGTGGATGATGCCAGAGTGACAGGTGCTTTTTTGGTTTGGTGGGTAGGTCAGAGAGCAGCTAGGATAGCACAGCCCGCACAGCCAGATTTGGCGGCTGTTACAGCAGAGAGGGACCACCTCCTAGGAGTGTAGTTATTACAGGGGCTTAGCTGCTGCACACACATGCATAGATCGGGTATTACAGGGCAAAGCTTAGCTTAGCAGTGTGCTCAGCTGCAGCCCAGCACCACCAGTGATAACACCATGTGCAGCACACACACCAGTGTGCAGTAAGCACTGTGCACACTGCCACAGCACAGCACACAGCACAGTGCACAGTGCACCACCACAGCACAGGTGGGTGTACAGGGCAGGCAGGGGCCACCACTATTATTAGGAGTCGGGGGACCAGCCCCAGCAGCCATGGTGGCACGGGCCCGTTATATGGAGGCGAGAGCGGAGGCCCGGTATTATCAGGATGTCCTTGATGGTACCGGGGCTGACTATCAGCCATATGCGGCGCACAGAGCCGAGACCTCTCGGAGCCAGAGATCCAGGGGGGCGCAGCCACAGCCGGTGGGTCGGTGGGTCATGGAGGAGGAGGCGGAGCCAAAGACGTGGACCAGCAGGAGAGGGGCTGAGGGTGGTGGGGAGAGCTGAGACATCCCTGGAGCAGAGATGGGTGTTTTGTTTGTATATTGGATATAGGCACCGGTCTCATGAACCGGTTATTATATAGAGGCCTGCGTGCCCACATATGATTCATTTATTCATTCTTGTTGTATATACCGGCCTGCGAGCCGAGTACAGGTTGTAGAGTTGATACCGGCCTGCGAGCCGAGTATATTTTTGACATGAGAGACCGGCCTGCATGAGCCGAGTCGAGATTTTGACAGTGATAGCGGCCTGCGTGCCGGCTTTGTATTATTTTGAGATCACAGAGGCCCCCATGCAGGGCAAGTTGTATATTTGAAACATTGATATATATAGAGATGATGATTTTGATCCATGGTGTGTATAAAATGTTTTATGTGTTTTGTCGATGGTTTTTGAAATTTAATGTGTATAGATGATGAGTTAGATCCAAATGGTGTATATACTGATGGGTTTGATGTAGATATTGAAATGTCGTATGTATTTTGTTGATGGTTGTTTTATTGTAACTAGATGATGTTGATGAAATTGTGATGATATATTGATGTGATTTTGATGACAAATATTGATAATGGTGTCGTTTTGCAGGAAAAAGAGGTGGGTGCCACAAAAATTTGTAAAAAATAAAGAAAAGGCCCAGGTTTAAGAAAAAGGAGGCATGTGACCGATATCGGTTAGCTAACCGACGTCGGTAGATTGTGGACCGATATCGGTTAGGTAACCGATACCGGTTATGCCAAAACGAGCTTTTCTAAAAATAGAAAAGCTTGGGTGGAAACTTAAGGTCTTATTTTTAGAGTTCTTATTTTTAGAGTCATGCAACAAGTTAAATACGTGAATGCGACGCTGTTTGACGACTGATACAGGTAATTACATGAAAGAATTGAGTGATAAGGAGGAAAGAGACAGGTAAAGTGAGTGTGGGCTGAGATTAAGAAGGTAGAAAGGCAAGTTATATTTGAAGAGGGTGATGAACATGGCTGGACGAGGAGAAACATCCAAGCAGTAGGGACGAGAGGGAAGACAAGTTCCACCCCAAGCTGCTGCATCCCGAGAGGTAAACTATTTGGTTGTATTTTAATTCTTGCATGTTTTGATGAATAGGCTGAGAGAAGGTAAGAGGGTAGAGATGAGAAAAAAAAGGTGATAGGCAAGGGTTTGGGATAGAGTGAGTGTTATGGGGTAGGTAAGCAGGGTGTTCACGTATGTTTATAGGTATAGAGAGGAGTAAACGAGCAAAATAATTATCGTAGGTGGTGGTTTTAAGTAGGCTGTATAGGATTGACAGTGACCGATATCATTTAGAGATAACCGGTATCGGTTAGTAAACCGGTATAGTAAACCGGTATCGGTTATCTATAACCGATACCGGTTACTGTAGGAATTTCTAGAATGTGAAAAAACACTTGGGGATTTGATTTATTGAATGGTTGTGTGTCGTTTTGATGTATGCAGGCAGAGGCAGGGTTGAGGATGAATGATAGTGTGCCAACTTTGTTGTCACGAATCCGAGCGGATGTAACACCAGCTGAATGGGCATTGATAAACCATGTGGGGTTAAGTGGAATCCGCTATTATTCATGAATCGCACGCAATCATGCTATGTTGCAGGCGTTGATTGAGAGGTGGAATCCAGAAAAGAATACCTTCTATCTGCCAACAGGGGAGATGACAGTGACGTTGGAAGATGTGTTTAGAATTTTGAGGCTCCCAATTACAGGAAGACCAGTGTATCAGGCGTTGCCTAGTGCGGGGGGGGAGCGATAACAACAGTATTTGGTTCAGCTGCATGAGATTTGACACAGCGAGGTTTGACATTCACTTATGGTACAATGTATGCAACACACCCTGAGGAAACAAGGTTGGCAGTGGTATTAATGATAGCGGTGGGGTATTATGCATTACCGAGGGTGGAGGGGGGAAGATTTCCAAAAGCATTGATGAGTGTTATTTGGGAAATGATAGAAAGGAGCGTGACTTTTGCATGGGCACCCGCATATCTGGCGGAGTTATACAGGGGTTTATGGGCCTGCAGGTGAAAACACAGGATGACACTGGATTGTTCATACTTATTACATTGTTGGGCCTATGAGCACATTGTTTGTGTGTGACCGATAGGCCGACCCATCCAGTCGGGAGAGACAGGAGTGCAGAGGTTGGGATTCAGACGATGGGTCCAGACAGAACAAGAGGCGAGATCCCAGGCCGTGATAGATGACATCGAGTATTATAGGTAGGTATGGGAGATGGTGATGATTGCGGATATTTGTTGGAGACCTTACGGGAACTATATGGTGATGGAGCACATAGCTGAGGAGTTGAGGGGTGTAGAGCGATTGAGGTGGATCGCAGGGCACAGGCCAGGTGAGTACGAGAGGATTCCTCTAGATCGCGTGCGGTGACAATTTGGATTTGTTCAGGATATACCTATGGCTTATAGACCATACATGAGGATCGACGCCGAGGCAAGCATTCTCACCTCCCCGGCCAACACCTCCAGAAGGGCCAGAGGAGATAGCAGCCGATCGCAGGGTAATGGATGCAGGAGTGACAGAGGCCTATAGATTATGGTGGGTAGCAGAGCTGCGAGGTGTACGTGATCATCCTGACATAGCTGTGATTACAGTGGAGAGAGATCGTCTGCAGGGTTTAGTTCATCAGCTCCAAACGCGGGTGAATGAGACAACGGGATTGTTAGCGGTTGCAGAGTCACGAGTGGAGAGACTAGAGGCAAGATTCCTCCACGCGAGAGGACGTATTCGTATGTTACAGGAGATGTTGGCGGATCAGTGGGAGGAACCAATAGCAGTGGCACCTTTGAGGATGGAGAGGCCAAGTGAGTGGCATCGACGATCACGATCACCACCTGATTCGGGAGGAGGCGCAAGGGTCTAAGTGAATTTCATAAGAGTATAAGAATAAATAAGGATGCCGACCTGTGCGTCGATGATAGAGAAGATGTATTTGTTTAACATCTAAATAAAACTAAATATGTATGTTGATTTGAGTTATGATAATAATAAGAATGGTTGTGTTTTGAATGTTTTGTTTTGAAAAAGGATAAAGATGAATGTGAGCAAATAGAAATACACAAATAGATTTATATATACCACACATGATAGGTTATGGTAGGGGATGGTCGAGCTAACCTTGGGAGACCCCATGTCTCCTAAGTGCTGCCTACATAGCCCATTGCACAAAGCAAGGAGGGGCCTCAGACCGATGTAGTTCTCCCTTAGGACCAGGGAGAGGTGAATTCAGGCAATTTGTTTGTGGTTAGGCAATTTGTTGGTTGGTAAAAATATTGATATTGGTAGGGTAATGTTGTTGGTGTTAGTAAGGGATTGGCGATGTTGGTGTAGGTATAGGTGAAACGAAAGTTAGCTTACCCAAGTAGTAGGGAATCGTGTCCTGATTAAGGTCAACACACAATCCTAGAGTCGAGTAAAAGAGGCAAAAGTGTCCCGTAGTTGAGAAGAGCTAAACAAACCACATATTAACATAGGATGGGCTTGAATCCCTAGGTGCCTTGCATAGGTGAGAAGTCGATAGGTGAAAAGAGTCGTATAATCACAATATATCGGATATACGTCACGTCCCTTGAGTTTTGTTGTGTTGATGAATGGTGAGGTGAGGTGGCTGGTATGGTAGAGCTGGGGTGCAGAGAACTTATTATAAGGTGATTATTCTGACGAAAGAGAACCAAACCTAAATAGACAAGTCCATGACTCAAAAGTGCTTTGGAATACGCTTTTTATTTTTCTGGATATAGACTGATCAATGGGAAGTCCATAGGGGATATGTATTTTGTTGTTCTTGAGGTCTTCATGAAGCTGATCAATGCGAGAAGCTTCTGATAAAGGCTGACTTTGTATAGCTGTCCTTCAAGGGAGTAGTCTATTTATAGTAGCAGATGCAGTTTTTGTGTATAGTTGTCCTTCGAGGGAGCAGTCTATTTATAATAGTAGAAGTGACTTTGCACATAGCTATCCTTCGAGGGAGCAGTCTATGTATAACTTAGAGGTCTAGATGTCCGTTTGGCATGAAGCATCTAGTTTTGTAGGAAGTTTGACTCAAGAATATCCCATAAGTGTACAATTGAGAACATGTTATTTTGATACTTTTAAGTCATGGACCAGACTAAAAAGGGGAAGGCATCTTTAAGAGGAGGTAATGACCAAACCACGTGAGCTTGATTCTATTTTGAGATGCATGGAACAAAAGTGTATGAGGTAGTAAATGAGCTCAAGGGACGAGCGCAAGGTAGATAAGAAGTGATATAACACTAAATTCAATAGTAGAATGGTCGAAGATGCAAGGCATTAAGGGGTTCAGGCTCAGGTTTACCATTAAGTGAAGCTAAATGGTAAGTGCCTGATCCATAAGTATGAGTGATAATGTAGGGCCCAATCCAATTAGGAGCAAATTTTCCACGTTTGCTCTTTTCTAGTTTGGTTACATGTTGATTCTCTTTGAGGACAAGATCACCAACCTTAAAGGTACGCTCATGGAGTCACTTATCATAAGCACGCTTGATGCGTTTTTGATAGATTTGAAGGTGGTCAAGAGCTGTAAGACGACGCTCGTCAAGAAGCTCCAATTGGGCTAACCGCTCTTGGTGGAAATCATCATTGGTGAGAATATCCTGAAGAGATATTCTTAGGGAGGGTATTTGTATTTCGAGAGGCAAGACAGCCTCGGTACCATATACCAAAGAGAATGGGGTGGCATTAGTGGAGGTGCGAATGCTAGTCCGATAAGCCCAAAGGGCAAAGGGGATGTGATCAGGCCAATTGCTTCCAGAATCGTTAACAACTTTCATGAGGATTTTGGTTAGGGTTTTATTAGAAGATTCGGCTTGACCATTTGCTTGTGGATAGTAAGGTGATGAGAAGCTAAGTTTGATACCAAAGTTGTCACAAAGGTCTTGTAACAACTTATTTTTGAAAGATTTTCCATTATCTGTTATCAGGCGATGAGGAACGCCAAAACGACAGATAATGTGATGGTTAATGAATTCGATGATTTTTTCTTTTTTGGTTGAAATGAGTGGAATGGCTTCCACCCATTTAGTGTAATATTCGGTTGCTGTGATTATCCAATGGTGACGTTGCGAAGATGGTGGGTGAATCTCACCAATAAGGTCTAAACCCCATTGTGAGAAAGGCCAAAGATCTCGTGCGACCTGTAGCGGATGGCTAGGAGTATGTTGAAGGTTGGCATGTTGTTGACACATAACACAATGCTTAACATATTTGTAGCAGTCGTTATTAAGAGTAGGCCAATAATAGCCTAGGCGAAGGATTCGTTTGGCCACGGCAAGGCCACTAAAATGTCCACCACAAATACCGTCGTGGACTTGTTGGATGGTATAGGTGACCTCCGCACCGGTTAGACATCGAAGGAGGATGCCATCAAAGCCACGTTTATAGAGGAGTCCCCCCATGATGACATAATGAGAAACACTTTTAAGAAAAGCACGTTTTCCGTTACTAGTAAGGTCAGGTGGGAGAACAGAGGTTGTAAGGTAGTCGTGAAATTGGTGATACCAGGTATCCTGTGAATTAGCAGACACATTATTTATCATACAAACATCCGGGGCTGAGTAAGATGGGGCAAAGAGTTGTTGGACCAAGACGAATATGTCAGAGTCAGTTGGTGAGGTAGGAATTTGCGAGGCTAAGCAAGCCATAGTATCCGCAAATTTGTTAGTGGAGCGGGGAATGGTTTGGATAGAATAATGAGTAAATAAGGTCAAAAGTGAATCCACGTAATGTTTGTACTTTTGAAGTTCCTCATTTTTACATTGGTAGATGCCCATAACTTGATTGACTACCAATTGAGAGTCACCGAAAATATTGATAGATTTGACACCTAAGTGTAACGCAACCTGGAGACCCAAAACAAGGGCCTCGTATTCCGTTGTATTATTAGTGCAGGGGAAATCGAGCCGGAAGGAAAGAGGCATAGGCTCAAGTCAAGAGGAATGAGAACAACGCCGGCTCCTCCACCGCGCTGGCATTTGGATCCATCGAAGAAGAGGGTCATTGGATACGACTCCTCACTGAGTGAAAGAGTGGCGATGAGTTCGTCGGGGAAATTAAAATTGGTAAATTGTTCCCCAGGTAAAGGGGCTTCCGCGAGTTGGTCTGCAATAGTTTGTCCTTTTATTGATTTCTGGTGTACAAATTCAAGGTCGAGGTCGGCAAGGAGCATAAGCCATCGGGTGATGCGTTGGTTTAGATGTGGTTTGGCATACATATAATGAATGGGGTCCGCGTTGGTGATGACAAAAGTTTTGTGATTCAGGAGGTAGTGTCGGAGTTTGGTGGCTACGAATGATAGGGCTAGGCACAACTTTTCTACATGTGTATACCTAGTCTCGTAATCCACGAGAGTACGACTTATGTAATAAATGGCTTGTTCTCGATGCTCGGAGTCACGATGTGTGAGCATGGCTCCTACAACATGGTCGGTGGCAAAAAGGTAAAGGTAGAAAGGGTGATCGTCCTGAGGTGGGATAAGCACAGGTGGCTGCAAGAGATAGGCTTTGAGAGCCTCAAAGGCTTGGTGGCACTCTTCGCTCCATTGAAAGACAATGTCCTTTTTAAGGAGGTGATGGAAAGGTTGACATCGATCCGAGAGTTGGGAGATGAAACGCCGGATAGATTGGAGTTTACCTTGCAAACTACGCAATTGTTTGAGGTTAGTAGGTGGGGGCATTTCTAGGATAGCTTTGACTTTAGCTGGATCGACCTCGATGCCACGCAAAGAGATGATAAAACCAAGAAGTTTTCCCAAAAGGACACCAAAGACACATTTCTTTGGTTGAAGACGAACACAATATTGTAACAGGTGATCGAAAATAATGGTTAAAACATCGAGATGTTCACTGCGATGTTTAGATTTTCCAAGAAGATCATCGACATAATCCTCAAGGATAGTGTGCATAATGTCATGAAAAATGTAAGTCATAGCCCGCTGGTAGGTCGCACCAGCATTCTTAAGGCCAAATGGCATGACACGATAACAGAAGGTTCCCCAAGGAGTTATGAAGGTAGTTTTATGTTGATCGGCCGGGGCTACCAAAATTTGATTGTATCCCGAGAAGCCATCCATGAGAGAAAGCATCTCATGGCCCGCAGTGAGATCAACAAGTTGATCAATACTTGGGAGGGGGAAGTCATCCTTTGGGCAAGCGAGGTTAAGGTCCGGAAATCCATACATATCCGAAGTCCCCCGTTGCTTTAGTAATAGGTACGATGTTAGAGATCCATTGAGGATAGTCAATAGGTAAGATGAAGGAAACAGAAAGGAGTCGTTGAAGCTCTTCTTTGACCAAGAGGGCAATGCGTGGATGCATTTTTCTCAGTTTCTGTTTAACTGGTTTGGCATCGGGTTTTAGGGTAATGTTATGGACAGCAATGTCAGGATCAATTCCTGGCATGTCAGCGTAGGACCAAGCGAAAGCTTGGTTGCGGGCATGGAGAAAGGTAGTAAAGGCGGCTTGTTCTGATGCATTAAGAGATTGTCGATCTTCACAATGTGAGGATCATCCTCTGGTGTGGATGTTGATTTCTATAGTCGACTCATTCAACATGGTTTGAGTTTCAGATGGTAAGGCGCGTTGAATATAAGAGTCGTCCGCACCAAGGTAAGTGAGGATGGAGTCGTCATCCTGGCACTCAACAACATTAATTGAAGGTGAATCCTCTTCGATCATGTCTGGATATAGAAGGGGAAGAGAAGATGGGTCCTCATTATCACGTTGATAAGTGAGAGGACCCAGGAAGATAGCGTTTATGAAAAAAAAAAGTTAGGAGGGATAGATTCAGGGTCTATCGACTCTGTGGGTGATGATGGCAAAATGGGTGATGATGGTTTGGTAGGGGTGACGTCGTCATCTTCCAGGATACAACTGACATGAGGTTTCTTTGGTGTAAGTGTTTCAGAAATCCAAGACCACTACGATCTTTGTGTTTGCGTGTAGTCATGGGAATGATTGTATGTCGGCCTTGTTCATAAAGACCAAAACCAAAACCTTTCCAAGCACAATGAGTCAAGAAGGTGAGGGCGAAACGACGATTTTTAGGTATTGAAAATCAGATTGGAAGGGAACCACACCAAGGGGAGGTTCAGGGGTAACAGAGGATGTGTCGACACCCCCATACGTTAGGTTGGTGTGGCAATTAGGTGGTCCGTAGGAGATTACCTCCCCCACACGACGGTCGTAGGTAGGATGCGCATGTAACTGTCCGTACTCCTGTGGGGTATGGAAAGAGCTAACGTTATATAGGTGATACTCCCCCAGCGTAAGGCATTGAAAAACATCTACTAAGGGGTCTGAGGTTGGGATGTTGTCCGCGGGAAAGGAAGTGGTATTTGCGATGGCGGTTTCATTGGTTGAAGGTGTGTAGGTGGTTGAGGTGGATGGTAGAGGTGTGGTTGAAGTGGATGGTTGGGTTGGATGAATGGGTGTCTTGACTGGTACAAGCACATCATTAGGGTGATATAACATATTGCAGGTTTTGAAGGGGGGAGGATCAGCTTTTACGGTATAGGACTTCCCCTCGTACTCAAATTTTATGCATCTATGTAAGGTGGAGGGAATGCATCCCATAGCCCGGATCCAAGGGCGGCCTAACAACATGTTGTATTGGAATTCTCCTCAAGGACATAGAAGAGTTCGGGTAAGGTACGTGGCCCTACACGAATGTTAAGGATCACAGTGCCTAAGGTAGAAGTAATAGCATCGTTGAATGAACGCAGCATGGTGGGGTTGGCACACATGCAGCTAGAGGGGATATTCATTTGTTGAAAGGCTTTGGAAGAGATGATGTTTAGGCTAGCGCCCCCATCAATCATAACACACGACACCCGAATGTCCCGGACGTAAGCTGAGATGAAAAGAGCGGGGTCAGGATCTTCTGCACCAAAGTCAACAATTTCATCTTCGGAGAAACTGACAGCAGCGGTTTGTTGTACAGGGACGGAAGTGGTAGATTGTTTGGTGAGAGAGGCAACGTGGTTGGGTGTTAAGATGGAGGTAACGGGCAAGGTTTCGTTAGGTAAGACCTCTATCCCTTGAAGGATTTCAACAAGAGCTTGGCGATGAGATTCAGAGGTCTGAATGAGATCATATAGTGTCATTTTTACAGGTGATTGGTGAAGTTGTTTGATCATGGTTCGGTGGGAAACTCCATTAGAGACGGGGTAGGCAGGTCCACGAATAACCACTTTAGGTGGTGGTGCGATCGGGATGGTGGACGGAGAAAGAGAGGCCGCAGGTGTGCTTTCTTTAGCTTTCCCATTGTTTTTCTACCTCGAGTAGCAACACTAATCATGTTGATCTCGTGAACACGAGAGGAGGAAGATGGTAGGGATAAGTCATGGTCTTCGAGCGGTGGGGTTGTAATAATGATAGATCTTGGTGAGGCGGGGACAGGTGGTATAGGAGAGGGGATTGAAGCTAAAGGTCTCTCCCTTTGTAAGTTGTCTTTCTTAACCTTTCTATCCGAGAGAGGTGACTGATGAAGTATGGCTTTCAAAGCTTTGCATCCCTCTACATCATGTCCTGGTGTGCGGTGGTAAGCGCAGATTTTAGACTCATCATAACCTATAGGTCGAGGTTTAGATGGATCATAGGGTCTAAGTGGGGGTAGGGAAATGGTCGCATTCTCCACCAACATAGCAAGGATTTTGGCGTAAGACCCTTTGAGCGGGTCAAAGTCAGAGGAAGATGAGGCTATTGACTGGGTAGGTTTCGGTAATGACTGGGTATGGTTGATTTGTATACGGGTGGTGGCTTAGCCAAGGGGTTTTGATAATTGGATTTAACTACACGTGACTTCTTTGGCAAGAAGTTATGTTTAATTTGGTCGAGATGACGTGGTAGCGAAAAAACATGGAGAAAGAGGAGTGACAGTAAACAAATCCTTTGATGATGGAGTTTGTTTAGGGTTGATAGGTGGACAGGATACTTGGGGTGACGGTGTTGATATACCCTTGGATCTTTGTATGGGTGCAGAAGGTGTAGGTCGTTTTAAAGAAAACGCAGGAGGTATGATGTATTGATGCAAGGTGGAGGGATGAGGTCCCAATATAGAAGGTAGGTGTGACGGTGATGGTTTTAGTTGTGATAGAGACATAGGTTGGATTTGAGGAGATTGGGTCTGTCTCCTAAGTGGATGGACGGCTTTACTTTTGGATAAATCTAACCGTTTAGGTGGGTGTGTTAGACTGGGTATTGGTGAGGTCCCAAGCGTAGGGGAAGGTTTGGTTAGGTCAATAGAGGTGGATGAGGTATTTGGTAGAGATGAGGGGGGTGAAGATGAGGACATAGGCATTTTAAGCTTTTGTAAACACTTCGGGTATATGGTAGAGGCGTCTGGATCGGTCATCTGCATTTGAGTAGAATATGGTGTACTCAAACGTTCCCATAGGACTCGTCTATCTTCTGAGGGGTGACAATCCTCACGTGTAAATAGGAACTTTTGTATGGAAGAAAGGTGGGTTGTGATTCCGGTCCACTGTGGGTGTGATACAGGGGGTAAATGAGGTACTGTATCAATGGGCGTTAAGAGGTCAACCGGTCACTGAAAAGATTTAGGCGATGAAGAACTAATAGGTAGGAGGGCATGTTTGAGAGGATCCGTCATGATTAAAGAATTTGGTGATGTCGGTTCGAGGGTTTCGTCTAAGGATGAAAAAAAGTGGCGAGCCTTCCTCTTGTACAACAAGAGTGGTAGAAGGAGATGTTTGGGAAATAGATAAGTTAGATAACATCCGCTCACAGTCTTGCAAGGATGTGGTGTAAGAAGGCTCATCTGTGAGAAGAGAACTCTGGGTGGTTAATTCCTTTATGGGTAAAGGAACGGCAAGGATTTCATCTTGTCTTAATGGTGGTGAAGGGGGTTCGGGTTCCTGTGTTAGTGAAGAGGCTTGATTCAGAATTTTCGATAGAGGCTTTTGGTTGGGAGTCGAAGACTGCATGGATTTCATGAACACTCTCCTCGGCTAAGATATCTGGTTTATGTTACTGTTAGATGAGTGGTTCGGGAATGGTTTGTTGAAGATTTTCAAATTTCGGTTAGCAGGGGCATTAGGATTATCGAGGGCTATATCCCCTACATCAACCATTTCCTGCACTATGTTTTTCAACATCTTGCAGTTTTCATGACTGTGTCCCTTCACGCGGTGGAAGTTACAGAAGTCATTTTCTTTGTACCAAGAAGGTATAGCATGGGTGGAATCAAACCCGGAGTGAGGTTTAACAGGAGGTAAGGTAATAGCTCCTGCTTTGAGCAATTTTTCCAATATCACACCATAAGTTTCTCCCAAGGGAGTGTAATTGATGGGCTCGGCTTTATACTTATAGGTGGTTTTTGGCGGGGTATTAGACGGTGCTTGGGATTTGACCATCACCGCATGGACAGCTCCTTTTGATTTCGAAGCAGTCGATGCGTGAGAATTGGTGGTGTTAGGTTTGTTGGTGGAGTCTTGGGTTCAGAAATTGGGGTTTTTGTTGCGCAACCACAATTTCTCTTCCTCTAAGGCTCGAATTTCTAGTTTTCGAGCCATAGTAAAGGCCTCGTCAAATGTGTGGAAAGTTTGAATTTGGAGGGTAGGAGAAATGTGCTTAGCGCAGGCCCGCGTAAAGAGTTCGATAAGTTCGGCTGAGGCAAGGCATAAGTAAGTTGGTTGATAAGGCCCCGCCATCGTCCAATGAAATCTGCGATAGATTCATCTTCAAATTGTCGGATGGCATAGAGGTCGGTGATAGATACTTTCTTAGCAATGTTAATGGAGAAATGATCCAAGAAAGATTGGGCTAATTGGTTAAAAGAGAAGATTGAGTGCTGGGTTAAAGCATTGTACCACTCCAAGGCGGGTCCTGATAAGGACATGGGAAAGGTGCGGAGTAGTAAGGCATCATCATGAGCAATCAGATAGCAGGCATGTCTAAATGATCGCAAATGTTGTTGAGGATCCTCCTTACTATTAAAATGAGTGAATTTTGGTAATTCCCATTGAGGAGGATATGAATGAAGGGGGACAGAAGGATGAATAGGCTCCCGACAAACTTGCTCGTATGTCAGGGTGCTATGGCTTCCGAAAAAGAAGCCTCCAGATTTTGCATTTTGTCCATCATTTGTTTGATTAAATCAGTGGTTGGATGAGATGATGGTGCGGTTGCCGTAAACGGAGGGGGATTGGGCCAAGGGCCACCACTAGACAATGGTGGGGTTAAATGTTGATAAGGTATTGAGGATGAATATGTTGAGGTGACCGAATAGGGATGTCCTATATAAGATGTTGAAGTCACCGGATACGTGTGTGGAAATGAAAAGGTGGGCGGAGCTTGAGAAGGAAAGCTTGTGTGAATAGGTGGCAGAGAGCAAGTTATGAAAGGAGCAGTCTGCGAGAGAGACGAGGTAGGAGCAGTTGGCGGTAATGATATGTGGGGCCCAGATTAACAAAAGGAAAGCCAATCTATGCCGTAAGAACCTCTGAAGTCACTGAGTTGGGTGACGGGGCTAAGGATGAAGAAGGCAAGGCGGAATTATCAGGTGGAGAGGGAGCTAAATGAGCGGCTATACTAATAGGCATACCAACAAGGAGTTGACCATCGGGTGTACGGTCAGGGGCATGAGACAAATAGTATTGTACAGCGCTAGGATTAGCGTCCAAAAATTTCACAAATTCCTTATCTCCTACAGGGATTTTGGGAACCTCGCTGGTGTCCGTAGGATTCCCCACAGGATGTGAAGGGGGTGATTCAGGCAAAGGCACGGAGCAGGCATGTGAAACCATGGCTGCAGCTTGTTTCAAGTGATAACAACCATGGACAAGAGTACACAGAGGGATGCAATCTATCAGGAACAGAAGCAACAACAAAGTGTTGGAATTGGTGGGTTGCTGGTTTTGGGAACTGTGAAAGACAGTAACCGATATCGGTCAGATAACCGATGTCGGTCAGGCTGTAGCCGGCGTCGGTAAGTTAACCGATGTCGGTATAATAGGACCGGTGTAAGAAGCTGTAGGAAGTTGCTGATTTGGGGTTAACAGTGCTTAGTATGCCTACCAAACTGTTCTGAAGTGATCACAGAAAACAGTGTATGACAGAGAAACAGAACAAAAAACAAGCAAGATGCACAAGCAAATTAACAGACTAAACCTAGGATTAGTTTTAATCACTTTGGGCTTATGCCTTAGATGCAAGATGATGTCAATCCTAAATAGAAGACTTAGGGGAAATGTCAAGTTTGTTTTGGCTTATAAAGTTACCTCAATCGGGCGGAGGAATACCACGGAAAAGGGGGGATGTTTGAGCTGTTGTGTTAATTATGATGTGATTCGGTATGTGTTGTGCAGTGAAAGTAAGATTAATTTCTTGTCAATACCGTGGATATCACCCCCACGTGTACGACCTGTTACTTAATCTATGTTCACTAGAATTGAAAACGGCAAGCAAGAATGTGATGCACGTGTTTTAAACCCAAATCGAAAATGATATTCGATGAAGCAAAGAAGATGACTTTCACTAATGCAAAGATGTGAAAGCAAGACAAATTCTTTTACAAAAATAACAGAATATCTTGTGAATATTTTAGAAGAAGAAAATAGCAAGTGTGCTCCCTATATGAAAGCAAGCAAGAAAGAAAGAAACCCAAAATGGGTCCCACCGGGCGTGCCAAAATGTTTCGCACAGAATGCTTCCATTCCTGGAATAGAGTTGCTTCTATCCTTTCATTCCTTTGAGAAACAGATAAGGGTTAGGGCTAGGAGGAATACCTGTTGAATGTTGAGAGGGTGTGCGCGTACCGTAGAGAGAGATCAGATCGATTGCAAAGAACTCCTTTTTGTCTGGGAAGGACTACCTGCAAGTAAGAATACAAGACCACCAGATTCTAATTAGACAATAAATGAGGGAACTGCCTTGGGCCCAGGAAGTATTAAACTTCCTTTCGAAGGTGGTCAGTTCCCCTGCTAATATGAATTAACACAAATTATTGCAAATTACAATTTAATTACCTTGTTAAAACAATAGAGGAAAGGGCTAGTTTTGGTTTTGAATCACAAAGTGACCGATGCGGTCACCATCTTTGTCACGTCTATCGTTTCGCTAACCGATATCGGTAGGGGCAGTGGTTTAGGGGCTTTTAGTGAAGGTTGGCTATAAGGTGGCTATGGTGTTTATAAGGCTAGTAAATGATTGGGGATAGGTAATGGGGTGATGGAGAAGGCTCAGAGGGTATGGGAGCTATTCTTGGGGTAGTGTAGGGGTAGAGGAATGATAGTTAGATGGAGGGTGTTACCGGGTAGTAGATCTAGGAATAGACTTGTAATTACTGTGATTCAGAAATCCAAGAAATGTTATTAAAAGAACGTATAAGACACTACTTACTAGTTCCTGATGAAGATACAGGTTCAAGGACTGTGATGATGAAGGCAGGATTCAGGTAGGATGATCTGACAATCCAAGATGAGCTATCTTCGCTCCCAATGCTTGGATGAGTGTCACTGGGCTCTGGTTACTCAGTTGCAGTCTTGGGCTTGATGTCCTTCTCTGCAAACTCCTCTCTTTCCTTCACTTGTCTCTGCTCGGCCAAGTGAATTCCCGATCCTTCCAATGAATTCCTAAGTTCTAGATCCTTTTTTTGGTTGGGGGAGGTCATTTACAAGGAACCGATGGCGGTTACGTAACCGACGGTGGTCGAGTAGGAACCGATATCGGTTAAGTCAAAGTGAGCTATTTTTAGTAAAATAGCCAACTTTCCCTCCTTTTCTCCCGAGGAATTAGTTGTGGGCTTGGTCAAGTCATTATTAGGTTGATTTTGGTGCGGGTGAGGAGTAATTAGTCATGGGTGTGGATGTAGACCAAGTTATAGGTCTTAATTAGGTTAGTTTAGGGTTAGGACTAGGTCATGATGAGGTGGTGAAATGAGGTGGCAGGTTTGGAGATGTGGATTTATTAATTATAAGGTAATTAATAAATAATTGTGTAAGGTTTAGGTGATGAGGTTGGCCACATTGCGAGGGCAAGTTACGGTGTCTTTGGATTTCTACAAGGGGCCTGATGGTGCGGGGGATAGCAGCGGTGATAGCGGAACAGAACAAATTACTACTTTGCAGGCCCGGATACGAGCACAATCAATTATATTAAATAGATGTGTGAGGGTAGTGAATTAATTTAATGTGAATAATTAAATTAATGTGTGTGTGGGTAAAATCATTAACTTAATTAAAATAATTAAATTAATATGTATGGAGGTAAATGGCATTAATTTAATTAAAGTAATTAAATTAAAATGTGTCCAGGTGCGGGAGGTAGGTAATAAGGTGTTAAGGATGAGGAAGTGATTATAGGGTTGCGTTAGGGGACCAAGGTGATTACGACATGATTTCAAAGGTGTCTACAATACCCATTGACGTTGTAAACACCATCGATTTGGCATACCTATCAGATTTCACCTTCTCGCCTTAGTTTTTCACTCACTTTGTCCATTTTCTACGGTGATCGGCAGCGATTGCCCTAGGCGGCGTTGGTTTTCCTTAACTAGCATCTGTTAGCCTGTTTCACTTTCCATCCACCATTTGGTACCTAATCCACTTTGTCGCCATATTTACTTGTTCTGTTATTCTCTATGTCATTTACAGAGAAGAAGCCCCTACGATCGATCCTGGTTCACATGGTGTTGACCCAAAGACAAGCAAGCACACTCGTATTTCACGTCAGTTGTCAACCACTCCCACCTAATCCTTCACCACTTTCCAGTTTATCACCAGCCATGAATCCCATCTAGCCTATTACTATCGCTACTGGAGATGTGGAGTTCGCACAACTCCTTGACCAAAACCTAGCCGCCTTGTAGTTTTACCTTTCCCACTCGTCCATTCGAGATGAATCGGGTCGATTGATATATGTTATGCCCGTATCTATCCCCACGAATCTCACTCCCAATCTCGCATGCCCCATTTAGCTCCGTGCTACCTACATCTACCTTACCCCAAGTATTTTTCTAGCTAGGTCTTATACCCGATATAAATGTCGTGTCTGCTACCTCCGTGGCACCCGCTACACCCACCATATCAGCAAAAACTACCCCAAACACAATGTCATCCACCCCTAATTTCTCACACATACCCATAGCTACATTACCACCTCTAGTGTCGGTGACCCCTACCCCATTTCAAAACGTGGTCCTTTCCATTCCACAATCATTAGCCCCTATTTCCACTAGGGTTACCATGACCCTTCCACCCCCATATACATACTATCAACAACCTCCCGTTTCATCCATTATACACACTAGATATGTACCCCTATTTCACTACCTTCTTCTCAATCAACCTACATGACAGCCCCATACACTAGAGTGCCACCCCTGTTATATGCCCAAAACCAACCCTCTCACACTACAGGAGGCACCCAATCATCGCAACCCACTAACAACCTAATTAAATTGATGTTGGACAAGATGTAGACATTGGAGGCATCGGTTTTCAGCTCCCACAACACTCTCACCTACGATGAGATTTGCAACAAGCCCATTCACCCATCCATTCCTATCCGCTCATACCCCATGCATTGGGAAATGCCTAAATTCAATCATTTCAATAGAAAAGAAGACCCGCAACAACATTTGCAGTCGTTCAAACACGGGTGTTATCTGATCGCTCATGATGATGCCTTGCTCTTAAGAACCTTTCCCATGTCCCTCACTGGACCTGCATTAGATTGGTATAGTGGGTTACCTAGACACTCTATATTCTCATTCAATCAAGTAGCCCAAGCCTTCTTGGATCATTTCTCTATCAATATCATCAAGAAGGTTACCATGACTAATCTATACTCCACACGTTAGTATGAGGACGAATCTATCACAAATTTTGTCACTCATTGGTGTAGCCTGATCAACCAACTTACCTTCCAACTTCCACAAATAGAACTCATCGAGCTCTTCACATGGGCTTGTGCTAGACATATCTCACCGACCTTGTAGGTCCAAACCTTCCAAACATTCAATGAAGCATTCACTATGGCACGAAAGTTAGAGATTCAAGCCATTGAAGAGAAGAAAATCCAATTACACAATAAGAATTTGGCATTCAATTCGAATGATACCTCTTCTTCTTCCAAACCACAAACCAATTATTCAAAAGCTAAGGGCACTGCTAATGCAGTGGTACTCAAGTCCAACCCAGCACATCCATCAAATCAGGCTACCTCATCTAACCTATCACCCGTATAGACTTTTTAATTCGAGGAAGAGAGCAACAGAAATATACCCCAATTGGGGAACCTTACTCTTCTGTCTTAGAAAAGCTTATCAAAGCTAGAGCCATCACTCTTCCACCCATAAAACCACACACTGGTTTTGACCCTTCTCGCCCCATGCCCACATGGTATAAAGAACATGATTTTTGTAATTATCATCGAGTAAAGGGTCATAGTGATGGCAACTACATCAATTTCAAAATATTATCCAGAAATGCTCGAGAAAGGTGAGTCAACAGTGGATAATCATAATGCACCTACCAACCAAAACTTACACATTTTCAAGAAACCATTTCCCAACCATGCCCCTTCGTCTAATCAAACTGGTGAGACCTCAACTCACGATACCCATACCCGTGAGGTTCACGTTATCTTTAATGACGTACCTATCACCTCCCAATTACCCCATATTCCTTCCATAGAGGAGATCCTAGCTCAAAATCCTCCTTCCGTGTCAGAACCAACCTCCCTATTCCTTCACCAACAGAGGAACACCTTTCATCTCCTTCATCACCTACAGAGGAGTCTTCTGCTAACATTGAGACCATCTCACCCCTAGCTTCACCACTTAGAGAACCTTTACCCACAGTACCTCCTCCACCCATAGAGGAGCACCCATTACCTCCTCCACCCATAGAGGAGCACCCATTACCTCCTCCACCCACAGAGGAGCACCCATTACCTCCTCCACCCACAGAGGAGCACCTATCTGTTCCTCCACTTATAGAGGAGCTCCCATCATCTCCTCCACCCATCATAGACCCAGTTGAGATACCTTTTCCTCTTGGCGAGCATTCTCCATCAGCTACCCAAAATCCTACAGACCTACTTTCAGCTCTCTTACCCACGGAAGCTGAAGCTAGCCAATTCCCTGTCTCTAAGACACATTTTACGGGATTTCCATTAGGTCCTCACCAACTCCACCTACAGACGTGCCATTCTCACGTTTGGCTGATCACTTAGATTATGTGGATAGGGCTCTACTATGGGGGTGCCTTTTACTTCTCATCTCAACACAGATGCAGAGATCCCTTGCTGATACCTCCACTATCTACCCAAAAATATTTCGACCAATCGAACCAAACCCAACCACCTCTATCACAACCCCTTCCACGACACCTGTTATAGCTCAAACCACACCCTTACCCATAACCTAACCTACATCTAAACCCAAATCCACACATACAACATCTTCCTCAACTAAACCTATTACCACTTTAGGGGTCACCCCGACCACCAACCTTACTCATCCACCTATTAAACTAGATTTAGCTACATCCTCCAAAGTCAACACCACACCTACTCCGACACCCAAATAGAAGCACCAAACCCATAGAACTCATACCCCTGGTCATACCAATCACACCGAACTTGTCACATCTATCTTAGGACCTCATCTGCCCAACATGGTCAAGCAACCTCCACCCACCAATAAACCAAAAACACAACAACCCATTCCTTCCTCACAAACCTCTGACCTACCCAGATGCCCAACCCGACTTACACCTACACCTACAACCTCTTTACCACCCATACCTCCAATACCCTCAGCTATTGCTTCACTACCCACTACACTTCAGTCATTGTCTCTCACACCCCAAGCATGACCCGCGTCATCTACCTTTACAACACCCCCGTTATCCCGGTGGGTAAATCACCCTCTTCCTCCATCTTATTTTCCTTCTAGACCTCATACATCCACATCACCTTTACCCAAGAAGGTGTAACCCAAAAAATAACTCCACTACCCCACAATAAGGTAGTCAAAACAACCACACACCCTCCTACTGTCCATCTACTATACCCCTACCTAAACAAACACAACCAACACCTACAACAATGCCCACACCCAAACCCATAGCTCGATCCACTCCTCCTCTTCCAAAGGCCATTCCTCAATAGTCAACCACACCTACACCCAAGCCCATGTTCACTTCCCATTGTGATCCACTAGCAGGGTCCTATGCCAAAATTTTAACCAACCTCCTTGAGACTTCTATCATCGCATTATTGCCACTCAGACCTTATGACCCCCTCAAACCCAAACCAACGGGGTTTGACGTGTTAGTGTGTGTGACTATCCAGTCATCATCCACATCACCTAGGTGAGTCATCTCACCTTGTGAGAGTTATAGGTCTTAGGAAGTCAAATGACAAGTGTCGATTCTATAATAGAATCGACATTGTCATTGCATCAATGCGTCATAGGAGGTACATTCCTTATTTGGAATTGTAACTCCTATTCTAGTGGCATCATATGCATCATTCAACGTCATATCATCAGTGGCGTCATTGAGGTCTTTCCATGTTTAGGCATGGGGGTTACACACACCCCTATTTGTACTTCCTATTTTTCAATCTATGAGAATGAGCAGACCCATTCTTCTTACTTGCAATCTTTTTCCATTGTTTCGAATCTTGCATATTGCATTGGCTTGACGTTACCATCGGAGTGTAACTTCGTTGTGGTGCATCGATTTTCGACATCGGTTCTCGCGAATCCCTCTTTCATGGTATCAGAGTTGGTTTCGGTAAACGTGCACTCTTCATTTCTCAGTTGTTTATTACTTTTGGTTTCCTCTCATTTTCTCATGTGCAAGTTTTTTTCAATTATCATTTTGGAATTATTTCTCACCTCGTATTGAGGTTTTGATGATTGCAAGTTAAGGTATTTGGTTGGTTTTCTTATCAGCTGAGTTCATATTTGGATATTTCTAGATCTTTGTGGCTGTTGTTTCTGGGTTATTTCTTGCTGGTTGTGTTTAGATTCAGCTGCAGGGTAAAAGAAGAGCTCATTTTTGGCGTGGACCTGTGATTACTAGTTGGGATCGTTGTTTTTTCTTCACCGGTGTATACTCAGACTATTCCGATCTTTTTCCTCATCACTGTGGTTCCTTGTTGTCTTGAAGTTACCTCTGCCTAGTCTCAAAACGTTTTTGTGAGCCTGCTGAAAACCCCTCACGTTTTTTGCAAAATACTCATGTTTTTTCCTGGTCTCTCACGTTTTTGCAAAACCTCTCATGTTTTTGCCTGGTCTCTCACGTTTTTGCACAACTACTCACGTTTTCCTCTATTCTGAGCATTTTCAACTGTTCCAGACATTTTTTTGGGCCTTTCTGAGTGTTTTCTCCCTTCCAGGCATTTTTTTGTCCTCAGGTGTTTTTCTCCCCTGGCTGTGTTTTCTCCTTTGTTCCAGGCATTTAAACCTGTTCCAGGTGTTTTTCTATCCCCTGGCTGCTTTTTCAACTGTTCCAGGCGTTTTGAACTGTCCTAAGGTGTTTTTCTCTCCCCTGGCTGCATTTTCTCCTCTGGCAGGCGTTATTTTTGGGTTATTCCAAGCGTTTTTACCCTGGTCGTGCCTGTAACGTCTCACAACTGCAAACTTGGCATTTTTCTCTACATTCAGGTGTTTTTGGCCTGTTCTGGGTGTTTTCCCAGCACATGTGGACAGTTACATTCTTACGCGGTAATATCTCTCTAGAAATACATTTTTTTATTCACTTTTCTAAAAAAAAACATGTTTGCATTCTTTTTATCTTATCACTCTTCTAAAAAACATGTTGTTTCATTACTTTTAAAAGGTATAAGGTAAAAAACATTACATTTTATTGTAATATTGTAAGTTTTTTGGCTTGTTTTATTAACCTTCCTTCGAGTGTCGAAGACGAAGGGTGAGGTTCGGGATTGGCAGGTGGCTAATCCCCCCTCGCAATACAAACAAACCCTATCTCAAATTCCATGTCATTTCCAACGAGGCATACATACGACACCTTTTGCATGTGTTTAGGGCACTTTTTAATCCGTTTGCAGGCTTATTGACTTTTTCTCATCAATTGCGGGAATTAGTTTTTGCTATAACTTTTGACTCGTTGCTCGGTTTTGAGCACTTCTTTAGTCAAAGTTGCATGTTTTTTCACACTCTAGATGATGGGATCATTAGTTTTGTAAACACACTAATTTTATAAAGTGCCACATTCTAGGGGGTGTCTTTGTATTGCTTAATTCAGCTCATTTTTCTTGAGCTTTGTTCTATTCCTTTTTGTGGACTTGTGAGTGCGTCCGCCACAGTCTTATGATAAAGGGATTCTTTCATGCAACGTGAGATGTTGTTTCTCACAAATATATTTCTTCCCCCTCTTGCTTCTCTCTTTCTGTGCTTGCTTGCAGTGTCGATCTATTGCGCCCTATGAACCTTGATTGTTGTCTCCACCATTGTGTGTTATTACGCTAATTACAAGGTGAGTGACAATCTGTTCTCGGAACTGATCGCAGATCTGGTTGTAATCAACACACTGAATTATAAAGTGCCAAACTCGGGGGGTGTAATTTTGTTTTGGGGTGGTTGTTTCCTTTCTCTCTCCTTCCTTCTATGCATTCCTTGGTTCTATCTCTTCATTATGGATATCTCTAAAGTACCAGTGCTCACACCTTTTAATTTCTTCGAATGGAAATCTAAAATTATATTGGTTTTGTGAAGTAAAGGGTTATACCAAGTTACCATGGGGTTAGAGACCGAACCTACTGATGAACCCAAAAAATCTAAATGGTTCAACCGTTGTGATGAAGCCTTAGGTCTTATTTGTATGTCCGTCTCTCCCGACTTGCTCTTCCACATCGAAACTTCCTCAACACCCGATCAAGCGTGGAAAATGCTCGATGATATGTTTGGGAAGCAAGATGACATGAGAGTGCATGAGTTGGAGAATGAACTACTAGGGTTAAATCCTAGTGACTTTGAAAACCTACAGGCCTTCTTCTCAAAATTTGTCCACACTAGAATGCTTCTAAAGGAATGTAAAGTGGATAAGAAAGACTCTCAATTGATCTTGTCGATTCTTTCTAAGTTAGGTCTGAATACTCTATTTTCGTTTCAACTTTTCATGCCACGAAAAGCTGCCTTGGGTAGTACTTGGACTATGCCCTCCTTTGACAATTTTTCATCCCAACTCATTTGAGAACAAGACAAACTCATTCAAATGGGGACTCTAAAATCCAAGTCACATGCCCTTGTGGCGAATAAGGGCAAGAAAAATGAAAAGAAGAAAGAAAATAAGGACCAACCTAAGAAAGAAACCAAGACCAACCAACCCCGATTAAGCCCATCACTCATACTTTGACTTCGAGCCTAAACCAAAGAAGGAAAAGTATAAATCCTGCTATTGTAAGAATACTTGGCCATGACGAGCGAGCAACATTGTTTTGGAAACGAATTGATCACTTAACTCATTTACTTGAGAAGAATAAAATAAGTGTTCCTGAATCTGTTAAACAAAATGCTCAGAAAGGTGAGTCTCTAATGCAAAGGAGACTAAAAATGAAAAGAAGAAAGGTAAGGCCCTCGTAGCTAGATCAGCTCCATCATCAACTTGGATTATCGATTCCGGTGCCTTGCACCACATGGCTTCTTCAGAGGTTGAATTCTCTAGCATTGAACCATGTGGCATGTCCCAAATCACATTGGGTGATGACACTCATGTGTCGGTTTCCGGTAGTGGATCGGTAGAGATTGAAGGTGGAACATTTAACCAAGTGTTGAGTGTTCCCAATCTCTCTACCAATCTCCTATTAGTTTACCAAATCACCCACCTTGGTGAAGGAATGCGAGTGGAATTTGGTCCTAACTCGGTGATTATTCATGAGCTTAACTTTGACTGCACTGTGGCTGAGGGAAAGGTAGATCACCGTTCACGGTTGTATACCTTTTCCCACTTCTCTTTTGATTTGACGCCCAATGCCTTGCTCACTCATGCAAATGAGGTTAACAAGTTATGGCATGAGCATTTTGGGCATCTAAATTATCGTTACCTTGAACAATTGAGCCAAAACAAAATGGTCAATGGGCTACCCCAAGTTAAGTTTTCTAAGGGTCTTTGTGAGGGTTGTACCCTTGGAAAGCACCCTGAAAAAATATTTGACAAGGGAAAATCCTGGAGAGCTACTCGTCCCTTGGATCTTGTTCATAGTGATGTTTCTAGCCCTTTTCCGTCTCCTTCTTTTACTATAGCTCTCTATATACTAACCTTCATTGATGACTTTTCACGTTATACTTGGGTATATTTTCTTAAGCTTAAGTCTGAAGTTTTGAGCATTTTCAAAACTTTAAGGCTCTTGCTGAGAAACAAGCGGAATGGTCTATCAAGGTTCTTCAAACCGACAATGGAGGTGAGTATGTGAGCAACAGGTTTGAGGATTTCTGCACTTCTAAGGGGATTGCTTTGCAGCGTATAGTTGCTTACAACCCTTCCCAAAATGGAGTTACAGAAAGAAAGAACCAAACTTTAAAGGAGATGGCTACTTGTATGGTTCACTCGAAATCTCTTCCTCCATAGTATTGGGCTGAAGTAGTGAATTGTGCTTGTTATATTCAGAACTGTGTCCCACACAAGGTAGTAAGAGGGATGACACCCTTTGAAGCTTGGTTTGGACACAAGCCTGATGTTGAGCACTTTCGAGTCTTCGGATCCAAGGCTATGGCTCAGATTCCCAAGAAGAAACACAAGGCATTGGATCCATAATCCAAACCTTGTATCTTTGTCGGGTATCCTGATGGTGTGAAGGGATATCGATTGTTGAACCCTACCACCCATGAGCTTTATATTGAGAGGAGTGTGAAGTTTTATGAGTCATCCTTGACTTCAACTTCCACTAAGGTCCTTTTTCCCACTGATTCAGATTCTGACTCTTCAGATGATGATGTTGTTGAGAGAGTTCCACCTCTCCCTGCTCCTCTCGATCCTCAAACTTGAGTCTTGATTCTAACAGTAGTGATGATGAGGACTATGTCCCTTCTCACTCAAGTGAAGAATATTTCGACTCAGAGCCTGAGCTGTCGGGACCTCTTTGGGCAGGGGAAAACTTTCTGAGAGTCTTTGGAGATTTAGTTGGAGATCCTTTGGATGAGAGACATACTCGCTCAGACTTCACTGGACCTCACTCCTTCTTTTCCTCTACTTCTGATCCACCATCTTTCCATGAAGCTTCTGGGATTCCTAAGTGGGATTCTACCATGGATGAGGAGTATTCCTCACTCATAAAGAATGACACTTGGGATCTTACCCTTCTTCCGAAAGGAAGAAAAATCATTCAGTGTAGGTGGGTGTATCAAACAAAGTATGGAGCTGATGGAGAAGTTGAGAAGTATAAAGCACGACTTGTAGCTAAGGGTTTCTCCCAGGTAGCTGGGGTTGATTACTCAGAAACCTTTGCTCCGAGTTGTGAAGATGACTTCCATTCGACTGACCCTTGCCATCGTTGCCACTAATAGATGGGAAGTCCACCAGATGGACGTTAAGAGTGCCTTCCTTCATGGGGACCTAGAGGAAGAGATCTATATGGAACAACCTCCGGGTTATGTCCATGATCCATCCCTCGTTTGCAAGTTAAAGAAGTCTCTCTACGCCTTAAACAAGCCCCTCGGGCTTGGTATGCCAAGATGGACTCCTTTTTACTTGCATTAGGGTTCACTCGGTGTCACTCTGACCCAAATGTGTATATTCTATGATAGGATGACTCCATGCTTATTCTTGTTCTCTATGTTGATGACTTGTTGATCACGGGTAGCTCTTCCTCTATCATTGATTATGTGAAGATCTCCTTGGCCAAAAAGTTCTCCATGTCTGACTTAGGATTGCTTCATTACTTTCTTGGGATCCAGATTTCACAATCTGACTCGGGAATTATGATCTCACAGCCTAAGTACTCTCTTGATTTTCTTGCTTGGTTTCACATGTTCGATTGCAAGTCCTCACCTACTCCTTTTCTTTCCGGGATTAAGTTGGTTTCTGATTGCTCTTCCCCCTTGGTTGACGGTACCCTTTATCGACAGTTGGTGGGAAGCTTGATCTACCTTACTCACACTCGGCCAGATCTATCATATGCCATCGGGATCATGTCCAGATTTATGCAGGAGCCTCATGAGCTGCACTTAAAAGCAGCAAAGTGGATCCTTCACTATGTTCATGGCACTCACACTAGATGGTATTCATTACTTAGGAGGGACTGAGATTGACTTGGTTGGATTTATAGACTCAGATTGGGCCGGTGATCTAGATCATCGGAAGTCTACCTCAGGCTACAATTTCACTCTTGGTTCAGGTCCTGTCAGTTGGTCCAAGCAAGAAACAGAATGCCATTGCCATATCATCGACAAAAGTATAATACAGAGGAGCAGTTAACACTGCCACAGAAGTTGTTTGGTTATAGGGTATTATGATAGAGTTTGGCATCCACTTTCGGCCTACCATTATCTACTGTGACAACATGAGCACTATCTTGATTTGTAGAAATCCCATTCAGCATCAACGGACAAAGCACATTGAGATTCATATGCACTTCATATGGGAGCTGATACATGAAAACATCATCGACATACAAAGTATGTTCAGACATAGATCAGGTTGCAGACATTTTCACCAAGCCCTTCACTGAGGTGAAGTTTCTTCACTTGCGGTCTCTTCTTGGGGTGAGGTCTGCTGTAGCTGCCCATCTTCTTTGGGCTATATAGTCCTCCTTCTTCTCCTCTTCTTCTTTTGAGAAAGATTTTTTTGTACATGGGCACCTTATCAGGCCTTTAGTTCTTTGGGGCCCATTGACACATCTTTCTTAGTTGTCTAGGGGAGTCTTCTTTTCTATTCTGGCTTACCTTGACCTCTTCCTCGGCTTCGATGAAGGGGGGGTGTTGGTGTGTGTGACTGTCAGTCATCGTCCACATCACCTAGGTGAGTCATCTCGCCTTGCAAGAGTCATAGGTCTTAGGAAGTCAAATGACAAGTGTCAGATTCTGTCATAGAATCTGACATTGTCATTTGCATCAATGCGTCATAGGAGTTACATTCCTTATTTGGAATTGTAACTCCTCTTCTAGTGGTGTCATATGCATCATTCAACATCATATGCATTAGTGGTGTCATTGAGTTCTTTCCATGTTTAGGCATGGGGGTTACACAGCACCCCTATTTGTACTTCCTATTTTTTCGATCTATGAGAATGAGTAGACCCATTCTTCTTACTTGTAATATTTTTCCATTGTTTGAATCTTGCGTATTGCGTTGTCTTGGCATTACCATCGGAGTGCAACTTTGTTGTGGTGCATCACTTTTGACATCAGTTCTCTCGAATCCCTCTTTCATGACGATGCTAAAATTTGCGCATACCATCATGTGCTAGGGAAGATGTGGAGAATCTGCAAGGCATTGAAAACCATCCTTATCTAATTATGTCCACTAGAAACCAACTTTAATGACGATGACCTTCTCAACAAGGATCTTGCTTGACCGACACCCATTCCCACACTGCCCACTCAACAACCACAACCTCCACCCTCACAGCTCCTAGAGCCACCCCCAAGATTTGAAATTAACATGGTTCACATTAGAGAACTTTCCACGCCACCACCCAAATGTCGTTGCGCCCAACTCACCTCACAGGTTTTTCTCCTCTAGTAGATTTTTTCTGTCATGTCATTATACCACTCACCCTACACCTTCTCCATTTGCCAACTCCCCTTAGATCAACATGATACATGTCACTACACGTGCTCAGAAGGATAAGGGAAAAGAAAAGGAAACTAACCCACCAACCAATCCTATACCCAACATACCATCTACACCCATACCTAAAATAACTATCTGCGGCCCCACGTACCCCATTTCTAATGGTGTCACACATCGCACCATGCTCAAACAATTACACCAATCTCCCCTCAAAATGTCCCTATATGACCTCATTCAAACCTCAGAATCCCATCGTCAAGCTCTCATGGAGGTTCTTCAATCTATTAAGGTTTTACCCAATGACCCTACACCCGTAGCCTCCATTATCACACCCCATCATGTAGCGTCTCTCACCAAATTACCACCTTCATCTTCACCTCACCCTATTCACCAAGTGGCCTCCCTTAGCTTCTTAGAGGAAGAGATCGCACCACACCAAAATGATGACCCAAACCCATCCCTCTTCATCTCTATCCACATCGACGACATACGGGTATGTCTGTGATGATTGATGGGGGTGTTAGCATTAACATCATTTCATCCCATGCATTCACTCAAATGTGCATGCCTGAAAATTACATGCATAAACACCCGGTCATGTTGCATTCATTCAATGACGTTATCACCTCTACACTAGGCACCATCATCCTCCACATTTGTGTGGGCCCCCATACTATTCTAGAATTGTTTTACATTTTTGAGGGGGAATTCCAATATAACATGTTGCTTGGAAGACCCTGGATCCATGTCATGGGTTTCGTTCCTTCCATTTTGCATCATTGCGCATAAATTTTGAACACAAAGGACACACTTATACCATTCTAGTGGACCCCTCACCTTTCAAAACATGCAACATGCTTTATCGACCCAATGATGTGCTCATACCTATCAAGCCATCTACCTCCACGACCACTACCGCTTCACCTACACCTCCACCTACCAAGATGCAATTTGTTGATCCTACCGCTGCCATAACCTCCACAGTTGACCCATCATCTTCACAAAACATTAACTCCACCTCCACATCGACCTTCGACACATTATCCATACTAGCTACCTACATACCAATCGTTGATCCCTTGGAAGGTGTTTTTCAATGCCTCACTCTGGGGGAGTACCACCTATATAGTGTCAACACATTCCTTACTTCACAGGAGTATGGAAGTCTTCACCAATACCCTCGCTATAATCTTTGTATAGGAGAATGCCTCCTTTATGGTCCTCCTCATCTTCGTACTAGTCTCACCTATGGGGGAGTTGATACTACCACTTACACATCCGAACCACCATCAATCACCCATTTTTGTTGATTTCCAATCACTTACCAATCGTCATTTTTCCCACACCTTCCTACACCGATGTGTGTGGAAGGGTTTGGGTATTAGATTTTACAAACAAGACCACCATACTATTATTCCATGTACCACCCACAAACATAATGACTGTGGTGGTATCGAATTTTTTGAACCACCTACCAAACAGGCCCACATTGAACTCATTAAGGATGCTAGCTCTTCTACACCTTCTTCACCCACTCCACCTTCATCACCACCTTCACTGATGAAGCAGTCGATGGATCTGAATCCATCCCTCCTAACTTTTTTCATAAACACCATTTCCTTAGGGTCTCGACTTATCAACATGAGGTCAAGGCCCCTTCCACTCTTCCCTTCTTGTATCCTGAAATGATTGATGACAACACACCTACAATTAATGTCATTCAATGTCAGGATGATGAATCCATACTCACCTACCTTGGTGTAGAAGAATCATATATTCATTGGTCGTTACCCTCTCGAGCGTAAACCATGTTGAATGAATCAACTATCAAGATCAAAATTCATACTCAGGATGACCCACCCATCCTAAAGATCAAACAATCTTTAGATGCTATCGAACAAGAAGCCATCACTTCTTTTCTTAGAGATCATAACCACACTTTTACTTCGTCTTATATAGACATGCCTAATATTGACCCCACCATAGTGGTCCACAATATTGCAAAGCGCTCCCAATGCCAAGCCCATCAAACAAAAGATGAGGAAAATGCACCCTCACATTGCTCTTCTCGTTAAAGAGGAACTTCAAGACTGTTATCCAAAATTCACCCCAGGGTAAATTTGATAACATGCATCGAATACGTATATCGGGAAAATAGATTGATTCAAGGCAAAAAATCATGTTTCTAGGGTCCCCTTGGATTTTTTCTAACTCTCCTGTCCAAGGAGAAAAGAGAAAGTTCTAAAAAAGGGTGAAAAAGTTGCAAAAAACAAGCTTGGGGCAGGAAAAATCATGAAAAATGGCTAAGTCCTAGTCGTGAAACCCTTAGTACAGTTGGGACGTCGGCGCGAATCGGCGAAAAGCCTCAGGCGGCCTAGGTAGACTAGGGACGGTTGGGCGAAACGATGCGCGGACGCGAAAAGGTGAACCGACCAGGGAAAAAGCAAAATTGACTAAATGTTGTGCGGGTAGTCTAGGACATTTGGGCCGTGAGGACGTGAGTGGTGTGAACTACCGGATCGGCAAACAGAGAACTTTAGCTTGGGACGATCTGGGGCCAAAGCGATACGCGGTGACGCGGAGAGCCGAAGGAGTCGAGAGCCAATCAAATAATGCCACATGTCTTTACCTCAAAGAGGGATAGAGAAGCCGAATCGGGTGGATCAGAAGTTTTTTTCCCAGACAGTTTGGGACATCGGAGCAAAGGGATGTGAGGGATGTGAAAAGCCGGCGAGGCTCGAGGATGAATCGAGGTAACACCACGTGTCATAAGGGAAGACGTCCAAAAATTTCAAAGAGCAAGGTTTTAAGCGTTGGCACGAGCCAATAAAAAGAGGACATGTGTCCTAAGGAGAAGGGAAGTGCAGAGCTCGAGGAATTAGAGAATTTGGCAAAAGTTTTGGCCAAAAACTAAAAGGTAAAGGGTGCCCCACGCCCCTGTCCTCCAACCAGATCATGCCACGTGTCCCAGTGGGGGACGTGGGGAAAAGATGGGAAATTTTCTAAAAGTTCAAAAAGTCAAAATTTTCAAGGAAAACCCATGGGTAAGGGAAGGAGAGATAATTACTCATCCATTCAGCGCCGAAACATGTCGTTCGGTGTGGCAAAGCACGGAAAAAATTTCAAAACCCATTTTTACCTGTTTTGTGCCTAAATCTTGGATCGCCATATCTTTTGATCCAGAGCTCGGATTTGCACGTTCTTTATATCATTGGAAAGATTATGAAATTCTCTACATGATTCTAGGGTCAATATTGAATTTTGGTTCAGTCTAGAGAGAGAAAGTTAAGAAACGGATCTGACGCATGTCCATGGCCAGAAATGACATTTCAGCGACCAAATTTAATGCAGAATGGGTCGCATTCTCCTCCAATTCAGTCAAAAATGATAGGGTATGGGTTTGTAAGGTCCTCCATGCTGATTTAATGCATTTACAGTCAATGAGGAATGTGCTCCCATGTTTTGTATGTTTTCTCTCTCTGGGCTCGACCATGTAATGTAAAAGCTAGATTTGGCTCATTTCTAAGGGGTGGAACACTTTTTGGCATAGCAATCTTCTTCTTTCACCCCAGTAGTGATTGTTGCAAGAATCAAACCTCTTCAAAGAATATAACAGGTTTTTACCTCTACGAGGTTGTAATGCAGATGGTTTTGACATTGGAAATGATAATGCAAGCTTTGTGAATGGTTTCGATTCTTTGTATTATTTGCTTCATTTCGAGACCCTAAATTATATCTTATCATCTGTGTATGTTTTATGTTGCAATCTTTGGTTTGTGTCTATTTGGATGACAAAAATATTCACCACTCCTTTTGGTGCATCACCATCTTTAGTTAGTTTAAATTTTTACACTTCTATCCCTGTCTCCTTACAATTTAGAGTAGGATTAGGACCTGAACCTCTGTAGTTGTGTAAGCATTAGATCTAAATCAGAGGAGTTTGAGGAACCAGCCTCTAATCTAGAGATTCCTCTCTCAGTTTAACAAGTCCCAAACTTGGAGAGAGGTTTCCATGTTGTGCAATCACACTGGATTCCTGAAACATCAACCTAGAAGTCTGATGTGTGTCCAGGGGTGCTGTGATTCTGCACTAACAACACCTTCTTTCCATTTCCTTCATCTTACCCATTGATTATCCTCGTTAGATTTCTAACATTATCCCCATCACTAAAGAAAGCTGGGGACTCCGCATTTTCATAGACTTCTATGACCTCAACCTAGCTTTGCCTAAAATATGACTTTCCCTTACGGTATTGACCGGTTGGTTGATGTTATCGCTGGCCATGAGATGCTATCACTCATGGATGGATTCTTGGGTTATAACCAAATCCTTCCTAACCCGGAAGATCAACACAAAACCTCATTCATCACCCCTTGGGGACCTTCTCGCTATCGAGTCATGCCTTTCGGCCTTAAAAACGTTGGTGCCACATATTAACAAGGCTATGACTTACATCTTCCATGATATCATGCATCGTATATTGGAAGATTACGTGGATGATCTCTTGGCCAAATATAAACGCGCCACTGGGAACCTTACCGTCCTTAAAACCATCTTTGTTGCCTCATTAAATATTATGTCGCCTTCAACCTAAGAATTTCATCTTCACAGTTCTCTCGGGAAATATCCTGGGATTTATCATTTCCTACGTGGTATAAAAGTTGACCTGCTAAAGTCAAGGCCATTCTAGAAATTCCTCTTCCCACTAACCTTAAACAAATCCATAGCTTGTAGTCCATTCACTATTTCATTTCACAATTATCTAATCGGTGTCAACCATTTCATCATCTGCTCAAGAAGGATGTCTCCTTCAAATGGGATGATGACTCCACAAAGCTTTTGAGGCCTTAAAACAATACCTTCTCCAACCAAGCTGTACTCATCCCACCTAAAGACGATCAACCTTTCTACCTATACATATCCGCTCATGATCATTCCTTAGGAGCCATGCTCACTCATCGTGATGAACAACACATGGAGTAGGTGGTTTATTGCATAAGCCATACTCTTTGGACTATGAAACCACATTCAACCATCCCGAAATTTTTTTCTTAACCTTAGTTTTCATTGTGACAAAACTCGTTATTACCTACTCAACCACAAAACCTATGTTGTGACCAACACTGACCCCTTACACTTCATGTATGCCAAACATTATCAAAATCAACGTGCTTTGCATGATGGCTTATTCTTTTAGATGATCTTGACCTCAAATTCATTCATTAAAAGTCCATCAAGGTCCAAGCTATCACTGACCACTTGGTGACGCATCTATTTCTAGGGATCAACCCTCTAATTTTTACTTTCCAGACGAGTTGATTGCTACCCTTTCCCTGGACGAACCTCCTTATCAAATGACACTCTTTTTTGACAGTTCCAAGTGTTAGTGTGGGGGTAGGGCTGGTATTATCCTCATTTATCTTAATGGAGAACCCATGCCTTTATCTTTCAAACTAGATTTTGAATGCACCAACAATATTGCCGAATATGAAGCACTCGTACTAGGTCTCCAAGCTGCCTACGCCCTAGATGTCAAATTAATCAACATCTTTGGTGATTCTCAATTGGTCATGAACTAAGTCAATGGTATGTACTAATGTCGTAATGAGATACTTAAAATTATAAACATTATGTAGACATAATTTTGACCACCTTTGATCATTACACCCTTCAAACCATCCCACGTTCAACAACAAATTTACGAATACCATGGCCTACTTAGCTTCCCAAATACCCACTTCACTGCTGATTCTATAATCTTTATCATCATACAATGACTCCAATCACCTTCTTATTTACCTCACAATTTTTACTCAATCAAAGCTGCTACCCCGACCTAATTGACCTTTGGTATAAATAATGCTCGACTACCTTTCTCTCCCCATCTTACCTCCCGATCTCACTTGTAACGACAACGCACATTCCTCAAAAAGGTCTCTCGCACGTTATCACGGGAGACTCCTATATAAGTGTAGATTTGATGGTATTCTCTTACGATGCCTCACGAGTTATGAAATTCCTTATACCATTAAGGAGGTTCATGATGGCATATGTGGAGGAAAATTCGGTGGCCTTCTTTGTTGTTAAGTTTATTCTTTGCCTAGGCTATTACTGGCCGACCCTTAACCATGATTATTGTGACTACATCAATGTTGTGTAAAATTCCAACAAAATTCCAATCTTCATCATACACCCATTCATGCCTTACAGGTTGCTCGTGACCTTTGGCCCTTCTCTCAATGGGGTTTGGATCTTGTCAGAGAATTCAATCCTCATTCTTCCCAACACCATCAATGGATCATCATTGTTACCAAATACTACACAAAATGGGTGGAAGCCATACCACTCATCTCCACAAAAGCTGATAAAATATGTGAGTTCATTAACCACCGCATCATTTGTCACTTTGGTGTTCCTCATCACCTCATCACTGATAATGGAAAACAATTAAAAAACAAAACATTGCAAAAACTTTACGACGCCTTTGGCATTCAGCTTAGTTTCTCATCACCTTATTACCCGCAAACCAACATCCAAGCCGAATCCACTAACAAAACCCTCAACAAAATTCTCATGAAAGTGGTTGACGATACTGGGAAGGATTGGCATACACACATTCCTTTTGCCATGTGGGCATACCACACTAGTATTCGCACTTCCACTGCGGCCACACCATTTTCTCTAGTCTACAGTACAGAGGCTATTTTTCCTCTCGAAGTCCAGATCCCCTCACTCCACATTTCTCTCCATGACATGCTCAATGATGATGACTTTCGTCAGGACCATTTAGCACAACTAGAGTTATTAGACGAATGTCATCTTAACGCTCTGGATCACCTTCAAGTTTACCAAAAATGTATCAAACGTGCCTATGAAAACGTGTCCATGAACGAACCTTCCAAGTCGGTGACCTTGTCTTGAAAGAAAATAAACATGTAACCAAAGCAAAAAAAAGTAAACGGGAAAATTTTCTCCTAATTGGCTTGGACCATACATCGTAACTCATACCTATGGATCAAGTGCTTATCGTTTATCTTCTCTTGAGGGTAAACCCAAACTGAGCCCCTTAATGCCTTACATCTTCGACCATTCTATTGTTGAATTTTAGTCCTACCTCACCTTTTGTCTCTTTCCATGCTCGTCCCTTGAGTGCCATTCACTCCATACACCTCACCAATGATTAAACAAGAATCATGTGAGTACCCATCACTAGTTATCTTCTCTTAAATATGTGTACCATGACACTGCACATAGCATGATTCTCATGGATAATTTTCATCTACCTTTAGATGAGATCCCATGGTCATTTCACCTTGCCCTTTGAACAAGATTCCTATCTTTCACCTTGGTCTTGTCTATGACTGCAAAGACCTCACATGGGACCAAACTCCTTGAGTCAAACTTCTAATAAAAATATGACTCCCTCAAAAGGACATCTTCCTCTCAACAATTACTACTATAAATAGACTGCTCCCATGAAGGATAGCTATGTAAAGCTCTTCAAAAAGAGAGAGAGAGAGAGAGAGAGAGAGAGAGAGAGAGAGAGAGAGAGAGAGAGAGAGAGTGAAGCTTCCCCATCGATTAGCTTCACGAAGACTTCAAGGAGTTTAATTTTCTTTATCCCATATAGACTTCCCACATCAATTAGTCTATCAAAACAAAAAAATTAGTCATGGAATTGCCCATTGTGACCTTGGATCTCTTTCCCGAAGCGCATGCTACCTCATACCATATAAAAATTACCTACTCTTCACCCTTTGAACCATGCCCACTCTCATTTCCTACTGCCTCAAGGGACTTCTTGGAACTTAGACATTTGGTGATCATGTGACTAATTTTCACCGTAGAACAGTCCATCATGCAATGTCTTTAGGGTCTTACGTTCATCACCTCCACCAAGGTATGATCTACTCGGTATGATCCTACCCAATCAGGTGGCTTTATTGCCCCCTTTTATCTTTTAACCATCTTTGTTTACGTTTTGATTATCTTATACAGGACTTGGTCCTCGACACTTACTTTTGGGGTAATCTTCTTCTTTCACCACAATCACCTCCACCTACATCATTTTACCTATAATCTACCCACACCTAGTAGATCTAAACCCACAACATGCCCAAAAACCTACCAACTCATTTTCACACCTCCTCATTTTCTTCCCTAGCTTATGGGAGAACTACATTGGCCTGAGGTCCCTTTTTGCTGGGACTATGTAGGTAGCACTCAAGGGCATGGGGCCCTTGGAGGTTAGCTCAGCCATTTCTCTACCCTAAATAATTCATCTTCCATGTTCCCCACCATTTACACCACATCTCACTTAGTTTCCCTTTTATATACAAAATTGGAAATTAAGCCACATACATAACAAGTTTCTTCATATTTTATGCATTTATTACGCTTACCATTTCTCTATCATCACTATGCATAGATTATACCACATCTCACATATGACCCATATTATCATTCATTACAAAAAATAATGAATCACAACTTCACCTACTTTAAACATGACCATGCCTACCAACGGCTCGATCCATGCCTAACCAACCTAGCCTAACCAACTCCAACCTAACCAACATCGGCTACCCTTTACTAGCATTGGTCACGTGCCCTACTTAACCATTGTTAGTTTCCCTATACCGATGTCGGTTATCCATGATTGGCATCGGTAACCCTCACCTACACATTGCCTTCCCTTTTGTCCTTTTATCTTACCCTTCACCCCGATCCTTTACTAAACCCCACCTTTACCCAACCCATTTACCCTACCTTTCCCGACCTCATCATTTCCTACCTCCCTTTTCCTCCTTTGGGGACTCATTATTTTACCCCTACCTTTACCTTACCCATGCCACAATCTAGATATTTGGACTTGGACCATCGCTAATGACCTTTGACCTCATGTGTTCATTATACCTGCGGCATTCATTACTGTGTTGATTGAATCGATGACCTTACCTAGCCTATTTTTGTGACCGTTTATCCTAACCCTACCTTTGGTGTATCGGAACATACCTAAACGTTCTGTACCTAACCTACATTGTGTTTCCTGACCATATCCTATACCTTGGATATCGGAATCACTTCAACCTTGTTTGGATAAACCTATCGACCTTAGACGATGTAGATTTTTTCTGCTCTTCAACCCGATAGCATGCTACAATTTATATGTGTGTGTGTGTTTGACTGTTGCTACCTTTGACCCAGACCCATTACCTATAATTGCCCAAGTAGACCTTTCAACCTTTTTTCTCCCGTTCCCACCTACCTTTTCCTCACATTCACCTTTTTATTAAACCACTCACCGATTCTGCCTACTGCCTCATCAATTCTTGGTTTAAGGGGGATCACCTTCACCCACACATGGGGCAACCACATCTTATTTTTGTTAGCATCGCTTACCAATACAAGCTATGCAATAAAAATGGGAAAAATGTAGACACTAAAATTAGGTCACACTCACCTTTCGTCCTCGACGAATAAACACCCTTCATCACATTCACCTAGCCATGCCCCCTTTACCCCATTAATATTAATTTAATTAATTTAATTAAATTAGTGCATTATCCTTGCTATATTTATTATTTAAATATCTTATTTTAAATAATATCTACACATATAGTTCACTTAGACACCTCACCAAGCCAACTCAACCTAATACCTATTCTTAGTAAGTTGCCATAACTAACTAAGACTTACCCAAACCCTAAAAATCAATGCCTACATTCCCTCTAACCACATTCCCGCATGCTTACAAGAGGCTCTCAGTCTAATCCGTGGGTTAATGACATGAAATCTAAGGAAATCAAGAGGATCTCCCTAGTTTAGTAAACCTAGGAAATCCCACCTTGACCGACACCCGATTACCCCTAACCATCACCGGTTAAGCTAGAACTACCGTCGGTTACCCTTTTAACCCCAAAACAACCTTATTCTCAAGGTTGGAAGTTGGAAGTTGGAAGCAAAATGAAGAAGGTTGGTGAGCAAAAACACATCTCAGAGAGATAACACATCTTCAAAGAGTGAATTCCAGTGAGAATCCGCATGCAAGGAAGGAGATCAAACATCTTTTCTTGCATAACCATCCCAGCCATGATCTGATCTAACCAAGCAAAGAGGAATGTACATGCATCCCATGTAGAATATTTCCTTTAGTTGGTGATCACTTGCAGCCTTCAAACCCCTCATCAGCACCTCCATCCCTCACTCACAGGCATTCAGGACCGGAATCCAAGTAAGTATAATGTCATACTTTTCTGGTTTATTTCATTTCATCATCATTTTATCATCTATTGTTTACCTAGCCACCTATTGACCTTCTCCAACATTTCCACCTCCATATACCCATTAAAGCCTCACCAAATCCTACCCCAGTCACCCAATACCTCATCCCAACCAACCAAAGTCCTTTGTGTAATCACAAAGGAGACCCAAAGCTTGTTCTGTGGCATTTCCAGATTTCTACCATAATCGGCCCGATTACATCATCTGCCATCGCTTACTCTTAACTGACATTGGTCTCTGTATTTTCATATACAACCCATAACTGAGACCTACCCACCAAATTTCATCTCACCCTCATCCACCTATGATCTACCCGAGACCTCTGTCAAACCTACAGAACCCAAAACCAATCATTTGACCTTTGGATTCTATTCTAGCTTAGCTTGTTAGATTAGATCTATTTCTTATTGTGTTTTAAGTGAGATATCTAAATCATTTCAAATTACAATAGGATTTACTTTGTTTACAACATTAAATTGTTTAAAACAGTAGACTAATAGCCATCTAAGAAGTATCACACTTCCCGGATCTAGCATATACTAGGTCGTTCACTACCCATATTGTTTAATTCCTTCGGTGGTCTTGCTTTTGCATTACAGGGAGTTCCTCCTAGCCAAAAAGAAGATCTCACGATCAGCTATGGATTTGGAAGTCATACGTGTGAAACAACCCATCAACCGAGTTTGAGCAACAGTATTCTTCCTACGCCCATTACCCTATTTTTTTCATCAATACTTCAAAGAAACAATCTAGAAACAAGTGAAACATTAGGTGACGAAGAGTTTGCATGACTCTTTGATCAAAATCCGTGGCCTTACAGTTCTACCTTTCCCACTCTTCCACCCAAGACTCCTTAGGTCAGTTGATATATGACATGCTTGTATCCATCTCTCCTACCCTTATTCTTGCTCTTTGCATCAGCCCCTAATAATGTGGCATTACCTCACCGCTTCACCCTGGTAGTTTCTGGCCTAGGCCCCATACCCACCATGACCACTGCATCTATAGTTTCACTCATTCGTATCATATTTTTATCCTCTCATCAACCACCCAGACCATAGCACAGTCCACACCAATTGTCTAGAAAATACCCATTACAACACAACCGCCCATGGTGTTGGTGACCCCTACTCCATTCCATAATCTCATCCTCTCCATCCCACAAACACTACCCCTAATCACTACTAGAGTCACGATGACCATCCCACCTATATACACCTACTATCAACAACCCCCTATCTCATCTATCACCCATTTTGGATATGTTCCTTTTATTTCAGTTTCTTATTCTCAACCTCCTATCAATTTGAGATCTGCATCCTTATGCCACAAGAGGTGTCCCTCCATCACAACCTACTAATGACCTCATTAATTTGATGATGGAAAATATGCATACAATAGAAGCATCAGTTTTCGGCTTGTGTAATATCCTCACCTATGATGAAATTTGTAATGAGCCTATTCACCCATCCATTCCTATTCAACCATACCCCGTACATTGGGAAATACAAAAATTCAACCACTTCAATAGCAAAGAAGATCCACAACAACATTTATGGTCCTTTAAACATGGGTGTTACCTGATTACCCATGATGATGCTTTACTTTTGAGGACTTTTCCAATGTCCCTGACAAGACCTGCATTGGACTAGTACAGTGGACTACCAAGACACTCCATTTACTCATTTAATCAAGTATCCCAAGCCTTCCTAGATCACTTCTCCATCAACATTGTCAAGAAGGTTACCATGACTGATCTTTATTCCACATGACAATATGACAATGAGTCTATCACTGACTTCGTCACTCGTTGGCACAGCCTCATTAACTAGCTCACATTCCAATTACCTCAAACTGAGCTTATAGAACTATTTACTCGGGCATGTGCTAGACACATCTCACCAACCCTGTAGGTGCAAAATTTTCACACTTTCGATGAGGCATTCACCATGGCATGGAAATTGGAAATTTGTGCTATCAAAGAAAAGAAGATTCAAATTCGTAATAAAAACATCGCATTTAAATAAAATGATACTTCTTCATCTTTAAAATCCCAAAACAACTATTCAAAGCCCAAAGGGTTTGTTAATGCCATAGTTCTCAAATCCGGTCCCCCTCATCAATCAAACCCAACCAAACCCCTTCTAATCTCTCTCCTATCAAAGATTTTCAGTTCAAATGAGAATAATGAAAGTACAATTCCATAGTAGAATCTCATTCTTCCATTTTGGAAAAGCTTGTTAAGGAAGGTGCCATTACCCTTCCTCCTATAAAACCACATACTAGTTTTTACCCTAAGTGACCCATGCCCGCGTGGTATAAGGAACATGACTTCTACAACTATCATCGTGACAAAGGTCATAACAACAATAATCGCATCACTTTCAAGAATATCATCAAAGAAATGATAGACAATGGAGATCTAGTCTTGGATAGCCCAAATGCACTGTTAACCAAAACTGCATATATTCAAGAAGTCATTCCCTAATCATGCCCCATCTTCCAACCAAGCCAACACCTCAAATAATGATAGCAATGTATGTGAGGTCCACGCTATTTTCAATGACATGCCAGTTGCTTCCTAATTGCCTCATGTTCCTTCCATAGATGAAATATTAGCCCGCACTCCCCCTACCTACACCGAATCTATTTCATCTACTCCTCTACCCACAGAGGAACCCCCTTCATGTTCCTCTTCACCTGTGGAAGAGCCTATAATTAGCATGCCACCTTTTACCCCTCAAAATTCCAAGCGAGTTATTAGTAGCACCTCTCCTACTCATATAAGATGCAAGTCCATCACCTAAAACAACACAAGGAGAGACCACTTTGGCTGGCCCATCCTCTCCTCTACCCATGGAGGATACTATAGAAGTACCACCTTATGTAGATGACCATTCACCATTAGACCTTCAAGATCTTGTTGATCTATTTTTGTCTCTCTTACCCACAGAGTCCAAGGCTAGCCATTTCCCTGTATCTCAAACACATTTTACGGGGATTTCCACTCGATCCACATCATCCTTACTTACAATAGTACCATTCTCACGCTTGGCTGATTTCATGGACTATGTTGATAGAGCCTTACTTTAGGGGTGTCTTCTACTTCCTGTTTCAACACAAATGCTGTCACTCGTTGACACCTCCACTATCTATCCAAAAATGTTTCGAGCAACCAAACCAAACACAACCACAACTATTGAAATACCTTCCACTACACCACTCATGGCCCCTATCATGTCCCCACTCACACCTTTTCCCATAGCCCAACATGTATCTACACCCAAACCCAATCCTATATCATCTCACTTAAACCTATCACTACCTTAGGGTCATACCAACAGCTAGCCTTACACACCCACCCATCAAATTAGATTTAGCTACATATTCCAAAACTAAAACCAAACTTAAACCAGCCCCTAAAATAAAGATCCAATCTCCTAAATCTCATACCCCAACCTCACCTACCACTCCCTTATCACCTTCACCCCTTCTATCCATCCTAGGACCTCACCCTTGACCACGGCCAAGAAACTCCCATCCACTAGTAAACCAAAAACACAAGCAACCCATTTCCCCATCACGGACCTCTAATATACCCAAGTGACCCACACAACCTTTTCCCTCACACGTAACCTTATTATCACCCATACCTCCAATACCATTAATAACTTCTTCACTACCCATGATGCTTCCTTCTCTTTCACTTTCACCTCCTACCCAACCCATACCACCTACCTCCACAACACCTTGGTTACCCTGTGGGTAACCTTCCCTCTTCCACCATCTACTTTTCCCTCCACATCTCGTACGCCTGTATCACCTTTACCCAAAAATATGTAACCTAAAGCTAAAAATCTACTACCCTCCAATAAGGTAGTTAAACCAACCAAACCTTCCATTGCCAGTTCATCTACCATGCCCCTACCCAAGAAGATACGACCAATACCTAAGACCACACCACACACCAAACTAGTATCCCAACCTACTCCCCCTCTTGTAAAGACTCTTCCTCCACAATCAGCTACACTGTACCCAAACCCACATTCACCTCCCATTGTGATCCATTAGCAAGGTCCTACACCAAAATCCTAACCAACCTCCTCGAAAATTTTGTCATCACATTACCACCTCTTAGACCTTACGACCCACTCAAACCCAAATCAAAATGGTTTAACGAAACCAAAATTTATGCCTACCATCGTGTGTCAGGACATGATGTAAAGAACTATAATGATTTAAAAACCACTCTTGTCCAATTGTGTCCTCCTGAAGAAAACTTTGATGATGATGATCTTCTTGATGAGGGCCCCATTTCACCTTCACCAATTTCCACATATCTTCTCCAGTTACGTACTCAGTGACCAAGATCTCCACCCCCACAACTCTTTGATCCATCCTTGAGATTTGAGATTAACATAGTTTGTATAAGAGAGTTGTAAAAACCACCACCCAAATGCCAATGCACCTACTCATCTCACAAGGCTTGTATCCACCACTAGGGTTTTGTCCCTCTTACCGCTATACCTTCCATGACACACCCTCTTCATCCACCTCCCCTTAGATTAACATGATCAACATTACTACGGGTTCTCGAAAGATAAAGGCAAGGAGAAAGAAAGCGGCCCATCAACCAACCTTGTACCCAATATACCATTTGTACCCACACCCAAAGTCATCATTCAAGGTCCTACATATCCCATTTCTGACGGGGTCACACATCACACAATGCTAAAACAACTACATCAATCCCCCTCAAAATGTCTGTATATGACCTCATCCAAACCTCGGAGTCACATCGTCAAGCCCTCATGGAGGTCCTTCAATCTATTGAAGTCTTACCAAATGATCCCACACCCGTAGCCTCCATCATTACCCCTTACCATGTAGCCTCTCTCGACTAGGTCTTCTCCTTCCTCTACGCCTCCATCCACTCACCAAGTGGCCTCCCTTAGCTTTTTAGATGAAGAGATTGCCCCCTCCTAGTCTAACGACCTGCACCCACTCTTTCATCTCCATATTTATCAATAATATATGCATACGATGCATTATGATCGATGGTGGTGCTAATATTAACATCATCTCCTCCCATGCATACAACCAAATAATAAATACTTGCCAATTACATGTATGGTAACCCCATTATGTTGTGTTCCTTTAATGACACCATGACCTCTACACTAGGTACCATTGTTCTCCATGTTAGTGTAGGTCCGTGCACCATCCCATAACTTTTCAATGTCCTAGAAGGGGAATTTTAGTATAACTTGCTGCCTGGCCGACCTTAGATCCGTGTTATGGGTTGTGTCCCTTTGAATTTACATTGATGCCTCAAATTTGAACATGAGGGACATAATTACACCATCCCTACCAACCCCTCACCTTTTAAGGCTGTAACATGTTATATCGACCCAATGGTGTGCTTATATTGGTCAAGGCATCTGCCACCACAACCACTTCACCCTCACCCATGAGCCCATCCACCAAAATTGCCACTACTTCTGCTGCGTCTAACCTCATTATGCTTATTGTAGTTGTAGCCTCTACCACTCGATGCTCTTATTTCCCCTTCATCTAGTGATCCATCCATACCCACTACCCACATACCAACTATTGATCCCTTAGAAGGTGTTTTTCAATGCCTCACTCTGGGGGAATACCACCTATACAATATCGATACCTTCCTCACCCCACAAGAGTAAGGGAATCTATGTCAACACCCTAGTTATGACATTCGCATCGGTGACATTCTCCCCACCTTCGCACTAACCTAACATATGGGGGCTTGATATGGTTACCTATAAACCCAAACCTCCATCCCAAACCCAATCATTTTAATTCGACCTACACTCCCTCACTAACCACCGTTTTGCTCACACTTTCCTCCATCGGTGCGTGTGGAAAGGATTTAGTTTCAGTTTTTATGAACAAGGACACCACAATTTCATCTCCTATACCTCTTGTAAACAAAATGACTATAGTGGCATTGGTTTTGACAATCCATCCTCTAAGAAGATTCACATCAACCTTATCCAGGATGAGAAATCTTCCCCCTCTCATTCACCCACATTACCATCTCACCCACGGAGTCCATAGATCTTGAATCTATACCTCCTAATTTTTTTTTTGTAAACACCATTTCCCTAGGACTGTTGACCTATCAATGTGATGGCGAGGCTCCCTCTTCTCTCCCATTCCTATATCCTAACATGATCGATGACGATATGCCTTCAATTAACATTGTTCAATGTCAAGATGATGAGTCCATCCTCACCTACCTTGGTGTAGAAGAATCTTATATTCACCGGTCGTTACCCTGTGAGATGTAAACCATGTTAAATGAATCAACCATCGAAATCAAAATTAATACTTCGGATGACCTGTACATTCTAAAGATCGCCAATTCTTAGACAACTACTAAACAGAATCCTTCACCTCTTTCCTTCGGGACCATAACAATGCATTTTCTTGGTCCTATGTTGATATGCCTAGTATCGACCCAAAAATCATGGTTCATAATATTGTAACCATTCCTAATGCCAAAACCATCAAACAAAAGCTACAGAAAATGCATCCTTGCATTGATCTTCTGGTCAAAGAAGAGATTCAACACCTTCTCTTGGTTTCCTTCATTCTACCCATTGATTATTCCTAATGGATTTCTAACATCATCGTGTCATGAAAGTAATTGGGGGACTCGCATTTGCATATATTTCCATGACCTCAACCTCGCTTGTCCCAAATACGATTTCTCACTACCAAGCATTGACCAATTAGTTGATCTCACTGTTGGCCATGAAATGTTATCACTCATGGATGGTTTCTTGGGCTATAATAAAATATTACTAGCTCCTAAGGATCAACACAAGACTTCCTTCATCATCCTTGGGGACTTTCGCTATCGAGTCATGCCCTTCAGCCTCAAAATGTCGGTGCTACATATCATTGATCCATGACTTACATCTTCCATGACATCATGCATCACATATTAGAGGATTATGTAGAGGATCTACTTGCCAAATCCAAGCATCGAACCGAACACCTTCCCATTCTTAAAGGCATCTTTCACCTCCTCATCAAATATTGTGTTCATCTTCAACTGAAAAAGTGTGTCTTTAGTAGTTTCCAGGAAACTCCTAGGTTTCATCGTTTCTTTGTGTGGTATAGAATTCGATCCTACTAAAGTCAAGGCTATCCTTGAAATTTTGCCACCCACTAATCTCTATCAACTTCGTAGCCTACAAGGAAAGTTGCAATCAATTCATCATTTTATCTCCCAGATTTTTGACCGTTATCAACCATTCCATCATCTTCTCAAGAAAGATGTTTCATTCAAATGGGATGATGAATGCCATAAAGCCTTTGAAGCCTTGAAACAATACCTCCTTCAACCACCAGTGCTCGTTCCTCCTAAGGATGAATTTCCCTTCTACCTATATATTTCCACCACTATCCATTCTTTAGGTGTCATGCTCACTCATCACGATGACCAACATCGAGAGAAAGTGGTTATTACATAAGTCATACCCTTCTTGACTACAAAACTAGATATACCCATGCCGAAAAACTTTGCCTAGCCTTATTTTTCGTCACCACCAAACTCCGCCATTACCTACTCAACCACAAAACCTTCGTCATTACTAATACTAACCCATTACACTACATGTATGCCAAACCTTATCAAAATCAACATGCCGCACGCTGGATTATGCTTCTAGCTGACCTCAACCTTGAATTCATCCATAAAAATTCCATCAAGGGCCAAACTATCACCGACCAATTGGCTGATGCACCTATTTCTAGGGATTAACCCTCTAACTTTGACTTTCCAGATGAGTCTATTGCTACCCTTTCCCTGGATGAACCCACTTACCAAATGACACTCTTCTTCGATGGCTCCAAGTGTCAGTGTGGGGGTGGGGCTGGTGTTATCCTCATTCTACTTGATGGTGAACCTATGCATTTGTCTTTACAACTTGATTTTTATTGTACAAACAATATTTTTGAATACGAAGCACTCATGTTGGATCTCCGGGCTGTTTATGCCTTATATTTTTAGTCAATAAACATATTTGGTGATTCTCAGTTGGTCATAAACCAAATCAATGGTATATACTAGTGTCATAATGAGATACTTCAAAAGTATAAGCATCACGTGGACATACTTTTTGACAACCTTTGACCATTACGCACTTCAAACCACCCCATGTTTTACCAATAAATTTGTAGATATCATGGCCTGTTTGGCTTCTCGGATACCTACTTTGCCCACCGACTCTAAAATCTTTTTAACTATACAAAGACTACAATCACCCTTTTATTTTCCTCGTGAAGTCTACTCTATCGAAACCGTTGCTCCTGACCCAAGTGACTTTTGGTATAAGCAATATAAAAACTATCTTTCCCTTTCCATTTTACCCACCGATCTCACTCATAATGGACAATTTGCCTTTCTTAAAAGTGTCTCCCGTTATGTCATCCTGGGTGGTATTCTTTACAAATGTAGTTTCAACAACATTCTCTTGTGATGCCTTACAAGTTCTAAAATTCCCTACACCATTAAGGAAGTCCACGATGGAATTTATGGAGGTTAGTTTAGTGGTCTCACTATCACAAAACGTATTATTCACCTAGGCTATTATGGCTAACCCTAAAAGCTGTGACTATTGTGATTATGTCAAATGTTATGTAAAATGCTAGTAACATGCTAATCTCCATCACACCCTATTCATGCCTTACAGTCACGTGAGACCTTTGTCCTTTTTCTTAATGGGGTTTAGATCTTTTCGGTGAGATCAACCCCCATTCTTGACAATGCTACCAATGGATCATAACCGCATCTTGAATATTACACTAAATGGGTAGAATCCATTCCCCTCATTTCCACTAAAGCGAGAAAATATGTGAATTCATCAACCATCACATCATATGTCAATTTGGTGTCCTCACCGCATCATCACGAGATATCGGAAAATAATTCAAAAACAAAACACTATGCAAACTATGTGATGCTTTTAGCATCAACTCAATTTCTCATCACCTTATTACTCCTGCAAACCAAACGTCGAGCCTAATCAACCAATAAAACCTTGAACAAAATTCTTATGAAGGTAGTCAATGATATTGAGAAGGATTGGAATATGCACATTCCTTTCACCTTGTGGGCTTATCACACTAGTATTCACACTTTGTTGCTGCCATCTCCTTTTCTCTAGTCTATGATATCTCGATTTTGTCTTACCTCTCGAATTCCAAATTCCATCCCTCCGCATCTCACTACAAGACATGTTCAAGATGATGATTTTTTCCAAGATCATTTGGAGTAACTTGAATTATTAGATGAAAATTGTCTCAACGCTCTTGACCATCTCCAAATCTACCAAAAATGTATCAAATGTGCCTATGATAAACATGTTCACAAACGAACCTTTCAGGTCAGTGACCTCTTCCTGAAGGAAAAATTAACATGCAACCAAAGAGGAGAAAAGTACATGGGGAATTTTTCTCCTAATTGGCTTGGACCCTATGTCATTACCCATGCCTATGGATGAGGTGCTTATTATTTGTCTTCACTTAAAGGTAAACCCAAACTTGAGCCCCTTAATTCCTTGCATCTTTAACCATTTTATTGTTGATATCAAGTTCTATATCACTTTTTGTCAATTGATCACTCATCCCTTGAGCACTATTCACCTTCCATAATTACCCATTTTGAGGATCCACAACTAAACAAGAATCATGTGATTACCCATCACCTTTTAGCCTTGTCTTCAATATGAGTACCACGACTCTACTCATAGCATGATTCTCATGGATACTTTTCATCTTCTTCAAGATGGAATCCCATGGTCATTCATCACTCAAAACCACCTCTTTCACAGTTAATCTTTGTGTACTACGATCTTGTCTTCTAAAACAAGAACCTAATCGTCCTCTATAGTCTTTTCCATGACTTAAACATCTAAAAAAAAAGGGATACAACTCCTTGAGTCAAACTTCCAACAAAAGATGACTCCCTCAAAAGGGACATCTCTTCTTTATATTCTACCACTATCAATAGACTTCTCCCTCAAAGGACAACTATATACGGTCATTACAAAAATATAATAACTATTTAGAAGTGAGCTCAAGGAGGTAATATACCCATCCCATATAGACTTCCCACATCGATCAGTCTATTACAAAAAAAAAGGAAAAAGATGAAATTTTTTTCATGGAATTTCCTATTTTGATTTCGGGATTCTTGTTCCAAAATACACATCATCGTACACTAAGTTACGCTAAACCTCCCATTCTCACCTCCTTTCCTTTTTCACCTAAATTCCTTGTTACTCAAGGGAATTTCTGCAAACGTGACATTTCATGATCATGTGAATTTTCTTCACCCTTAGAGTAGTCCATTATGCAAGGCTGTATGATCTTATGCCCATACACCCATCGGGGGATGGTAGACTCATTAGGGTTCTTATCAATTAAGCAACTCTTTTACCACCTCTTACCATTCGCCTTTCTCATTACTTATTGATTATCCTATACTTAACCAAATCCTTGACACTAATATTTAAAAATCGCTCAACCATGCCTATAACCTAAACTCAATCATGCCTATGTCTTACATCACCCATTCCTAGCACCTATAAACCCATTCCGTTATTTCACCCTAATCTTCCCTAGTTTATGGGAGAACTACACCGTCTTGAGGTCCCTTTTTCGGAACTATGTAGGTAGCAATCCGAGGGCATGGGGCCCTTAGAGGTTATCTCAACCACTCTCTACCCTAACCAATTCCCTCTACCCCTTTCCTATTCACATTCTACCCTAGTTAGTTTCCTTTTATATCAATCATTGGAAATTAAACCACACAAACAACAATTTATTAACATCTTTACCATCATCACTCATACATTCATTTCATCTTATCTACCATTTCTTTACCATTATCATACATTTTCCTACAAAACATCTTAACACAATCCACATCATCATTAATTACACAAATTAATGAATTAGAAACTCAACCATACCTAAACCAACCTAAACTCAACCATACCTACAACCTAAACTCAATCATGCCTAAGTCAACCTGACTCCATCCATGCCTAAGTCAACCTGACTCAATCCATGCCTATGACCTAACTCCATCATGCCTGAACTGACCTGACTCTACCATGCCTACATGACCTTGACTCTAGCATGCCTAATCCCCCTGATTTCCACATATATATATAACAATGAAAAAAAAACCAACTACACCATTCATACTATAAACACCATCATCTATAAATCGAAAAGTCTGTATAAAAATACATGTGAACATATATCCCAATAATAATCACAATCATCTCAAATTGCTCAGATACATCCTCACCATCTTCAACACATAGGCCGGTATATCATCAAAATATCAAAACTCTCATGTACATCCTCACTCTCTTCGGCACGCAGGCCGGTATATATCAAAAATAAATAACTATACAAAACAAGAGGTCAATATGGCTATTAGATATCACCCTACTGGATATCCTCCATATCTGTCTCACCCAATCCCTCTCCCACCTCTACCATGTCCAATCACCAAATCCAATCCTCATGACCTCCACCCAATCACAATCGATCCCCTTATGCTCATGAACCTATCTACCTAGCTCCTCTAACCAACTGGATCTCTCCACCTCAGTAGGATATTATCCCTCATCCTTTCCTCCTGATAAAGCATAAAGTGTTCAACGCTATGTCATTTTCACAAAAGCCAAAACATACAAATGAATCCGTATTATATGGATTTTTTATTTTTATATACCCACGTCAACCTAAACGATGTCGGTTATACCTAAACCAACATTGTCCCTATGCCCTAGAACATCGTGGTTAGTTATACCCTGACGAAATCGGTCATGTGCCCAAGAAAACTATGGTTGGTTTACTTAGACCTTCAATGGTTCTATATGGCTGGTATCGATTACCGTCATGCTCCTATCAACTACCCTTTCCCCATTTCTGACCCAACTTAACCAACCCAACCACCATTTTACCTTACCCACCCTTATCGTAACCTACCTCCAAGCCTACATTACCTATACCTATCTTTAATTACATTTAGGGACTTGTTATTTTACCCATACCTCGGTCCTACCCATGTTGTGACCTCGCTACCTGGACCCAAAACATTGTTAATGACCTATGACCTCATGTGCTTGTTATACCTTGAAATGTTGTTACACGTGTTATTTGACCTAATGACCTCACCTTACCTATTGTCATGTTACTTATCCTTACCAAACCTTTGGTGTACCGAAACATACCTAAACGTTCTTGCACCTAACCTGTAATGTGCTTCCACACCATATCCTATACCTTGGATACCAAAATCACCTCAACCTTGTTTAGATAAACCTATCAACCTTAGACGATGTAGAGTTTGCATGCTCTTCAACCTAGTATTGTGCCACAGTTTATACATGTGTGTGCATTTGAATGTTGCTACCTTTGACCTGGCCCATTACCTAGATTACCCAATTAGACATTTACCCAATTACCCCTATGTCCACCTTCCTCTTCATCACATCCACCTTTTATCAAACCACTCACCGATTCTATCTTCTACCTCATCAGTTCCTAGTTTGAGGGGGATCACCTTCACCCACACATGGGGCAACCACATCTTATTTTTGTCAGTGTCACTTACCAATACAAGCTATACAACAAAAAGGGGCAAAATGTAGACACCAAAATTGGGTCACACTCCCCTTGGTCCCTTGTCAAATAACCAGCTCAAGCATACTCATCTAACCATGGCCCCTTCCACCCCACATCACTATTAATTTAATTAAATTAATATATATCCTCACAATATTTATTATCTAATTATCTTAATTTCTACCCCACCACCTCACCTAGACACCTCACCCTAGACCTATTCTTGGCATGTTTCCATAACTAACAATAACTAAGTCTTACTTGCCTTAATGAGCTAATATTTGGTCTAACCCTAAAATCAATCCCTACAATCTCTCTAACCACATTCCCACCCATTAGAAGGGAAGCTTCTATTCTAATCCATGAGAATAAACTAACTGGGCCCAAGAAATTAAAAATTCTACCCATTTTAGTAAACCTAGGGAATACCACCTTAACCAAAGCCGGTCACCCCTAAACTGATGTTGGTCAACCCGAAACCATCGTCGGTTACCATTTATTCACCCAAAAATCCTTGTTTTTGGGTTGCACATTCGATAATAAAAAAGGAGATTTGAGCTGCATGCAAGAAAAACCAACATCCTTTCATGTATCTAGACATACAGAGCCATCACCAAGATAGATATTAAAGCATTGCACTCACCGAATCATTCTAGGAACCATTGCTGCTATATCCCACACTACACTTCTAATCAACAACCACCTCCATTTAGCCATCAAAATCTACATCATAGTAAGTACATCTCTACCAACATTGTCTATTTCAGCATAGTTAACTTTTTTCATTCCTTTCATTAGTTCATACTTTGCATGTTCATTCCTCCATTGCTTAATAGCTTGTAATCTCACCATTTCCCTTACCCACACCACCAAATCACCATTCGACCTAATATCCATTTTTGAGTGTACTTGAGATCTCCACAGCCTTCTCATTCACTCTCCCAACCTTATTTGACCTCAGATCAGCCCCTTCCATTTGATCCATTTGAATTTTCTTTTACCTCAACCATACCGACACCGGTTATCCTCAACCACCATCGGTTCTACCTAAACCGGCATCGTTCACACCCAAACGATGTCAATCTCTGTGTTTTATACCTTGACCAAGAATAGACCCAACAATCATCCCACCAGTTGACCTAAATAACCCAAAATTAGACTTTAACCAGTCCTAGTACCTTGACAGACACCTCATCTCTCAGATCCAAATATATCCTAGCTTGTTGTGATTAGATTTGCTTATTGTATTTGAATGAAATACCTAAATCATATCAACTACAATAGGATTTTATTTACTTACATTATTCCTTGCATTAAATTGTTTTAAATAGTGGATTGTGATTGTCAGGAAGTATCACACTTCTAGAACTAGCATACACTAGGCAGTCCACTATCATATATCATTTAACTATTCCTTTTGTGGTCTTTTTTTCTATTACAAGTAGTCCCTCCTATCCAAAAGGAAGCTCTCACATTCAGCTATGGATCAAGAAGTTAGAATGTACGCAACGACCATCAATCAACCAGCATTTAACAGGTATTCCTCCTTGTCTCTTACCCTTATACTGTTTCATCATTTTGAAAAGGAAAAGAAAATAGTGAAACAACAAGATGCACTTGATAGTTATTGATAGCTAGATGTAGTAATGTAAGTAAATGTGTGGATGGAAAAATGAATTTCCCTCCTATGCGTGTATGTAGAAAATATAGTACATTATCCCTTGAGTGAGTGCTAGATGGATGCAACCTTAGGTGGTGATAATAGATGTTGTATTAAAGAAAAACTTGGAAAACTATGTAAACTAGACTAACACCTAGTATTCTAAAGCTTAACCAAATCAATCAATAACCATCAAGATAAGAGATAAGAAAATTAACTTCAAAATCATGCATTATAAATGAAATAAGCAAACATGCTAAGTTTATTCTACTCTTTAGAAAGCTTAATGAAAGTGAACCTAGTTTAGATTCTAAGCAATCAAATTGTGTGTTGTTTGCTCCCAAAAATAGTGAAGAGATCTCTCCAAGTTGGCTACAAGGCCAAGCTTGGATCTTCCCTTACTAACTAGATTTGGAGTGGATGGATGCAAGATGGAGGAGGTCTTAACAATGGAGTATGACCAAGATCAAATTGTTTTATAGCTTAAAGCTATCAAAAATTATGTCGAATGCCTTTCCAAAGTGTTTGAGAGATTTTGTTATGTAAACAAGGTGTCCAATTGAAAGGGAGGCATGAGCCTTGTATTTATAGATTTCCATTTGGAAAAATGTTGAATTTGGCTGCATGTGGGACTAAAGGTAATCCAAAATCACTTTATGATTAGGAGTGGTAAACATGCTTTGGACTAGTTAAGATAGGTTTAGGCTAGTTAAACTTGATTAGCAAGTGATTAGAGACTCATTGAGAGTTGGGAGGAGTCATATTAACCAGATGTGATTGATAGATAGCCTAGGAAGCCTATAAAATTGATCCAGAGGGAAATAGGAAGATGTTTAGCTAATAAAAGGGGGTTTATTAACCAAATGGGTTGAATAGAGGAGGAATATAACCAAGAAGGTGTTGTAAATGGGCATCTGAGAATGGAGTGTAGAGTAGATAATTAATGAAGTGTTTTCAATCAATTTGAATTAGAAGAGACGCTAGGCATGAGAAAACTTTAGGTGTTTACATTTTCCCCTCTTTGGGGTGGCGTAAGTGACATCACTTCAAAGATAGTAGACAAACATAAACAAGTAAAAATTTGAAGTGGTAAGAGAAAAATTAATATAATGAAGGATGTCCCCTCAAGTGTCGATGGGGTGATGAAAGAGGTTGATCGATGATAAAAAAAGATGAAGGGAAGAAATGGAATATAGAAGAAAATAAAGATGAGGAAGGGGGATGAGCTAACATCCATCCAAAGTGCCTTGTAAACAACTTATTTTTCATGATATTGCTAATTATCTTCATCATTGGTCCTTATAAAAATAATGAACAAAAGTGTAGTATGACATGAAAATCCATATACGAACACATGTCCATTGCTAAAAACACCAACTCCATGTGACATACAAAATATAATGTAATACGATAAAGTAAAATATTCCTAACTCCATGTAACATACATAATGTAATTCAATATGAGAAAGTAAAAAAACTAACCTAACAAAGAAACATAAGGTAATGTTTTTATTATCAAGCTTGATTATGACCTATGTAAATTAATGACAAGGGTTGACAATGGTGCCCCAAGCAAGGATACATACAAGGGGACAAAGGAGAACATTTGGGTTTGTTGAAAAAGTAATTGTGCACTACGACACATTACCATGAAAATCGTTGTGCCCCCAGTACAAACATAGTACGAAAACCAACTTTGTTAATAGAGGTAGATCCGGATGATCCGTAAGTCATGTAAATGAACATGCAAGAACCAAAGAGTGATGTTTTGTAGGATGATTTTTTAATTTTAGAACTTTTTGAAGTATATTTGAATGTTTTGATTTTTATAACATATTTTAATTTTTGATTTTTCTAACATATTTGAATGTTTTTGCATTTTGAAATTTTTATAAACCTATTTATAGGAAGAAAAAGAAGCATGGATTCCCCCAGCAATAGATGGGATGTACAAGTGAAAAATTCCATGTGCGTATGAGAAATTGAAGATGTGAAAGTTTCCCAATGTTAGGTAGGAGTATTCAAAAGGAAAACTATGCATGCGCATAAGGGGTATCAAGGCTAATATGGATAGGTTCAATCATGATGATGAACATAAACCAATGACATGTTAGGAAGGAGTAAGGATGCCCCCAAAATAAGTTGACCAAGAAACACATGATAGAAAGGAAGTAGAAGATTATTTTTGTGAAAGGGGATAAAGGTGTAATACGTAAACATGGAAAAATGTAATCTTATACACATGGCTATTCGAATAAAGTATAAGAATGATATGAATGATATTAATATAGCTTCAAAGCCTCGTGATGAAGAAGTAATTAGCCAAAGGCATAAATCTTGAGACAAGATATATGCTAAAGCAAGAGTTTGAACAAGGTCCAAAAAAAGAAACTTGGTATCATACGAATCATATTAACTCATAGAGATCCAATGTGTGTACATGGAAATTAATTACCTCTTGAAGTGAAGATTTGATAGACATCAAGTGAAGACACACTAGCCAATGTGTAGGAATGATTGATTTTCAAAATTGATATATGAATATATTGTGGAAGGAGAGTCGTACCAGCTCGCTACGCTACCAGTCAAGCGTCCATAGCCCCGATTGAGATGCATTTGATTCTAATCACAACATTGTTCTAATTTCAGTCACACATCCATAGCCCCGAGTAGGTATTATTGGAAATATCATAAGAGAGAGTTATATACCAATTTACTTTTTCTTTTTATCTTTTAGATTTTGATTTTTGATTGATTTTGTTTCTTTTTTTTTTCTAAAAACTTATTTCAGATCTCTTGTTTGACAAGGGTTAAGAACCACAGATGGCTTGATGGCATGAGGTGGAAGTGATTGTGATGATGAAATTGGCTAGTGTCAACAAATATATCCAAAATTTCTTCGCAACAAGTTTACTAGATGTTGATTATGATAGGATCTCTAAGAGGTCAATCTTTCTTTAATTTACCAAGGTGATAAAAGACAAAGGTCAAACAAATACCATAGAGATAAATGTCACAAAATGCATGTGAATAGCTAACCAAAATATCAGCAAAGACATGAAAATGGTAGGAAGACTTGTAGAAAAAGAACAAGAAAGGGAAGAAATAAAATTCATGTGTATGTAATACCTGATTGCAATGTGTGCTCATTTACCTTTGATTTTGTTTGAAATGTTTTCTCATTTTTCTGTATTTTATTTTTAGATTTTTGATAGTTTTTGGAAAGTTGGGACTAACAAAGTCACTTTGTGTGATAGGATCCAAAAATAGTGTTTGCATTTTCCTTGATGAGGGAGATTAAGTGTGTTTTCTTATCAAGGGTCATATTATCTCCGATCTCAATGATCGTGGTGAGCTCGTACTCAAAAAATGACTGTGATTTATCCTGAAACATGGATTTTGTATGCGGGAGCTTGAGTTCCTTATCTAGATGTTTATGCACTTTATGCCATAATTTCTGGTTGCATTGATGTGAATTCTTGAACGGCATTTGATGTTTAACCTTAAGATCATTTGAGTTTTTAGGAGCTTTGGAGCTCTTTGTATCTTTGATCTTATCTTGGTAAAGATTTTTTTGGGTTTTTATTGGCTAGTATGTGACTCATTTGATCTTGAGAAGTGGGAGGAGAAAATGAATGTTTATAACAATATGAAGGATGAAGAGAATACACTCCAAGGATTGAACAAGATGGGCTACTCAGAGGTGAGTCGTTGATAAAAGATGATGAAGGGATGCTAGGATATGGCCCCAAGATGGAATAAAAGGGACTACTCGGAGGTGTCTCATAGATAGAAGAGGATGAAGGGCTACTAGGACGCGACCCAAGAATAGAAGGTAATGGGTTACCCCAAGGTGACTCATAAATGAAAGATAATGGAGGGATACTAGGACGTGGCCCCAAAATGGAAGAAGATAATGAGGGACTACTAGGGGGTGACCCAAAAGTAGAAAATGGAGGGCTCTATATGGTGAGGGATAGCAAAAGGTGATGGTCTACTAGGATGTGGCCCAAGAATGGAGGATAAAAGGCTACATGGAGCAGACCCACTAATAGATGACAGAGGGCTACTAGGATGTGGCCCAAAAGAAGATGGAGATGGGCTACCAAGATGTGGCCTACACATAAAAGATGACGAAGGGATACTAGATTGTGACCCACCGTGTGATTATGATTGAGGAGTCATGATAGATAAGGAATTGTTGGGTAACAAGAAGAAGGGCCATGGATAAATGTTAGACTACAACATCTCATCATGCTTAGAGGAAGGTGAATATGGGATAGTAGAATAAGAATCAAGTTCCATGACCTTAGCATATTCCTCTATTTTCCAAATAAAAGAATCAATTTCTTCTTCCTAATATACAAGAATATCAAAGTCAGATTGAATCCTTGATTGTAATCTTCTAGAGGAATAACTTCATGTAACCTTATAATTCTCCAATATTTTGTTCATCCTGAAATGAATTTATCGGTAAGGGTTGTTTTTGACCATATGAGGTTGATTAGAAGAAAGGGATACACCTGGTGTGAAAGATCTAGAAGATGCTTGATGATGTAGATGAAAGGAAGGTTTGACCTTATTGTGCCTATAAACAACTTGGATATTGCGTCAAAAGATATTTTAGCACATTATCTCTTGTGAATGGTTTGACATGGATATAAATCACAATATTTAGAAGATGGATGGGTATAAAATGAGGCATGATCAACATGATTGCGAGGCCAAAGAGGAATTGAGTTCTATTGGTAGAAAATGATTACTTAGGAGATGAAGTAGACTTTAGTTGAGATGTTTTGCGAGTAGAAGAGGATGGCATGGGCTTACTTATAAGATGACATAATGTTGGTAGCCCAAGAGGATCATATATCTAGTTAGTGGATTACAATGTAAAAGTTGATCTATAGGATAGAATTGAAGGACTTTGAGTCACATAAATTTTCAAAGGAGGAAGATTCATGAAGGTAATTGATGAAGGAGGTCCTACGAAGAAAGAGAGGACCGCAACTCAAGAATCACATTAGATGTTTGTTCGGGAGAAATTGGGGTAACACTAATCTTTGTGAAGAAGAGGTTGTTGTGGTGGTGATGAAGGAGGTCCTGTGAAGAAAGGGAGGACCATGATTTAGAGGAATCAGAATAGTAGTTGGGATAAGAATCTTTAGAAATAATGTTTAGATCGGACTCATCAAAATCTATCCACTGATCATGAGATGAGGGTGGGGAATGTGGTAAGCCCGAATGAGTCCTCTAGCACAAAGAACCAAACGAGGTTTCGTTGTGATGGGAATATTTTGATGTGAATTCCTAAGCTTAGATTTAGTATTATTGTAAGTGTGGGGAACCACATGATAATTGGTCATTGTATATATAGTTGGGTCCGAATGCTAAGACCTAGATAGTGTGATTGGAATCCTTCAAATAAAAGGAAGTTCCATGTTGATTCGAGAAGCATGATGAGAACCAACTAGACATTATGTAAACAAAGGGATTCTCATGTGATTTTTCAAAGAAGGTCTAAGGAAAATAGACATCGTAATGAAAAAATTTCAATAATATAGCGAGATTTTCCTAGAATAAGTCTGTGAGTTTGTTAACACACAAGGAACAATCATGTAAGTCCATGGGTAAACCAATCAATTGATCCAATTTTTTACACATTAAGCTAATGTTCCAAATATAGGCATAATGTATAGAGTGACAACACAATATCACCACCTAGGTCGAGTTTAATACAAACAAGACCTAAGTACTAAGGTTATGTTGATGTGATCTCTCCACAAGATATAATACGACTATTTTAGATACAAACAAACTCTAATTTTTTGACAATGGAAGTTGCAAATGTAAATAGCATAACAAAAATACCTTGACATGTTAACCAAGATTTGAATAAGCGAGGTATTAGTATCAAGATGATGTTATCATGGTACAAACAATGTAATATCAACACTCTCAAAATCCTAAGACGATGTTGGAATCAAAAATAAGTGCAAGTATAACAAGAATTTATCAACCATGCGAGTAGTATAATGATACAATATGGAAACTTATACCAAGTTCTCATAAATGAAAACAAGATGTAAGTTTTGTAATTATATGGCTAGAATGCGGGCAAAGTAACAACTCAAAGAGGAAATAATGATGAGATCAAACCTAACTATGAAGATGATATTGAAATCAAGATCAAGTGGTTATCAAGATGTAAAAACATGCCCACTCACTTTAAATGTTTAACAACCCAGCCATAAACATGGATCAGCGTAAACATATATAAAAGTGGTGAACACAATTTATTGATAACACTCACAAAACTTTATTTTCCTTGTCCCAAAGGGGCAACAAGAATGCAAAGGAATAGATCAAATGGGGTTGAAATGAACTAAGTGTTACTTGGGAAAAGTTTCACCTTGTCCTAAGGTGAGCAATAAACTAGGATATGTAGTGCATCATAAATATTATGTTGAGTGACACTAGGCTTCAACTTAGGTGGACTCTTTGCCTTGTTCGAAAAACAAGGTTTTGACTCCAAGTAAGTTGTCACTTCATGGGAGATTGACAAGACACAATTATTTGAACTAGCAAAGTGGACCTCTTGAAGAAATGGATTTCCTAATAGATCTCTCAACTAGGTGCTACAAACACACAATGCGAGCTCAATTTTCCAAGGAGTTACCCTTGGAGTATCTTGGCTTTACTTTATCTCCTTCAAATAAAATGAGCGTAAATGTGTTATCTTGTATCATCATTGGGGTCAAAAATACTGTATGTTTTAGCTCTAACTCACAAAATGCTTTCTAGTAAAGTGGGTAAAGTGAGGCACTTCCTATTTCATCCACGAGGTTACTTAGCGGTGGACTACTTTAGGGTTCCTAGAACCACCCCCATTGTTGTAGCTTAAGGTGTTATGCCAAAGGGGTTATGTTCTAGTTGAGCGGATAGGGATGTACCCTTTTCCAAACCTACAAATATAATGTGTTGAATGTGGTGTATTTTTTTATCTTTTTATACTTAGTGAGGTTTTTCACACCATTGGCAACCTACATCAAACACGTTAGTATTGTTTAGCTTCTAATTCTTTGACACACGATTTTGGTCCTACATACCAAGATTAGTAATTTTCCAATAACATCATATAAAAGGGATAAGATGTTGCTTTTGATTTCCTAGATCATCCTAGGATGCAAGGAAAGATCATACACAAAAAAATATTTCACTCAATCTTTGTAAAAATGGAAAATACTTAAATAATTACAAAAAATGAGTTCCTTTTAGCCAACTTTGAAGTCTTTTCCTTTTAAAAGCTAAATTGGAGTGTTTGGAAAGTATAAAGAAGGTATTTGAAACTTTTTTTATTCCCAAGATCACCTAGAAGGTGTGAGGGAAGATCATACGTGTTTCAAAAACCTCTACTAATGAAAATGCAACACTTAACTAAGTTAGCACAAAAATATGATCAAAAGAACATGTAAGCTATTGTTAGAAACCTACAAGAATATATGAAAAACCCAAACTATCAATTATGTAACCTATGATAAAAATTAGATTCTAGAAAGGGATGCTTATGCTCCCTTCTTGATGTGTACATGTGGATTTTGATATGTACACGCCCTTTATGGTAAGTATGAAGGTCTGTGAAAAATGATAGAGGGTATTTATGCCTACATGTCCAGAATGATGCATGCATGGGATTTTTAGTGTGTACACACCAAATAATATGTGTATGCACCCTGGGTAAAAGTTTGAAATAACAAAGAGGATGGATTTATAGGTAAGCGTCCATAATGGTGTGTACTTGGACTTTTCAATGCATGTGTGAAGGTTTGGACAACTACACGACTTTGGTTCATTCGACAGTGGTCAAGGACACTTGTTTCCTGTGGGTAAGCATAATGTGTATGTGCCCTTTTTGATGTGTGTGTGGCAGTTTGAATAGGAATGCATCCTTTTTCACATGTACGCGCCCCTCTCTAATGCCTACGCATGGCCCTAAAAAATCACCAAAAATCACAAGATCCAGAAATTTATAAATGCAAACATGTTTAATTCCTACCCTTTAAATCAATTTTCAAAATAAACCCACATTTACCTCACCCAAAGCTATAAAACCAATCAAAGGTAAACTATTTAACCTTAAATGAAAGAAATTGAAGAAAGAAAGAAAGCTTGAAAAACTTCTAAAAATACCATGGAAAAGGTCCCACATGGTGTGCCAAATGTGTTAAGGAAAAAATTGGAAAACTATGTAAACTAGATAACACCTAGTAGTCTAAAGCTTAAGCAAATCAGTTAAGAACCATCATGATAAGAGATAAGAAAATTAAATTAAAAATCATGCATTATAAATGAAACAAACATGCTAAGTTTATTCTACTCTTTAGAAAGCTTAATGAAAATGAACCTAGTTTAGATTCTAATCAATCAAATTTTGTGTTGTTTGTTCTAAAAAATAGTGAAGAGATATCTCAAGTTAGCTCTACAAGGCCAAGTTTGGATCTTCCCTTACTAACTAGATTTGGAGTAGATGGATGCAATATGGAGGTCTTAACAATGGAGTATGGCCAAGATTAGGTTGTTTTATAGCTTAAAGCTATCACAAATGATGTCTAATGCCTTTCCAAAGTGTTTGAGAGTTTTTATGTAAACAAGGTGTCAATTGAAAGGGAGGCATGAGCCTTGTATTTATAGATTTCCATTTGGAAAAATTTGAACTTTGGGTGTATGCAAGACTAAAGGTAAGCCAAAATCACTTTATGATTAGGAGTGGTAAACATGATTTTGACTATTAAACTAGGTTTAGGATATTTAAACTTGATTAGTAAGTGATTAGAGACTCATTGAGAGTTGGGAGGAGTCATATTAACCAGATGTGATTTATAGATAGCCTAGGAATCCTATATAAGTGATCCAGAGGAAATAAGAAGATGTTTAGCTAATAAAAGGGGTTTATTAACCAATTATCAATTTTCCAATATGCACCAAGTTTCAAGCCTTTCCCAAATGGAAAGCCTCTAAAAAGGACCAAGCTCCTTCCTCTCAAATTTACATCATGTCTAGAATAGTATTAATCATATAAAACATATGATCCTTACTCCATTGTTGGAATAGCTTACATCCCCATTCGCATCCATTTCTTCAAGATGGTTAGTAAAGGAATATCTAATATGGCCTTGTAGCCATTGTTAGAGAGGTCCTTTCACCTTCAATGAATTAGAAACAACACATATTTTTATTTATTTTAAATCTTCATAGGTTTAATTATTTTAGAAATCAATTAAACATAGTAGGAATGCTTGTAGTTTAAATGGTTAAGTTTATTTATATTTTCTTTTACATTCCATTAATATTTGATCTTGATGTTTCATTTCTGAACTTAATCTTGGCTCTAGACTATTATGGTTTTAGTCTTTATTAGTTATTTGTTGAAAAATTTTGGGGTGTCATCATTTGGCACGCTGGTGGGACATACTCCATTGTCCTTTTCATTCATTTTTAAGCTTTTAGATTAGTTTCAAATTTTTATTTAGCTAACCCTTTTGCATTAATGGATAAATATCAAGTTTCTTAGCTAGTTTAGGTAGGATTGTCTTATTTTTGTGCTCTTTGTAGGATCAAAGGAGGTGAGGTGCTGTCAAAATTTATCCAAATTGATAAAGTTTTGACCTTTTTAGGAATTTTCAATAAGTTATTCGCATGTTTTTGGTATTTTCAAAAGTTTTCCAAAGCTATGTGTGAGGAAATGAAGAAATGTGGATGCCCCTAGCATTAGATTGGATGTACAAGGGTAGAATTCCACGTGTATGTTTAAGAATTGAAGATGTAAAGTTTCCCCCAAAATGAGATGGGAATATACAAAGGAAAACCCTTTACACCAAAATTTGGATTAGTCGGATCAAGGCCAAGAGGGATAGGTTCAAAAGTATCTCAAAGATAGGCAAGGACTAGCTTAGGATAAAGCCATCATAATCCTATATTTTGGAGATGCTTGTGAACAACGGACCCTCCAATGGCACCAGAAACTAGTTTTCACAAAAATACTTATCCAAAGTGCCACAATTGCATGGTTTTCACATTTGGATGCATTGATTTCTCTTTTCTCTTTTTTTTATTTTTTATACTTTTTTTTATTTAATTTTCTGATTTTGAGGAACCCCATACTCAAGCATAGAACCACTTGAGATGTATAGCATTCATGGGTTCCTTTATTTCATCACCATCTGAGTAGGCAAGCTTATATGCACCCGAACCAAATTTAGTAACCACAATATATGGCCCTAACTATTTTGGCTCAAACTTTCCTTTCTTCTCATGTTCCTTTGTGGTGTTAAATTTATTCTCCTTCATCACAAGGTATCCTACCTCAAACTAATGAGGAAACATTATTTTTATAACTTCAACACACTCGGTTCTGATACACTTTTAGGTGATCAAGGGCGTGAAGTCTCTTCTCATCCAATAGCTCCAACTCTACTAGCTGAGCCACTCTATAATCCTCCTCTTTATCTAAATACTCTCTCAATTCTATATGCAAAGATGGGAGCTCGATCTCAAGAGGTAAAATGGATTTAGTTCTAAATAGTAAGGAATATGGAGTTACACTAGTAGGGGTGCGAGATGGATGTTCTGTATTCCCAAAGGTTTGGGTGAATCTATAAATTATAGTTGCATCTAGTTTTGTTGACCATATTATCCATAATAATCACAAGGGTTTATTTGTGGCCTCGAATATCTATTACCTTGAGGGTAATAGAGGTTTGAGTACTTGAGAGTGATTTGAAAATGTTTACATAACACCTTCACAGTTTTATTCTTGAAAGATTTTTCATTGTCTGTGACAAGGGCAGAAGGGATGCCATAATGAAAAATGATATGGTTCATTATAAACTTGGATATCTACACACCTATGATATAGGTAAGAGGAAAATCCTCTACCCACTTTGTAAAGTACTCGGTGGTAGTTATAATGAACATATGGTTTTCAAAAGATGTTAAGGTAAGCTTTCTATGAGATTGAGCCCCGCTTTGAGAAATTCCATGGTGTTGTAATAGGCTGCAAATGCATGAATCATATTGTCATACTTTTGACATAGTAAAAACTTCTTTACATACTAGCAACAGTCATTTTCCATGGTAGGAAAATAGTAGCGTACTCTGAGTATCTTCTTGGATAGGACTATGCCATTGGTATGAGCCCCACAAATACCTTCCTTTACCTCCTTAGTGCTAAGATCGATTTGTTATCTTTAAGATATTATAAGAGATTCTGTCATACCCTCTACAATAGAGAGTTCCCCCAAGTAAGGTGTAGTGGGCTATACGATGGAAAATGTTTAATTTATTGGAGTGGGAAATGATAGGCAAGAAGGTTCCATCTTTAAGGTAGTTGAAAATACCATATTACCAGGGTGAATAGGGACCAACAAATTCACATACCAGACATGACTCGGGCATATTGTATGTTGGCATTAGCAAGTGATCCACGAAGAAAGGAATATCATTTTTTCCAAGTGGTATGGTTAGTACATTGTTTTAATGGTGTCTACTGCTCGATTCCGAAATTTAGGAATTTGTTCAAAGGAGATCTACACAAAGTACTCTTTTAATGTATCAACCATCTTTTTGTAAGGAATGAGTTTTTCATCCTTAATTTTATACTCATCTGTGACCTTCTTATTAATAAACATTAAATCTCCAAAGTGACATTGAGTTTCCCGATGTCCCAATGTATATCTATCTTCATCCCTGTAATGTGAGCTTCATATTCCACTATGTTTTTTTGCATGGGAATCCTATTTTGAAATCTTGTGGGATCAAATCCCCTGAAGGAGTTATAAGCACAACTCCTACTCCTGAACCATGAAACATTAAGGATCAATAAAAATACACATGCCATAATATGGAATCCTTGATATACATGAGTGAAGCATCTGGAAGTTCCACACTCAATGGTTTTATTCCTGATAGAGGAGCTTCAACTAATTGATCCACGATTACTCGCCCCTTGATTGATTTTTGATGACCAAATTCCATGTCAAATTAACTCGAGTAGGATGATCCAATTTTTCATCTATCCTATAAGCACTTGGTTTTGACAATATATATTTCAATGGGTCCACCTTAGAGATAAGGTTGACCTTGTTGTTTAACAAATAATGACACCTTTTTGAAAAGAAAAACTATGGCCAAGTATGCCTTTTAGATTTGAGGATAATTATCTCATAAGAAATCAATGTCCAAACTTAGATAGTACACAAATTTTCCTTCCGATCTCTATCATATTGGGCCAAGAGTGCTCCAATTGCAAATTATGTAGTAGAGATATACAATAGTAATGGTTTACCTGTAATAGGTGACATTAACATAGGGGGTCTTGATAGATATTATTTTAGAAAAACAAATGCTTGTTGTTGTTCTCGGCCCCACAAAAAGTTTACATCTTTCTTTAGAAGGTTTGTAAATGCATGGCACTTATCTACGAGATGAGAAATAAATCTCCGATTACTTGTATTTTGATCTAAAAATGATACTTGAAATTTTTCTAGTACTTAGAAAATTCTCAGATGATTACTTATCAAACTCAACATTGATCATGAGTTCAATTTACTCAATTTTGGGTGTCTTGAAAACCCATTTTAAAAAAATCTTCCAATATGATCAATTAATCTGATTTTTCCAACTTAAGTGAATATACTAAATCTATTTCAAATCCATTAAAAATAATCACAAGTTGAATTAAAATATGCACTCAATTTGAATTCTAGATTCCAAAATTTGCAAGTGCATTCATTATCTGATTGTGGGTTATGGATACTAAAACAAATTCAATCCAATTAATCCAGTTTCTAGCTTGATTTAATAATTAATCAAATAAACTAATTTTAATTCTTTTATCTGATCAAAATCTTCTAAAAACTGAAATCAAATCCACAACACAAGAACTTGATAACGGAGTTCACCCGAAGGCTACGTCTCTGGATTCACAGAAAGTGAATCGATCTATTAAACATCTAATGAAGTAAAATATCCCTTCACTAATGACTTAACAGACCTTTATACCTGCAAATGAGCTGATTCAGACCTCTTGGAACTCTTCAATTTACTAGAAATGTTCCCAAGTCCATCTGTGGCCCCTACAATATTTTCACTGATAGTTTCCTGTGAAATTACGTTTGAAAAACATCTAAAACTTGAAATATACAACACCTACATAAAATATGTTTAAATTTATGGAAACTATAGGAAATTATGAAAAACTTCCCTTTTTACTCCATGGCTTGATTCGGACCAGAAGTGGTTGGAAAATGCAGATCTTTGCCTGCTTCTCGTGTCTGATTTGTGAAATTGCGATGGAAAAACACCTACATAGGAAAATATACAACACTTCCTATAACAAAATTTACATTTCTAGAAATATCTCATAATTCTTAAAAAAATTATTGTTACACCATTGCACAATTCAAAGTGCAAGTGCCTTGAAAATGGTGATCTCTACAATTTGGTCCTTCGCTGTCCATTCACAAACCTACCAAAAGGTCCCTTTAAATAGAGTGATCTCATGCTCTATCGCTTGCTAGAAAGTGGCGGTTAAGTAAGGCTGATAAGTATTTTGGCACAGGTCAAGGGTTTAAATCCCCCTTCCATAGGTTTAGGCACCCAATTTAGCCATTGACCCCACATTTGGTGGGAAAGGGATAGGATAAGCCTTTAAATAGCTTTTTGGCCCCAAAATCCTCCTTATCCCATGGGATTTAGGATTATTCACCTAAAATGATTAAATAGATTATTTTTATTATTTTAAATCCAAATCTACTATAAATATTCTAAGTTTCACCCCCATAATATTCCATTTGTCCACGTCAGAGTGTGCCACGTCATCATTTGACCACAACTTTGACTATGCATAGCTTTCGCATACGAACTCAGATTTGGTCCGTTCAAAATGCGTCAGAAATCTTGTGATGAGATCTATACCATGGAAATTATTTTGAAACATTACAAGACAATAAATTTTTCCTTTTCACCAACTGCCACATGTCACCTTGCCATTGGTCCACTTGTTGACCTATTGACTAGGGTTGACTTGTTTATGACCTTAACTTTGACCGGTGATAGAATTTACATACGAACTCGATTCTAAAGTTTAGCATACCGTCAAAAGGTCTCAATAATCCCTTCAACATGGTCTAGGTTTAGGGAAGTTTAGGGAAGATCTACATAGTGAAAAATCCTCCGAATCATATTTTCCTCTGTAAGTGCATAGTTGTTTGATGTTTGTAGGAGGAGGCATCTCCATGATGGTTGAGACCTTTGTAGGGTCTACTTCTATTCCCCTTTTTGATAATTTAAATCGTAGAATTTTTCTTGATAGCACACTTTGAAGACACATTTCTTTAGGCATAACTAGACCTTATAATCCCTTAGATGTTGAAATATGTGTCGTGGAATCATTGGATGATCATCTCTTGTCATGTACTTGCCTAATATGTCATCTACATAATCTTCCATTATGTTATTGATCATATCATGAAAGATGATTTTCAGTTCCTCGTGATAAGTTCCACCTATATTCTTGAGGCCAAAGGGCATGACTTAGTAACATAAATTTCCCCAAGGGGTTTTGAAAGATGTCTTATGTTGGTCATCCACAATCTTGATCTGATTATAACCTTAAAATCTATCCATGAGTGATAACATTTCATAACCAGCCATGGAATCTATAATCATGTCGATATTAGGGAGGGGGAAGTCATCCTTGGGACAATATTTGTTTATGTCTCTAAAATCTGTACAAAATATTATACCCACGGGATTCTTTTGTATAGGTATAACATTTGATATCCACTCTGAGTAGTCAATAGGCCGAATGAAGCCTAGTATTAATAATCTTTCCAGCGCCTCTTTAACTAACAAAGAAACACAAGGATACATTTTCCTAAGCTTTTACTTAATATGATTTACGTCTAGATGTACAACAAGATTGTGCACCACTAGTGTAAGATCAAGTCCTAGCATTTCTGCGTAGAACCAAGAAAAGATGTTGGTGAATTCACGCAAAAGAAAGACAAATGTCTTATGTTCTTAAGCCAAGAGGGATGCTCCCAACTTAACCATTTGAGGAACTTATTTTATGTTGATGTTGAATCCAATAGTCTTCTCCATAAGAATTTTATATTCTTCTTCCATGCATGTAGGATCAAGGGGGAGATTGATATCTTCTTCCAAGGGTGTCTCAATGATATTTTCACCCTTGGATAAGTCAATTTCTTTGTCCATTTTTTTTTGTCTGCTAGTGCCTCAAAAAGGTTTTCACTGTAAGAATTGGACTTGTTCTTTTTGCAAGGATTCTCTATGGAACTTTTTCACTTGATTTTTGTTTTGATGACCATAAAACTCAGTCTCCTCCTAAAAATATGTGCATGTGTCTAGGTTAATAGAGAAGCAATTTTAATGATCCCTTATAGGTATGTCATCTCGTATACCCATAAAATCACTAATAGCTTCATCGTTGGAAAAGCAGTCTATTGGTACATGTTGTTGTTGGTCCCAATTCACCAAGGATAAATGAGGTTTAATTTGGGAATGGGGATAGGTAAGGTAGGAGATATGGTCATTATAGCTGTATCGGAAAAGAGATTAATGGAGGAAAGGTATTCATAAAGACTACACCAGGAATTTGTTTTGATTTCATAACCTAAATCACTATCTCTACATTTAGAATATGTAGTATAACACTCTAATTGAATAGACCCATTTGGTGAAGACCAATACCGAGTTGCACATTTTTCTATGGGGTTCTAGAAGAGATTCCCACACTTATTTCTCATGGGTACCACAACCATATTCATGGTAGCCCATGGTGTACATAATTTTGTTTGGATTTACATACTTAGGATCTTGGTAGCATGATGTCATTTCATCCTCAAGAGGTGGTATCATAGAGTTACATAACATATTTTAATTGTCTAGCAAACCACCAAGAGTGAAGTCATCAAAGGGGAAATTCTCCCTAGGATGTTGATACTTGTTACACGTCCTTTCACGTGATTTGGGTGAGAGAGGAAGGTTTGAAATTAAAAGGGCCTATTGAATATCATACTCCCCAGAACTAGTTAAATGAGTCTTCATCTCGCCATATAGAAAAATGAGAAGTTAACATTGATGCACCATTATTGCTAGGGTCAAGGCCATTGTGTCAACCCCGGGAGGCAGAGCCTTAGATTGAGATGAAACAACCATCTCTATGGAAGGGAAATCAAAAAAATTAGGGAAGTAACCTGATAGTGCTCTGCAATGAGAAAAAGGTTGAGAATCCCCTGAAATAGTTATAATTTCCCCTTTATGGTACAACTTTCAGACACACGTGATACATTGAAGGCATGACCTACACGGAATGAATCCATGGGAATCTAAGAAGGATGTTTTAAGGTTGCTCCAATTTGAGGACATGGAACTTTGTATCATGAGTAGTAGGCCCTACTCCCAGTGAATGTTATCATACCAGCTAACTACCACTCTTCATTGTCATATGCCTTGATGGTGATGACCTTTGTTTCTAAATCTATCTCAGTACAACCCAATTTCCAAACTAGCTTCAAGGTACATATGTTAAGGCCTGATCTTCCATCTACAAGCACCCATTTAATCTTCTTATGATTGAAAATAACCTCTATATACAAGGAATTTTTTTTTAAGGATCTTCTACTACGAATTTCCTCTTGGCTAAAGGTTATATTCTCCATTGGATAATTTTTTTCTACCATTTCTTGGAAGAATGTGGGGTCAATATCAACTGACACTTCTAACCCTTGTAAATTCTTACAAAGGAGGTATTTATGTACATTAGAGATCTTATGAAAATCTAAGATTGAGATCTTAACGGTGGTCTTCTAAATCTTATCCAAGACATCATAGTGACTATCATGAGGAGTGGAAATAGGTGGGGACGAAGGCTTGGATATAACCGGGTGATAACGTCATGTTGCCACATCACACTCCTTAGTTTTGACCTTGATCGTGTTGACATGTTCAATAAATGGGATCACACAACCAATTACAACATCATAGGAATAATTGATTTTGGCATTGTGGTTTGTATTTTTATAAACATAACCAATGACTTTATTATTGGGATTCTGACCTTGATCCGAATTTTCTTTCCCTTTTTATGATTAGGGAAATGCTCTTTAAATATCCCCATGTCAGCATTGAAAAATTTTATAGAGTCTATGGAATCCATTTCCACGTCACCACTTTTAATGAGGTCTTGGATGTAGTGCTTCACTTGAGGCACTTATTAGTTTTGTGCCCCTTAACATGATGAAAGTTACAATAATCATTTTCTCTAAACCAAGATGTTTTAGGTGCATCTTTAGGATAAGGGTTTATTTCTAGGTATTTTACCATGTTTACTGCCTCTAACTATTTAAGTATTTGATGACATGTATTATGATAGAGGAGTAAATGTATGACCTTTATATTCGGGAGAAATTTGGATGTCCCTTAGTTAGTTTCAAGGGAGCATGACCTCCTGTACCTATTTAGAATCTGTAATTCCGTCACCTATGAAATTTTTGTTCTTGTTGGGAATAAACTTTTATTTGTCGCTAGGTTTTTGGTCTTGGTTATCACGTGAGAAGGATTTCAATGTCCTTTTGTTGACACCACTTTCTCAATTTTGGAACCTTTCTCTCTGACATCTTTAAAGGTATTACCACAATGCATTTGTAAGTGGAAAGAGATTTCAACGTGTAAGTTTGTACGAAAATTATGACTAACTATTTCTCTAAGATGGATCAAGGAAACAACTAGTTAGCCCTCACCATCATTGTAAGAAACCAGCAAAGTTCTCATTGTTGCGTTGTTTTGTGTTACATAGATTGATCATAGTAATGTCATTCTCCAAGTTGAAGGAGAATTGATGCTTAAATTTTTCCTCAATTGTATTCACATAGATATAGATCCCTTTGGGATGTGTAAGAAGCACTCAAGAGCTTGTCCCCTTAAACTCCATGGGAAGAGGTGTATAAGATAGTTATAAGCTGAATGAAACCACTTGACAAGACATGGAGAAGTATTTGATGTGATCTCTTGGATCACCCCGTAGACACCCAAAATTGGGTTGCATCCCTCTAAAATCACCTTCAACTAATTAATTTAATATTATTCCCCCACCATGCCAACTTTCACACATTGTAATTAATTTAATTATCACAATTAAGATTAATTACCTAACTCACCTAGCCACCTCATCCTAAACTTATTCCTAGCCTATTAATGAACCTAGAACAAGTCCCCACTTATCCTAACCAACTAGGACTCTTTCCAAACCTAACCATTATGACCTATTATCTCTCCAACCTCTCTCCCACTATATTTAGCATTAGCTTCCACTTCTAACCTAGACCTAAAACTTTAATCATGCCAAAACTGGGAGTAATTAGGCTAATTTTAGTAAAATTGACCAATTCTCTTTAACCGACGATGGTTATCCCTCATCCGGAAATAGTTCTAAAACCATCATTAGTTACCTTAAATAAGAGTTTATAACTATTTGCACAGGTTCTCCAACTCATTCATTCACACAAGATTTTGCATTAAGACTCTTAAGAACTCAAGCTACCTAAAGATAAACCAGAGCACAGCCAAGGCTTCACCATCATCCAAACATCTCATCCATAGCTTCAGATCATCACAACAGAGCACAAAGGATTTGTTTCCATGGCACTGGACACATTCTTGTATCTCCCACGAATGCTCATCAACCAACAACCACCTTCAAATCTATAGAGTTTACTAAAATCAATCTTCTAACTTCGATTTTCCCAATGAATCTATCTACACTTTTTCCCTGGATGACATTGTTTATCGGATGACCCTATTCTTGATGGTTCTAAATGTCATTATGGGGGTGGCACAAGGGTTATTCTCATTCCTCTTAATGATGATCCTATGCCTTTATCTTTCAAACTTTTCTTTGATTATACCAATAACGTGGGTGAATACGAAGAAGCTGATGTTAGGTATCCAAACTACCATTACCCTAGATGTTGAAACCGCTAATATCTTTAACAAATATCAACTAGTCATCAACCAATTCAATGGTTTATACTAGTATCATAACGAAATACTTAAAAAGTATAAGTATCACATTGACATACTTTTTACTACCTTTGATAATTACAACATTCAAATTGTTCTGCGATCCACTAAAAAAATTGCAGATACAATGGCTTGCCTAGCCTCACAAATACTGGCTCACCTTCGGACTCAAAATATTTGTCATAGTACGGTAGTTGTAGAATCCTTCTTATCTCTTCGTGATGTAAAATTTGTGGGACAATTCAAAACCGAACCATGCAACATTTGGTATATTAAGTATGCTAACTACCTCTCCCTTTCAATCTTACCTCCAGATCTCACTCCCAATGGTAAACAAGCCTTCCTCTAAAAGTTCTCTCGTTATGTCTTCATGGGGGGTATTTTTTACAAACATGGATTTTACGGTATCCTCCTACGGTGCGTCAGCTAGTTAAATTACTTACACCATTAAAGAAATCCATGATTATATTTTGTTAGACATTTAAGTGGTCATGCTATTGCCAAACGTATTCTTTGACTCAGCTATTACTGACCAACCCTTAACCAAGATTGTTGTGACTATGTCAAATGATGTGTGAAATGTCAACAACATGCTAACCTTCACCACACCCCAAGTCACACCTTACAAGTTTCAGGAACTTTTGCCTTTCTCCCAATGGGGTTTAGATCTCGTCGGAGAGATCAACCCTCATTCTTCTCAACATCACCAATGGATCATCATAGCAACTTAATACTACCTGCATGGGTGGAATATGTCCCTCTCATTTCTACCAGAAGTGAGAAAATATGTGAATTCATTAAGCATCACATCATTTTTATTTTGGTGTTCCTTATCACCTCATCACTGACAATGGTAAACAATTCAAAAATAAAACCTTACATAAACTATGTGGTAACTTTGGTATTCAACTCAGTTTCTCTTCACCATATTATCCTCAAACCAATGGCCAAGAGAAATTAACTAACAAAACCCTCAACAAAATTTTCATGAAATTCAATGATGATACTAGTAAGGATTGGTATATGCACATTCCTTTTTCCTTATGGTCTTATCACACGAGCATTCGCAACTCAATCATTACCACACCTTTCTCTTTGGTCTACGATACAAAAGCCGTCCTACCTCTCGAAGTCCAAATTCCATCTCTTTGTATATCACTTAAAGATATGCTTAATGATGATGAATTTTGCCAAGACCATTTGGCATAACTTGAGTTATTAGATGAACGTCATTTAAATGCTCTTGACCACCTTCAAATCTACCAAAAACGTATCAAACGTGCCTATGAAAAATGTGTTCATGAACAAAATTTCAAGGTCGGTGATCTTTTCCTAAAATAAAATCAACATGTAACCAAAGAGGAAAAAAGTAAACGAGGCAATTTTTCTCCTAATTGGCTTAGACCCTACATTGTCACGCATACCTATGGATCAAGTGTTTATCATTTATCTTACCTTGAAGGTAAACTTGAACCTTGGCCTCTTAATTCCTTACATCTTCGACCATTCTATTTTTTAATAAATTACTACATCACTTTATGTCACTTGCATGATCATCCCTTGAGTGAACCTCTCCTTCCAACTACCTGTTTCAAGGACCAACGACTCAAACAAAATCATGTGATAATTCTTCATTGTTGACCTTATCTTCAATATGAGTATCATAGCTCTACTCATGACATGATTCGATGGATACTTTTCATCCTTTTCAAGATGGAATCCCATAGTTTTTCAAGTACTTGAAACCCCTATTGTATATCTAACCTCTTCCATGCCTAAATACAAGAGGCTTGCACTCCTTTATAGTATTTTTCAAGACTTTAAGTTCATAAATAAAAAATAAATAAAATAATACATGGGATAATCAAAAATCTACTCCTTGAGTCAAACTTCTTGTAAATAGATGAATCCCTCAAAATCACATCTACCTCTCTTTCTAGCTACTATAAGTAGTACTGTTCCCCACAAAGGAAAAATATAAAAAGTTAGCTATATTGTACAAAATCTATCCAAAAAAGATGACTTTTTTTTTTTGAAAAAGCAAAATAAAAATTATCCTGAATCTTCCCGCATCGATTAGCTTCACGAAGACCTCAAGGAGAACCTATTTATCCCAACATAGACTTCCCGCATCGATCAATCTATGAAAGTAAAAGAAAATAGAAATCAAGAAAAATAACAAAATTGTTGGGGTTAGCATACCGGTTGTATAGACAATATATCGATCTAAGCATACATGCAAATAAAAGTAGATATTCTACCGTAAGAAATATACAAAACAAGAGACATAAATTAACACCGATTTAATGTGGTTCACCCGGTGTGGGCTACGTCTACCACAAAACAAGCCAATCTATTATCCAAAGCTTTGACAAGATATATAATGAAGATTTACAATCTTCCACACCTCTCAGATGTTCAGTACTTTCTTTCTCTCAAGATTTTGCTTCATCACCAAGAATTCTCTCTCTCACCAACTTTTTGCAAGTTCTTTCTAATTCTTTTTAATCATTCTTACTTATAAACCCTAACTTTATACTTATATAGTCATTTATAGACTTAGGGCACTTAGCCATGTAATTACAATCAATAGAAATACTTTAATGCTAAAAATAGATCTAATTCCTCAGAGTTAATTAAAACATCCTCACTCGGAGTAACTAGCGCCACTTATCCCTAACCATTACCATTTCCTCCCTTGCCTAACTGATTCCATTTCTTCTTGATCGATGCCAGTCCTAGGTGACCAATGTTGGTTCCCCCTTGACCGATGACGGTTATTGTATTTTCTAGCAAGTTTCCATTGCATGCTAAACTAAAGTAATTGAGCTCCACAACTCAAAAATCTCCCACTTGGAGATTAATTACTACACCATACCTATACAACGTCATTCTTGGATCCTTCCTTAGCTTTGTTTCTTCCTCTTCAAGTCTCAAACTTGAAGACCAACAAAAGTGGAGTGTAGCTCTAAATTCTCCTTTGTTAATGGCTTCGTTAGCATATCTGCAGGGTTATTTCTCGTATGAATCTTTTTCAGATTCAACTGTCCATCCTCCAATACCTACCATATGAAGTGATACCTCAATTGAATGTGTTTCTTTCTTGAATGAAATGTTGAGTTATTTGCCAAGTGAATTGCACTCATTGTCCACGAGCGATTTTACAATCACCTTTCTCTGTTCCCAACTCTTCCATGAACCTACTCATCCATATCATTTCCTTGCTAGCTTCACCGTAGCTACAACATACTTTGCCTCTGTAGTAAACAAATCCAAAACCTTCTACAATCTTGAAATCTAGCTAATTTTCTTTCCACCTACTGTGAAACTATATCCAGTAGTGCTCCTTCTACAATCTAGATCTCCAACCATATCCAAATCAACATAGCCACATGATAAAATATCCGAACCTCCATAGCATAAATACATACTAGATGTTCCTTTCAAATACGAGTATCCATTGGATAGCTTTCCAATACTCTTTACCTAGATTAGCCATATATCTACTCAAAACTCCCACTACATGTGCAATGTCCGGTTTGGTACAAACCATAACATACACGATACTTTCAACTACTACAACATATGGTACTCATGTCATGTATTTGACCTCCTCATGTGATGATGGACACTGATCTTTACTCAATTTGAAGTTTTTAGCTATAGGTGTACTAACAAGTTTAGCATTTTGTATATTGAACCTTTCTAACACCTTATAGATATAATCCTCTTGAGACAAATACAACTTCTTGTTTTTCCTTTCTCTGTGAATTTACATACCAAGGATTCTTTTTGCAGCTCCTAAATCCTTTATAGAAAATGTATGAGCTAGCTTTCTCTTAAGCTCACCAATGTCCTGCATACAAGATCCTGAAATAAGCATATCATCCACATACAATAACAAAATAATATAGCTCCCATTTTCAAGCTTCTTGAAATAAACACAATGGTCAAATTCACATCTCAAGTAACCATGCTCTTTCATAAAATTATCAAACCTCATATACCATTGCCTTGGAGATTGCTTGAGCCCATAAAGGCTCTTTTTCAATCTACACACTAATTTCTCCTTACCTTTGAATTCATACCGAAGTGGTTGTTTGCATATAAATTTCTTCATCAAATCACCATGAATAAAATCCATCTTCACATCTAGTTTCTCTAAATGCAAATCTTCTATTGCAACTAAATTTAATACAGTATGAATAGAAGTCATCTTAACAACATGAAAAATATTTCACCAAAGTCAATACCTACTTTCGTGTAAATCCCTTTACTACAATCCTTGCCTTGTACCTTTCCTCGTCCACCCCCTTCTTCCTTGATCCCGTAAACCCACGTGTTCTACAATATTCTCTTACTGCCGACAACTTAACTAAATCCCAAGTCTGGTTATGTTCTAAGGATTCCATCTCCTCTTCCATGCCATGCTCCCACTAGACATGAGTCTTATCTGCATTACTTCTTTAAAGCTCTTTGGTTCACCATTATCAATTAATAATAAATAAAATAGAGAAGGTGTAAATATTTTTGAAAGTTTACTTACCCTTTGTGACCTTCTCAAAAGAGTTTGAGGTACCGAGAGACTCAATCTGGGCATCTGGACATTCCTATCCAAATATGATGGTGACTAATGTTGGTCACCTCTAGCTTAACCGATACCGGTTTGTCCGATCGGTGCTAGTCGGGGGTCAACCGATATTGGCTACTTATGTAAAACTGTCGGTAATTCTTTTAAATCCGAGAGTTCATTTTCATTCACAAACTTCTCAACTAGTTCATCCTTAGGTACTAAAATTTGATCCCTATAAATTATCTTTTCATTCCATTCAACATTACGACTCCTAATAATTTTAGAATTCTCTAAATCCCAAAAATGGAAACTGAAATCACCAGATCCATAACCAATGAAAGTGCACCTCTTGGATTATACATCCAACTTTTTTCTATTTTCCTTATCAACATGCACAAAAGCTTCTGAACCAAAAACTTTAAGAAAAGAAAAATATACCTCTTTTCGGTCAAGATTCCTCTAGCATTCCTCCATCTAGTGAACTTGAAGGCCCATGGTTAATCAAATAAACTGTTGTATCAACTACTTCTGCCCAAAATTGCAAAGGCAATCCAGAATGTATCCTCATACTTCTAGCACATTCCATGATTTTCTGTTCATTCTTTCTACAACACCATTCTCCCATGGTGTTCTTGGAACCGTTATTTCTCTATGTATCCCATTCACTAAACAATAATCATTGAAAGAATTGCTTTATAGTATTCACCACCATTATCGAGATCTAAGGAACTTTAACTTAGAATTCAATTCATTCTCAACAAGAGATTTCCATCTTTTAAAAGTATCAAAAACATCAAATTTATGTTTAATACAATAAACCCATACCTTTCATGTAGCATCATCAATGAAAGTAACATAATACTGGGATCCTCCATGAGAAGCTACTTGAGTTGGTCCCCACACATCTAAGTGTACAAGCTCTAATTTCTGCTCCTTAGTTGCCCCGACTTTGAGAAATCTCACTCTCTTTTACTTTTCAAATATACAATGTTCACGAAATCAAGATCTAAATCTTTCAAATTTGATAACTTACCCTTAGTCTTTAAGACTTGCATTCCTTTTGAATCATACGACCCAACCGATTATGCCACATGTATGCATCTAAATTTGAAGTAGATAATGTAGAAAAAGAATCGAAGTAATACAAGTAGATAAATATAACGTTCCTACCTTCTTACCTCTTGTGACAACAAAATCACCCTTGGTGACTTTCCAAGAGTCTCCTGTAAAAGTAACCATGTAACTAGATTCACCTAGTTTCCATGTAGAAATAAGATTCCTCCTGAGGCTTGGCACATGCCTCACATCTTTCAATACCCATGTATTTCCATTCTGCAATTTTAGATGAACTTCCCTTTACCAGTAATACTACAAGGTTTATCATCACCCAAATAAACATGCCCAAAATTTCCTTGGACATAATTTATAAAATAACCCTTATTAGGGGTTGCATGGAAAGAAGATCCTGAATCTAAAATCCATGATTCAATTCTATTATCTAAAGAAATAATAAGAGCATCTTGCATTACCTCTGATGTAGCAAGATTTACTTCTTTACCTTTTTTTGGTTGTTGGTTCTCTTTATCCTTTGACCAACAATATTTATTTGCATGTCCTTTCTTTCCACATTTCCAACAAGTAATTCCCTTACTTATGGATTTAGATATGTTATCCCTTGACTTTGATTTCTCATTACTATTACTCTTGGATCTCTCCTTCTTCTCGCCCATGCTTTCTACATTCAAATCATTTCAGATGATGATTCCTCTAAACTCTTACTACGAATTTATTCATTCAAATTTATATTAACCACTTCATCAAACTTCAAAATATTATTAGCAGATGTTGTATTACTAACAATCATTACCAAGTTATCCCAACTATCAGGCAAATAACATAAGAATAAAATTGCTTTCAATTCATCATCAAATGGTATAGCAACCAATTTTAACTAATTTACAATAGATCGAAATCATTCAAATGATTAGATGCAAATCCACCTTCATGCATCTTAGAACTAAATAGTTTTGTCATCAAATAAACTTTATTTGAAGCACTAGTTTTTTCATATAAATTAGCAAGAGATTTCATTAATTCTACCATAGAAGCCACTTCTATAATATTGGAAGCCACAGATGCTGGGCTCAATCTTATAGATCCCTAAGCCTTTCTATCAATAATATTCCATTCTTCATTAGTCATATTCGTAGGTCTAGACTTCTCATCCAACGGTAAATACAAATCTCTTTTATACAAATAATCCTCGATCTACATCTTTCATAATTGATAATTACAATGTCAAATTCTCTACCTTGTATTTGTTTTCTTTTGTCATTGTTGTAGCTCCCACTCAATCGAAGAAAACCCTCTGTGAGTAAATATTTAAACACACAAAACCCTCAAACAAATATTTGATACTAGTTTTTGGGGTTATCATACCGATTGTACGTAAAATACATCGGATCTAAGCATACATGCAAATAAAAGTGGATATTCTACCAGAATAAATATACAAAACAAGAGATATAAATCAACACCAGATTTAACGTGGTTCACTCGGTGTGGGCTATGTCCACCAAGAAACAAGCCAATCTATTATCCAAAGCTTTGAAAATATATACAATGAAGATTTACAATCTTCCACACCTCTCGAGATGTTCAAGTACTTTCTTTCTATCAAAATTTTGCTTCAACACCAAGAATTCTCTCTCTCACCAACTTTTTACAAGTTATTCTAATTCTTGTTAATCATTCTTACTTATAAACCCTAGATTTTATGCTTATATATTCGTTTATAGACTTAGGGTACTTAGCCATGTAAATACAATCAATAGAAATACTTTAATGTTAAAAATAGATCTAATTCCTGAGAGTTAATTAAAACATTATCACACAGGTAACCGACACCGGTTATCCCTAACCACTTCGATTCCTCCCTTACCTAACCAATGCTGGTCCTTCCTAACCAATGTCGGTCCTAGGTGATCGATGTCGGTTCCCCTTTGACTCGATGATGGTTACTATATATCCCAACAAGTTTCCATCGCATGCTAAACTGAAGTAATTGAGCTCCACAACTCAACAAATTTTTTTGTCATGGACTTGCTTATTCTAGTTTTGGGTATCTTGCAGAAGTGGAATGTTGTCTCACAACAAGGTTTTGCTAAACATAATCCTCACCAAGATGTTTGTTCAAGATAAACGTCATGGAATTAGGCAAGGCAAGGTCAATAGGCTAAAAAACACTAGTAGTGTCATCGTAAGGTATATCGAGTAAGTGAATTTGAGTGTTCCGAGAGGGTGGTTTTCTCAAAGGGAGTGTACTGGGAATTGGAAATTCAAGTTGGCAACTGTAGTTGGAGCTTGGAGAGGTGGATTCTAATGCTTACTAAAAATAGTAAGTCCCCATTTTGGCACTTGCTATTAATAGTAAGTCACATTCAAGAAGCAATGTTGGCAATAGAGGATAGAGAATTCCAATCATGCAAGGGTCCAAGAAGATGAGTCCTCACACTTACTAAAAAAATCAAAGTTGTGCTCTCTAAATATAGTAAGTGTCAAGAGATGATGGGATTCAAGTTTATAGAATGGGCATTGTCACTATCACCAAATATTTCCCTCACCAGGATTCATTGCCTATCTCCTCAATATACCATCTTCGCTAGTAGGTCATAACATTGTCACAAGGAGCATCTTTGGCATCTCTCATAGATCTTTTAAAGCTCATCTTAGGAGACCCCAACAATGTATTTTGACACTCACTACATGGTTCAGGTCACATGTATATCATGTGTAGGGTGGAAGTTGTGGTCATTGGTGAAATAGTTCATTCAACTTGATAGGATCAATTCTGAGCTCCTATCTCTTTGGAAAGGATCTTTATGAGTCAATGTTCATGGTCATTAGTGAAGTCATTTAACAAGTTTTTTTGAACACTTAACTCAAGGTGTCCTTGAACCATCCAAAGGAGATTCTCGGGGTGCAAATAGTTTAAGGATTCAGAGATCGTCACATTGGGACATTCCATCGAGTCATCTGGAAGGAGATGTGGACTTCATCGGAGGTGGATATTTCATCATCAACATCATTCTTCCCCCTTCTTCTTCCTTCTCTCTCTCCTCTCTTCCTCCCCCAACTTTCTCTCTCTTCAAATGTTCTAATTATTCGTTGGGGTTTGTAATTTTTGATATGCCTTTAAGTTATTCGAAAAAAAACTTTAGAAACATAATGTAAATTAAGTCACCTTGATTATATAAAAGGGACTTAATATTTTAGAGTCTAAAGTTAGGAAAAGGCATATGAAGTGTCATTAGGAAGATGAAGAGTCGTATCTTCTCTATAAATTGTGATGAGCCCTCATTTGAGATTCTTCAAAAATTCTTAGCTGGTTTTCAATTTGTAATCTCATGAGAAAGTGATTGTTGTGAATGAACAAAGAGATAGCTTATTTTCTTGTCTTCTCCACCTCACATTTCTTTAATTCCTCACTATGATTTCAAGCTAATAAAGGAATTATTTTATTTATTCCAAGGCATACAAATGTGCACGTATTTGTACGTATGGTTTCCTCTAGCCAGTAGCTTTGAAATCATGTTGTTTTCTTCTTTAAAAATGCATGTGTAAGATTTCTAACTAGTGTGCGCAGGGCTCTAAACATTTACTTGCGACATTAGTTTCTCCCCCTTAACATTCTCACTCTCTTTCCCACTCTCTTGACAAAAGTCCTCTCTAGCAAGATATTGCTAGCTTTTCCACATGGTCAAGTGAGTTCCCCTATTGGACCCTAGGCCACAAGGCCACTAAGAAAAATCCACTTTACTTGCACATGCAAATATGGAAGTTGCGTCATTCAAGTAGAGCGACTTTGAATCCCAGAGCATTGGCAAGAAATCCATAGATTTTTCCACTCAAAAAAATTCTTGCCAACATTTTTTGGTGCCCATTGTTGGAAAGACTTAGTAGTGTCTACACCAAAATATGACGAGAAGGTCAAGAAAATAAAAAATTTCAAAAAATCCAAAAACTCAAAAAAGAAAATTTCTGGAATTTGAAAAGTCACCCAAGCCTTATGTCTACAAATCATGGTCATTCCGAGTAACCCTCTTATTGAAATACCTGAGCTAGTATTTCATATCCAAGAATACATCACTTCTGACTTGAGGGAAGCCATTTAGAACAACCATAAAATTTTTACTCAATACTTCATTGCCACAAGAGTATTAGACATTGAAGAAAAACATGTCAATGGATTAGAAAGACAAAGACAAGTTTAGTTTCCATAGATAAGAGTGTATATTTTCAAGTTGGCGGATTGAAGGTACACTCGAAACAAAGACAAGGAGGAAAAAATGATCCCATATTTGAATAAATCCAAAGAAGACAAGAGTTTCTTAGAAATCCAAGGTCTCCACTTCATCAAATAAACATTCTGGTGAAAATCCAAGAGTCATTAATGATCCAGTAAACTTCTACTTTGGAACTCTATGAATCACATAATTTTGTTGTTCTACTTTCTACTTTGGAAAATGATAGTTTTGATGAAGATTAGAGATTTAGTGACTGATTAACTAATTCTTAGGAAAAAATTGTAGAGAAATGCTAAAATAATTCTACACACAACACAAGAATCTTTATCCTGGAAACCCACAATGAGGGAAAACAAGTCAAGAAGGGAAAATTCTCTTTCTTCCCACTTGTATTGGCCAATTAATAAAATTTTATAGATTACAATAAGTATGAAAAGAAGAAAACAATGTAAACCTTCTCTCCAATTACTTGTTTTCTTTGTTTTCTTACACCTTGCTCCTACAATTCCACTCCAACACTAAATAATCTCTGTTCACTTTCTCTCATATTAATACTTTACTTATTTAATCCTATTAGATCTCCAAATGATCAATTATCTTGCTCCTCTTTTTATTTATAGCCTTCTCCCATGTCCTCTAGTGCAGGAGAATGGGAAAGGTCGGGGAGGAAGAGACACGGTCAAGTGCTTCAAATTTACATCCATTCATGCTCCATTCTTATTTTATGTTCAAAAGTGTCAGGACCGCTACCCGAGTAGACCGGTGGTTTTAAGATGCCACCTGTGCGGGTGGAGGTTGTAGGACCATCACCCTTGCAAAGTGGAGGTTTTACAAGCTGCTACTTTGTACAAAGTGGCGAGTTCTATCCAGAACCTTTGTTTACCTCATTTTCTTCATTTTCTTCAATTCTCCTTCTTGGTGCTGATGGAAGCAGATGAAGTGATGAGTTTTTTACGGATCTATATGGATCATACCTCCCCTTATTAGGAGGATTTTGTTCCCATAAAATCTTAGTGGGGGAGTGGTAGAGGAATCAGCTCCCTTTTTTTGCTCCTTTGAGTACCACCGGTATACCTTGGTGTCTTCTCTTATTTAACCTACCAAGACTCATGTGGATCTTTGGTTTGTTGCTCCAGTGTTACATCCTCCTTTGAGTTTCCTCGAGTACAATCCTCTTTGGAATACAAATTTTTTATGTTTCCTTTTTATACATAGATGGATTTAGTAGGTGCAAGCTCTTGCAACTTGTTATCATGTGCATCTACATGAAGTGTGACCTTAAGGTTTCTTTTCCAACCTGCTTAAGTATGGTGAAGGTCTCATACTGTAGTAGTTTAGTCCTTCTTGCTTTTCTTTATCTCTTGAGATGGATTAGTTGAATCCTCTCCATGTACACTTTGCTGCTATAGTCACCATTGTTCCTTATATCTCCTCTTCTCCTTGTTGTCCCATGGTGAGGTCCTATGAATCCGTAGAGTAGATATGGTGATTGCATAGTGGAATTTTTTTCTCTTTGAATAATCAGTTCATGTGGTATCGTATTCTATAAAAATTGAAAAAGTGTTATCTAAAATATCCATGCTCTCAAGTCCAGTTTTCTTTTCTTCCAATGAAAGTAAACAAAACTAATAATTTTCTGAATAAGTATTTGTGCTTGGTTGGCACTTACCATAGCCTTCTTTTATTTTCTCTAGTGTGCCAGATGTTGAAAATTACTATGTCCTTAACCCATCCATATCAGTTCTCCCTCCTTATGAACACAACATCCCTGTCATATAAGTAAGGACTTCCGAAGACAACATCAAATGCATCAAGTGGAATGATATCAACCTCTAATACATCAATATATTAGGTATTTATCCCAAACTAAAACTTACACTTTCTTATAACTTGTATTTCTACACCCCTCTTCACCCATCCCAATGGGTATGGATGTGGATGTGTGTAAATATATAGGCCAAGTTGTTCTACTGTTGCATCAGAAATCAAATTTGATTGAGAACTAGAATCTACTAAAGCATTTACCTTATTCTTCTTGATTTGGATTTTGATTTGGAATAGCTCATTCATATATTCTTTTTACCCAGTACATGTTAGTGGAAATGCATCCCATCCTCTCATTTACATCTGAATCATCCTCAATCTCCACCTCTCCTTTTGTTTTCATAATGTTGTCACCTCTTTAGAAGTTGTGCATTTCCATTTATATTTTAAAACTTTTTTGGGTTTTGGTGACTACTAAATACCTTTGTGAAGGTCCTATAAATAAAATATGGTTCTAAACGGTTAGTCATTTTTCAAATTTGTGAGTTTTGATGGTTTTTTTGGCCTTTTGCCGATATTTCAGCTTTTTTCTATCCCTCATGTCCCAAGTTCATCCGGACCGTTTGTTCCCTGATTTTCCACTTTTTCTGATTGGTCATCCTTTCCCTTCATTGTGGGTATTTTGTCTTTCCACATCCTAACTGTCCTCATGTTCGAGAGCAATCTGTGTCAAATTATTCTAACTTTCTGATTTTATTGTATTGTGGTAAATTCTACTTTTTGTGTCCCAATTGTCACGAGTGTTGTTTGACCTCCTATTCTCCATAAACCTACCTTTACCAATTTTAATTCATTGCAGGTATTTCATCTTTGTGCATCCCAACTATCCCAATGTCCCTTGGGATAGTTGTGTAGGTTTTTTTTTTTTTCTTTTTCCATAAATTAGCATTTTTGGCTTTTCGCATCCCAATGTCCCAATGTCCCGTGGGACATTTGGGCTCTTTTGATCCACCTTACCCAATTTTCACTATTTCAAGGTCATTATAAGTATTAAATACCTCATTTATTTCATGATGACCTATTGGGGTTTAAAATACTTATAAATACTTGGGTAATCAATCATTTTCACCACCTCACTTGTAAAATTACTCTTGACCATTTGAGCTCCTTCTCTTCTACCATTTCTAGCCGTGGTTGAGTCATGTTCCATTATTTTCAAATCTACAAGTACATAGAAGAAGTTGTGAAATGTAAAAGTGCTAATAAAGGAACTAAGGAATAGTTTCTCACCAATATTCTTCTTCCCTAGTTACATGATGAAGATCATTTTTAAACATCACAAGCATTTTTCTTCCTTGGAGATGGCGATCTAGAACATTGACAAAAGTGAAGAAGAGAACCTAAATTTGAAAGAATTTTGGGCACGAATCAATTGTCACAACCCTACTTCTATGGATCAGTTGATTAAAGATAGTGGGATAATAGAGGAAAGGGTTTTCAGTCTCGAGTCTAGTGTACTAAAATAATTCTTTCTTGTATCTCTTGTTTTGATCCTGACATGAAAGAAATTGTTGATCCTCAAAATCAGGTAGTGGCACGACTTGATGAATATTGCATTCATACTAACCTTAGGATTCCCATGGTCAAAAATTCAAATAATCTCACCAAGGATCAGGCCCAAATTATTTTTGATCAAGACAATGAGAAATACAAAAGTAGAATTGCTAAGTCTTGGTTTAAAAACCCTAGGAAAGGAGCCTCAAGGCTGCCTAAGACAATGTTCAAAGTTGATTTCCATGAGGAATTTCTAGACGTCATCACTCTATTGGATATAATTGTAGAAATTCCCACCACTAATGAATTTCACTATTCAATGTGTCCCTATATCAATCTCATTTATGAGGGTAAGTAGAATACGAAGCTGGGTAGGAATTATCGTGATAATTTAAGCGAGAAATTATCAAACGTTCAAAGAACCTAAACCTTCAACAATAACCTCCTATCTAATGTACTCCATTGCGAGACTATAGGGATTGGTTGGGTTTCTCCCGTGGATGACAAGTAGGGTGCTCCCATTTGTACATATTGCCCTGATTGACCACGAAGATCAGTAATCATCACTTTAGGAGGGTGAATGATACTTTCACTATGTATATTATCATGTTATTGGAAGGGGACACTTTGCTAAAATATTTTGGATGAGAAAAAACAATTAATCAATACTTATGGCAGTTTCTTCACCCAATTCAAAAAGTTTTCATACATAAGATTGGCTAGATTTGAGGAGAGACCTAAAAATTCCTATGTATTTTAGTGATAAGATGATCTGGTGGAAATTTGTAGACAATTAGACAAGTTGCATAGGACTTGTATGGACAAGAGAATCTTGTAGGTATTCAATTTCTAATCATAATGGGTAAATACACATATAGAACTACCCTAGATGCTCGAATGTGGGACGAGAACAATTGATCCTCTCACTCTCCATTACTATAAACCCATAACTTTCTTTGACATTAAGAAATTCATTTCCTCCAATTTCATAATGGGTTATCAACATCTTCCTTATATTGAATATTATTGGGCAGATTGTTCCGATGATTATGAAGCGAGGAGATACTATGGAAGGTTATCTCTACAACAGGTTATTGATTTTAGTATTTATGATGTCCCTGAAGGACTAGAAGATGATGATGAGGAGATATAATCTCTTGAATATGAAATATCAATCAAACATACTCCTATTGAAACCATTGATTGGTTTGTTAAGGAGAGGGATGATTTAAAGGAGAGTGAATAATGCTTTCTGGTAAGAACTAGAATTTTGTTTCTATGGATATAAAGGGATTTAGGGAAAGGAAATCTAGTTCTACTTCACATGATACCCCTACCCCTCAGAAGGAAATACCTATATCTTCTCCCGAAATAGTTGAGAAATTTGTTTCTTCTCTTCCGAGTCCTCAACTCTAGTGTATACTATGAAAAGGGAAAATCAAGAAAGAAGATAGGGCAGATGATGTCATCCAAGAAAGTGAATCCTCTCCCATGAAAGCTCAAGAAAAGGAAGTAATTGTTGATTTGGATGAAAATTATGATAACCAAGATAAGGAACAAGAATAGCACTGAAGTGAACACCCCTAATGTGATGGAAGATCAACCAGAGGAAGTAGTTTCAGGGTTTATGGAAATATCTGTCAAGGAAACTCTTGTTTCCACTCAAATTGATGCCTTTGTATTAGAAGTGGTTATTGTCTAAACACTAAGTGTTGTGAATACTTCTACACTTGGGCCCATTTCTCCTTCCACTTCTAGTTCCCCTTTGTATTTTATACAACCATTTCTAGAGAGTAAGAAAAGAAAGGCCACTCCAAGTATAGTTCCTCCAAAGTTTGATGTAGTGGTAGCCCTCCTAGTCACTACTCCTCCTCCCTAGCTAAGAAGGTTAAGGTCACCTCAAGGTTAATTTCAGATTCTCAAGGTCAACAGTTCATAGAGATTGGAAAACCCAAGTCTGGTAAAGATGAAAAGAACTTATCACTGGGTGATCTATAATTGACAAGAATTCCCCTTGGAGAATCAACTCCAAAAAGTGAAGTACATAATCCGAAGGAGGCGTGTCTAGGGTAATTGAAAGAGTTAAGAGGGGAAGCAAACACAAGAGCAGTTGGAGGAGCATAATCAATTTTTTTCTAGTTTCATCAAGTCCTTATTGGAAAAAGATAAGGTTCTTGATCCCACTCCCTTAGCTTCCATCCCACCTCCTACTATCTTGTCCATTGATGAAATTCAAGTCATCAAATACATCCATAAGCATGCTACTTATGGAAAAGCAATGGAAGCTATGGTTGATGATTTAATTATGACAGGCTTGAATTTTATTGAGGAGGCATTCAAAGCACATGAGAAAATTGCCAAGATTCAACTAAAGTTTTCTACTACACTCAGTAGGCTATATAGGGAATTGAAGTTATGGAGTGAGTACATTCAAGACCTCAAATTGATGATCGAGACCAATGTGTAGATTCTCTTGGATAATAAGGTTTTTGATGATGTTAATTTTTTTCAAAACAATGGGTTTTCAACATTGAATGGAAAATAAAGTTTTAGGAATAAGCCATTGGTGAACTCAAAAATATGTTGTAAAAAGGAGAAACTTTTAAATCTGTGTCTCTTCTACCTTCTCAGATATACTTTATCGAATATTCAACAAAAGTTCAAATGCTGAATTCACTATTCAAGAAATCAAATCTCAATTCAAGGCTTTTGTCAGAGAATACTTGTTTAAACAAGATACCATGTCTAAGGAGAAAATGAAAGAGATTTTCATCATGCAAGCTAGCATCATGGATGCCAACAAAGAATTCTTAGACAATGCAGAATTTGAGAAGGACATGGAGAAGTGTTTGGGAAGTTGGACTCATGCCACTGCCAATACAAAAATTCCTCGGGGAATGGACATAGCTACAACTTTGAAATGATTCAGAACAGGTGTTAAAGACAATGAAAGTTGTCAGTGCATCTATCAGTGTTTTGAATTCCTAGTTTCTTTCTTTTCTTATTTTAAAGTACCTAGTTAAAGTGACTTTATCTCTTTGGTTGTATAAATAAGAGATAAGTTAGGTTTGTAATATTTAATTAGGTACTAATATTTGAATTAAAAGAAAGGAAACTGAAAAGGATCTTTGTAACCATTTCTTGAGGTTATTTAAAGAACTTTTCTCATTATTGTAAAGGAGGGAGATTTTGATATCCAAGTGTAAAAAGAGAACATTGAAATACTCAATACAAGAGAAGTTTCACCCTTTCTCATGTTTCTTCTCTTTCTTTTCTTTTTCTGATTCATATAAGGTTGTGTGTGTTTAAAAGAAAGAACTTTGTGTCTTTCAATTGATGAATGTATCTGGAACTTTGTGTCTAATACATGTATGTCTTGTGCTTTATATGCATAGTCTAAATTTTGTCATTTTATTGGAGCATCATTAAGATATCTTTCTGCAATCTATATATCTGAAAGTTTCCTTCATTCCCAATCTCTGAATATCAGTCCTAACTTTTCCTATTCTTTTATGTATTGGAAACCCTTTATAAATGCATCTTAAGATATCAAATTTATCACCAAAATATCTTACATATGTTTATATTGTAAATAAGGTTTTTTGGCTTTCAATAAGGGATCCTCTCCCATAAAGAGGAGGGACTCTTTGTCCCCCGATTTGTTGCTTGTTTTCAAAAGATCAAACTCTACAACCAATAGTTTTGGCACCCACCATGGGGCCCGTATTTTTATGGAAACATTACAGGATAATGTTCTTTTTGGTTTTATCATTTCCCTATTGGAGCTATATTGACTAGACCAAAATGAGAACACAATTTGAAGATAGATTCAAATCTATTGAAGATGTATACGCTCTACTCACCTGATTTCCCAAATAAAGAAGGAACCACATGAACCCATGAGAGAATTTGTGGCTAAATTCAATAAATTGGTTAATAAGATTCTAGTGGCCACGTGGCCCATAAATTAAATTCAAAGATGTTTCTTCTTAAATGCATAATTACCTGAATTAAGTTATGCATTAAGAAGGGATAATCTGGAAAATCTAGATGTTGATCAATTCTTAGCCATAATTTTTTAAGACGATTTAATAATGTCTCGAAAATTGAAAATATAACCTGCAAAATCTAAGGCTTCTTCTTGAGGAATAGCTTAGATCAATTAGTACAAAAAGCTGGAAAAAAATCTCATAGCTATTAAAAAGCAACTAGTATAGAATACTCCTTATAAGGATATTCAAGAAGAAATTTTCAGCCTCAAAATTGATTGCCTCCTCCTCCAGCTGAAATTATCAATTTAAGGGCCCTTTGTCGCGGAAAAGCGACAGCGAGCGTGAGAATCTACAAGTAACTCTTCCGCGTACCCGACCTCTCGAGGTCATGCCGAGATAGCCGGTGGGGGTAGAATATGTGTGGGATGCAGACAAACTAGTTAGGCAGTCTAATGTCTTCGACACGCACTAGTGGAATTTGTGAATCTAAGGCAAAGAAGGCCCTTCTAACTTGGACTAGTGTGATAGATTGATCGACAAGGATGACTGCTCGAAGGCTCCAATCAATATCGAGCTCTGGCGTGATTCAATCTATGGGTTGTGGAATACGTGGAAAATGACCTGGGATAGTTTCGTGTATGTCTCCAGATAAGGTCATAGGGTGGATGGTGAAACAATTGACTTTACGGATGATTTTCTGGCCTAGTCCAGAATTCTCTAGCTTCGTTAGCCGCTATATCTAGTAAGGACAATTGTTCGATGATGATGGGTGGAATTGGAGTGGATTGGAATACTAGTATGCGTAAGCCAGCGTCTATATCTGATTGACTTGTGGACTCGTTGGGCTGTGGGATCTGTGGATCACAACCATAGACTCTTGGTTGTTGCGGTCCTGTTATGGTCATGCGCGAAATCAAGTTCTAATCCCTAGTATCCAGTAATCATATGCTTTCTCAGCTTCTATGTTTAGGACCAATAACTGTGTGATTTTCTCAGAATATCTCATAGGCGTTTGTGCAACCTGGATCCTTAGACTGGTATCTATATCTGTGAGAGTATCTCCTACACCTGGCTATGGGACCAAAGGATCACAACCAAAGGTTTGTTCTCTTTCGAACCCTTCTACAGTCATGTGAGTGTTTACCTAGGGAAATCTGTAATTTGGTTGGTTTGACCAAAACGTATGTGCTTGGTCGTCCTCTATGTTTAACCCTCTCAACTGAGAACTGATCAGTTGTAAATCTTTTGTTGTTCGAAATACTTGTATTCTGAGATTTTGGTCTATGTCAACTATTGCTGTGACGAGATTTGGTTGAGGCACGATTGGCTCAAATATATATTCCCTGGGCTCCTGAGGTCCCGTGATTGTCATACAAAATGTAAATCTAACTGTAACTAAGTAAACTCTAACTACGTGGAATAAATCTAAAACATATATATAACTTCTATTCTTCTAAGAAACCTTTCAAGATTATAATGAAAAGCAAACTATTTTAAGCGTATCTAGAAATAACAACTAAACAATAATTTAAAACAGACAAAATAACCGAGTGTAGTTATCATCTGTGTAATTTGTAGATTTATTCTAAATAAATAAAATATCTCGTCTAATCTATCTGCAAGATTCTCGATCCTACCTCAGAAGTGAGGAGTGAATCATATTTTCTCGAAACTATCAATCCTCACTGACTTCACAGCAAATCTGAGAATAGAATTTCTTGAAATGAAGCAATTTATCTACTTTATTTGATATGATTCTAACTAGAACTTTGAAAGTTAAAACCTGGATTCCACAGAACAGTGGCGAATCCGATGGTGTGTGTGATCTTGTCCCCTCAGTGTGATCTCCTCATTTTTTTGTGTTCACGTGGATCCAGAAAAGCATGTAATGCTAGCACCGATAGGAGTAGATTTTAGGACAAGGACAGCTCAGAATGCAGACCGAAAATGTGAGTAGGAGAGGGACAACGCAAGAGTACAGAGCTTGGCTTATGCGATTCCTAGCGGGATTTTACTGCGAGTCATGCAACGTGAAGCGACCAGAACCTGTAACTATCTTATTTGAAGAGAAAAACCTACAACTTTAATGGCTTCCTAAGCTATTATGTTCCAATGGGTTGGATAAAATAACGACACTGTTTGCACAAGCTGGATATGTGGCTTACCAACAGCTGAATAAAGCTAACCAGGCATATAATGAACTGAACTAAGAACTCTAAGCAACAATGAAAATTAAATCTACAGCAAAGAGAAAATTCAGAGGCAAGCTTCAGACCAGATTGGATGAAATGACAGCACTGCCTGCACAAGATGGGTATGTGGCTTACCAACAGCTGAGCAATCTAACTAAAGATGCAAGTGAATTCAAGCTATGGCTTCTAAACAAGATAACAAGCTAAAATACTAAAATGAGGAGAGCAAAGATCAGTCTTCAAAATCCAGCCAAACTTTTGACTCATTTGCTTGTGCACAAACCATGCATTTATAGGAATTCAATCACCCAAAAATCAAAACCAAATGGAACTCCTAAACAATAAACAAAGGAAAAACACTATTCCAGGGGACCAAAAACATAAATGCATGCTCAAGTCGGCAAAGAAAGCTGGTGAATCATGATATTTCACGTGAGTCGTGTCAAAAGAACATTTTGGAAAATGCACACAGGACCAAGCGATCTGAGTAGGGCGGCGGTTACAGGACCGCCGCCCTAATCGAAGCGGCGGTCACTGAGACCGCCACCACGAAGAAGGCGGCGGTTTCATCACTGAATATCAAGAGGCCAAGGAAAGAGGGAAAAGGGGAAAACAAAGGGTGCGGGGGCTAAGCGGGGCATGCGGGATGTTAACGCATACTCGAGGGCTTTTCCGGATCCCGAACACCTTGCGAGGAGACCTATATCATCATTGGGGAACTTATTACGCTGTTCCGCAGTACAGTACCTTACAATTTTGGGTACGTACATATTGCCCCCTCGAGAGAAGCGTTTTAGCCATGAAGAGGCATAAAACGGTGGGTCTGAGAATGGCAGTCCCGAAATGGGGAGTTAGAAGCTATACCTTACTCATCCGTGTGTTGAAACGACGCCATCCAAAATTCCCGCTACTTGCAAAATGAAAAGAGAACTCAAGTGCAGATAGATACAAAACTTGGAAAATAAACGCTAAATTGATAGGGAATGAGAACGTACCATTCATGTGGGGATAGGAACTTACCTCCATCAGTGCTCCAAAACCAAAAAAGTCTTTTAAAATGAAACAAGTGATATATATATATGAAAGTGGGCCCATTTTCCTATTCATTTGTGTGAGTTGATTTGATTGTTTTTTTGAGCTCTGGGACCCACGGCGACGGTTTCTTGCGTGAGTATAGTCAAAACGTCCACAGTGAGATTGTGATCATGCCTCCACGCACGGAACAACGCCTGCCGAGATCACAGGTTGGTTTTCTTCAATTTTGTGTTTTTCCCCCTTTAAATTTGAAATGTTAAATTTGTCGTAATGGGGGGGTTATTTTTGAAAATGTTAGGTTCAAAAGGTCCACCTAGGGGGGGCACCTACTGGGTAGGCTCCATCTTTAGGTTAAATGGTCTTTTTTTACTTATTTTGGGCTTTTTGGGATTAGAAACCCGCGTGGGTTTTGGACCACGACCGCCGCCTTTAAGGCGGCGATTCTGCTACATAAAACCGCCTCCCTGCTCAGGGCGGTGGTTTTGCATAGAATGCAAAAGAACTTAGTTTTGAGATTATGCTTGTACGTTTTTGCACTTCTACGCATTTTTATGACTCTCTCGGTATTGTTCAGATACTAACTTGCTTTGTTTTGTGTGTTTTTGGGTGTATGCAGGTGAGGGAGGAATACATCAGATGGAGCCGAGAGAGAGAGTGTGGTGGGTTGTCGAGTGCTGGATGCCCTCTCACCAGATGAGGAGGACACATTACAGAGGGCCAGTATACTGCGCATATCACGCGTCCCACATGTCACACCATCTAGTCACATCCTTTGTGACTTATTTTCATATTGGGACGCAGATCAGAACACTTTCCGACTGCCAGGGGTCCGCGGTGAGTGGACTATCACGTTGGAGGATGTCTACCATATTTTGGGGGTCCCGATCATCGGGAGGAGACTCACACTAGAGACGGCAGGCTCACGGGCACAGATTACACAGTGGGCAGGTTACATGGGAGATGCAGCTATCTCCACGGGGTCGAAGAAGGGAGTGAGAGTTCGATCCATCCCTTCTTTGCCTATCCCCATATTTCGACAGGCCATCATGGGGATCCTTGCCTCGAGATTGATCGGGGACAAGGGAGGGGACACTTTGTTATACTGCTGGGCCCCCATCATTGCATAGATAGAGGGGCATGGCCGGATATACGCTTTGTAGTGCGAGACATTCTAGGGACTACCTACCATGATTTATATAGGGTGGTCCATTTACAGGGATAGTCATTGAGCCACCCAACTCTAGTCATGAGTTGGGTGTATGAGCATTTTATTCCCTATGGCAGAGGCGTAGAGGTGGTAGATCCTGGGGTTGTGAGGGCAGCCAGATGGACAGATATGTCGGTGCTTAGAGCACCTTACCAGCCAGTTACCTCCCTTGCTTCAGCAGATATGGAGGCGACACCGTACCGGCTTATGGCCGGCATATGGGGCGAGGAGACCCTTACATTGATCTCTTGCTCCACCACAGGGCAGCTCATCGACCGCGTGGGACGGGTGGAGGTACATCCTTTTGGTAGAGTTCCTCAGAAGTTTGGCCTTCCATATGCGGGCATGCTTCCCCCAGTGGCACTAGTTTACTGAGATCGATTCGCGAGGCCGAGGGGGCCTAGAGGCCGAGGTTGGACAGTGGTCACTCCTAGCACTCCCATTGCAACTAGGAGGATATTTCGGGCTAGAGGGAGAGTCGGTGCGCCTCGGGCACCTTTGCTTCAGATTGTTGCGGGTCTTGCTCATAGCAGCGATGACCCTATAGACATTGAATCCGATTCTGAGGAGCTTACAGAGGGAGGGTTGGAGGAGCAGACTAACGATAGTGATCCTGAGTGGCATGACACTCAGGATATTATGCAGGCAGAGAGGGCGAGGAGAGCGCAGAGAGGGACACTCTAGTTTCAGAGGAGCCACTCTCTTAGGGCCATGGTGGAGAGGATGAGTCAGTTGTGGGGCGACATGTTGCCCCTACTACAGGAGCAGCCCCTCAGTCGGCAGCGGCATCCGCGGCGGGTGCTGGCCCTAGTGACCCATCTTGGAGGCCCGGTGATCCGAGTAAGTTATCCTTTCTTCCTTTCAATGTTTGTTTAATTTAGGATTTGTTATCTCTCCTTGTGTTTGTATCTTGTATATTTTAGCCTCTTGCCTAGTTTCTAATTCGTTTTCTCCTTTGTTTGCAGAGACTGTCGACGAGTGGTGGGATCTGATCCGCAGGGTATGCACTGATTCCCTGATGATCCCCATGGATAAGACCCATGCAGAGCTATCCGTAGATGCCGGGGAGCCCTTAGTAGCTAGCAAACATACCGACATCTTTGCTCCCATTTGGCACATGGCCAGGATGGTGTCGACTCTCTGTACAGAGTTGGTGGGCTATAGGATGGCTGAGCATCTTATGAGGAGCCATTCTCGTGGTGAGACCACGGCTGCTCCTCGGGACCCTGAGCCCTCCGTTCATTCAGAGTGTTGGCATAGCCGGAGTCCTAGGCGAGGGCGCGCACCTTTGGAGGGGTCGCGTAGGGGTTGAGAGACCACTTGGCTCCTATGTATTTTGTACCATAGATTCTTTTGTATATCACGGGCTCTTTGAGCGTTTTGACCATGCCTAGTGCATGATGGCATTGTATATAAACATTGATTATTTATATATATGCATTCGTTTTTGGATCAAAAGCTTGTCACTCATGTTTTCCCTTTCTATTTCCAGCTTCCTCGTGTATACTACGATGTATGGTTTATATGCCTTCTAGAATGTATGCAATGGAAAACAAATGATGCAAATGTTTGCTTTCTTTTTGTGTTTCATGATGCTGATACATGATATTGTAGATATTGTGATCTTGAATCTTAGCTTCGTGAGCAATTTAGATACCTCATGTTTGTTTGGCAAAGTGATGAAAATAACCAAGTATGATGAAGAGATTAACTTGCCCCGATCCTAACTCCACGCAACTAGTAAGATGCGAGGGCTTATCACCAAGAGCAAGAAGGGAGTAAGTTATGAAATATGGTGAAATGATAGTGATGAAAGATAGACGAAACTTTGGCGGAACTAAATTGAAAACTACAAGCTTACTCTACCTAAATGACTTCATAGTTTTGGATGCAACTTGCTTTGCGGTTTATCTAGACTTAGACCCGTAGATGGCCACATAGTAGACAAAATCTGGGTTTTTAGGATTTTAACTCTCTTGGGATTTTGAACATCTGACTCATTCATTTTTGACTTAAAGTTTGAATTGTTTGTTTATGACTTTTTAACATTTGCTTTGTCAAGAGGACCCCCTACACCTTGCCCCATGCTACTAGTAAGAAGCGTGGGTTTATCACCATGGGCAAGGCATAGGCGAGTAAGGGCATTTCCATCCTTTCCCAACCCTACGTCACTAGTAAGAGCGCTTGAAGCTCATCACTTTGAAGGTTGGTGGGGCAAGGAAATGTGTTAAAATAAAATTTTCTGTTTAATCACTTTTTGATTTGTCTTTTTGAGTAAAATGTCGGTATGTGCTTATTCCCAAAGAGATGTGTATATGGGATAGATGCGACACCATGAAGCTTCTAGAAGAGACCATAGGCAAGACACCTGTCCTAAGAAGAAATCAAAGCAAGAATAAACTTACAGATCTTGGTATGGTTACCGTTAAGACTTCGTCATGTCTGATTTTATTTGATAAAAGATTCTGAGATATTTGATGATATCGTGAAAATGGAGAGATATGATTAGAAAGAACTTTATGCCAAAAACATCACGAGTTTGTAATGAATTTCTTTGATTCCTTGATCACAATTTATGTAAGAAACAAGTGGACGAAATGATCTAAATCTATATGAAGATGCAATGTAAATAATTATACAAGTAGTGCTGGTTGCTTATGCGTAGAATCACTTGAGGTGCAGGGAATTGACTGTTTCACCAAATTCCTCACCTTCTAGCGTACATAAGAGGTAAGCACCATTTCCATAGTCCTTCATGACTTGGTATGGGCCCAACCATTTGGGCCGGAATTTCCTTCCTTCACCTGTCTTCTTGTCGATCCGGCTATCTAGTCTTAGAACTAGATCACCTTCGTATATATCGCGTTCATAGACCTTCTTGTTATAATGCCGGCACATTCGGTCAGCATAAGCTCTGTGTTGTTGTTCAGCATCTAACCTAGTTTCATCTAGGCTTTCTAGTTGGGAAATATGTGCTTCTCTGTAAGCGTCTTCATCCAGAATCCCTTGTAGTGAAATGCGGAGACTGGGTATTTTGACCTCAAGCGGGAGAACTACTTCTGCCCCAAATACTAGCGAGAAAGGAGTTGCTCCTGTTGGTGTTCTTATTGAGGTTCGGTGGGCCCACAAGGCCGAGATATAACTTCAAATGCCAATCTCACTTGTTTTCTTTCACCGTTTTAAGGAGAATGGCTTTCAGTGTTTTGTTTGTTGCTTCAGCCTGTCCGTTGGCTTGGGGATAATACAAGGAAGCCGTATGATGGCTTATCTTAAATTTACTGCATAGTTCATGAACTTCTTCATTTTTAAAAGAAGTTCCATTATCGGAGATAATGATTTGTGGGATACCATACCTGCAAATGATTTGGTTCAAAATGAACTTGGCAATCACAGAACTAGGTACAGTAGTAAGAGGCATGGCCTCCACCCATTTGGTAAAATATTCAGTGGCTGTGATTATAAAATTATGGCCATCTGTGGATGAGGGAGAGAATTTCCCTATTAAGTCTAGACCCCATGTAGAAAAGGGCCATGGAGTTGCGATTGGTTGTAGAGCTTGTGCTGGCATGTGGATCTCATGGGAGAATTCTTGGCACTTATGACACCTGCGTGCAAACTCTATCACGTCATGTTCTAGAGTGGGCCAGAAATAGCCCATTCGATGTATTTTTCGAGCGGTGGCATGGCCACCGAAGTGGCCTCCACATATACCGCTGTGGGATTCATGGAGAATCCTCTTAGACTCTTCTGTGTCAACACACCTTAAGAGCATTCCATCGAATGCTTTTCGATAGAGCACCTGCTCTATAATGACATATTTAGCTACGATTATGCGTAACCGCCTTCTTTGTTGCAGTGTAACTACCTCTGGGTACGTATGGTCTATGATATAATTAATGATATCAGTGTACCAAGGACACTCAAAGATAGCGGCTCGCGTTTCGATGTAGTATATGCATTCATCTCGGAAAGTCTAAATATACTAAATCGCCTCTGTCTAATGGGTTGTCACTAACCAATCCGTGATGATTTGTCCTTTAACCAACTTCTGATTTACAAATGTTAATTCGAACTCTCCCATTAAGATTATAAAACATCCAGCCTTTTTAGATAATGACCCTTGTGTGAGAAAAGTCAGTAAATGGTCCGTTTTTACCATGACCTTCGTTTCTTGATTCAACATATAATGTCTTAGGTGTTTAGTAGCAAAGACTATGGCAAGGCATTCTCGTTCTGCCTGTGTATAGCATGTTTCATAGTCGAGCAGCGTTCAGCTAATGAAATAAATCACACGTTCTCTCTTGTTATCGTCTTCTTGGGCCAACATACAGGCCAACGAGACATTGGTAGCTCGTGAATATAGAATTAACGGGTGATCTAGCTTAGGTGGCATTAACATAGGTGGCGATAAAAGGAAACGCTTAACTGCATCAAAAGCTTCATTGCAATCTTCGGTCCAATCAAGGCTATAGTCTTTCTTGAGTAAATTGTTGATTGGATGAACGGCGAAGCTTAAGTCGGGATAAATCTCCGGATTGCACCCAGCTTTCCGAGAAATGATCTGATTCCAGATTCACTCAAAGGTGGGACCATTTCGAGGACAGACTGAATTTTGGTTGGATCAACATCAATTCCTCGTGACGATATGATGTAACCTAGGAGCTTTCCTCCTGTTACACCAAAGACGCATTTCTCTGGATTTAGCATGACTCTGTATTCTATTAGACGTGAAAGAATGACGCGGAGTACTTCGGGATGGTCACAACACTTTTTGGCTTTAGTCAATAAGTCATCTACGTAAGATTCCATGATTTTATGAATTAGATCGTGAAATATGTATGTCATGGCCTATTGATGCGTACGTAGCACCAAGCATTCTTGAGACCGAATGGCATAACACGTAGCAATAGGTTCCCAAGGACTTATAAACGTGGTTTTAGCTTGATCTTGCTCGAGATATTATGATTTGATTATATCCCGAGAATCCATCCATGAGAGACAAGAGTTCAAAACCAGCTGTTGCATCAACAATAACATCTATGGATGGTAATGGGAAGTCGTCCTTAGGACACGCTTTGTTGATATCTCGAAAATCTATGCAGATGCGTATCTTTCCATTCTTCTTGAGAACGGGAACGATGTTAGATACCCATTGGGAGTAGTCAACTGGCTTGATGAATCCTACCTGAAGGAGTTTTATTACCTCCTCTTTTACCATGAGAGCTACTTTGGGCTTCATGGGTCTTGATTTTTGTTTAATTGGCTTTGCATCTGATCTAGTGATGAGGTTGTGCACCGCAATGTGGGGTGTGACTCCTGTCATCTCCTTATAATTAAATGCAAACGCCTTCTGATGTTCTTTGAGAATTTGAGTATGTATTTCCACTTCTTCTGGGGTTAACGAAGAACCTAGTTTCAATATTCTTGGTTCATCTTCTGTCCCGATGTTGACATCGATTGTTTCTTCGATCAAAGAGGCGTTACCCTCTTCGAACTCAGGTGGTGCTGGAGGTAAATCTAAATCATCCCCATTTTCTACTGCGTATATACTAGGTTCCATTTGTGAGGGAAGATCCGTTACGGGATTTCCGAAGTAGGAAGACGAATGTGGAATCAAGGATAAATCTAGCATGTGATAGGAGAGATGTAGTGCTGCATAGGCATTTAAGTAATCCAAAGTAGCAGCATCACTATCAACATGGTCTAGGACGGTAGATTCACTTCCGCTTGAAAGAGGATTTGTCATTATTTTTATCAATGGTTCATCACGAATGGACACCGTGAACTGGGTATCTTCTAACTCATTGCTTGGAGTAAAACGTGATGCTGAGGTTGCTATTGAATCAGCGAGAAGATTTTTCTCTCATGGGATTGCTTCAATGGATATGAAGTTGAACGCCTTGCTTAAATCTAATACAACATTTTTGTAGAGTTGCAAATGTTCGGCTTTAGTTTCATATACTTCAGAAACTTGATTTGTCACTAATTGCGAGTCTCCCAGGACTCTGATGTTATCAATACCAATTCTTTTGGCTAAGGTAAGGCCAAGGAGGAGGGCTTCGTACTCAGCGCCATTGTTTGTGCATTCAAAGTTTAATTTAAAAGTGAATGGGAGGACTTTCTCCTCGGGTGAAGTAAGAATTATACCTGCCCCGCTCCATAATGACATTTAGCTCCATCGAAATGGAGAGTCCAATACTTAGCTGGGAGTATAGATGTTGGGGCATCTGCTGCGTTTGCGCACTCTACTTCTACCATACAGAGGTCCTCTGCTGGAAAGGAACCAACACCTAGGGAAAATCCTATGCCTACTGAATCAAATGGTAAGAACATTGGTGAATCTTGTTCTATCAACTCAACGATTTTCGCAGTAGTCCCTAATGATACTGTTTCTTTAGTTTTATCTTTAGGGGTTGGAATTGTTTTGGCTATGCTGGTAGTTTCAAGATCCGTCGTAGGTACCAACTTTTCCTCTGGTTTTGGGTCAGTGGGTTTATTAAGTTGGTTTGTTGGCAGTTCAAATTCTGAGTGCACCCCTGGTCTTTTCTTTAAATCAGCTAGGTGCAAATCGAAAGGTTTTGGGTCACCTTTGGCTACAAATACCTTTCCTAGATGCAAGAATCTTACTTCTTGAAATAATGTAGAAGGGATTGCCTTCATTCGGTGTATCCATGGTCGGCCGAGTATCATATTATAATTAGTTTCGATCTATAATATAAAACTCAATCGGGATATTTTGGGCCCTAAGGTGACTAGCGGTATTATAGTTCCTATCGAAGTGGCTTTAAGGCTATCATAGCCTCTCAATGTATTTCGAGTAGTGGAACAGTTGGTCTCCCTATATCCAAGTTTTTGGAGGAAAGAGAAAGGGACTATGTTAACTGCGGCCCCATCGTCAACCATTGCCCGTTTTACATAGTTATTATAAACCCATACTTGTAAGTGTAAAATTTGGATCGCCTCGGCGTGCGATCTCAAAGCATCGTGGGCATTTTACTTATTTCGAATATGAATTTGACATCCTTGTCTGGCTGCCCCGGAGGGTGGATATCAAAATCTACGTGATTTACTTGTGTTTCAGGAGGTGGAGTGATGTTAATTAGATGGCCTAGACCTAATGCTTCTAAAAGAGTAGCTCTGTGAGGGGGAGAGTTCTTTAGTAAGTCCAAAAATGAAATGTGTGAGAAGGTCTTTGTTAGGTCGCTAATTAAATCATAGGCACCTATGGGTTTTCCTACTATTTGCTGACTCTCATCTATTTCTGGCAGAGGACTTGGGCTCGGTTGAGAGAAATACTCTCGTGTTATTGTTATAGCTTCGATAGGTAGTTCAGCGTCTAATTCTACCAAACTGACTATCTTGGGTCTCGGTTGAGCTCCTAACTGTGGCACAACTAATGGATTTAATGAAGTCGAGGCTTCATGATCATTGTTTCCCATCATTGCACCTTTGTTTGTTCCAGTTGGATTCAGCCTATTGCTATCATGATTTGGGAGCGGATCGTTAAAGATCTTAAGGGGAGCATTCTGAGGGGAAACTGCCCCTGCGAGCGTATTTGGTGATGATGAGACGGGATCTGCCAAAAATAAATCTGTGAAGAACTATCTTTGTTCTTCTGGCAAGCGTTGCATAAATTTATTGTAGTCATGACATGTTCTAGTATCATGACCCTGAATTTTGTGGAAACCACAATAAGAATTGGGATTGTAATTCCTATTTTGTTGGTTAGGTGTGTATTGTGGCCTAAAATTCTGATCAAACTGTTGCCTATTAGGATTAAAGTTTTGGAATTGTTGTTTCTGGTTTTGACTTTGGTTTTGATAACCAAATGAGTTTTGGCTTGGCCCTTGTATGGGATTTTGCCATTGTTGTTGTTGTTGTGGATGGTTAAAATCCACTGTATTGATCGTCGGGGTAAAGTTGTTGTTTCGTTGGTTGTTTGTTTGTGACGGAGTATTAACAACATTTACCCTCTTGGGCTGGTCGGTTACCCCATCCGTTGTTACCCCACGATTTTTGTTAAGGATTTTGGGTCCTTGATTGACATTTGTGATAGTTGTAGTGTTTTGAGTGGAGGTGATTAACCTCCCGTTTGTTCCATATGTCTTACGACCACTATCTATCGCTGCTTGGTCTATTCGAAGAGCGCTCTCAAGTACTTCATTGTAAGTTCTTAGCGGGAACTTCTGGACTTCTTCCTTCACCTCCTTGCTGAGAGAATGAAGGAATAAATCACATAGTTCCATCTGATCCATGTTTGGAGCACTTGCTAAAGAATAAAGAACTGTACGCCACCTCTGGATGAAATGGGCGACAGATTCGTTGTGTTCTTGTTTGATGTGCAAGAATTCCCTGATTCCTGTTCTCAACAGTTTGTTCATGTCGAAGGCTTTGATGAACTCTGACATGAGTTGTTTAAATGAATGGATGGAGGCTTCAGGTATCCTGTAATACCAGTCGAGAGCAATGCCTTCCAAGGTTTTGGGAAATATTTTAGCAACAACCCCATCCCAAGGGAGTAATTCTTGTATGGCTGTAGCGTAAGCTTTGATATGTAAGTTTGGATCTCCCTCACCTTTGAACTTGGGTAGATCAGGAAGAGGTCTTGGAAGCATGACACTTCATATGGTGAAGTCTAAGGGTTCCTTTAGATATTCTGAATAAGTCCCTATCGTATAGCTTTTGACCATTGATGGTGGTTGCTGAGGGAGTGATGGTGGGATAGGTTGTTGATACGGTGCAGCGTATGCATTGGCAGGGGCATAAGGAGGTCCCTGCATTTGAGCAAACATGCCGGGAGAGGAGAAAATATCTCCTTGTGGTGATTTGGAGTACATGTTTAAGTATGACGGGGTATTGTCAAGGAATGGATTGTTTGACACTAGACCGGGAGGAATAGTGTTAGAGATGATGGGCCTTGTTGGCGTTTGTTGTGGATAGTGAGGTGGCATGCCTAATGTGCCTACTCCTATGAGGAGATCTACTTGACCAGAGTGGTATGGAGGATTGGAACTTCCTGTTTGTATGAACGGAGAATTTTGACTTGCTTGAGCAAGTTCTAACCCTCTCACTTTTTCTACTAACGTTGAAATGACTTCATTTGGTGAAGTCACGGTGTTTTGTCTGAGCGGCGTTTGTTGTACACCCTGGTGTTGTATAGGCATGTGATATCCTGTCATGAACTGATCGCTATCTTGCCAAGTCTCTCTGAGAGTATTTCCTATATGCAGTGGTATAGAGGTATTTTCTTGAAAAGAGACCTCGGGTTGTATTTGTAAACCTCCTATAGGTGGGTATATACCCCGAGAATGTTGTTCACTCCTAGGATAATGTATTGACTATCCATCATCTAAGACCAGGTATGGGTCTGATTGTCTACTAATTTGTGGTCTAAGTAGCATTTGAGGAGACGAACCAGATTCTCCGGTAAACATCATATTGTTTGAACCTGAAGGCTCTGTTTGTTGCGTTCGAGGGGGTGGATCTAACTCCTCAGTTTGAAAAGATGAACTATATCTGATTCTTGGGGTTTGTGTTGACAACTGATTAGTTGAATAGTTGTCACCCCATACTGAGAGCGAGGGTGATGATTGCCTATTCTGTTGGGCGTAGTATGCCTCAAGACCCAATATGCATCGAATCCCGACATATTCGGGGGGTATATGAATACCCGCAGAATAATGGGAAGGAGCGAAGGTGATTGAGATAAGATGAAACTTCTCAAAGAGAAGGTGAAACAGTTGTTAGTTCACGTCGGGTTCACCAATTTTGTACGCCGGAAAAGCGACAGGTGAGCGTGAGAATCTACAAGTAACTCTTCCGCGTACCCGACCTCTCGAGGTCGTGCCGAGACAGCCGGTGGGGGTAGAATATGCGTGGGATGTAGACAAACTAGTTAGGTAGTCTAATGTCTTCGATACGCACTACTGGAATCTGTGAATCTAAGGCAAAGAAGGCCCTTCTAACTTGGACTGGTGTGATAGATCGATCGGCAAGGATGATTGCTCGAAGGCTCCAATCAATATCGAGCTCTGGTGTGATTCGATCTATGGGTTGTGGAATACGTGGAAAATGACCTGGGATAGTTTCGTGTATGTCTCCGATAAGGTCATGGGGTGGATGGTGAAACAATTGACTTTACGGATGATTTTCGGCCTAGTCCGAGAATTCTCTAGCTTCGTTAACCGCTATATCTAGTAAGGACAATTGTTCGATGATGATGGGTAGAATTGGAGTGGATTGGAATACTAGTATGCGTAAGCCAGTGTCTATATCTGATTGACTTGTGGACTCGTTGGGCTGTAGGATCTATGGATCACAACCATAGACTCTTGGTTGTTGCGGTCCTGTTATGGTCATGCGTGAAATCAAGTTCTAATCCCTAGTATCCAGTAATCATATGCTTTCTCAGGTTCTATGTTTAGGACCAATAACTGTGTGATTTTCTTAGAATATCTCATAGGCGTTCGTGCAACCTGGATCCTTATACTGGTATCTATATCTGTGAGAGTATCTCCTGCACCTGGCTGTGGGACCAAAGGATCACAACCAAAGGTTTGTTCTCTTTCGAACCCTTCTACAGTCATGTGAGTGTTTACCTAGGGAAATCTGTAATTTGGTTGGTTTGACCAAAACGTATGTGCTTGGTCGTCCTCTATGTTTAACCCTCTCAACTGAGAACTGATCAGTTGTAAATCTGTTGTTGTTCGGAATACTTGTATTCTGAGATTTTGGTCTATGTCAACTATTGCTGTGACGAGATTTGGTTGAGGCACGATTGGCTCAAATATATATTCCCTGGGCTCCTGAGGTCCCGTGATTGTCATACAAAATAAAATGTAAATCTAACTGTAACTAAGTAAACTCTAACTACGTGGAATAAATCTAAAACATATATATAACTTCTATTCTTCTAAGAAACCTTTCAAGATTATAATGGAAAGCAAACTATTTTAAGCGTATCTAGAAATAACAACTAAACAATAATTTAAAACAGACAAAATAACCGAGTGTAGTTATCAGCCTGTGCAATTTGTAGATTTATTCTAAATAAATAAAATAGCTCGTCTAATCTATCTGCAAGATTCTCGATCCTACCTCAGAAGTGAGGAGTGAATCATAGTTTCTCAGAAACTATCAATCCTCACAGCTTCCCTGGCAATACCGAGAATAGAATTTACTGAAATGAAGCAATTTATCTACTTTATTTGATATGATTCTAACTAGAACTTTGAAAGTTAAAACCTGGATTCCGCAGAACAGTGGCGAATCCGATGGTGTGTGTGATCTTGTCCCCTCAGTGTGATCTCCTCATTCTTTTGTGTTCACGTGGATCCAGAAAAGCGTGTAATGCTAGCACCGATAGGAGTAGATTTTAGGACAAGGACAGCTCAGAATGCAGACTGAAAATGCGAGTAGGAGAGGGACAGCGCAAGAGTACAGAGCTTGGCTTATGTGATTCCTAGCGGGATTTTACTGCGAGTCATGCAACATGAAGCGACCAGAACCTGTAACTATCTTATTCGAAGAGCAAAACCTGCAACTTTAATGGCTTCCTAAGCTATTCTGTTCCAATGGGTTGGATAAAATAACGACACTGTTTGCACAAGCTGGATATGTGGCTTACCAACAGCTGAATAAAGCTAACCAGGCATATAATGAACTGAACTAAGAACTCTAAGCAACAATGAAAATTAAATCTACAGCAAAGAGAAAATTCAGAGGCAAGCTTCAGACTGGATTGGATGAAATGACAGCACTGCCTGCACAAGATGGGTATGTGGCTTACCAACAGCTGAGAAATCTAACTAAAGATGCAAGTGAATTCAAGCTATGGCTTCTAAACAAGATAACAAGCTAAAATACTAAAATGAGGAGAGCAAAGATCAGTCTTCAAAATCCAGCCAAACTTCGACTCATTTGCATTTATAGGAATTCAAACACCCAAAAATCAAAACCAAATGGAACTCCTAAACAATAAACAAAGGAAAAACACTATTTCAGGGGACCAAAAACATAAATGTATGCCCAAGTTGGCTAAGAAATCTAGTGAATCATAATATTTCACGCGAGTTGCGTCAAAAGAACGTTCCGGAAAACGTGCACGGGACCGCCGCTCGAGTAGTAGGCGGTGGTTTCGTCACTGAAGATCAAGAGGCCAAGGAAAGAGGGAAAAATGGGAAAACAAAGGGCGGGGGCTAAGCGGGGCATGCGGGATGTTAACACATACTCCGAGGGCTTTTTGGATCCCAAACACCTTGCGAGGAGACTGTATCATCATTGGGGAACTTATTACATTCATTCCCAATACTGATTACCTTACAATTTTGGGTACGTACAACCACCTTTTAAAGTTCCTATTAATGCAACATGTGAAGTTCAGGAACCAAAAGATGAAGAGGAAGTTGAAGGATATGAAGAACTAGAGGAAGAAGCGGATGGAACGCTAGAGAAGGCCGGTGACTCTATGTTAATTTTCTTATCTCTGAAGGAGTTGATGATGACATGGATGATTATGATGAAGTAGTGGTAGATATGAATAGTGAGTCATACACTTTCATGACCCAAGAATAAATGAGTAAGAAAAAGGAAGTGGTCCAGCCCACAAGAAAATATAAGGAGGTTCCAGTTACCATCCTAGTTGTTGCAAAAAGAGGAGCTCCTATTCCTACTACTTCTACTCAAAAGGTAAGCAATGCTAATACTCTCTATAATCCTTCATCTTCTAATAAGACAACTTCAAATTTCAAATCTGATAGGCCTAAGTGTTCTCCCCTTCCAGTATTGACACCCCATCTATCTCAAGATCCTTTGACATAATTGATCACCTTAAGAAAACTAAAATCCAAATTTCAGAGGTGAGTTCTATCAAACCCATCCCGATGCCTTTTCTCAGGTTGTTAAATTTTTCAATTCCAAATCCAATTCCACACCTACCACTTCAAAAGGACTTTTACCCACTCCTACCTCTACACCTCAACAGAACCTGATGGCTATAACACCTTCCATAACTGAGAAAATTGAGCCTTTCTATATCACTTTACTCATAGTTGGTCATAGGCTCAGTAATTGTGTCATTGATTCGGGAGCCTCAGATAATGTTATGCCTAATAAAGTTTCTCATGCATTAGGTCTAAATTTGACACACACATTTGGTTCTTGTTATTCCATGGAAATTAAGGAGGTGCCATTGGTAGGAAGGATTAAAGATGCATGAGTAGCTTTTGTTGCCTTCCCATAAAAGAGGTTTAAGGCCACTATTTTGGTAGTAGATACTCCCCCATCCTATGGCATGCTATTGAGTAGAAAATTCTGTAAAGAAGTGGGTGGAGAGATTCAAATGGATTGGTCTCATGCTCTCATTCCATTCAATGGGAAGATGAAGAAATTATTGCCTGAGAGACAGAGATAGAGTATATTGTGCAGAAGACTGATGATCCTAAAGCACAAATCCTTTATGAGGATATTGGTCATGGAAACTATATGATCATGTCAGAAAAGGAAATGAAAGTTTCTAAAAATGTGATGGATGAATCTAATGGGATTTAGATCCTAGAGTTTGATGGTAGTTGTTCTTCAACTGGTTCTCAGAGCAGGAGTGGTCTTGTTTTCTCTTGAACAAAAGTCTTATCCTTTTTCCTACAAGCTCTAGTTTGAAAATATGAATAATACAATAGGGTATGATCCTCTTCTATTAGGATTATCAATGGCCAAAGAGATGGGGATTAATAATATTTTTAAACAAGGAGATAATGAACTCATTGTTAAGCAAGTCAAGGATATTTTTAGGTTAAAAAAAAGAGGTCAAAACACTATAGGAATCTCATGTGGGATTCTATTGAATTATTGGATTCCTTTTACATAGAGGTTGTTCCCTAGGAAAGAAATAATAGAGTAGATTCTTTAGCTATTTCAAGATCCTTTCCGATCTCTCATCCCAACCTTTCTCAGGAGAAGTTCACAATTGAGATGATACATCAGCCAAGTGTGCTAGATAATGCCAACAATTGGAAAGTATTCAATGATGATAAACATTTGATTTCATTTCTTGAGCTTCAAGATAATTTTAGTCAGTTGTATTTTGAAGGAAGTGAAGTTGCTCCTCGTGAGTCCATAGCATCCACTATGCCTGAAGAAGGAGTTGAGGAAGAATCTGATAAGGATGGTTGTATCAATCTAAAAGGTAATAAGATACCCAGAGGATTAGTAAGTTTGGAATATTTGTTTGATAAGCATGACAGGTATATCAAGTCAAATATATCACAGGAGGTTCATCAATCTGCTGAATATGAAAACATTAATATTGGGAGTGAAGAAGAACCTAAACTTATCAACATTGGAAAATGTTGTACAAAGGAGGAAAGGAATAAAATGATACATTTGCTAAAGAGATATGTTGATGTGCTTTCCTACTCATATGATGATTTGAAATATTTCAAACCTAGAGAGATGCAGCATTATATTCCTTTGAAGCTAGGAATCAAACCTTTTCAGCAGAAGCAAAGGCAATACAATCCCAAGATTTCATATACTATTTACCAAGAAATTAAAAATATTTTGAAGGAAAAAATAATTTTTCCCATTCATCATTCAGTTTGGGTAGCTAACATTGTGCCAGTAAGGAAAAATAATGGTGAGATCCAGATTTGTGTGGATTTTGAAATCTAAACCAAGCCTCCCTCAAAGATAATTATCCACTTCCCATGATGGATCAGATTCTACAAGCTATCACCAGATCTGAGATGTTATCTATGTTGGATGGATTTTCAGGGTACAATCAAATTGAGGTTGATGTTCTGATCAACACAAAACAACATTCACAACTCCATGGGGAACTTTTTCCTATAAGAGAATGTCATTTGGTCTAATTAACATTGGTGCCACTTTTCAATGGGCAATGGATTTGGCTTTTGGGTCCTTTAAAGGAAAATGCATTGTTGTGTATCTGGATGACTTAACTATCTTTTCCAAGAAAAGGGAAGATCACTTTCAGCATCTTGAAACTATTCTTCAAAAGTGTAGAGAACATGGGGTGTCCCTCAACCCAAAGAAATCTATTTTTGGTGTCATTGAAGGCAAGCTACTTGGACACATTGTTTCTAGGAGGGGACCAAGATAGATCCAGAAAGAGTTCAGGCTATCCAATGGATCCCTCTTCCTATAAGTAAAAAGGGTGTGCATTCTTTCTTTGGAAAGATAAATTTTTTAAGAAGATTTATTCCTGATTTTACAGAACTAACTATGAGTATAGCTCATATGATGAAGGGAAAGAAATCCTTTGGTTGGACTCTAGAGGGGAAGGAAGCTTTTGAGAATATCAAAAGGGAAATCGCTCGGACTCCCATTCTTGCTTGCCCTGACTTTGGGAAGGATTTCTTGATCTATTGTTATGCTACTGAGAACACTCTGGTTGCCATCTTAACCCAAAAGAATCATGAGGGATGTGAGCTACCCATTTCTTTCATGAGTTATGTTCTTAAAACTCATGAATTGAAATACACTCATATTGAGAAACATGCTTTTGTTGTGGTTAAGGCAAAGCTTGATTTCATTTATATATCCTCATTTCTCACTCTATTGTTTTTGTCCTGGATACAAGCTATACGTCTATTCTCACACAACAAGATTTTGGGACCAAAAGAGGAAATTGGGTGGTGAAGGTGCAAGAGTATGACTTGGACATCAGGCCAACTAATCTAGTTTGAGGAAAATTTCTCTATGAGTTAATTTCTCTAAGTCTTTGAAGATAGATCTTCCAAAGAATATACTCCCATTGTTCTCTTCATTAGTTCAATAGATGAATGGTATGCTGACATTACACATTTTATTACTTATGGAGAATTCCCACCTCACCTAAATGCTAAAGAGAAAAGAGCTATTAAGCTAATATCTTCACAATATGTGCTTTGGGACAATTCCTTGTTTAAAAGAGGGATTGATGGAAGATTTCTCAGGTGTGTGGATAGAGAACAACAAAAGAGATTGTTTAAAGCATTTCATGATCAAGCATGTGGAGGAAATTTCTCATCCTTTATGACTGCTCATAAAATCCTTCGTGCAAGCTACTACTAGCCAACCTTGTTTCGAGATGCAACTAAATGGGTAAGTAAGTGTGAGGCTTGCCAAAATTTTGTGGGAAGGCCTAAGCTAGCCACTCTGCCACTTAAACCAGTGGTGATAGAAGAACCTTTTCAACAATGGGGGTTAGAATTTTTGGGTACCCTTAATCCTCATTCCAGTTCTAGAAACACCCATGTTTTAAATTTCTTTGATTATTTCACTAAATGGGTGGAGGCTATTCCAGTAAAAAGTACAACCTCTGAAGTGATATGTAATTTCATCAAGGAAAATATTATAATTAGATTTGGAGTGCCAAGTAAAATTGTTGCGATAATGCCTCCAACTTATCTTCTTATGAAATGATGGATTTCTGCTATGGGTATGGAATCTCTCTTGCACATTCCTCTGACTACTACCCCTAAGGAAATGGGTAGGAAGAATCAACAAACAAGAATTTGGTGACCATTATTTGGAAGCTTGTCAATGAGTCACAAAGGAATTGGCATAAAAATCTATATGATGCTCTCTGGGAAGATAGAATTACTCCTAAAAGGGAAATTGGAATGTCCCCTTTTCATGTGGTATACGAAACTGAAGCTCAATTGCCGGTGACGGTGGAGTTGGCAAATTTGCAGTTGATGAAGGCCAATGAGGATTCAAATTTCACTAATGCTTTTGAGAAGAGAATTATGTACCTACAGAAGTTGGATGAGGATAGATTGTAGGTGGCGAGATAATATTGTTGTACATATGAAAAAAGTAAAGTAGTTGTTTTATAAGAAGGCGGACCAAGATACTTCTAGGTTGGAGACATTGTTCTACTTTGGGACAAGAGGTGGGAGCCTCAACGAAGTCATGGCAACTATGATTCTATGTGGTTGGTCCCTTTCGAGAATCAGCAATTTTTTGGAGAGAATTATTCCTATTTAGACTATATGGATGGAACCTCTCTTCCATTTCTAGATAGTGGGCAATACTTGAAGTTGTTTCAGTTTTAGCTTGCTATGTGGTCCCTTTCTCTGATCGTGTATAGTTTTGGTTTTTGGTTTTTGGTCTTATGTGGTGCTCTCTCCTATGTTGTTCTTTTCTTACCTCTATTTTTTCTAATGGATAAGGAACTAGTCTATTTGTGAAACCCTAAGATTCTGAAGTTCATGTTATGTCTTGTTATCATGTTACTCAATCAAGTCATGTCCCCAGAAAGAGCCAGTTTTTGTCACCTCTTCAAAATTTGTGCATTTCCCTTTCTATTTTTAAATTTTTTTGGGTTTGGTGACTACCAAATACCTTTGTGAAGGTCTCATAAGGAAAATATAGTTCTAAACAGTTAGTCATTTTTCAAATTTTCAAGTTTTGATTTTTTTGGCCTTTTGTAGGTATTTCAAAAAAAAATTCCCTCATGTCCCAAGTTCATCTAGACCGTTTGTTCCCCAATTTTCATCTTTTTCCAATTGGTCCTCCTTTCCATTTATTGTGGGTATTTTAGATTTACACATCCTAATTGTCCCGATGTTCCGAGTGTGATTTGTGTCAAATTCTTCTGACTTTTTTGATTTTAGTGTATTGCGGTTGTTTCGGATTTTTGTGTCCTAGTTATCACGAGTGTTGTTTGACCGCATGTTCTCCACAAACTTGCCTTTACCGAGATCCATTCATTGCAAGTATTTTGGCTTTGTGTGTCCCATTGTCCCGATGTCCCTTGGGATAGTTGTGTAGGTTTTTTTGCTTTTTCCACAAATACACTTTTTGATTTTGTGTGTTTAATCTCCCAATGTCTGAGGGACATTTGGGATATTTTGATCCACCTTACCTGATTTTCACTCTTTCAACGTCATTATAATTATTAAATATCTCATTTATTTCACCTCTGACCTATTGGGGTTTTAAATACTTATAAATACTTGGGTAATAGATCATTTTCACCACCTCACTTGTAAAATTACTCGACCATTTGAGCTCCTTCTCTTCCACCATTTCAATCCGTGGTCGAATCTTGTTCTATTATTTTCAAATTTGTATGTACAGAGAAGAAGTTGTGAAATGTCAAAGTGCTAATCCAGGAACTGAGGATTCTTTTCTCACCAATATTCTTCCTGGTTACATGATGAAGATCAGTTTTAAAGGTCACAAGCATTTGTCTTCCTTAGAGATGGTTGTACCAAACATTGGCGACAATGAAGCACAACACCTGGATTTGGAAGAATTCTGGGCACGAATCAATTGTCAAAACCCTACTCCTATGGCTCAGTTGATTAAAGATAGTGGGATAATAGAGGAAGGGGTTTTCAGTCTCAGTCTAGTGTGCTTTGAAAAATTCTTTCTGTAGCTCTTGTTTTGATCATGACACGAAAGAAATCGTTGATCCTCAAGGTTAAGTAGTGGCGCATTGATGAATATTGCATTCATACTACCCTCAGGATTCCCATGGTCAAAAATTCAAATACTCTCACCAAGGATTAGGCCCAAGTTCTTTTTGATCAAGACGTGAGAAATACAAAAGCAGAATTGCTAAGTCTTGGTTATAAAACCCTAGGAAAGGAGCCTCAAGGTTGCCTAAGACAATGTTCAAAGTTGATTTCCATGAGGAATTTCTAGACGTCATCACTCTATTATTTAGAATTGCATAAATTCTCACCACTAATGAATTTAACTATTGGATGTGTCCCTACATCAATATCATATATGAGGGTAAGAAGATTCTGAATTGGGTAGGAATTATTTATGATAATCGACTAAGCAATAATAAAATGTTCAAATAACCTACACCTTCTACATGACCTCCTATCTAAATGTACTTCATTGCAGCCTATAGGGAGTGGTTGGGTTTCTCCCCATGGATGACAAGAAGGGTGCTCCCGTTTGTACATATCGCCCATAGTTGGCCCTGAATATCGAAATAATCACTTTAGGAGGGTGAATGATGCTTTCACTATGTATATTATTAGGTTATTGGAAGGGGACACTGCTAAAATATTTTTGGACAAGAACAAACAATTAACCAAGACTTATGGTAGTTTCTTCACCCAATTTAGGAAGTTTTCATACATAAGATTAGCTAGATTTGAGGAGAGCCCCGAAACTTCCTATGTATTGTAGTGATAAGATGACCTGGTGGAAATTTGTAGACAATTAGACAAGTTGCATAGGACTTGTAGGGACAAGAAGATTATAGGTATTCAATTTCTAATCATACTGGGTAATTACACCTATAGAACTTCCCTAGATGCTTAGAATGTGGATAAAACAATTGCTCCTCTCACTCTCCATTACTATAAACCCATAAATTTCTTTGACATTAAGAAGTTCATTTCCTCCAATTTCATAATGGGTTATCAACATCTTCCTTATATTGAAGATTATTAGGCAGATTGTTTTAATGATTATGAAGCCAGGAGGAGATACTATGGGAGGTTATCTCTACAACAAGTTATTGATTTTAGTATTTATGATGTCCCTGAAGGACTAGAATATGATGATGAGGAGATACAATCTATTTAATATGAAATATCAATCAAACATAATCCTATTGAAACCATTGATTGTTTTGTTAAGGATAGGGATTATTTAAAGGAGCTGAATAATCATTTCTTTGTAAGAACTAGAATTTGGTTTGATAGGAAGATAAAGGGATTCAAGGAAAGGAAATCTAGGTCCACTTCACATGATACCCCTACCCCTCATAAGGAAATACATGTGTATGCTCCTGAAACAGTTGAGAAATCTATTTCCTCTCCTCTAGAGTCCTCAACTCTAGTGTATACTAAGAAATGGAAAATTAAGAAAGAAGACAAGGTAGATAATGTCATCCAAGAAAGTGATTCTTGTCCCGGAAAGCTCAAGCAAAGGAAACCATTGTTGATTTGGATGACAATGATGACAACCAAGATAAGGATCACGAATAACCTGAAGTGAACACCCCTAATGTGATGGAAGATCAACTAGAGGAAATAGTTTCAGGTTCTATGGAAATATCTGTCAAGGAAACTCCTGTTTCCACTCAAATTGATGCCTTTATATTAAAGTGGTTGTTGTTTAAACACTAAGTGTTGTGAGTGCCTCTACACTTGGGCCCATTGCTCCTTCCACTTTTAGTTCCTCTTTCTACTGGGTACAGTCATTTCTAGAGAGTAAGAAAAGAAAGGCCACTCCAAGTATAGCTCCATTAAAGTTTAATGCAGTGGAAGCCCTCCTAGGCACTACTCCTCCTCCCCTAGCTAAGAAGGCTAAGGTCACCTCAAGGTTAATTTCATATTCTCAAGGTCAATAGTTCATAGAGATTGCAAAACCCAAGTCTAATAAAGATGAAAAGGACTTATCACTGGGTGATCTAGAATTGACAAGAATTCCCCTTAGAGAATCAACTCCAGAAAGTGAAGTACATAATCTGAAGGAGATTGTGTCTAGGGTAATTGAAAGAGTTGAGAGGGGAAGCAAACACAAGAGCATTTGGAGGAGTAGAATAAAAAAATTTCTAGTTTCATCAAGTCCTTCTTGGAAAAAGATAAGGTTCTCGATCCCACTCCCTTAGCTTCCATCCCACCTCCTACTATCCTCTCCACTAATGAAATTCAAGTCATCAAAGACATCCATAAGCATGCTACTTATGGAAAAGAAATGGAAGCTATGGTTGATGATTTAATTATCATAGGCTTAAATTTTATTGAGGAGATATTCAAAGCACATGAGAAAATTTCCAAGATTCAGCTGAATTTTTCTACTACACTCAGTGGGATGGATAGGGAATTGAAATTATGGAGTGAGTGCATTCAAGACCTCAAATTGATGAGCTAGACCAATGTGGAGATTCTCTTGGATGACAAGGTTTTGTATGATATTAAACAATTTTTTTGCAAATAGTGGGTTTTCAACATTGAATGGAAAATAAAGGTTCTAGAATAAGCCATTGGTGGACTCGAAATACTTTTCAAATAAGGGAAAATTTTAAAGCTTGTGTATCTTTTGCCTTCTTATATATACACTACCAAATATTTAAGGAAAGTTTGAATGATAACTTCACTGTTCAAGAAATCAAGTCTCAATTTAAGGATTTTGTCGAGAAAAGACTTGTTTAAACAAGATACCATCTCTAAGGAGAAAATGAAATAGATTTTCACTCTACAAGTTGCCATCATGGATGCCAACAAAGAATTCTTAGACAATGCAAAATTTGAGAAGGACATGGAGAAGTGTTTGGGAAGTTGGACTCATGCCATTTCCAATACAACAATTCCTCGAGGAATGGACATAGTTGCAGCTTTGAAATGATTTAGGAATCAGGTGTTAAAGACAACGAAAGTTGTCAGTGCATCTATCAGTGTCTCAAATTTCTAGTTTCTTTATTTTCTTATTTTTAAGTACCTAGTTAAAGTGAATTTATCTCCTTGGTTATATAAACAAGAGATAAGTCAGGTTTGTAATATTTAATTAGGTACTAATATTTGAATTAAAAGAAAGGAAAATGAAAAGTATCTTTGTAACTTTTTCTTGAGGTTATTTAAAGAACTTTTCTCATTATTGTAGAGGAGGGAGATTTTGATATCCATGTGTAAAAAAGAGAACATTAAAATACTCAATACAGGAGAAGTTTCACCCTTTCTCATGTTTCTTCTATTTTTTTCTTTGTTTGATTCATATAAGGTTGTGTGTGTTTAAAATCAAGAAATTTGTGTCTTTCAGTTGATGAATGTATCTAGAACTTTATGTCTAATACATGTATGTCTTTTACTTTATATGCATAGTATAATTTTTTTCATTTTATTGGAGCATCATTAAGATATCTTTCTGCAATCTATATATCTAAAAGTGTCCTGCATTCTCAATCTCTAAATATCAGTCCTGACTTTTCTTATTATTTTCTATATTGGAAACCCTTTATAAATGCATCTTAAGATATCAAATTTCTCACCAAAATATCTTACATATGTTTATACCTTAAATAAGTTTTTTATTTCAATAAGAGAAACTCTCCTATAAAGAGGAGGAACTATTGTCCCATTTGTTGCTTGCTTTCAAAAGATAAAATTCTACAACCAACACACAATGGCCATGGATTTCTTGGAATCCTTGGTTTGGTGCTTTGGGTGTAATTTCATATGCAAATTCCAACATATGGCACCAGTATGTCCATTTACATCACAATTCTTATAGAAATTCTTAGTGTCTTTACAATTATGCAAAGTAGTAGAGGCATGTTTACCTTTCCATTTACCTCTACTAATTTTCCTCCCTTATTCTTTTTCATGTTGAGTTGTTGATTGGCTTTCTTTCTCCTTTATTTTCTCATCATCAATGTAGTATTTACAAGTTGAGATCTTAGGCTTTATTACCTTTCTCGGTGAGTGTGAAGTCATCCCAAATACTTTGTTATAATATCCTCATCCTCCAAGTCCATATTAAGAAACATGGTCTGTCTCCAAAATTCTATAGTGTAGTCTTACATGCTTTGACCACTACCCTACCTAAAGTACTACCACTTAATGATCATGTCAGTCTTATGGCTAGTAAGATAGAAGTTATCTCTAATCAATTCTTTAAAACCTTTCTAAATGACAATAGGGTGTTTCTTCTTCTCGAGAAATGGCTAGATGGGTTTCCCACAAAACCATAGCATGACCTTCCATTTTGAGACATGCAAAGGTGATCCTTTGTGCCTTAGTAACATTATGCACACTAAAATAGACTTCCAAATATTTTATCCACTTATCAAGAAATTATACATCTATTTATCCTTTGAAGTTCTTTATTTCCACTTTTGTTTCAACTTTAAAAGGTGTATGAGAAGATTTTAACTTCTCGCTTATAATTGGCATCTCTTCTTCATGCTCTTCCCATTCTTCCTCTTCGTGGCTCATCCTGATACCAATTTTTTAGGCTAGTTCTTGAACCACTGATTCCATGGAATCTTGCTTAACCGAATCCATCTTTTACAAATCTGAAATCTCTTCTTATTTTCTATACAATATATCCATCATGGTCTCGGCATCTCAACTCTACGACAAAGTTATCTTCCTCCATTTGATCTCTAATTCTTGGTTTCCAATTCTTCATAGAAATATCTAGCTCACAATTTAAAAATTATTCTCCTTTGAACCTTTTCACTTTGTCATACAAATCACAAAAAAGAATCAAATTCCATAATCTTGTATATATAGTCAGCTTTGATACCAAAATGATTCATAAACTTCTACTTTGTAATAGTACAAATCACATAATTATGATGTTCTACTTTCTACTTTGGAAAATGATAGTTTCAATGAAGATTAGAGCTTTAGTGACTGATTAAATAGTGCTTAGGACAAAATTGTAGAGAAATGTTAAAATAATTCTACACAAAATAGAAGAATTTTTATCCTAGAAACCCCAATGAGGAAAACCGGTCAGGAAGGGTAACTTCTCCTTCTTCCCACTTGTAGTGGCCAATTAATCAATTTTACAGATTACAATAAGTATGAAAATAAGTAACAAATTTAAACCTTCTCTCCAATTACTTGCTTTCTCTATTTTATTACACCTTGCTCCTACGATTCCACGCCAAAGACTAAATAATCTTTACTCACTTGCTCTCATATTAATAATTTTCTTCTTTGATCTCTTTGGATCTATGAATGATTAATTCTCTTGTTCCTCCTTATATTTATAGCCTTGTTCCATGTCCTCTGTGTAATGGAGAATGGGAAAGGTCATGGAGGGAAGAGACACAGTCAAGAACTTCAAATTTGTATCCATTCATGCTCAAATCTTATTTTATGTTTAGAAGTATTAGGACCACTAATCTATCTAGGCGGTGGTTTTAGAACCATCTCCCCTACATGGTGGTGATTATACAACTGCCACTCTACATAGAGCTGTGGTTATATCCAAAACCTCCATTTACCTCATTTCCTTCATTTTCTTCAATTCTCCTTCTTGGTGCTTATGGAACTAATGAAGTGGTGTTTTTTATGGATTCCTTTGGATTAATTAATCCATTGGAAATTTAGTTTCCATACATCAACAATAATATTGAAGATTTAACCAACGTAGAAACTAAAGAGGAAGCTAGAGAAAGAGAAGAAAGAGATGAAGCTAAAATAAGAGCTCAATTTGAAGAGATTGCATGAACTCAAGATAAAGTCAATGCATGAGTAGTAGTTGAAGCCAAAACCTTAGAAAGGTTGGAGGCTAGGATCAAAAACAAAATGGTAACTCATTATCATGAAGAACACATGCCAAATGTGTCATGGGGTGGAAACACCAGCTCACTTTCTCTTCCTCACCCACTTCATGAGCTACCAAAAGGCTCAAGGAATAACTTCCCAAAGTTTAGAGGATATGGTTCACAATTCCCATAAGAGCATGTAGTAACATTCATCACTTCTTATGGAGTTTTGGACATAGAACATGAGGATTGTCCATCCGAATCTTTGTGGAATCTATGTGGGAGAAGGAGGTAGAATGGTTCTACATATTGCCTCTAAGATCTATCACATGCTTGGAAGACATAAAAATCAGATTTGAGCATAGGTTCAAAGCCACAGAGGACTACCAAGATCTCTTAGTCCAGTTGGTACAAATGAAGAAAGAAGCTTCTGATTCAATGAAAAATTTTATTTCCAAATATAACTAAATAATTAGGAGGATTCCAAAATATTTTGTGCCTCCAAACAACAATCTAAAATTTTCTTCATCAGTTCTTTTTCACCAAAAGGTTTCCTCCTCAAGATATCCCAACCTAGATATCTCAAAGAAGAGTAGGATTATGAAAAGATATTAAAGATGATTTGATCTTGTCGGAAAATTGGAAGGTCCCAATGTGTTATCCCGTAAAATTGGCAAGGGCAATTTTATAGATAACCATACCAAAAATTTTGTTCCGATCCCTTGTTAGGGATCCCTTGCGTTCGGAACGTTGCAAAATCCCTTCTCGGGAAATCGAGTTTTTGAACTTAGCCATTTTTGGTCTTTTTGGGTGGGCACATATAATCACTATGCAACATCACATGTTCATGCGCCCCCTTTTAATCCTTTGGCGCAGGTTTTCTTGTGTCAACAGGTGTTTTGGTGCACCTCCCCTTGTTGGGTCTTCCTGCGTGTGCCAAGGCGCATGCGCCTTCCTGTCAACAGATCATTTGTTGCGCCTCTTTTTGGTGTGCCAAAGGTGCACATATTCCTCTGTCAACACCACTTTCGGTGCGCCATGGGCGCACATATCTTCGTGTTGACAAGCATTTTGGTGCGCCAAAGGGCACATGTTTTCTCGTGTCGACAGCTCCTTTGGTGTGCCACTTGAAAAGGTTGGTGGCACATTTATTGCTACCTCGCCTATAAATAGGTGCATCTACGCTGTCATTGTCACCAACACAAATCATGTGATTTTCTCTCGAGCTGTCAGCCTTTTCCGCCTGTCGCTTTCGATCACATAGTGGACCCGTTTGCACGTTCTTTGCTATTTATCCGGGTAAGTGGCCTTCTTTCTTTCGTGTGTTTTGTTTTTGGGGTTTTTGAATGCTAGGTTGGTTCAGTTTGGATTGAAAAGAATGAAATCATGAACTTGCCCCCCCTTTGTCTTTCCACATATTCCTCCCCCTCTTTCCAGATTTGCTGGTAGAGGGAGCTCTGTCCTGAAATAATAGCTTGGAAACCTTTGTTTAAAGCCATTTCTATCACCCAAGCAACCACCGTGCATCAAAAGAAGTTTGAAGGAATCAAACCCCTCAGAGAAAGATCAAACCTTAAAAAGGAAACTAAATTTTCCTTCTCCTTTGGCACATTAGCGCACCATGCAACATCAAGAACAATTGCGCCCTTGGCGCATCTATCGTGCCTACTACCTCATAATAAGCTACACCCTTTTGGCACACCCCCCCACTTGCTGCAAATGCTAGCTGTGCACCCATTTTGTGCATCAAACTTGAGTGTAACATTACTAATTTCTACGCCCTTTGGCACACCCAACATCCATGTAGCAGTCTTTTCCTATGCGCCAAATGCAAAACTATAAATGGCGCAGGCGCGTCCCTCATCGCAACAACATTGTGTCATGCAGACCTTCCATGCACCGTGCCAAGTTCCCCTACGGCACATGAACATATGATGTTACACGCATTAAGCGTGTGCCCTTTGGCGCATCCTGTACCCGTGTAACATGAAAGTAATCTGCGCCCTTTATAAAATAAATACACATGGCACAGGCGCACTTGTGCTTACAGAAACAAAGAATGCACCCTATAGTGTCTATGCGCCATGCGCCCTTTGGCGCTGATTTAACCCTTGCAACATCCCTTTCCTGTGTGCCTTGCCTGTTTAGCTCTGTAACCTACAATATCCATGCGCCATGCGCCCTGAGGCCTCAAAATTGCTAACTCTTTCTTCTGTCAACATTTCAATGGAAAATAAAACACTGACATGGCTTTCTCCAATTGGGTTTCACTTCTTATTCTTGCAGATCAGCAGCTAAGTTCAGAAGAACATATGTCAACATCAAGCAAGAGACCTACCAAATCCAAAGGCAAGGCCAAGCTCACAGAAGAAGAAATGAAGTATAAGTATCAGAGGGTCAGAATGCCCGACTCCCAGGCCGAGTGTGACCTGGACATCAGAGACTCAGAGTTGGGTCATATTGATATGGAGGAGTTCTGGGTCAGGACTCAGAAGGTCACAAGAAGTCCATGGATGGACAAGCTGATGGGCAGTGCCCTGCACTTTGCTGGAGGAATCCCAGTCAGCGCCGTAAACAATGAATTTATGATGGTGGTTGCCCGGTGCTACAATAAAGACACAAGATGTGTCATAAATGAGAAGGGCGAGGTCATAATTAACCTCACTGCCCGCCACTTTGAGATAATACTTGGCATTCCTCATCACCGGCACTTTGTGGCCGTCAGCCGAGAAGATTGTATCAAAGCCTGGGATGACAATGAAGATCAGTGCATGCAGTGATGAATGAAGTTTATCTGAAGAATAAAAAGGTGGTGACCCGTTGGCCACAAATCATTCACCGCAGTGATTTTTCAGAGGAGCTCAGTGACACCATCACGTTCCTGAGCAGGGTGTTTGGGCTTCCTGATGCCCACTATTTCCACAAATGGATGTTGCGGTATTTAGAAACAATGAACAAAAATGTGCCCGATCAACGCTTTGAATGGGCAGAAATTATAAGCAGCACAATCTCTGAGCAGCTACAACAATTTACCACAACTGGGAGGTTCTACATGAATTCCTATGTTGTTTACGCTGCAGCTTCAGAAAGGGACTATCCAGCTCTGATGCGGAGTGGGGTTTGGCCCCAAGTCAAAATTTATGAATACTATCTAGAGCTAAAGCTGGAAAATAGCATCCCTCAATTTACAAAGATCAATGATGCATTTTTCTATTTCATCATCTACCTGTTGAGGCCGAATATGACTTACGGTCGCATGACCAAGAGCATAGTAGCAGCCACTGAGAAATGGGGGGCCCTGTTCACCCAATTCCCCACATTCACTTATCTGAGGGCGGCTAACTTCTTGGGAGAGCCAACTAGACTGCCAAGGTATGCTGGACCTAAGTTGATTCTGTTAGAGCTGTCAAGACAGCTAGTCACCTACCATGAGAAATGCCTCAAGAGAAAGAAGGGTGGAACTCCTTTCCCCCTCACAGTGGGTAGATATACATGTCTGACTCACCACAAGGTGAAAGACATGTTTGCAGAGCTGGAGCTGCTGAATCTGAAACATGACTTCCCAGCAAGGCCCACCTTCGACCCGAGAAATTGTCTGCCTAGGGCTAAGCTTGATCCGATCCACATCCCTCAGATCGAGGATATCTACATTGACCTATATCATGAGGTGGAGCTCAGAAGGAAGGACCATTCTCGTTTGGCCTTAGCAGAAATCATCCAGTACGGGGTAGCCATCATCCCCAAAGGCTACCAAACTACCGAAGAGGAAGTGGATCAAGTGTATCTTGACACAGGTGGGGATGATTGGCCTTTTGCGGTAATTGATAGAACTAAAGCACCTCAGACAATTGAGGAAAGGGTCAAAGAAACTCTACACAGAACAGAGCATTGGTGCCGAATGAACAGACTCATCTACCTCGGGGTTGATTTCACAACCTCTCCATTGGGTAACACACCTCCTCGATCAAAACAGCAGCCTAAAGGCAAGGGTAAAGGTAAGGAGGGTGAATCCAACACTACTCAAGAGGAAGCTCCTGCAAGTCCTCCTTCCGCTGCACCTGAACAAGTTGTAACTCTGGCTTCTCCAGAGAAAGAAGCGGAAGAAGATGTTCCAATAGGCCCATCCACTCAGGATGTCACCACTACTGCAACAAGTGAGGTCCCTTCTGTCCCTTCTTCTTCTCCTCCTTCCCCTCCTCGAGTGACTCAAGCGACCATTCCTTTGGTCGTGTCCTCTCCCCCTTCTTCTACCATTCCTCCCACTTCTTCATCCATCTTCTCTTCTCTCATGGACCTGTCCCCCTCCATTTCTTCTCTCATCTCTGAGCTCCCTTCCCTTCCTATGTCTTCCTCTTCTGCAGTATCTCTTCCTCCCGTGAACACTTCCTCGGCCTCCCTCTCGATGCCGCCTCCAAGTGTCTCCACGTTTTTCCCTTCTACTACTGCAGCTGCCCCCTTCTCTATTTTTGGTCCTTCTCCCATAAGTCGGCTGGATCACCCAAAGACTTAAGTCGAGTAGAAAAGGAAAGTTCCCATCACACCGATGGACTTCTCGTGATCCCATCAAAAGGGGTAAAGAAGTAGAAGCCCGTCACACGCTTCTCTGATAGTGCTTTGGGAGAAAGGGTAATGGAGATCGCATACCCCAATCCTCTGAAGGATAAAAAGGATCTGTCTCCAACAGATTATACAGTGACCCAAGTCATAATGGGTACGTCTTCTGAAAGCCTTCAGGGAGAGGCCCTATCTACAGTTGACGCCCTCTGTAAGAAGCTTCAAGAAGCAAAAGAAGAGAAAAGGCTATTGAAAGAGAAAAATAAACATCTACTCCAAGCCTTACAGAAGATGGGCAGTGCACCTCCCACAACTACCGCCGAGACTCCTGAGCCTCTGAGCTAGGATAAAATTAATGAATATGTAAAGATCGGCGAGCAGGGCATGGTAGTTTCAGCTTGGAGGAGCCAAATCCTCAAGGACAGTGAAAGAGTGATCACCAAGTTCTCTGATTTGTATCTAAACATCAACAAGGCGAATAAGGAACTCCAGGCGTTAGTAGGACCCATATCAGAAGAGCTGGACCATGCTAGGCTGCAGCATGAGACCTTTCAACAAATGTTCGACTACTCAGTCGAAGATCTGGTCAAGTTCGGTGTTTTCGGCCATCCCAGGGCCCTCAATAAAGTCATTTCCACTCTGGATTACCGGATGGATCAACTAGAATTCGTCCTTGAAAAGATCGATAAGGTAAAAGAAGAAGCCCTGGACGCGATGCACCAAATGGAACAAATCATTCTCAACATGTCTCCAGGGTTACTTACTCCTTTCACCTTAAGGAAAGTTGATGAAACCATCCAAATCTTCAAGGAGATCATTTCGCAAGAGCTGGAGCCAGAGGTCACTTTTGATCTGCAGTCTATCAATAACCTTTCTTGGCTTTGTTGGGATTTCATCGGGTTCCTAATAGAAGCAGAGAAAGAATATTCCAAACTCCCAGAGAAGCTCATAGATGAGCGGGAGACTTGCGAGGTGATCAACGAGTGACACAAGGATCCTTCCCATGATCAACTAGAGCCCATGATCAGCAAGTTCATGGAATACCGCGCCCAATTCCACATCTCGTCACCTGAGCAGCAGCAGAAGCAGGCTACCCCCTTTCGGCCGTAGGATGACGACGATGAATAATTTCTCTCTTCCTCTCTCTCTCTTCCGACTTTCTTTTTGTAAAATGTCTAAAGTATGTTGACACAAATGATGACATCATCCATGTTGCACCATGGGATGATGTCATCCATCAAGTGGTCAAAAGTCAACATGACTTTGGGATATTTTGTAGATATTTTGTAAATAGGTGGTTGGCTCCTTTTTGCCTTCTTTTCTCTCCTTCTTCTATAAATACTCCAATACTTGTTGTATTGAGGGGGTGGATATCTTTCAGATGAAAAATAGAAGTGAGGAGAAAAGACTTTGAGCTTTTTGTAACAGAAAGAATTATTAATACAATATTTAGACTTTGTGCTGAATACATGTGTTATTTGCATTAGATCTTTCTTATGTCAGATCTGTGTGTTTATTCTATTAAATCTTCTTGTTTTATTGTCATTTATTCATCAGTATTGCTTTGCTTGTTTATGCAAGTAGGTTTGGCTCTGTTTACTACCAATCCCAAAACATAAACCCTCTGACCTTTCTGCTTTGGAATTCATTTCTTTTCTTTCTTCGGATCTGATCTTTCTTCATCCTCTCTTTCATTCCTTTCTTTTCACAGTTGGAAACACCCTACTGGGATGAGATCCCAAACCCCGAAGGTAGAATATTGTGAGACTTGCACAGATTCCTGCTGGTAGAATAGCAATAAACCAGTTTCACTTTGCTGACTCAAAGAGGGGCTATGCCCTACACACTGTTGGCTCGTTTATCCATAGATCTGCCCAACCGATAGATTTTCGGACCAACACAATGGAAAACATAAAGGTGAAAATTCAATCTCTGCTCTCACCGATCCTATGATATAGAATATGGCCAGTGATATGGTTACCATGAAGAAACAATCATCTCAAATCACCATGTGGAATACTCTAAGCAAGATGAATCCTCTAAACAAGACAAGAATCACCCCGTATCCCCATAGGATTAATCTCGAAGCATCGTCAGTCAATACTATGTGTGATGTTGATGAACCAATGAAGGAGAAAAAGAAGGTGATTATGGAGACTACCTTGAGGTCGAAGAGGTTAATGGTGAGACTCAAAATGGCCTTATTGAGTATGTTGAAGGAGACAAAGACGATGATGATGAAGAAGCTCAAAGCTTCTCATGTGCATGTTCATGCGGGATCAATCAAAGAAAGCAACTTCATCTTCAACAACTGCAATGAATAAGAAGAAAGAATATCCTCCCATTGAAATTCCACAAAATAAGATCATCAGCAGAGGGTCACCGCTACCACCATCAATGGACTCAGCCAAATAAAAATCAGACCCATTGTTTAGAAATAATCCCACTACCACATCAAGTAAGTCTTCTAGTCCTTCCCCTAGTTCTAAAGTTTCTAAGAATAATTATTCTTTAAATGTTACTCCTGAAAAATATAAAGAAGCACCAAAGTCTAATTCCCCATCCCCTTCTAAACCCGCTACCACACTCGTCAAATAAAATCAAACTCCCAAGGTAACAACACCTTCACCAAATAAATTCACCCATTGTGATCCCATTTGATTATGTAGAATACGCGATTAAATCCAAGGTTCCGATCATAGAATTGGAGTACTTGCAAACACACCCGATCAATTTGATAGGTTGGTTAATTTATTCTATGATGGTAGTGCTAAAGTGTCAAGCTAAAATTCTAAAGGCCTAATCACTTTGCACCATCCATGCCACCTTCACAAAACATGTCAGCCCTGAGTGCATCCAAAACCAACAAGGTATAACCCTTCTACCTATCTCTCTTAGTCAAAGGCTACCAACTCAATAATTGTATCATAGATTTTGGAGCCTCTGACAATGTGATGCCCATGAAAGTTGTGAATTCCTTAGGACTTACATTGACCCATGTGAATGGCTCTTGTTATTCCATTAAATCTAAATAATTACCATTGGTAGGAAGGATAAAGGATGTTCAAGTTGCTTTGGTCGACTTCCTAGAAAAGAAAGTGTTGCTCACTATTTTGGTAGCTGAAATTCCAACCTCATTCAACATGCTCCTAAGAAGAAGTTTTTGTAGGGATTTAGGTGGTGAAATAAAAATGGACTGGTCCTCTGTAACCATACATGTGAAAGGGGAGATGAAGAAGTTGTTGCCGGTGCGTAAGATGAAATACACAATACAAAAATTAGATGATCCAAGGGTGAACATTTTGTTTCAAGGTAGCGGGATAGGAAATTATTTCCTTACATAAGAGAGAGATAAAAATTTCCCTTCCTTACTGAGAAAGACATGAATACTCTCTCATCATTCATCAATTCATTCTAACACAAAATATCACTCATCGGAGGAGTAACATATTCAATAGAGGAAAATCCTAGTTACATAATGGATGATTTGATGCTTTCTAAAGACTCCACTGATGATGAAGAAATACAAAATGAGACGAATGAAGAATCAAATTCTCTTCCCGATTCAATCATGGATGAACATATGGAAGAGGCCAATTTCATTCTTGAAACCAAGGATCAGGATGATTATCATGAGGATGATATGGATTTTAAGCTCGAAGGTGTGCCATTTCCAAAAAGCATGGACCTCTTCTCCTTGTTGGAAGGGTTCATAAGTCAAAATTTTCTATACCTACATGAAAGAGAGAGCTTTGGGAAACACAAAACAAAAAAAAGAAGGAAAAAAAATTTCTTAGAATGAATCATGGGAAGGTATGGATCATATTTTTTACCACTCCTTTGAGTCATAATATAGAAAATATTTTGAAAAAAATATGAATCTATGATGAATTTGGAAGATCCATCCATGCAAGATATTTTGAAAGTTGTAGAAGAAATTGAAAATCCTCAGCTTAGCCTTGAACTCTTGACTTGAGCCATGGAGATACAAGACATGTGTGAATCAATGAGGGCTCCTTGTTTCGATACACCAATGTTTGATGTGGAGATGGAATAGTTAGATAGGTTGGATGAATTCCTCAATGGCGAGCATGAAAGTAAAAACATGTCTATTTCTCCCACATTGCACAAGGAAGTTCATGAATGTAAAAGAATAAAATTCCTTGGAGCCTCTTTAGACATTTATAATTTTAAAGGAAACACTTTCATCATGGTGGGAGATGATAGGGAAAATATTGAGCTCGACTCATGTGGAAGAGAGTTGTCTATGGAAAGAGCATTAGGAATATGTTCAAAATCAACTTGATCACATCACTTTGGAACTTTTTACAAATACAGAGAATGAATATGGTAATGAGAAGAGATCAGAAGATTTTAAAAAATTGAACAAAGATCAACCCTAGAATGATGATGAAATGTTCAAAGAAATATCAGTGTTATGGATAAACATAAAAGGTGGTCAACACTTTGGAAATGATCTCAAAGAATGTAAAGGCAAGGGAATTTTTGGGAAAAGACTTGAGAACCTAAAATCCCATATAGGCTAACTCCTAAAAAGTACACAAAAATCATGAAAGTACATGGCTTTCATAGGCATTTGAGGAAAGGAGGATACTTCCTTGAACTAGTCAACAACTTCACAAGACATCGACATCCGGTGTTACCTCTTCACGGGTAACTCCTGAAAAGGAAAGTTCTTTAGTAAAAGTGGGTTTTCCCCACCTTATATCATAGGTGAATTTTAGTGTGTTTCCATTTTTGTTGTGTGTATCTTTCCCTTTCCTTGTGTGTTTCCTTTCTTTTTATTTGTGTGTGTATTCTTCCTTAATATCTCTCTCTTGCAAGTTGTAAACGACTCTACAAGGCCCAATGGATAAGGCATTGGTCAATGTATTATGTGTTGAGTTTCTATGATTCCTCATGTCATGTCTTCGTATTGATTATTCCATACCCTACCCCCAAGCTAGATCCACCTGTTGTCCTACGTTTTTGTAGGGGAAAATTTAATATAAAGTAGGATAATGATACTCATGTGTCAAAACTTTCAAGTTTTTCCTTTCCAAGAAACCCCGAGACCTACCCATTCAAAACACCAAGCCTTACACATTCCATGTAATTGACCGCAATTATATTTCCATCCAATCCCCCTAGGTTATTTAAGAAATCAAATTCACTCCCCTAAGGTAATTTTAGGAGATTTTGGAGAATGCAAATTTTGAGCGAGTTCTTGAAGGGCTACCACTGGCCATGCTAAAACTAATGCACCCCTTTGGAGTGAAAAATAAAATAAAATTTCTACATGGATATGTATTCAAGTTCCAAGAACATATTTGAAAAGGTTTTGGGATATTTTTGAAAGATTTAGAGGTTTTGAAGCCGATTCAACAAAAGTGGGTTTTCAGGCCTAAAGGAGCAAACACCGCGAAGGAGTACCTGAAATTCAAGAAAATATTCTGAGAGATTCATGAATATTAAAGAGCCCAAAAATTACCTATGTAAATTATTTTACATGCCCTAAATGGTGGAAAAAATTATACATCATGAAACATCATGCACTTCCCTAGGAAACTCATTCTTTCTCGGGTGTAAGCGGTGGTCCTGATAAATAATGGGTAATTTGGAGGTGATGTGGTCCGAATTGAAGCTTTAAAACATCACCATTCAACTCATTGGGTATTTCACAATTTATTTCATATACAATTTAACCTCAAAACTCATTCGGGAGGACACGTGTCAACACCAGGAGCTTGGCGGGATTTCATGTCCCTTTAATCCCTTTATAAAAGGTACATAAGGGACACAAAAATGTTCCCAGCCATTTTTAGCCCCCAAAACACCAATGTGACCTCTCATTTTCTAGTTAAGCCCCGAGAGCTAAGTTGGAGCCTTCCCTCTCCCTACACGGATGATCGCCAAGTGTCACGATGAGGCGCGAAGTTGAAATTGATGTCCCTTTTGTCCCTTTAGAAAAGGGACATAGGGGAAAAAAAAATCCCATCCCAACTTAATCCTTTTGGTTCCTCATACGCCCAAACATCAGCTCTCATGTCTTTCTCTCAAGCCCCCTCACTCAAACGCACACCCAATCAAATTTTGACAAATGTCACAACCACGGGCACGGGGATTTCAAGTCCCTTTAATACCTTTAACAAAGGGAAATAAGGGACAAATTGTTTTTCCCATCCCTCATTCTTTCTTTTTGGGATGAATATATACCAGACTTAGCCAATTTTTCTTCATTTCATCCCCCACGCCTCCATACACTTTTAGAACTCGGTGAATGTTTTCCATTTTCCAACCTCCATTGTTACACTCAAACATCTCCAAAATGTATTCTTACCACTTAAAGAATAGGGAACTAAGAAAAATAACAGATCAAAATGATGAAGAATGGGGAGAAAATGAAGATCTTCATCTGAAAAAACCCTTGTAGCCGCTTGACGAAGAAATTTCGTAACTCGTAAACCATGGCACGGATCAAGGTAAGGTTTTTGCTTTCTTTATAATTTATGGAGGTCCTAAAAGTACCAAAAACATATTTCTCATAAACAGCGAGGATTTTTTGTGGCAAATAAATCCTCTTTTCCTTCAATGAAACTCAAATTTTCATTTCTGCCACTCTAGTGATAAGTTTGCAACAAAATTTCACCTATGAAACAAGAAAAGAAAACCCACATCAAAAATATAATTTTCATCAAGATTTGAAGAGAATAAGTGAACCTGAAATTTTCAAGCTCCATTAATGGTTGTCATGCCTCTCACCACTGTCGGTGAAAAATTTTGACCTTTAAAATTTCACAAATCAGCGATCAGTAGGTCCAAAATTTCATAGGATCGATATTAGGAAAGACCCACATAAAAATATTTTTCTGTCGTGATCGATCACCAAAAACATACTTACTAAAAATAACAAGCCTTCCTACATGAGAGACTTATGTTTCATTTAATTCATCACCTGAATAAGCTGCAAAGAAGGCGATGAACATAGAGGAAGTATCGAGAGGAGAAAATCATCCAAAATATCATCTCACTCTAATTGACACTTACTAAAAATAGTAAGTGGTCCCATAAGCACCTATTATAAATAACAAGTTGGTCCAGAAGGTGAGAGGAACATAGTGTGAAGAAGGAATTCAAGATACCATAGTTGATTGAGGTTTGAAAAGCTTACTTTTACACTTACTAAAAATGGTAAGTTGTCTCATAAGCACTTAATAAAAATAGTAAGTTGTTCCAGAGGGTAGATTTCACAAAGGGAGTGTACATTCAAGTTGGTAGCTGAAGTTGGAGCTTAGAGAGGTACATTCTGATGCTTTATAAAAATACTAAGTCCCCATTTTGGCACTCGCTATTAGAATTAAGTCACAATCAAGAAGAAATGTTCGCCACAGAGGAAAGAGAATTCCAATTATGCAAGGGTTCAAGAAGACAAGTCCTCACACTTATTAAATAACCCAAATTTGTGCTCTCTAAATATAGTAAGTGTCAAGAGATGACAAGATTCAAGTTTATAGAATGGGCATTGTCAGTGTCACCAAATATTGCCCTCACCAGGATTCATTTCCTATCTCCTCAATATACCATCTTTGCCAGTAGGTCATAACATTGTCACAAGGAGCATCTTTTGCATCTCTCATAGATCTTTTAGAGCTCATCTTGGGAGAACCCAATAATGTATTTGGACACGCACTACATGGTTCAAGTCATAATTATATCACATTCATTCAACTTGACATGATCATTTCGAGCTCCTATTTATGAGTTAGTCTTTATGGTCATCAGTGAATTCATTTAACAAGTGTTTTTGAACACTTAACCCAAGGTGTCCTTGAACCATCCAAAGGAGCTTCTTGGGGTGTAAATAGTTCAAGGATTCAGAGATCGTCACATTGGGACATTCCATCAAGTCATCTGGAAGGATTTGTGGACTTCATTGGAGGCATATATTTCATTGTCAACATCATTCTTCCCCCCTTCTTCTTCCTTATCTCTCTCCTCTCTTCCTCCCCCAAATTTATCTCTCTTCAAATGTTCTAATTCTTCGTTGGGGTTTTTACTTTTTGATATGCCTTTAAGTTATTCGAAAAAAAACTTTAGAAACATAATGTAAATTAAGTCACCTTGATTATATAAAAGGGACTTAATATTTTCTTAGGAATATCAAGAGTCTAAAGTTAGAAAAAGGCATATGAAGTGTCATTAGGAAGATGAAGAGTCGTCTCTTCTCTATAAATTGTAATGAACTCCTCATTTGAGCTTATTTGGAACTTCTTAGCTAGTTGTCAATTTGTAATCTCATGAGAGAGTGATTCTTGTGAAGGAACAAAGAGATAGTTGATTTTCTTTTGTTTTCTCCACCTCACATTTCTTCAATTCCTCACTATGTATAACTATGATTTTGCAAGTTAATAAAGGAAGAATTTTATGTTTTCCAAGGCAAATGAATGTGTACATATTTTATGTATGGCTTCTTCTAGCCATTAGCCCGAAATCATGTTGTTTTCTTATTTAAAAATACATGTCTAACGTTTAACTAACTAGTGTGTGCAGGGCTATGAACATCTACTTGCGACATTAGTTTCTCCCCCTAATATTCTCGCTCTCTTGACAAAGTCCTCTATAGAAAGAGATTTCTAGCTTTACCATTGTGGTCGGTGTAGTGCCCTTGTTGGATCCCCACCATAAGGCCACCATGAAAAATCCACATTACTCACACATGAAAATAAGAAAGCTACACCATTTAAGTAGAGGGACTTCAACTCCTAGAGAGTTGGCAAGAATCCATAGATTTTTCCACTCGATAAATTTTCTCACCAACACTAAGGAAACCAATGAATCATATTAATACACACACCATAAAGAAGAAAGGAAATCAAAACTATGTATACACCAATAACTAAAGTAAGAAAATTACTACTTTTTATAGGATAGTTTTGGGACCTTTTACTCTATTTTTAGTAGTATATTGAGACAATGTTTTATTGTTTTGGAGTTTTATACAAAACATATTTGAATGTTTTTAGTTTTTGACCAACATATGTGAATTTTTAGGAATTTTCAAAAAAATATACGCACCTACAAGACATCCATGCATGTGTTTTTCTTCCATGTGTTGTCATTGTCAAGGCCACATTAGTGTTGGAAAGTGTGCACTCACTTTCTAAAGGACGCGCTCACATCTCATTGGAAACGTATGGGTTATACTTTGTTTGAGCTCTCTATGTTAAGGCTGAACTAATGCTTCCAGTTTGTGTTGTTGTCTCGTTGGTTGCGCTTAGTGTTAAGCTGTGGCATTCCAAAATGTGTTTTCTGTCATAGTAGTTCTCACACTACTAAGGTCACATTGGTGTGCTCAAGGATACATTACCATCATCCAAGGTGTGCTTGTTCTTAATGGAATGGCCTTTGTTGTAAAGGGGGTGTCTTTGGTGTGATTTTTTTAAATTTGTACTAAATTTAAAGTTTTAATTTCTAATTTTTCTATGTTTTATGTTTGATTGTAGGTTTTTCTAACTATTTTTGCAGGTTTTCAACATTTGAAATCAGATTTCTAAAAATTTACTTAATTTTTTGATGAATGCTTTATTTTCCATGTTTTGTGCAAGTTAGTCTAAAAGTTTGTGTATGCTCTTCTCTTGCACCTTAGGGCAATCTTGAGAATCAAAAACAAATTTTAGTTTGCATTTTCTAACATTACGGTTAAATTAGAAACTAAAAATATTTCATCTTGGCTTAAGATAATGTTCGGCCCCAAAATATTGGCTAAGTACAAGAAGGTTCCTAGGCACACGGGACCTATTTGAAGAAGGGTGTGCGGGTTGAAGGTATGCAGGGTAGGGTTCTAGCAGGGTTTAGTAGAACACACGGCGAGTGCACATAAGATAAGACAAGTTTTGGACTTAGCCATATTCGAATTTCTAGGTAGCACATGAGAAAATCATGACCCATCTAGCATGCAGAGTGGATAAGGTGCCACTGATAGCTGTAGGATCAAGAATGGAATATTCCATGCATACGATGGAAGGATCTAGAAATACATCATTGTAAAGAGTGGAGAGCTTAGATCAAAGGAAGCATGCTCCATTGGAGGACCACATGGACACTTGGCAACCGATCTGTTATCTCAAGAAGGCATGACAGTGGAGACTAAAGCTATATATATATGGATATGCTCGGGTAGGAGGAGAGACAAAAGAGAGATAGCATTGGATAGGAAAAGATCTATAGGAATAATGAAAGATCCTTTGGGTTGGGATTAGGAAAACTACATGAGTGATGGCATATTTATAGGGGTGGGTTTATAACCATCTTTGTAATGTAGAAAGCATGGTTAAGGGTCCTAGTGCATATCTACATTGTTATATTGGTTTGTTATGGCCTTAATGAATGTAATGTGGTTATTGAAATCATTAATATGAATATAAGGTTTTGTTCTAAAGAATATATGTGTTCATGAGCATAAATCCTAGTGCATTTCCTTTGTGTTATGAATCAGTTATGTATTACTGTTAGATACTTCTCTTTTATGGATGAATTGATATGCTAACTCATCCTAGGCTCTTAGAATGAATGCATGGTTCTTTTATTTCTTACATATAAATCTATAATTAAGGATGTATTCTCACAAGAATCATATAAAGGAGGGGCTCGACACCGTCTACCTCAGTGAGCATCTAGTGCTTGTTAGGTGATAGGTTGGTGTGCATGGGATAAGACTCTTGTTCGAGGGTATAAAAATGCCTACATCTTGGTTCCATTGCGAGACCTCTTTTTGAATTTGTTGTGATAAATAACATGCATCTTGGTCCCTATGATGTGTGACGACCGAACGTTTGAACTAGAAAAGTGTTGAAGTATGGTTCAAAAGCACGGAGGATGATTTTTCTCAAAGATTCAACACTAGACCTAAGTTTGATGCACGTAGATGGGTAGAAGAGAACATGTACCATGAGTTGTACAAGACATTCCTCTACTATTTTGTAGTAGAACTATATGAATGTATTTTAGTATATGCATCTAGATCGATTCGGTACTACAGATCATGTGTATGGACCCAAGATGATTACCAAAGGTCTGCAGGATGCAAATCTGACTTGGAAATGTGTTGTTAATCACTAGTGGAAAGGAGTGTTGACCAGTTATACTCTAGAATATGTCATTTCTATGTATTCTTACCTAGAGGTTGTTGAATTAAAACTTATGAGGGAGCCCAGAGGATCATTTTTACATGTTATCCCTTTGACTATGAATATTTTTATCATTTCCTTAAGTTTAGAGGCATTTCTATGGTCGGATAAACTTCTCTAAGAGATGGGTAAGGTGGAGGAAGATGGTAGACATCACGGTTGAAAAGGAAAGGGAGGAGAGACGATTCGAGTATAATGAAGATCGTGAAAGGGAGATGACTAGACAACATGAGGTTGCAAGTGTGATGGATCTATGGAGGTAGACATTATGGGAAGGAGTTGAGGTTCACACAGAGGATGTGGAACTTGAGCATTCTATACTACCCCATCTTGGAAAGCGCAGAAGATAATCCCCTTCAGCTTTTGATGAGATTTTGTTGTATGGAGAAAGGATAGCCATTGACATGCATCCGAACCTACGATGACCAACACATGACACTTGGTTTTCCAAATCAAGGGAGAAGTATTGTTAACCCATTTGGTATCGGTGGGAGTAATCGATCTATGCCCAGGAGATATATTTTATCATTAGAACATTCATGGTAGCATAAACCATTCGGTATTAGGGGAATTTTGGACAAGGTGCAAATACACAAGGTTTAAGTATCACATCTGGAAGTAGCGAGAGACACACAAATGATAATGGGAAATTATCACAAACCATCAATGCGTAGTTTAGTGGGACACTAGGAACACTAGGCACAACCAATTCAGGCCATTTACCAACTACAAGAGGTGGATCTCGGTGGTATAGGAGTCGAGAAGACCTAGTGGACCTAACGGATCTTGAGGATTTGGTGGGTTAGGAGGAATAAGACCTGGTGGATCTAGTGGAGGAGGAAACACTAGAGGAAACCAAGGCTCTGGATCAGGAGGATAAGGGCTGCAACCACCTCCACAAGTATTCTTTGAGATGTCTTTACATTTTCCAAACTATGGGGGTATTGACAATGCTACGTGAGAACATGTCCACAATTGTGAATTAATATGACACGTGAAAGGGATCACTACCCGGAGTGGAAGGAAAATCATTTTGCAATGACTTTGTAATGACACATGATAGTTGGTATTGGAAGTATGACCCCCATCAAATGGTGGTAGACTACACTACATTAAAGAACTCCTTCCTAGTAGAGTTCCATATCCTTGAATTTGAACAAAAGAGCATCAACGTGCTGAAGGAGATCCAACAAGGATGATAGAGAGTGTGTAGGAGTATGACATTTGGTTCAAGATTCTCATGTCAAAACTATCCTATGACATTCACCCTTCTTAACATGATAAATGGTTTTTTGGAGGATTGATAACATGATTTAGAAGGGCACTATCACACAAGACTTTCACAAACCCATGTGAGGCCTTGGAATATTCCCTACACATTGAGGCTATTGGGAGTGTTGATACTAGTGTTATCCCTTTTTAGGAGGCTCAAATTGCTGCAATGTCCAATCATTTAGAAAAGTTTTCGTGAATTCAATGCATGAGGTTCATAGTGGGCTTTGGTGTATAGACTGTGAAGTGGAAGGGCATGTAAAGGATAGTTTCCCTTAAAATATGGTATGCACAATGATGATAGAATGTGATATTTTCCATGGGGATCATGATGCAAATAGGTGTCCTCTACTATAATGCACAGTCCACAAAAATGTTTCTTTCTATTGAAAGATCTATACATCTATGACCCATGATACTAAGGATTGCATGCTGATTGACCAGATTCATGATGTTATTGATATTGGTGTGTGCTAGACTAGTCTTGTAAGTAGTTCCAAGGATGATTATTTTCTATGACAGCATGCAGATGGAGGAGTGCATGGGAGATGTTTTTGTGGAGGATTTTTGGTAGCAAATCACCACGGTGGAGGAAGAAATGAGTTCGTGTGAGGAACCTATTATAATTGTGGATCGACAGAGCATTATAAGTGTGAGTGTCTTGACCTATTGTAGTGCTCATGGTGTGAAAAAAACATAAGTACGAGGAGTGCCTTGATTTTTTTGAAAACATGATCCAACATCACCGAAATACAAAGGCGATGGGATGGTTAGGATAAAGTATTACGAACCTTAGTGTATGCCAAGAGTGGTGTGCAAGACATGATAAAATCTTGTGCTTTGGTAACAACGTGAGCAGAATTTACATCCGCAAGAGAGATGCCAAGGAAGAAACTAGTTGTTAGGGAAGAAGTGGTACATAGGAAGTATCCAGATCCTAATCATCGAAGGAAGTGTATCAAGAGACTATGGATGTGATTTGGAGTTTGCAAGGGGAGATCCAATGTCTAATGGATCATTCAAAGCAGTTAGAGCAAAGGAAGAATGTCAAGGATCCAAAGGAGGACTTGGATGAAGTCAAGGAAGTATGTAGGATGTTAAGGCAAGAGAACATTATTCCCTTGCTAGGAGAATGGTTGTGGAAGAAGGCACCACGTGTCGGAGTGGAGCGTTAAAGAAAAATTTTACCCGCTAACCTTCCTCCTCACAACATGGTATATTCATTTGGAGATGTGCCCCAAATAGGTAATTGGCAGGAGTTGGTGGCTGATCTCATTCAAGATTTCAAGTATAGGAGTACAAAGCCATTAGTGGATAAGGCATTACAAGTAATCAAACACCTTATGAAAGGAGATAGCACTATGACGGAAGATAGAATACAGAAATACTAGGATAACCTTGTTTAGAGACAAGTTTTAATGAAGATGTATCATATAAAGTACAAACTTGAGCATGCGTGCATGGAAAAGGATAAAGGAAAAATGGTCTATGTAGTAGATGGTGAGGAAATGGAAATTTTATATGCTAACCAGTCTAAAGGTACACAAAAATTCATAGATAGCATTGATGAGAAAGAATTTTCCTACCATGAGCCCTTCAAAACAAAGAAGGTTAAAATTGGGACAAAGACAGAACATAAGGAAGCTATCATTGGGGACTATTGGTTAGAAAAATAAGTTTCAAAGGTCATTGATCTATTGTGCAAGTTCCAAGATTTGTTCCCTCGTGGGTACCATGAACTTAAAGGTGTCCACCATTCCTTGGAGGAAATGAACATCAAGTTAAAGGAAGGTGCACACCTGATCTGGAAGAGGCATTATCAGATTAATCTAAATTTTTGTGTATGGGTCAAGGAGGAAATAAACAAGATGATAGAATCTGGTATCATTGAGGCCATGGAGGAATCGAGTGGGTAAGCCCAATGGTCATCAAGTATTATGAAGGATGAAATAATTAGGATATGTGTTGAGTACAAGGACTTGAATGTAGTATGTGTCATCAATCCTTTCTCAACCCCCTTTACCGAATAAATTCTAGAGGGAGTAGCCAAGTGCAAGGTCTACTCTTTCACGGATGGGTTCTTAGGGTATCACCAAGTCAAGATTGCAAAGGAAGACCAGAGAAAGACAACTTTTTCCATTGAATGGGGAAGTTTTGCCTACACGGTTATGCCTTTTGGATTGAAGAATGTTCCTGTTGTGTTCTCGTGCATTGTGGTACAATCATTTCAAGACTTCATCCATAAATTTATTCAAGTTTACCTGGATGACTAGACTATATATGGGTTGGTGAAAGACCATTGTGACAATTTGAGGCTGATGTTTGAGAGATGTCGGCAGTTAAGGATATCCCTCATCATTAAGAAGTGTGTCTTTGTTACTCCATTTGGAACCTTGTTAGGACATATTATATGTAAAGAAGGCTTACTAGTGGATCTCGCCAAAGTTTCAGTTATTGTGGAATTAGGGAGCCTACTAGTCAAAGTATAGTGTGTGGATTCCTTGGACATATAGGGTACTACAGAAATTCATCAAGGGGTATGTAAATATCACCGTGCCCTTAGAAGAATTTCTAAAACACAAGAGTTCCTTTCATTGGGGAGAGGCGCAACAAAGGGCATTTGACACTTTGAAGGATAGGCTTGTCATTGCGCCCATACTATGCTTTCCTTCTTGGGATAAGCCTTTCCATGTGCATGTTGATGCCTTAGGGACAGCCCCTGGGAGTAGTACTAGCACAACCTGGTGAGGGATTATTTATCACCCCTTTTGTTTTTCTAGTAGAAAGTTGACACCAGTCAAATAGAATTACAAAACTACTGAGCACGAGGCATTGTCTATGATCTACGCGTTGCATAAGTTTAGGCAATATCTATTGGCAACACCATTTATATTCTACACATACCACATGTCATTGAAGTACTTAGTCAACAAGCCCATTCTATATGGGCGCATATGTCTTTGGGTCCTGTTATTTGAAGAATTTGATTTTTCGGTTGTAGTAAAAGTAGGGAAGAGTAATTTTGGACCTAATCACTTATCTAAGATTGAATCAGGGAAGGACATGCAAATAATTGAGAATACAATTCCAGATGCGTAACTATCAAGGTTGTGGCATGCACCCTCAGAATTAGAAGACATCGCAGTGTTTCTCAAAACATGTGTGGTGATAGAAGTGATGAAAGCTTTAGAGAGGAAATAATTGGCTATATGTGTCACACCTTACATGTTGATTAACGAAGATTTGTAAAAGTCGAGGCCTTGATGAGGTTCTACATCGATGTGTTCTAGAACATGAGTGCATTACTATTATGGAGGAAACACATGGTGGGATTACAAGAGGACACTATGTAGGAAATACAACCGCACGGAATATTCTACTAGTAGGGATTTGGTGGGAAACCATCTACCAAGATTGTATTGAGTTTTTAAGGAATGTGACCATTGTTAGGGCCTTGGAAAAATTGGAAAGAGGGATGAAATGCCCTTACGACCAATATCCAACGTTGAATCATTTGAAAAATGGGCAATCGACTTTGTACGGCCAATTTCACTAGACATGTGAAGGACTAGTTCGTCATATATCATTACTTGCACTGATTACCTAACAAGATGGGTAGAGGAAGCACCTACAATGGATTGCTTTATGCAGATGACAATCGCTATATTTTATGGGAGAACATAATCAAAAGTTATGGTTGTCCTTTCAGCTTGACTAGTGATAGGGGTACACATTTTCTCAATGAAACGGTTAGGATTATGTTAGCAGAATTTATGGTGGCCCATCACAAGACCACCCCCTATCATCCACAAGTAAATGGAACTATGGAAGCATTTAAAAAATACTAAGTCACGTGTTGAATAAGATCTATGACGTCGGAAGACAAGATTGGGATGACAAGGTATTAACCATTCTATGGGCATTGGAACTACAAAGCATTTAACAAAATACTAAGTCATGCATTGACCAATATCGTGACGTTGGAAGACAAAATTGGGATGACAAGGTATCATTCATTCTATGGGCATACGGGAAAACCTACAAGAGGTTAAACAAGGCCACGCCATTTTAATTGGTGTTTAGCATGGAAGTTGTTTTTTTAGTTGAATTCATGTTACCATCACTGTGTATAGTGCACTCATGTGGATTAGATGATGAAAAAGCAACTGGAAGAGATGATTGATAAGTTGATGCAATTAGATGAGAGGTGATCACTTGTTAGATGGAGTCAAAAGACAAAAAATAAAGACAAAAGGCATGGCATGATTGTCATATAAAAAAAGCAATTTGAGGTTGGGTAGATGGTTTTGTTGTATAATTCCAAGTTTCTACTCCATCTAGGGAAGTTGAAAGTCCATTGGCTAGGACCTTACATCATCTCATACATCCTTAATTCAGGTGCTTTCCAATTACAAGTGCTAGATGGGATGAGATTACCAGGTCATTTCAATGGGAGTAGGTTGAAGCCCTACTATAAATAAGTCTTTTTAGTGTTTGTAACTAAGGCGATGATTGCCAATTAGCTTATAATTTTCCTTTATGATTTTTCTTTTCTTGTGTTTTCCTTTCTCATTGTGGTTCCTTTCTTTTTTTTTTCATTTTGCACCTCATGCGTTGGTAACCACATTATTTTCTAAAGTTGTGTATACGTAGAGGACCGCGCATCTATTTTAGTGTGGGGTTGAGTAGTGTAAAGTGAAGTATAGGCCAATGATAAAATTTTTGGGGCCTAGTAGAAGGAAGCACGTAAGATTGAGAAAGCACATGGGAAAATGGTGGATAATGAATTATGGTGTCAAGGAGGTCTGTAATAAAGATGACGTATGAAGAATGAAGAGCGCATGAACAACATGAGGTATATGCACGTGTAAGAGTCTTCGGTCATATTGGATTTTTGCACACTAAAAGGTTGTAGAATTTTTTTCACACTAGATTAGGCACGTGGGTAAGGGAACTTAAGGTTAACCTAGTGGAAAAATCTGAATTTAATGTTAAAGACATTTTTGGTGGTATAGCATTTATTGTTGGAGAGGAGCAAAAACTATAAATATGAGATCGGGAAAGTCATTATTTTACCTTACTATTATGAATTTAAGGTGCTCTTGTGAACTAGGGCATCCAGAGAGATTTCTGCGAAGAAGAAAAAATCATAGAAATCTAAGTGTGTGACTAGGGTGGATTTGGAAACCGGGAGGAAAGAGTACATGGGCATGAAATTTTTTTGTTTGAAGTGTAACATCTTATGAAAGGTTTTCTGTTATAATTTGAGGATTCTAATAAATACAAATTTAATCAACTTACATATTATATAATGTTACAATAAATATTTAAATAAAGATTACATCATAACATCAAGTAAATAAATAACATAGATGACACAATATTTATAGTGGAAAAACTTAATAGGGTAAAAACCACCTTGAAAATAACCTTTTACTTTAGAGAACTTATTTTACATCCAAGAAGATCACCTCCTCCTTTGAAACCCTATTTACCAAGGGTAAAACAAAATCACTTGATTTTCACACCTTTGATATATGTCTCGAATATATCAAATGGGGACCTAAAGTCCTTTTTATATAAGATGATCGGGTATGTCTCCTGACCCACCTTTTTAACCTAAAATGGTTGACACATACACCTAGGTTTATAATATTTAATATTAGAAATTTAATCATTTCATGATATTAAATATTTAACCTAAAGTATATACCTAGGTTAACATATTGAATAATAGAAATATAAATATTTCATATTATTAAATATTAACCTATATATTAGTGATGAACCCATATACATTAAGGGTTGGCAGATCACTTAATCATTCTGTTCCAACACCCCCTTAATGTTAAGTGGGATAACATAACATATGCAAATAGATTACCTGTCGGTGGTACACTACATGATTTACAATCCTTAAACCATAAAGGTTTTAAGCTAGCATATTGGTTGAAGAAATTATAACACCATCATACTCAATTACCTAATGGTACAAAAAGATTTGGAATCCCAAAGATCATCCCATGATCAATGGCTAAGTATGATTTATGAGTTTTACATGTTCTCACGGGTTCTCATAAAAAGTAATTAAACCGAAGCATATAGGAGTCTTTTACAACTAATGACCTCCTTAACAATATGTTTCAGATCTTGGATGTTTACTAATAAACTCAATAAAGCACTAAAGCTTTTATGAAGGCCAAATTTAAGATCTTTCTACACTTCTTTCTAAAAAAGAATTCAAGGAGGTATACATGCCCGAAGGTATTTTTACACTTTCCCAAAGGTCTTTTTTTACACTTTCCCGAAGGTCTTTTACAAATGCCCGAAGGTCTTTTTACAAAAACTAAGTTCCATTAGGAGGTGACATTGTCATGCACACTTCCCCAATGGAAACTCGATAGTTCAAGATTTTCACAAAAGTAAAAGAACTTTGCAGCACTCATGGACTTTGTGAAGATGTCAGCAACCTCCTCTTCAGTCAACATAAACTTGATATTTATCTCATCACTTTGCACCTTCTTACAGGTGAAGTGTATATGTATCTTAATGTTATTCATCCTCTAATGTTGAACTGAATTCTTAATCAAGAGTAATACAACTTTGACCACCACATAGAAAAGAAATACTTCCTTAAGCTTCCATGTATATCTCTACCAATGATCGTTGCAGCCAAATGACTTCTTTACTTCTTCCATTGTACTTATCTCGCCTCGGTAGAAAAAATGGATACTATTGATTGTATTTTTGTTCCAAGTAATGGTTCCTACACTAAAAACTTGAACAAATATCCAATATTTTATAACACAACATCAAGTATGGTTAGAATCACAAAATCCATATAAGATAGTATTTTTATTCTTAGTATAATACAACTCATAATTGATTGTTCCTTTCAAATATCTAAAAATTATTTTTACAAGATTCTAATAATCTCTAAAAAAGGTTCATGCATAAACCTTGGATGAATTCCTACTTTGTATAAGAAATATCCGATCTAGTTATAATTAGATAAATCAAACTATCAACTAATAATGTATATAAAATAGGATCAACATTTTTCATATGTAGATTTAGGATCAATATTTATTAAGAATTCCATTGAAGTAGAAAATGATTTACAATCAATCATAAGAAATTTTTTCAATATAATGGTTACATATTGTGTTTTGAAAAATAACAATAGAATGAAATACAATCATACAAATAACATGATGTGAGAGACCTAACTCATTTATTTCAAAGTACTTCTTCAATTTATCTTTAATCCTATGAATTAAATTAGAATTGTCACAGACATAAGCAAAATCATCAATATATATATATATATATATAATGATAATATGCGAGCCTTATTTCTTAATGAATATATCATTGTTAGAAAAACAATTAACAAAACCTAACAGCTTTTAAGGAAACAATTTTTCCATACCAAGCTCTAAGAGATTGTTTTAAACCATACAAGGATTTCTCAACTTACAAACATAGTTTTATTTACCAGTTTCTTCAAATCCTTTAGGTTGAAACATTTAAAGTTATTATTTTAAATTGTAATTCAAAAATCATTTTTCTTATCCATTTGGTGGATTTCCCACCCAAATTGAGTAACAATTGTAAATAAGGCCCTAACAGTACTCATTTTAGCTATAGGAAATGTCTCAATATAATCAATACTAGGTTTCTGAGTGAAAGCTCTAGCAATAAGTTTAGCTTTATGTTTGTTAATACTACCATCAACATTATATTTTAGTTTGTATATCCACCTAGACCGTATAATACTTTGAGGCTCGTGTTCATATAAGGTAATTAATGCATGGTACATATGATGGTTTCGGTCATTTTCCTAAGGTTAATAGGATTTGAAATTTCTAACATAGATTGAGCCCAATTTAATTTCTTATTTAGGAAGATAAGAGTTTCGAAACATCTATAAAGCATCAAAACATCATCATGACCATTTGCTAAATCAGAATCAAAACCATCATTTAGAAATATTTAATGAAGTAACTTCAAGAGAAGAAGACAACACATATAAACCTTTCACTAGATTATATCTAGACATTTCATATAAGCTTCGATAATTAAGATGTTCTAACCTTTCATGCCATAGTTTTGAATTATTCAAACTTTGAGATATAAAACAAGATGCGTAAGAGAAATCATCAAAAATATATAGACCATTTTTTTGAATTCCTTCAACTATCATACTATCATTACTATCCTTGATATACTAATTATATCCTTCATGCATGGATTCTAGTTGTGTCCATACCTGTTTCAAATGTTTGATATTACCAATGTGTAGAAGTACTCATCGTTTACATTACGTAGAATCATAGTAAAGAGTCTCATGCATTCATTGCAAGAATATATTCATGTAATCTACTGATTGCTTGATGACCGGTGGAGAAACTTCAAATATAGAAATAACCATCCAAAGTTACCTCGCCATAAATTATGTTTTGACCTAAATGTTGTAGTTAGTTTCATTCCGGTCTCTGGGTTTTGTCAAGACAGAAATAGTTAGGCGCCATTATTTTCCTAAACTTGTAAAACACACCCCATTATAATATACAATGTACAATAGATTTAAATACACATTTATCGATAATAAAAACAACACTTTTAATAGAATCAAATCTAAAGAAACTATTTGATCATAACTAATTATGTCATTACAATGCATACTAATTAATCTCCCATGATCAAAATAATAACCCGCAATATAAAGGGCTCGCATTATACTCCGTAAATAAATTGAAATCCCTATTTTCATGAACCTTGTCTCCTCCTTCATTTACTATTAATTTTACTCGCACACATTTAAGACTATAGAAATATTACAAAATATTTTATATAATTACTATGCAAGCTAAAAACTTTAAAAAATTTATGTGACTATAACTACTAATATTTAATAAATATTTACCACACTTCATGTGGGTCACCAATAAACTAGCTCCCCCTTTTTAATTCTCCATTTATACTTGAGAATTACACATTTATATTTGAGATATTATCTCATTTTATTCTCCACTCGACTCTTATATAAAAGAAAACCTTTAAATAAGTTTATTTATATAGTTTTTATAAATTATAATATATAAATGAATGGGGCCACCCCTTTACATAGATAATATAAATGGTTAGGGACACATGTTAGGTTTTATTTAATAAGTATTAAAATTTAAAAAGTATTCCCTTCATGGCCAGAAATAAACACCCCTTACTAAATTAAAGTAAGCACTTAGGGTTTTTTTAAAACATATATAAACTAAATCTAATAAAATTTATTTTTTAAGCGGTATAACATATGATTCAAACTTAGGTTTTTTTCTTTTCTTAACACTATATATGCCTAGATTTATAAGTTAATTTTAAATATGATTTAAACTTAGGCTTAGAATATGGTCTCATTGACTCTTCCTCAATCCCATGTAATTTTAATATGGTTTAAGACTTTTAATATATAATTTTTATTTAAAAAGAATAATATAGTTTTACAAATCAAATCCTTTTAGATGGGACCAAAAACATGGGTATGACTTTACTTTCAAATATTTAACCGCAAACATTTGAAATTATAGAAAACATGAAAATTATTTCATATAGTAATAAATCCTTTCCTTTTTATATGTGATTTTCACGCAGTAAATATTTGAAGCCCCTTTCACACTGTACACACATCAATCTCCAAACAAACATTAATTCCATATAATTTACAAAATGTAAATGAAATTAAAAATCATATCATATTACATCTCCCCAAAAAATAGGGAATTAAAATTGAAAACCCTAAAAACTTTACAGAGAGCTTAATTGCACAAATTTAGTGCCAAAATAAATTGGGAAAAAAGAATGGGAACAAATACTTTTAAATACCCTTTCAGATTGGTTAAAAAAACTCAGTGCATAAATTAAATAAATAAAATACAAAACATTTGATCTTAATTTATTTAATTTACCTCGCATTCTCGACACTATGTTAGAATTTGAGGATTCTAATAAATATGGATTTAATCAACTTACATATTATATAATGTTACAATAAATATTTAAATAAATATTACATCATAACATAAGTAAATAAATAAATACTTACAGGAAATAAATAACACAGGTGACACAATATTTATAGTGGAAAACCCCAATAGGGTAAAAACCACCTTGAAAATAATCTTTTACTTCGAAAAATTATTTTACATCCAAAGAAGATCACCTCCTCCTTTGAAACCCTATTTGCCAAGGGTAAAACCAAATCATTTGATTTGCACACCTTTGATATATTTCTCGAATATATCAAATGAGGACCTAAAGTCTTTTTATATAAGGTGATTGGGTATGTCTCCCGACCCACCTTTTCAACCTAAAATGGTTGACACATACACCTAAGTTTATAATATTTAATATTAGAAATATAATCATTTCATGATATTAAATATTTAACCTAAAGTATATACCTAGGTTAGCATATTTAATAATAGAAATATAAATATAAATATTATTAAATATTAACCTATATATTAGTGATGGACCCATATATATTAAGGGTTGGTCAGACCAATTAATCATTATGTTCCAACATTTTCCTAGTTAAGGTTTGGTAGTTAGGGCACATGGATAGAATGATTTCTTCTAGGAGTTGAGTTTCGAGGTTAAGTAGAGTAGGAGAGAAGAGTAAGAAGGAGTTTTAAGTTTTATCCCAACATAAAACATGACACCAAAGAAGGTGACTGTTTCACCAGAGAAACAAAAGGGAAAGGGAAAAGGAAAACAAACCATTTATCTTTGCCGCAAGCTCCAATGAGGAATGGTATGTAGAAATGCAAAGTAATGAGATGGAGTAATGTTGGGAGATGAGTGGGTTCCATGCTTGAGACAAATGGTTGTGAGCAATTACAACGACCGTATGAGCACTATAGAGAAAGAAATAGCGTTGGAGCTAGTTCATTCAAATAACAAGAGGACACCAGATGGAATGCTAATATATAGCGACGAGGTGAAAGTAAATTTGGAAAAGGCAGGGCTATTACAACTACACGAGTTGCCATATTTTGGCAAGCCGAGTAGCTATATCGTGGTTTATGTAATGTGTACATGAATACCATTTCTACTTTGTAGGCCACAAGATGTGCATAACACCATAATTGATATCTAAATTTAGTGGCCTAAATTGTGAAAGAAAATCCATAGATGACGATTTGTGTGATAAGGAGGCCATCAAGGAAATTGTGGAGGCTTACGACTACAAAAAGGGTTCGTGGTACTTTGACATCGCAGAAATTCCAGACCCTATTATGAGGATGGCCGCGCACTTTGTCACCAAGCTTAATGACCAAGAAAGATGGACACAAGTAAACAAGGCTTGGTTTAATGTATGCTAAAAGATCTCGAAGGGACCATCTATAACGTGTTCCGCTTCATTACGGATGATATCATAAGCAAGTGTGTAAAAAGGGGAAAAGATACTATTCATAAAAATTCTCATCACCATCATCTTCTTGGATATTAGAGTGCACGATGGGCGGATAATTTTGTTTGGGAGTATCTAGAGACAACCCTCGCTCACAAAATTAGGCCTTATGCGTAGAGACAACCATGATAGTCACCCACAAGGCATGCATAGAAAAGTGATATAAGTGAATGAGCGATGCATTCTAGGCAGAATGGAGGATCCGTCAATAGTTTCCCATGCTTGTGGATGGAGAGGTAGAGTTTGTATTTTATCAGCATTTATGTATTGGCAGGTTTGCATTGACAAATGGGACTAAGATCCCATGGTGTAAACTACCCTTCTCCTTCACCATGTAATACATCCAAGAAAGGGTCAACTGGTTCAAGGAGGCCAAAAGCTAAGGTTCGAACTTAGTGAGGTATACCAAGACCACCGTGAGTTGCGCCAAAATATTGTATACCCTAAGAAATGTGCATATGTGGAGAAGTATGTCTCCCATGAAGTACAAATGATGAAGTCGATAACATTGCCAATCACCAAAAGGGATGCAACAAGGGTATATCTACGCATAAGGCCTAATTTTGAGAAAGGAGCCTATTTGGAGAGTGATGTCTCCATTCCAAAAGACCCCATAGGGAGGAAAAAGGCCACACCAAAGAAGAGGGAAAGAGAAGAGGTGCAGGAGAAGAAGGCACCAAGTGTGTAAACCGCACAATTAGTGGGCACAATGGAATAAGTCATGAAGCTTAGCAATTACACATGTAGGAAGAAGTCACTGGGTGTCAAGGAAAATACCCTAGAAAAAGAGGCAAAGGAGCATGAAAGACCCCACACACATGAAGAATCACCATGGAAGACGTTACCTATTAAGGAGAAGGAGAAGGAAGAATCTCCTATTGATGAGGGTCTTCAATCCTCACCATTAATAATATCAATCCAGGTTGGTGTCTGAAGGTTGTATGCATTAAGAGAAGATCTTGGAAAGTAGTTCCCATAAACACAATCCAAACTTGCATAAATTGAAAGCACACATGTGGAAATTTAAATACACACTTGCATAAATGTAAACACACTTGCATAAAGGAAATCACATTTGCAGGAATAAAACACACTTACATAAATTGAAATTGATGAATTATAAATAAGCAAAATTAAATGAAACACCTACAGGTTTACAACAGACTGAATGTTACAATACAAAGAGAAGAACAACACAATAAGATGATAATTATAGAAAAATAAATAAACACAAATTATTAAAAAATAAAAATACAAATATACAGATCCATCTTCCTTAAAATGAGTGGAAGAGGATTTAAACCATGCTTCCAGATCTTAACTCAAAACTGCATAATATTAGAGAGAAAAGAACAAATTCATTTCTTGGTGGTAAAAAATTAAATATTTGAGTGTGGAAGGTTGCATTTGTAGTTTATTCATCCAACAAACTCCTTAGTTTGGGAGATACAATATGTTTTTATCTTTATTCTAATCCTAACAACTAAGATCTTCATCTCCACAAAATATGGAGAGAGATATATTATTGGAGTCAAAGTCTTATCTCACTTATTTTAGGAAGATTTACTCCCAAATCTTCTCCTTGATTTTCTAGTAACAAGAATCATAATGATTTTATTCTCCTACATTATTGGAAGGAGGTTTTTCCTCAAAATATGATTTTGACCAAATACCTTTCTTAGATTTTCCATTTGACTTTGTTGTTTTTTATTTTGGAACTTTTGACGCTTGTCTGATACGCTTTTTCCTCGGACTACGTTCACTAAAAGTTATATTTATCTTCATTGGTAAAACATATTGCAAATCTGAATGAGGTTTTTGTTAAACATATTTCTATGAACAAAAACCTCTCTCATATTTTCTATTTGACTTTTCTGTTTCTATTTATGGAACTTTTAGCACTCGTCTAATACACTTTTCCTCGGATTACAGACTCACTAAAAGTTAGATCTATCTTCATTGGTAAAACTTGTAGCAAATATGAATGGATTTTTTGTTAAAAACATTGCTATGAATAAAAACCTCTCTCATATTTTCTATTTGAATTTTTGTTTCTATTTATGGAACTTTTAGTGCTCGTCGATACAATTTTCCTCGACTCTGACTCTTTGAAAGTTAAATTTATCTTCATTGGTAAAACTTGTAGAAAATATGAATAAGGTTAATGTTAAAAAAATCTATGAACAAAAACCTCTCTCATATTTTCCATTTGACTCTCTAATTATTCCTAGTCCTCATTTGATGCGAGTTAGGAACTAAACTTGCGAGTTTGAACTAAGTCTGTGAGTTCGAAACTAAACCGTGAGTTTGAACTAACTCTGCGAGTTCGAAACTAACTTAAAACAACTATAACTTTTTCATATGATATCGTATTGAGATGATTCTTATTTTGAACTTGCATAATTTTTCAAGAGGAATCTGAATATGAAATCAGATTTGAGTTTAGATATACCATCCATGATCAATTCCACTTTTCCCAATACTAGTATTATATTTTCTTTATGGTCTCGCATACACAAGGCTCTGTATCTTTTCCCAAATAATCAATACGATTAGTCAAAAAAATAGATAAAAAAATATTTCTAAAGAATGAATAAGATATATATCCTATATTCTATCTTAAGAAAACTATAAGTTCCTAGATTACATTTAAATACACTTTGAAAGGTAACTTGGAAGGAAAAAATAATGGTATTTTATGGCCAATTTATGGCCTCATCATCTATACTTGGAATCACTAGTTAGGAAGAAGAAGAAGATGGAAGAAAAGGAAAACTCGGAAGAAAGAGATAACCTAGAGGCCTACATTGGCGACAAGGATGATGAAGAGCCCGAGGGAGGTCAATACCATCTGGTATATGATGTACATGACTCTAAGGAGGAGGAATATGAAGAGGAGAATGACAAGGAGGAAGTAGAGGATCAAGGCAAGGGGGTGAGCAAAGAGGTAAGCACCAAAAATTAGGGAACCCCAAGCCTCACCAAGGAACAAGTGGAAAAATCCATGGAAAGAGAAGTGGCGGGCATCATTAAGGATTTTGTGGATCAAGAGTTGGAGTGGAGCGCAGATGAAATTTTGAAGGAAAAAGAAGAGAGCTTAATGATTACAACATGGGTGGATCAAGATTATGCAAACAGTGGGAAGGGCGTAGTGGTAGCACAAGGGCAATAAATGGGTTACATTAATGATCTAAGCAAGGTACTACGCACACACTTCCAAACCACCGTACTAAAACAGAACAACTCCGGCTATGACTTTGTTTGATGAAGAAGGTGCATATCCATGAACCAAAAAGATGCTATCTTGGGTATTCAAGTCCCACATGGATGAACCTGAGTTTGAAGTAAGTCAGGGAGTACTGATGAAGGTGCCAGAGACAAAAAGAGTAAATCCCTTGGTGAATGCTCAACAATTGTCATATGAGTAGGTCTACAATGCGCTCAACAAAGTTTTAGTTGAGATTGAGGCCAAACTATTCGAAAGAGATGATATAAGATTCTTGGAGGAGGAATTGGAGAGGAAAAAGGAGGAGCTCATTGAGAAGAGAAAGGACTTAAAGAAAGAAGATCTTATCAACACGTAGTTAAGGCATGAATTGAAAAAGGAGAAAGAAAGGGTGCGCAAGCTACACAAGAAAATTGAAATGATTACGGGTGCTATTGTTTTAAAGCATCCTGACCTAGTGCCGCCTGAGAAAAATATGAATCAACCTTGCAGTGTCTAGAGGATTTGACCCGCATCCTCATGATGGAAAGGAAGCCACTTTCCTTAGAGACTACAGAAGAAGTGTTGGCATGCCAAGAGAAAGAAGAGAAGATGAAGGTTTTTGAGATCATTTCTCGATATACCAAACTCCTTACAGAGGTAAAGGTCACTATGCAAATTTCGAGGTGACATATGACAACTACGCTGATAGAGATAGAGTGGCAAGCATCTGGTCACCACACATGAAATGGAACTCAAGGAGTTTCAAGAAAATAATAAGGGGAACATGGCAGAAAGAGATAAAATCCTAGCCGAGGTAGAAAAGAAGTCAGAAGCTATCAAGACCTTATGAGGCTTGATCAAAAGATGGCTAAAATAATTATACCCCCAGATCACCCGCATGATGGATGCACTTGATGACTTAGTCAAATAGTTAGAGGGTATTTTTGAGGAAATGAGTACTAAAGGGGGCGAATTAAGTTTTGAGGAGGTGAGCACCTTAGTCAGAGACCTCTATCAAGTAAGCCCAAAGTGAGGTTGACACTGGGAAAAGCTAGAGGAAGAAATAGGAGTTATTTCCCTCTCCTCCTTCAAAAATAATCTTTGTTCTCTTTAATTTTCCCCATTATTTCTCCCAATTATTCATTTCTTTATTCTCTTTCCCACTATTCAGAGCCCGCTATTCTTTATTCATTAAAAAGAAGTGTTTTTGAGGATGGAGAACATGTATAGTGTGGGGTGTTGTTGGGCCCCAAAATATTGGCTAAGTACAAGAAGGCACATGGGTGTGCATAACCTAATTGAAGAAGGGTGTGCAAGTTGAAGGCGCATAGAGCGGGGGTTCTAGCAGGTTTAGCAGAACAAATGGCATGTGCACATAATACAAGAAATTTTTGGGACTTAGCCATATTCAGCATTCTAGGAAGTACATGAGAAAAGTATGACTCGTCTAGCATGTAGAGTGGATAAGGTACCAGCCTGGTAGCTATAGGATCAATAATGGAATATTCCATGCATGTGATGGAAGGATCCAGAAAGACATCATTGTAAATAGTGGAGAGATCGGATCAAAGGAAGCATGCTCCATTGGAGGACCACATGGACACTTGGCAACCAATTTTTATCTTAAGAAGGCATGGCGGTGGAGACTAAAGCTATATATATATAGAGACACTCGGGTAGAAGGAGAGATACGTAAGAGAGATAGTGCTAGATAAGAGAATCTCTGCAAGAATAATGAAGGATTATTTGGGTTGGGATTAGGAGAGCTGCAAAAGTGATGAAATATTTAGAGGGTGGGTCTGTAACCAACTTTGTAATGTAGAAAGCATGGTTAAGGGTCCTGGTGCATATTTGTATTGTTATATTGGTCTGTTATGGCCTTAAGGAATGTAATGTGGTTTCTGATCTCATTAATATTAATATAAGGTTTTGTTTTAAAGAATATATGTGTTCATGAGCATAAATTCTTGTGCATTTCCTTTATGTTATGAATCGATTTCGTATTTTGTTAGATACTTGTCTTTTATGGATACATTAATATGATAACTCATCCTAGACTCTTAGAATGAACACATTGTTCTTTTCTTTCCTTCATCTAAATTTTTAAATAAGGATGTATTCTCACAAGAATCATATAAAGTTGGGTCTTAGCACCCACGCATGCCTCGGGTGAGTTCCCAAAGACCCGCTAGGTGATAGGCGGGCATGCATGGGATTAGAATGTTTTTCTAAGAGTATAAAAATTACTACGGGGAATGAACAAGTCATCAAGTTTTGTTTAAAGTTCATTTTTGGTTAAGTTGAAAAATTTAAATCTTTCATTTTCTAAAGGAATGAACATTTACCAAAATTGAACAACTAGGTGCAAAAGAGATGCAAGCTTTTCCATAAATGGTTCATTTAATTGCAAAGATTTCCTTTACTTTTTAGTTGGATTATTTTTTGTGTATGCTCTTCTCTTGCGTCTTTGGATGATCTTGAGAATCAAAAACAACACTTGATCCTCTTTTAATTAATGTGATTTTCTTGGAGAACTACTAACGTTTGAATTGTAGGACCATATTATATGTTTTCGAAAGAATTGGAGATCTAAAAATCTAAATACACATGTGTTATAGGTTGCCAAATGGTGGTCTAAACCAAATTTCCTAATCTGAAAGATAAAAAAACACACCACATTCATCAATAAACACACTGTATATGTAGGTTTTGGTTAAGAGCTACGGCTCATTTGCTTTAAACTAGGAGAAACTCCCTTTGGTATAAGCCTTAAGATAACAAGAGGGATGCTCCTAGGAACCCCAAAGTATTCCACACAAGAGGGAACCTTGTGGATGAAACAAGAAGCACCTTGCTTACCTACTTGATTAGTATGCACTTGTGAGAGTAGCGTAAAAAATTTCTTCACGCGACCCCAATGAAAATACAACTAAATGCATTTATTTCTCATTGTATTAAAGGGGGTAAAGTAAATCTGGGATATTCCAAGGTTTATTTAGTGTGACTTCCTTTGTAAAATCCACTTGCAAAGACTATTTGTGACAACCTAGTTGAGAGAAACAAATAGGAAGCCATTTTGTCTTGAGGCCAACTTGACCGACTCAAAACATCATGTTCTAAAGAACCATTGCAAAGCACTAACTTTTTTTGAAGTCAAAACCTTGTTGGTAAAATAAGGGGAGAGTCCATTGAATTTGGGGCCTAGTGATATTCATCATAAAACTTACGACGTGTTACTTTGTCTTAGTTTTTCACTTTCCTTAAGGCAAGGAAAAACTTTGCTAAAGTTATACTTAGTTTGTTTCATCACCACTTGGTTTTACTCCTTTGTATTCTTGTTTCCCATTTTGGGACAAAAGAAAAAAACACGTGTGGATACCGCTAGAAATAATCATGTCCACCACTTTTTTAGTCTACTTGCATGACTAGGTTGCAATGTCGGAATGCAAGTGTTGAAAGTGTGAATGGTACGTCTTCATGTTCTAGTAGGCCCTTTGTCTCAAACCCATATTGAGACACATTATCATTATAGTTAGGTTGTCTCATCATTGACTTCCTTTAATTTGTTATGTTTACACGTATCTTATCACTACAAATTGAATACTTAAGCCTTTTTTTTTCCTTAGAAAACTTGATTTAAGTTTTGAAGTTGTATTGTTACGCTACTTGCATAAATAACTTCTTTTTATACTTAGACTTAGTTTTTGATCCCAACATTGACTTAATTTTTGGAAAAATTTAGAACTTTTTTATCATTGTAGTAACATCGTTTTATACTAATAATCATTCCTTTGTCTACAAGGCCTGATTTAGGTGTCCAAATAGTGTTGTTATGTTGCTCATGTTTGTGGCCACCTTTTTCACAACTTGGAATTTGTTTGTTTCTAAAAATTGTTTTTATTAAATTTTGTTAGAAGTTTGCATCAACACCTTTTTATTACCTAGGTCTTGTTTGCTTAAAATTGACCTAAGTGGTGACATTGTGTTGTCACTATTTTCCAAACTATACTTGGAAAAACAAAGGGAGTAACTTTTCTTGTGGATAGATCATAGTCTTGATTGTTTAAATCCTAGATTGTTTGTTCTTGCCTTATTGGTCAATGTGTCATTCTTATTCATTGGAGTCCTTAGTGCACATTTCCTTTGGACGTATTATTATTCTTTGATTGACATTATTTGTAATGAAGTGTCATTACACTACTTTATTTTGACTTAGGGTCCTTTTAAACCAACCTTAGAAAAACTTAGTTCATTATGCCTCTTATGACAAGGATATGGCATCAAAGATGGGGTCCTCTCGATCCTATAATGGAACAAATCCCCAGATCTTCTTTTGGAGGAAAACCTCCTAGTGGATCATAATGGTGAGAGGAGAATTCTCCTCGGGTAGATCATGAACTTAGCCCCACTCTAATAGATGATTTCTTGTTTCACAATAAATAAGAAGTCCTTATGCACATTATAGAGTTGGGGGCCAAGTCGCCTTCCATGGTTTATCCCACTCTCATTGCCGACATGGTTTGAGGAGAAGAAGAATAAGTAGAGCATCCACTACATAAAATTGCTGAAATTTTGAATTCATTTCATGCCTCTACTTCTATCTAATATATTGGTGGATATTGCATCCCCATAGTTAATTCATCATGAAGATAATAGAGACAATGATAATCATGAAGACTCTTATATTCAACCTCCCTCAAGCAAAGCTCGTAAAGAGATACCACTAAAGGAGGTGTCCCTAGAAGAAAAAATACAATCCCTCACTTTCCAATTAGCATGTTTGGCTTCACACATTAGCAAATAATCTATGAATACATATAGACAAGAAAACCTAAAGCTTTGTACTATGAGTATTTCACTAAAACTCCTAAAACATTCAAATATGTTTCAAAATATCAGAAATACCAAAGACAAAGTCTAGTGTTGTGCCTACACACACCTCTTCCCGCTTACACACCCATATTCATGCATATGTGCTTGTATCATCATTTGTGTGCCCCTAATACCAGTGCCCCCATTTACACATCAGTTCCTTTGTTTTCATGCAAGCACACCCATATCCCCTCCTAAACCCTAGTTCACGCTAATATGTTTGTATTGACCTGTCATGCTAATTTTTGTGCCTACGTGCACATGTATGTGTTTTTGCATGATAGCTCCTTCTTTTATACCAGCATGGTCACACCTTTGTTCTTTCACACTAGTGCACCCCTGATCACGTCTACACACCTCAAGGGTCACATTGGTACATTCATATGTTTTTCTTCCTACATTAAATGCTAATAATGAAGCTTAAATTCAAAAAAAAAAATTGTGTACCCGTAGACGTTCCCTGGGAAGCCTCATGTAGTCTCAAACTCTCTCTACGTGGTGTCCATGGTTTTGAACCCTCACATTTTCTCTCAAAATTTAGAGAAAATTTGCCAATAAAAAAGGGTAAGACTAAATATGAAGTAACTAATCTGCGATGGTTTTAACCTCCTGTGGATGGGTTTATATACCCATTTTGACCCCTCCGTGTCATGTCTTTCACCCTTAGAGCACTTTGGGACCATCGTAATTCTTAAGAATTTATCGGCACTCACCACGATGATTTTTTAGTAAATAATCATTTTTCCCATTTTCGCTATCGAGGCATGTTTTTGCTTCCTCGCAACCCTTTATGCTACATGGCGCATATTTTTCTTTTTCAAGCATTATTATGTGATGTCCCATGATATATTCATTCTTCTAAATCATATTCTTCTCAAACAATTTAAAAATTCTAAAAATCATAAACAACCAAAAAAAAATTGAAAATTTTATAATAAATCCTAAACATTGGTAAAAATAAAAAAAATAATTTTTTTTGTAAAAATCAAAATCTTGCAAAAATTGGTAAAAGACATACATGCAATTGAATCCTATATCAAATGCATTATCATCAAACATCAAAATTTTTCTTACAACAACATCTTTCTTCAATTTTCACTTGTTCTCATGCAATAACTTGCGGATCATTGTGATCTACCTCCATTAACAAAAGTTGGTCTGCTTGTTATGTCTATGCTATCTTGGCATAATGAGTTTCTTGGTATTGTGTCATAGCGCACAAATTATTTTTCATGGGACTTCTTGTGTCCTCCATTTTTAACTTTGCATGTATCCCTTCTAGGGGCACCATTTTGAACCCTTTTTCGTTAAACACGAACATTCGGGAATTGAATCTTGATAAAATAAAACATTAGTACAACTTTCTTGAACATTGTTTGTTTGAGTATGTGTTTCTCTACTTTTTCCCCTGTCAAGTTAGCTTGTTTACTTTCTCATATTGCATTGCATTATGTATGTTGCATGGAGTTAAGCATTTTTAGCAATGAACAATTGTTCATATTATAACTTTCAATGTTATTTTACACTTTTGTTGTATGCGTATATTTTAATAAGGGCCGATGATGTTGATCATTTAAGAAAAGTGATGAAACAAAGTTGTTGATTGAACGAGTTGGATGAAAAAAACTATTCCCACTTTCATTTATCAATTCTCATTGTTATTCAAGGTTTCTTCTATCTAAATTATTCTATCCATTTCCTTCCTATTTTCGATCGTCGATCGACTTCTTCTATCACCCCATTGAAACTCGAGGGGGCATCCTCCATTCTACTAATTTTTCTTCAAAAATTTCTTATTTATGTTTGTCTACTTTCTTTGCAGTGATGTCACTTACATTACCCCAAAGAGGGGCAAATGTAGACACCTAAAATCCACTTCCACAATTTTAATGCTAAAGTGGTACTCATTATCCTCTATTTCACCATTTCCATTATAATTAGTGATTTCCACTAATTAACTAATATTCCCTCCATTTTGGAAGATCAACATAATTAACATAGTTAATGGACATCCGTAATGTGATAGAAACTAGCAGAGAGGGAGTGGCTGAGTAGGAGTAACTTGTTGAAGTGGAAGATGTGTTTTTGACCCTGTCATCTATCATTTTGTTAATTTTACCCATATCTTTCATTAGGGTATTGGTTTTTACAAGGATGGTAACATTGGTTTAATCCTGGTTAGAATATTTCCCTTATTAGAATAATTTCTATAAGATTGGGTTTGTTATTTTTCCAAGGATATAACTTTGTTTGAAAAATTTCTTATCAAGGCTTTCATTTCATCATCATTCTTTTTCTTTTAAGGAGAATAGGATGTGGAGGGATCATTTTGGGAACTTTTCTCATGAATGGGAGCAATGGTAGGTTGCAGAACTTGAGGTAATTCAGGGAACAAAGGCATAGGCATCCTAGGGGATATTTTTCTAGCTTGTATTAGACAATTCTCAGCCCTAATGGCTATTGGATAGGCATCAGGTAATTGAAAATAACCCATAGATTATATCATAACAGTAATATCATAATTCAATGCTCTTAAGAAATAAAGGAAAGCACCTTGTGGAGTTAGTCTCAAGAGAGTTGGAATTTTGTCCCATGTCCTTTGAAATATAAAATTGAAATCCACCATGAAATCTTTAGGAACCATATTAAAAGTTTTCATCTACTCTAACAAGGAAATGTTGTCTTCATTTTCCCCAAATTGATTATAAAGTGCAGTGCCAAGTCCATCCCAGTTGGTAATAGAGAAAGGTATCAAAAAAATTTACCATTAGATTTTTTTACCTTTGAGTGAAGAAGTTAGAAGCCTAACTACTACATAATCTTCTATAACTAGATGAACAAATCATACATTTGCAACATCTTGAATGTGCTCAATAGGGGTAACTTGATTCTCACTAGTAAAAATGGAATACTTTTGAGTGTAGCTACTAGTATGTCATGTTGTGCATTAAGAGCAAGAGGGATTCCACTAGTGAAGTTGACAAATGGTAAATTCCTTTGTTGTGCCATGAATGCAATAGGTCTTAAAACTCTAGAAGACAACAAGAAAGGCCTATAAGGAGATGAAGAAGAGAGAATTATATTCGATGGTGATAGTGATCTCTAAATTGATCTTCCTCTTCTTCTTCTCCTTGGTGACAACTGCAAGTAATCAAAAGATCCTTCTTCTATTGTTCTAGACCTTGTCTGAATTCTTCTCATGAAACTGAGCACTTTGACTACTAAAACTAGTTGATATGAAGATTAGAGTCACCATATGTGTAGAAATAAGCCTCCAAAGGCTACAAACCTGCTAAGTCACACACCAAAACTTAGAAAACTATTGAAAATAGAGATTTTAAATGTCCCACAAAGCATACCAAAATTTTTGGAGCTCAAAATTACACCCCACCCTAAGTCATAGACAACCCAAGATTTTGAGGCAACATGGGACTATCTCCAAATTGTGGGACTTGCACTAAGATAGACCTTTGGAGAAGGTTTGCTTCCTCTACTTATTCCTACCACTAAAACTATTCCTAGTGAAAGAAATGTAACTATCTAATCCTATTCTAATAATCCAAGGGACTCGGGTGAGAATGAGATGCATAAAAATTAAATCCTACAATAACGGGAGGTTATAACACCATTAATAAGGGGAAAGACACTTTAAAATGAGGGAAAATTGAATAAAATGGAGGAGAGAGAAGATTTGAGAGCCGAGTCTAGAGAAGCATTCAAAATTTCATTTTCATGCAATGCTTAATAAAAATTAACCCCTGAAAAATGAGAAGACACTATAGACACCAAATTTGGGTCACATTCCCTTAACCCCCATCAATTAAATAAATTCATACTATACCCACTCATGTCCCTAGTGCACACATGTTAATTAATTTCATTGCAATAATCAAATTAATTAATTACCTCACCCATCCACCTCACCTATAACCAACTCACCTATCCACCTCACTCAAAGACCCATTCACAGTCTATTAATTAACTAGGACTAATTCTATACCAATCCTAACAAACTAAGACTTAGTCTAAACCTAACATTAACTCCCACTACCTCTCCTATGAGAAGTCATACTTATATGGGAAGACTCTATCACTTGAGACTTGGATTAAGAATATCAATCACATAAAAGATAACAAGAATCGGACTATTTTTGGAAAACCTAGACTTATCTACCTTAAGCGACATCGCTTATTCCTCAATCGGTGTCATTCACCTAACTACCATTGGTTACTTTATATACAAATTTGCAACCTCTTACCTAGGTTTTTCATTCATTTATTAGAATCTGATTACATTCAAGGGTGAATGTACAAGCGCTCCTGCATCCAGACGATGAACACACACAACCACAGTGCAAAAACATTTGGTTCTCCTTCCAAAGTGTTAGAGTACTCATGTGAGCACACAGTTGTCTACTGTCATGGCACTGGACTCAAGCACCTCTTCTCCGATCAATCACTAACCAATTCCACTCACAATATTCTTAAGACACCAAGTAAGTATTGTGAATTTAATCATTTGTTCTTATCCCACTATAGATCTCTTTCTTCATTCAAGTATTTTATTTCTTATGTTACCCATATATCACCTTCTTCCCACTAACCCACTATTCAACCACCCCAAGCCTTTTCACCATTCTAAACCTCCTTCTTAGTATCCCTGAGTCTTCTCATCTATATTATGCTCCAAACCAAACTACTACCCCACTCTGTGTACAATCACAAAGAGCCTAAAAACCCATTTTTAATAATTTACTACATGTTGCCCCTACCAACATCGGTTCCCTAACCGCCATCGGTTTAGTCCCATACCAATATCTATTACTGGACCAATATTGGTCTCTGTGTCATTTCACATTCTTAGACCAGCAAGCTTCCCACTCACCCAAAATCAACCTCAGACTTCAACCAATCAGCCCCAAACCCTTATTGGACCTTTGATAGACCTTTTTGACCTAAACAAACCCGGTTCTAATTAGATTTAGTGTTATTTTAATATCTAGTATTATGTGTATGAGAAACCTAAATCATTACATTACAATAGGACCTATTTATTTAATTTTCTTATTCACATTGAGTTGTATTAAATATAGGATTGACAACCATTTGAGGAAGCAACATGCTTCTCGAATATAGCCTTGCTAGGAAATCCTCTGAATCTTGCTATTTAATACTATTTTGTGGTCTTGTTGTGTTTCTTATACAGGTCATTCCTCCTAGCCAAAGGAAGATATGCACTATTAGCTTGGATAAAAATTTAGTAACACGCGCATTCAACCTTCGACCTACATATCAAAGGTATTCCTCCTAAACTATTTCCTATTGTGTTTTAACTCAAATAAAAAATTAGGTGAAACATCTTGGCATACCTGGTGGGACCCATTTGGGTTCTTTTGCATTGTTCATTCCTAGGTGAATCATTGTGTGTCTATTTCCTTTTGAAAGAGTTCACATTAAAGTTTCTCCCTTGGAACATTCTTTTTCTTCTACTAGTCTTAGTGACAATTGTATTTTGGACTAAAAATAATGCATCTTTCTATTTTTATATTGCATTAGTGAAAGACATACTCTTGCCTATTCATCATTTCTCTCATCAAATTTCATTGTGGATTTGGGTCTAAAATATTTGCATATCATTTATGTGTGTTGCATCTGTAGCTCATTTAAAAATTGTGGGCAACCTATATGCTGGAAGTCATGACCAGATGATGCTTGATGAATTGAATTATAGATAACACTTTACACACTTCTTTCTCTATACCAAACCACTAAAAAAATTACTCATTTTCTTGAACAACATCTTTCCTAGAAGAAGTTTTCAATGATCACATGATTAGAGGATTGATAGTGGGATCCAAATTGGTTTCTCTGTCTAGTTATCATCTCAGAGAAGGATCCCCCACACCAAAACATACCTAAAACTATCCATAGTTTTTGGATTTTATAGGGCACCTTTATCAAACCAAAAATTGGCTATGTTCACAAGTCAGTCCCAAATGGCATAAGCCAGAACATAAAATATACCACATAGGATTTCATATTTACTAGCTTTTTGCTTGATTTGTGTTTTGAGGTGTGAGTTTGTTTTCTCCATTTTTCTTTCCTTCACACTCCATAATCATTGTGGTGTATTATAAATCTTTACGAGAGTTTTTAGGGTCAATCATTGTCACACTAATTTTTTTGGTTGGTATTTTACTTGATTTAAATCACCAAATTCATTTTTTCCATCTTTTCACAAATTTCATAGTAATCGACATTAGTCCAGCTACCATCATTGGTTCCTCATCATCGATCATCATCAATTTATTGACCGTTGTCGGTTTCATGTTGTTTTGGTCATTTTAACCAAAGTAGCATTCACCACATTGTTGTTCTTTTTGGGATTTCCTCAATTACCTCACCATATCTCTATGTCTCTGAAATCACTGTCAAAGTCCAGATCTGCTCCATTTTCATCATTTGTTGCCAAATTTACAAGTCCTTTTATTTTCCACAATGACTAGTATCGGTCCTCTGACCGGCATCGGTTACCCTCTGTCACCGACACCGGTTACTCAACCTCCATTGGTCTCTGTGTTTTAATATTTTAATTAAAACAGGTGATGATATTATCGCCTTCTAGAACCATTTTCTCCATTCCTTCTATACTCTTGTGTTAACTACAAAGATCAAATTACTAGGTCTACTATTAGTCACATGGTTTTGACTCATAGCCAAGCCAATTCTCTCATGTTTCACACTAGCCACCATCCGATTCCATCTAGCCAATCGCCCCCTTTAATCTCATCACCCATAGACCCCAATCAAGCTCTTGCCATACCCACTGATGATGAGGATTTCACAAGACTCTTTAATCACAACCCCACTACTCTGCAGTACTATCTCACTCATTCATCTACCCATGATTCATCAGGGAAGCTTGTATATGGCATGCATGTGTCCATTCCTCCTACCTTCATACCCACTTACACATCAGCTACTACTAGTTTGGCCTTACTCTCTTCCACCATACCACCTGTGGTGTCCTAGCTTGACCCTACATGTCATTTATATCTATATACCTAGGCATCTATCATGCCTTTGATGTCTATCACTCCTACGATGTCAACCATGCCTTTATCAACCGCCTTAAGTGTAGGTCTATCTACACCTGCCACCTCTCATATACCTATTGCATCTCACCACCTATGGTGTTGGCATCCCATGCTCCCTTCAAAAACATTTCCTCTCCATCCCTGCAAAGATCTTCCTTTGATTTCTACAAGGGTTCTTACATCCACTCCACATACCTAGAATTATCACCAACAACCCCTATTTCATTTATCACTTATTCAAGATACTTTCCATCTATATCTATTCCGCCTACATTCCTCCCTCACAATTATCATACTCGGCACCACCATATACTTGGATGATGCCCACATCATACCCACCTCATCTACCCTTTTTAATTGTAGGGGTATTCAAGCCATCACAACCTAATAATGTTTTATCAAGATGATGATGGACAAGACATTTGAAGCATCTCTCTCTAACATACACCGATATTTTTAATGATCCCATTCACTTGTCTATTCCAATTCATCCATACCCTACGTATTAGGAAATCCTAAATTCAACCAATTTAATAGCAAAGAAGACCTGCAACAACACTTTACAATCTTTTAAACATAGGTGTTATTTGATTGCTCTTGATGACACTTTTATCTTATCGACATTCCTAATGTCCTTGACAGAACTACTTTGGATTGGTATGGTGCACTACCTAAACACTCCATTTTCTCATTTTCTCAAGATTTCTTAGACCACTTTTCTATCAACATTGTCAAGAAGGTCACCATGACCGACTTGTACGCAACATGCCAATACGAAGACAAATCTATCACATATTTTTTTCTCGTTGGTGGAGCTTGATCAACCAACTCACATTCCAACTGCCTCAAACCAAGTTAATAGAGTTGTTCACCAGGGCTTGTTCTAGAAACATCTCACCAAATCTCCAATTTCAAACCTTCCACATGTTTGACGAAGCGTTCACCATGGTCCAAGAACTTGAAATTTGTTCCATTAAAGAGAAGAAGATACGATTGTGTAACAAGAACACTACGTTTAAATCAAAAGATACCTATTCTTCTTCCAAACTACAAAATAATTATTCTAAAGCAAAAGGATCTACCAACACAATAGTTTTGAAATCCAACCCATCTCACCCATCTAACCAATCAAATTCTTCTTCCAACCTTTTTCCTATTCGGATTTTTAGTTTAAGCGGGAACAATGAAAATACGTCCCATAGGAGAACCTACTCTTGGTTTTAGAAAAACTTCTAAAATCCAGAGTAGTCACTTTTCCACCCATCAAACCACATACTTTGGTTTGAGCCCCTCTCGTCCTATGCCTACATGGTTCAAATAAAATGATTACTGCAACTATCATCACATTAAAGGTCATATGAAGGTAATTTTATAACTTTAAAAAATATCTTCCAAGAAATGTTAGATTATGGAGATCTTGTCTTAGATAATCCTAACGCACTAGCTAATTAGAACCTTCACATCTTCAAGAATCCATTCCCAAATCACACCCCATCATCTAACCAAAATGGTGAAACCTCAACCAATGATAGTAATGTTCATGAGGTTCATGCTGTTTTTGACATCATACCAGCTCTTCCACAATTTCCTCCTACTCCATCTATCGAGGAGATTCTTACATGAGCTCCTTCATCCATGAAAGGACTTGTTTCATCTACTCATTTACCCACAAAGGAGTCTCCCTTATCTCCCCTTCACCCATAGAGGATTCTACCATATCTGTCGATGCAATTTCCCCACTCACCTCTCAACAGATGAATAACCCACAATACTTACTCTTCTACCCACAAGAGATTCATGCTTACCTTATTCTTCACCAAAAGAAGAACCTACCTCATCCAACTTTCCTTCTCCCCTACCCACATGGGATCCATTAGTAGTGTCCCTTCCTATTGGTGACAATTATCCATTGGCTTTTAAGGATCCTATTGATTTTCTCTTGGCTCTTTTACCCAAATATTAAAGCCAACCAATTCCCTATCTCATAGACATTCTTTACAGGGATTACTACCAAATCAACATCATCCCCCTTATAGCGGTGTCATTTTCACATTTGGCCGATTGCTTAGATTATGTTGACAATTCCATACTTTAGCGAAACCTTTGACTACCTTTCTCAAATCATATGAAAATGTTGTCTATTTATACTTCCTCGATCTATCCAAAGGTGTTTTAGACAACCAAACCCACCATGCCCATACCATTTGTAGTGACCTCTTCTTCATCACCCTCACCCACACCTAAACCTTTACCATCAAATGAAAATTTTCCAATGCCTAAAACCTTGCCTACACTTATATCTTCCTCTGCATCTAGACCAATTGCCACATTGGGAGTTATGCCGACATCAAGCATGTTCCATCCTCCTGTCAAAACTGGATGTAACTACGTATTCATAATTACTCAAAAAGAACATTCCCCACCTAAGAGGAAGACCAAACCTCTTAGGATGCATACACTAGCTTCGCCAACTACCCCTCTATCACCTTCACCACTTACATATATCATAGGACCCCACCCATCAACCTTTACCAAGCAGCCTCCTACCCAAGGAAAACCAAAAACACAACAGCCCACCTCCTCATCATGATCCTCTATTTGACCCAAACTACCTACAAAACTTACACCCTAGTCATCACTTACATCCTTTTTACCTCCTATACCTACACTACTTCAGTATCATCATCATTACCTATGCCATCCCCTTCTCTTCAACCAATACCTTCCACATTGCCTCTTACTACAACCTTCATTGCACCTCCATTATCTCCTTGGTTAACCCGACCCTTCCACCATCTTCCTTCCCTTCTACATCATGCACTTCTTCTTCACCTTTACCTAAGAAGATGCAACCAAAGCCCAAGAACCCACTACCCTCTAAAGAGGTAGTTACACCTAAACCACCTTCAACAACTAGTTCACCGCTACATCTTTACCCAAGAACCTATGTAATCAAAACCTAAAACCACATTATACGCCAAATAGGTGGTCAAACTTACTCAACCTCGATTCCACCTTTGGTGGTGCCTCTCCCACAAAATTCACCCACAATTCTATATAGACCCACACTTATTTCACATTGTGATCCATTGGTAGGGTCTTATCCAAACATCCCAACTAAACTTTTGGAAACCTTTGTCATCACATTTCCACCACTTAGACCTTACAACCCACTCAAACCTAAACCAGAATGGTTTGATGATACAAAAATTTGCACTTACCATCATGTGCCAAGGCATGATGTGGAAAACTGTAAGGCTCTTAAGACTATTCTTCTCTAACTATGTCCTCCTAAAGAAAAATTTGATGATGATGATATTTTAGATGAGGACCCTATTCCACCTGTACCTATCACCACACATCCTCATCTCGTACCTATTCAGTGACCTTCATCTCCCCCTCCACAACCATTTTATCCTCCTCCAACATTTGAGATCAATATGGTTCGCATAAGAGAGCTAGCTAAACCTCTACCAAAATGCCAATGTGTTACATTGTTTTCATAAAACTAGTATAGCCCTCATCCTATTGTTTCCGTCATGTCACTACACCTATCATGACTCACTTGCTCCTTTACCATAGATTAATATGGTTCAAATTTCCACTTGAGCCTAGAAGGAAAAGGAAAGGAGAAAACAACTAGCTCATCTACCACTCTTTTACCCAATATTCCATCTGTACCTACACCAAAAATCACCATCTATGGACCCACATACCCTATTTCTGATAGGGTTTCCCATCGTATAATGCTTAAACAATTACACTAGTCTCCTCTCAAAATGTATTTGTACGACCTTGTCCAAACCTATGAGTCTCATCGATAGGCCCTCATTGAGGTTCTACCTAATGACCCTACTCCTGTTGTATCCATTATAACTCCTCATCATGTAGCCTCTCTCACCACTTCATCCCCTTCCTTTATCCCCGCTACCACTCATCAAGTAGCCACTCTCTCTGTTTCTCGATGAAGAGATTGTACTTCTCAATCGAGATGATCCTGATCCTTCCTATTTATTTCCATCTACATTGATAATATATGCATTTGACGTGTTATGATTGATGGTGGTGCTAGTATTAACATCATTTCCTCCCATGCATACAACCAAATGTGCATCCCTACTAATTACATGCATAATAACCCAGTTATGATGTGTTCATTCAATGATGTCATGAATTCCACCCTCGGCACCATCATTCTCCACATTCGTGTAGGCCCCCGTACCATTCTTGAATTATTCTATGTCTTAGAGGGGGAATTCCAGTACAACATGCTACTTGGCTGACCCTAGATTTGCACCATGGGTTGTGTTCCTTCAACCTTACACCGTTGTTTAAAATTCAAACATGAAGGGCACAACTATACCATTCCATCCGACCCTTCACCATTCAAGACATGTAATATGTTGTATTGACCAAATGATTTCCTTATACTAGTTAAGGCATCTACCTCTATTACCACTTCTACTTCAGGCCTCATCCACCAATAATGTTACTACCTCTTCCACAACTAACTCCTCTATTCCCATTGCTGCCACAACTTCTGTAGCTAACCCATCAGCCAACCCATCTACTTCTCAAAAAACTAATGTTTCTTCTTCCCAACTGACCAGTGATTCATCCATTCCCACTACCCACATACCCACTACTAATCCTTTAGAAGGTGTTTTTCAATGCCTCACTCTAGGGGAGTACTACCTTTATAACATTGACACATTCCTTACTCCTTAAGAGTATGGTAACCTTCACCAATATCCCTGTTATGATCACCGCATAGGTGAGGTTTTCCCCTATGGTCCTCCCCACCTTCGTACCAACTTAACGTATGGTGAACTTGATGCTTCTACCTACTCACCCGAGCCACCTTCCCAAACTCAACCATTTTCCTCTGACCTTAAATCTCTCACCAACCGCCACTTTCCCACACCTTCCTCCATCATTATTCCTTGAAGGGCCTTGGCTTTGGTTTCTATGAACAAGGCCATGATTCTATCATTCCTTACACCACTCATAATTATAAAGAATTCGGTGGTATTGGATATTTCGAGCCATCTCCCATGAAGGCTCAAGTCTAACTCATTGAGGACGATAAACATTCCCCACCCCATTCACCAACTTCACCACCTTCACCTATAGAGTATATGGATCCAAAATCCATTCCTCCTAGCTTTTTTTTATAAACATCATTTCCTGGGACATCGACTTATCAATGAGATGGTGAGGCACCCTCTTCTCTTCCCTTCCGTATCCTAACATGTTCGATGACAATACACCTTCTATTAATGTTGTTTAATGTCGGGACGATGAGTCTATTTTCACCTACCCAGTACGAAAGATTCTTATATTCACTGGGCATTACCTTCTCGAGATGCAAACCATGTTGAATGAGTTGACCATCGAAATCAATTTTCACACTCGGGATGACCCGCACATTCTTAAAATAGGCCAATCTTTAGATTTTTCTAAACATAAAGCTTTTACTTCTTTCCTTCAAGATCACAACAATAATTTTGCTTGGTCTTAAGATGATATGCTTGGTATTGACCCAAACATTATGGTCCACAATATCGTAACTATTCCTGAAGCCAAACCCATGAAACAAAAGTTGTGGAAAATGCATCCTTGTATTTCCCTTCTTGTCAAAGAAGAACTCCAACACCTTCTTTTGGTTTCCTTCATCCTACCCATTGATTATCCCCAATGGATCTCTAACATTTTTATTATCAAAAAATTGATAGGGGACTTTACATTTGCATATATTTCCATGACCTTAAATTAGCTTTCCCCAAAGATAACTTTCCTCTACCTGACAACTAGTTGATCTCACCACCGACCATGAGATGTTATCACTCATGGATGGTTTCTCATGTTATAACCAAATATTACTCACCCCGGAAGATCAACACAAAACCACCTTCATCACTCCTTGGGGTACCTTCTATTATCATTTCATGCCCTTTGGCCTTAAAAATGTTAGTGCTACATATAAGCGGGATATGACTTATATCTTTCATGAAATCATGTATAACATATTGGAAGATTACTTTGACAATATTCTTGCCAAATCTAAACATCGGGCTAAGCACTTGGCTATCCATAAAGTTTTTTTGACCATCTTATCAAATATTGAGTTTTCCTTCAACCTAAGAAGTGTATCTTCACTATTCTCTTCGGCAAGCTCCTTTGTTTTATCATGGCATTGAATTTGATCCTGCTAAAATCAAGGCTATTGTCGAAATGCCTCCACCTACTAGCCTTTGTGTAGTCATTTTTATGCCCTTAGAAATACATTCTAATCCCATGTGCATTGGCCTATCATCTAGTAGGCATTGAGCACTCACCCAAGGCATGTGCGGGCACCGAGCCCCTCTTTTATGTGAGTTTTGTGAGAATACATTGATTAACAATAGAAACTTAGATGCAAAAAGGTAAAGAACCATGCATTCATTCTGAGAGCTTAAGATGAGGTATTATATTAATATACCCATTAAGGTTACCAGAGAAACATTATATGAATTACAGATCTGATCCATACTAGAAAGGAAATATAGTAGGTTTCACACACATGAACAATTTATACTTAGAATAGAATCTTATATTCATATTACTCAAATTTTAGTAACCATATTACATTCACCAAGCCATGAAAGGCCAATGTAACAATGCAGATTAGACTTATGCATTAGAAACCCTAACTATGCTCCCATATTACAAGAGGATTTTCATAGACCCATCCCTCTAGAAAAGATACTACTCCTACAGTCCTCTAAATGAGAACCTCAACTCTCTGGAACCTTCTTATCATTCCTACAGAGCTTCACCTTTCATTTTCTCTATATCCATTGTCTCTTCTTCTACCTGAGCATCTCTATATATAGTTGTATTGCCCACCATCATGCCTTTATGAAGTAATAGATCAGTTACCAAGTGTCAAGGTGGTCTTATAATGGAGCATGATTCTTCTCATCCGAGCTCTCTAGTCTCTACAATGATGTATTTCTACATCCTTCCATCGCATGGAATATTCCTTTCTTTCTTGCCAAGTTACCAAGTTGGCACCTTATCCACTCTGCATGTGTAGTTGGATCACACTTTTCTCTTGTGCTTCCTAGAACATTGAATATGGATAAGTCCTGAAACCATTTGCTTTGTCGGGCGTGTGTACTATGGGTTTTACTAAACCCTTCTAAAACCCCCGTCCTACACGTTTTTACCCTACGCGCCCTTCTTCATATTTTTCTTGTGTGCCCACGCACCCTTTAACACTTTGCCAATATTTTGAGGCCCAACATCATCCCACACTAATCTTGTTCTCTGTCCTAGAACACCTTCCTTTAATAAATAAAGAATTGCAAACTCGAATAGTTGGAATAAAGAATGAAGGAATGAAGAATGAGGGATGAACAAATTAAAGAATGGGGGGATGTAGAAGAATTGTTTTATTGTTAAAGGAGGAGTTGGAAATAGTTTCCAATATCTACCTTGAGCTTATCCCAGGAATCTACCTCACTTTGCACTTGCACGATAGAGGTCACCTACTAGAGGCATTTATCTCCTCAAAATTTAGCTCCTCCAACTTAGCACTCATTGTATCAACAATACCCTCCAGTTTTTTTTCCACGATCATCAAGTGCTTCCATTCTAGAGGTGATCTCGGGATACAACTCCTTCACCAATTTTTGATCAAGCCCACAAGATCTATATAACTTCTAATTTGTTCTCCACTTTGGCTAGGATCTTATCCCTCTCTACTCTGTTCCCCTCATTATTCTCTTGAAATTCCTTGAGCTTTGTTTCATGTGTAAAAACTAAAATGCTTGATACCCTATCCCTATCAGTGAAATTATCAAAAGTGACCTTAACAACTTACACGACGGCCTTTACATCGGCAAGGAGTTTGGTATACAAGAAATGATTTCTACCACCTTCATCTTCTCCTCCCTTTCTTGGCATGCCCTAGTGCCTCTTATGTGGATTCTAAGGTGAGTGGTTGCCTCTCCATTGTGAGGATGCAAGTCAAATCCTCCAAGAACTACAATATTTATTTGTAAGTTAACTCAAGTCGTGTTAGCTCGGGATGCTTTAAGACAATAACATCTGTAATCATCTCAATTTTCTTATATACTTCACATACCCTTGCCTTCTCCTCTTTCATTTCGTGCCTTAGCTATGCATTGATTAGTTCTTCTTGTTTCAGATCCTTTATTTTCTCGAGAATCTCCTCCTCCTTCTTCTCCAATTCCACCTCTAGGAATTTCACCCTATCATTCCTTCCAAAAAGTCTAGCCTCGACCTCAACTAAAACCTTGTTGACTACATTACAAACTTTTTCATTTGATAAATATTGATCATTTACCAAGGGGTTTATTACTTTTGTCTCCAACATCTTCATTAGTGCCCCTTGGCTTACTTCAAACTTAGGTTCATTGATATGGGATTCAAATACCCAAGATAGCATTTTCCTGGTTCGTGGGTATGTGCCTTCTACGTCAAATGAGGGCATGGCTAGGAGTTTTCCTATTGATGTGGTGCTCTGGAAGCATGCATGTAGCACCTTTCTTAGATCATTGATGTAACCCATTCCTTACCCCGTGATGCCACTACACTTTTCCCACTTGTTCACGTAGCCTTTGGAAAGCTTATCGCTAAGTGGGGTCTCCGCCCATACCGCCATAGTCTTTTCCAATGCTCTCCTCTTCTATTTCCTTGACGATTTCATCCGTGCTACGCCTACCTCCTATTCCACTAAATTTTTGATAATTCCCACCACTTATCTCTCTGCGGCCTCTTCTATTTTTCCCTTGGTGAATCTTGGGTTCCTCGATCTCTCATGTTCACTTCTTTCGTAGACACTAAAATTAGGTCACACTCCCCTTTGGTCCCTTGACCAATAAACACCCTTTATTACATTCACCTAGCCGTAACCCCCTTCACCCACTAATCTTAATTTAATTAAATTAATTCATTATCCTCACTATATTTATTATTTAAATATCTTATTTAAATAATATCCCCACATACAGCTCACTTAGACACCTCACCAAGCCAACTCAACCTAAGACCTATTCTTAGTAAGTTGCCATAACTAACTAAGACTTACCCAAACCCTAAAAATCAATTCTTACATTCCCTCTAACAACATCCCCACATGCTTACAAGAAGATCCCATTCTAATCCATGGGATAATGACACGAGATCAAGGAAATCAAGAGGATCACCCTAGTTTAGTAAACCTAGGAAATCCCACCTTGACCGACGCCGATTACCCCTAACCATCGCTAGTTAAGCCATATCATCATTGGTTACCCTTTTAACCCCTAAACTACCTTATTCTCAAGGTTAGAAAACATTGGGAGAAGTTTGATGAGAAAGAACACATCTCAGAGAGATAATGCATCTTTAGAGAGAAAATTCCAGTGAAAACCCGCATGCAAGGAAGGAGATTGAGCATCTTCTCCTACATAGCCATCCCAGCCATGATATGATCTATCCAAGCAAAGAGGAGTGTACATGCAGCCCATGCAGAAGCTTTCTTTCAGCTAGTGATCACTTGTAGCCTTCAAACCCCTCATCAGCACCTCCATCCCTCACACACAGGCATTTAGGACCGGAATCCAAGTAAGTATAACATCATACTTTCTGGTTTATTTCATTTCATCATCATTTTATCATCCATTGTTTATCTTGCCCCCTATTGACCTTATCTAACATTTTCACCTCCATATACCCATTAAAACCTCGCCAAAGCCTACTCTAATAACCCAATATTTCACCCCAACTCACCAAAGTCCTTTGTGTAATCACAAAGGAGACCAAAAGCTTGTTCTGTGATATTTCCAGATCTCACGAATGGCAGCACCCACACCTAACGCGTCGTCAATCACCCCCGATCGGCATCGGTCTCTATATTTGCTCATACAGACCTCGAAGCAGACCTAACCACCAAATTTCATCTCACCCTCATTCACCAAGTATCTACCCGAGACCTCTATTAGACTCGCAAAGACCCAAAACCAATCATTTGACCTTTAGATTATATTCTAGCTTAGCCTGTTAGATTAGATCTATTTCTTATTATGTTTTAAGTGAGATACCTAAATCATTTTAAATAACAATAGGATTTACTTTGTTTACAACATTAAATTGTTTAAAATAATGGACTGACAGCCATCTAGGAAGTATCACACTTCCCAAATCTAGCATATGCTAGGTAGTTCACTACCCATATTGTTTAATTCCTTCTAGTGGTCTTGTTTTCATTACAGGTAGTTCCTCCTAGCCAAAAGGAAGCTCTCACGATCAGTTATGGATCTCGGAAGTCATACGCGCACAACAACCCATAAACCAACATTTTAACAGGTATTCCTCCTATGCTCGTTACCCTATCTATTTCATCAACACTTCAAAGAAACGATATAAGAATCAGGTGAAACATCTTCACTCACCCCTTTGCCTTAAGCATCCGATTCCTCCTCACCATTCTTCTCTTCACTTCCTTCTTCTTCTAAATCATGTATATACTACATGGGAATATTATGAACTTCTTCATCCTCATCATCATCCTTCTCACCCCTATAGGCCTCCAAGCCCTTTGTTTCCTCTGAGTTTTCCCTTTCCGACACCTTTTGTTTCTTCCTAACTAGTGATTCTAGTATAGGAGACTCTTCCTCTCTCTCTCCAGAAGGTGACTCCTTCCTTAGCGAATCTTCTTGTGTGGGAGGCTCCTCTTTCTCTGGAATCTCTTATTTTGGCACCTTTTCCTTAACTAGGAAATTCTTCCTTCATACGTAAGTGCTTGGCTTAACACTTGCTTTTGGCACGCCCACAGATTGTATTGTTTACACACTTGGTGCCTTCTTCTCATGTACTTCTCTCCCTTTTCTTTGGTGTAACCTTCTTCCTCCCTATACATCCTCAAGAATGGAGACATCATTCTCAAGTTTTCAAACTTTAGTCCGATGATAAGTATACTCTTATTACGGTCCTTAGAAATTGGCAGTGTTAAAGGCTTCATTATTTGTACTTTGTGGGAGACATACTTCTCCACATATGTGTGCTTCTTTGGATATACAAGTTTTAACATAGCTCATGGTGGTCTTTATCCACTTCACTCATATCAAACCTTAACCTTTTGTCCTCCTTGAAATACTTGACCCCTACCGGAAGTACTGCGCAGTGAAATAAAATGGTAATTTACACCATGGAATCTAAGTCCCATCCATCGAGTAAATCCTCCAATGCATAAATTCTGATACATACAAAACTCATCCTCTTCACCTATAAGAATGGGAAGTTACTCAGGTATCCTCCACTCTACCCCAATTTTTTTGTGCATTTTCTTGTACCATTTTTCTAGGCCCACCTTGTGGGTGGCCATCATGGTATCGTAGGTATACTTCTCAAACCTTTTCGTGGGCAAGGGATCTTCTTTTAGATACTCCCATACAAACTTCTCTGGCCCATCGGGCACTCCAATTTTGAGAAAATGATGGTGAGGAGAACATTGTCAAACATTATCTTGTCCCCCTCCATGCATTGCTAATGATTTCATCTACAATAAAGGTGGAAAAGTTGTAGATGGTTCCTTATGAAATCTTTTGGCATACATTCAACCATGCCTTGTTTACTTGTGTCCACCTTTCTTGACCATTCATCTTGGTAACCAAGCACACGACCATCCTCATTATAGGGTTGGGGATATCTACGATATCAAAGTAGTGTGAACCCTTCTTGTATTCATAGGCCTCCACAATCTCCTTGATGGCCTCCTTATCATCTAAGTCATCATCTATGGAGTCCCCTTTGCAAACCAGGCCAATAAAATTTGATATAAATTGAGGATCTATGCATATTTTGCGGCCTACAAAATAGAAGTGGTCTTCAAGCACACGCGACATGAACCACCTTTGGTATAACCACTGGGCTTTCCAAAATAGGTAAACTCATATAGTTAAAGCAACTTTGACCTTACCCAACTTCACCTTCACCTCATTGCTATAGATTGGCATTCCTTCTAGTGTCCTTGTATCGAGTTAGATGAAACAACTCCAATGTCATTTCATTCTCTATAGTACTCTTGTGATGGTTTTAGTCACTCACGAACATTTTATTGATGTGTGATACCCATTCTTTCCCTAGAAATACTCCATCTGGGTACTACATCTCTACATACCACTCCTCATTAAAACTAGTTGTAGCAATCTATTTCCCTTTTACCTTATTCTTTGGTGAAACAGTCACCTTCTTTAGTGCCATTTTTACTTTTTCGAGTTACTACCTAAACTCTTCTTACTTCTCTTTCTTACTCTGCTTGATCATGTGGCTCAACTTTGCGGAAGAATCCTTCTCCTCCGTACCCTAGCTACAAAACCCTAACTTAGAAAAACTCTTCCACAAGATGGTGTACTCTAAAATTCTCTTCCCTACTCCCATGTACTCCTTCCACTCTAGTTTATAGATCAACCCTAGTTACGTACTCAGATCTCTATGATTCTCTCTTCACACAAATATCTCTTCGTGGATGCCTAGTTCACAAGAGCTCTTCAATTTCATAATTGCAAGGTAAATAATAACCTTCTGACTTCATACTTATAAATTTTCCCCCTTTCCAGCAATAAATGCTATACCACCAACCAACATACTTAGCATTAAATGTGGTTTTTATCCTTAAAGCTGACATTAAGTACCCTTACCCACGTGCCAAATCCTACACAAAACCTTTGACAACCTTTTGGCACACAAGAAATTCCTTACCGATCAAGACTCTTATGCATGTGTCTCTGCAAAGACCGAAGACACTTCTTCTTTCGATCCATTTTTTTCCCTCACTTACCTCATGTTGTTCCTACACTTCTCATCCTTTTAACATGGTATTTGTTAAGCTATCTTGACACCAAAATTCTTATCCACCATTTTCATGCGCGTTCTTCTATCTTTCATGACTTTAATCCTTTCATCCGGGCCATACAAATTTTACTACTAGCTAATCCTTCACTTTGCACTACTCCCTTTGTATTACTCCACCCCACACTAAAATAAGATGTGTGGTCCTCTGCGCATAAACAACCTTTTTCAAAGTAATAAGTGGTTACTAGTGCACAAGGTACAAAACAAAACAAAAAGAAAGGAACAAGCAACGAGAAAGGGAAACAAAAAGAAAGGAAATGCATAAAGGGAAATCATAAGCTACTGGCAATACAAACTTATTTAAAAACATAAGAAAGACTTATTTATAGTAGGGCTTTAGCCTACTTCCATTTAAATGCCCAAGTAACCTCATCCCATCCAACGTTTTCAATTAGCAGTGCATGAGTCAAGGATGTATGAGATGATGTAAAGGCCCAACCAATGGACTTTTGAACTTTCTAGGATGGCATAGAAACTTGGAATCATACAACAACACCATCTACCAGACCTTAAACTACTTATTCTTGATATGACGATCATGCCATGCCTTTTATCTAGCCTTTTCATTCTTCGACTCCATCTAGCAAGTGATGATCTTTCGTTTAAGCGCATCAATTTTTCGATCCTTTCCTCGAGCTCTTGTTCAAGAGCCAATCCTCCCGCGCGCACTATAGTAAATGATGGTAACATGAATTCAACCTGGAAAAATAGCCTCCATGTAAAACACCAATTGAAATAGTGTGGTCTTATTTAACCACTTGTAGGTTGTAGTATGCCCATAGAACTGATAATACCTTGTCATCCCAATCTTGTCTTCTAATATCACAAATTTTAGTCTAAGTGTGATTTAGTATCTTTTCAAAAACTTTAGTAGTTCCATTCTTTTGAGGGTGATAAGGGGTAGTCTTGTGATAGGCCACCATAAATTTTTCTAACGGAGTAACCTAACTATTTCATTCAGGAAATGTGTACCCCTATCACTTTTCAAGCTCAAAGGACATCCATACTTGTTGATTATGTTTTCCCATAAGAATCTAGCAGTTGTCACTGTAGTGCAATCCTTTGTAGGTGCTACCTCTACCCATCTTGTCAAGTAATCAGTGCAAGTAATGATATATTGTGAACCAATTATTCACGTGACTAGCAAAATTGGTCCTACAAAGTTGATTTCCCATTTTTCAAATGGATTTGTGATGGCTACCAGCCTTAATGGCATATCATCCCTCTTTCTATATTTTCCAAGATGTTGACAATGGTCGCATGCCTTACAAAACTCAATACAATCCTAGTAGATGCTTTCCCACTAGAGTCTTATCGGTGAGAATCTTTTACACTGTTAGATTTCCTACATAGTACCCTCTTGCAATCCCACCATGTGCTTCCTCCATAATTTCCACACGCTCATGTTCTAATACACATCGACGTAGAACCTCATCATGACCTAACTTGTACAAATCTCCACTAATCAACATGTAGGGCGCGATGCGTATTGCTAACTATTTTCTCTCCAAATCCTTCATCCCATCTCGGTGACATGCCCATTTTAAGGAACATCACAATATCTTCTAAGTCGAGGGCACGTGCCATAACTTAAATAGTTACACGCCTAGCATGGTATTCTCAATACTATGCACGTCCTCTCCCGAGTTAATCCTTGATAAGTGGTCAGGTCCTGAATTACTTTTTCTTGGTTTTACAACCATCAGAACTCAAACTCTTGAAATAATAGGACCAACGACATATGTGCTCTTGCAAAATGGATTTTTACCAAGTACTTTAGTTCTATGTGATCTGTGTAGAATATAAACAATGTTACTAGTAGATACTACCTAAACTTATGCAACACATAGATCATTGAAAGTGCCTCGTGCTCAGTAGTTGTGTAATTTTGTTCGTTGGTGTCATCTTCACACTTACAAAACAAAAGGGATGATCAACAATACCCTCACTAGGTTGTGCTAGTACTACTCCAATGGATGTTCCTAAGGCATCAACATACACATAGAAAGGCTTATCCCGTGAAGGCAAACATAGTATAGGAGCAAGAATAAGCCTATCCTTCAAAGTGTCAAATGCCTATTGCTACACTTCTCCCTAGTGAAATCCACTCTTGTGATTAAGAAAGTATTCTAAAGGTGCAGAGATCTTGGCATATCCTTTGATGAAATTCCTATAGTGCCATGTATGCCCAAGAAATCCACACATTGTGCTCTGACTAGTAGGCTCTCTCAATCCCACAATAACAACAACTTTTGCGGGATCCACTAACAAGCCTTCCTTACATATAATATGTTCTAATAGGGTTCCAAATAGAGTAGAAAAGATGCATTTCTTAATGTTGAGGAATATCTCGCAATCGCCGACATCTCTCAAACATCAGTCTCAAATTGTCACAATGGTCTTTCACTAGCCCATACACCATCTAGTCATCCGGTAGTAAACTTGAACAAACTTATGGATGGATTCCTAGAATGCTTGTAACATGATGCACAAGAAAATAGTAGGCGCATTCTTTAATCCAAAAGGCATAAACATGCATGCAAAACTTCCCCACTCAATGGTGAAAGTTTTCTTTCTCTAGTATTCCTTTGCAATCCTGACTTGGTGATACGGAGAATCCATCCATGAAGGAATAGACCTCGTGCCGAGCTTCTCTTTCTAGAATTTATTCAGTTAAGGGAGTTATAAAAGGGTCAATGACACATACTACATTTAAGTTCATGTAATCAACATAGATCCTTATCCTTCCATCCTTCTTAATGCTTATAGCCATAAGGATTACCCATTTCGATTTTTGCAAAGCCTCGATGATACTAGATGCTATCATCTTTTCTATCTCCTCCTTGAATGTTATCCACACGTTGATTCATCGATAGGGTCTCTTCAATTCAAAGTGCATGCCTTCCTTCAACTTGATCCTCACCTCTCCCATGGAATGGTGAATGCCTTTAAGCTCATGGTATCCACGTGGGAATAGATTTTGAAACTAACACAAAAAATCAATGATTTTTGAAACCTCTTTCTCCAACCAATAATCCCCAATGATAGCTTCCTTAGGTTCTTTCTTTGTCCCAATGTTAACCTTATTTTTTTCAAGGGCTCATGATAGGCGCATGCTCGCTCATCAACACTATCTATGACTTCGTGCGTACCTTTAGAATGGTTAACATCCAAACTTTCCATTTCTTCACCATCTACTACATAGACCATCTTTCCTTTTTCCTTTTCAATGCACACGCACTCAAGTTGTATCTCTTCTAATTCTTCTTCATTGAAAAGTGTATCCAAACTAGGTTCACCTAGCATGTAACATTCCCATTTTAAGACTTTAGAAACAAGGGAATTTTTTTCATAATGTTCTCTGTTCTAAATTAACATAATTTAGAACACATTCCAAATCCAATCAATCTCATCATAGAAAACCATATGTAGCTATAAATGACTCGGTGAAACACTAATCTCTCATTCCATTACTCGGTATCATACCAATCTCTCATGTTAACTTAATCATGTGTATACCTAGTTTTTTTACCCTTTTAGAGGTATAAAGTGTTCTGTTTAAGAGGCATATCTGAGTATTTATTACCGATATTCATCTGAAATCCCACTTCTTAAACTAGGTGACATAGGACAACATAACCAACAACTTGTGATACTTTGGCCAAAGATTTTAAACATATTGTTCATGTTTATATTCCTAGACGGCATACTTGTCAAATGGAATACGTCCTTCACCATACTTGATCTGTTATCTAGAATGGTCTTCACTAACTTCTGTCAGTCCACTTGTTTAAGGTTTACCCCTAGCCAAGGTTAGCAACATGGCCTAGTGTGGAGGACTTCTTACGGTGACTAAGGGTATTTAGACATACTCAATTGACTTGTGTCGATTGGGCGTGTCTATTTATCCTAAGTCAATGTGAGTTGACCTTGACACTAGGTCATGCCCCTATCCCTACCTAGGGTAGAACTATGATCAAGTCAGAATTTATGTTAGTCTAGATGAATAAACTTGAAAGGGTGTTAAAATAGGTCAACTGCAACATAGTATCCTCATGAAGACCCTAGTCTTCCTAAAGGTACTGCACTATAGTTGGCATGTGTCAACATTTGTATGAGGTTTCCTCATCTGGACAAACATACCTTAGATAGAAAGTTAATGACTTATTAATTACCTCATTAAGGATTAATTACAAAGTAACCTACCGAGTAACTAGGTTCATTGAACATTAGGGTTCCAAGTTAAAATCGGAATAGAAGTAGGTATGCAGATACATCTTCTCCCTAACCATTTCATAAGTTATGTTTTTATACCATTAAAATTCTAATTTATATTTTACATAACAGATCCAACACACATTAAAGAGATGTTTTGCTTACTTACTTACCCAAGCCTTAGCTTACATAAGTTCTGAGTAAGTTCTTTTTATATTAGAATTCAATGGAATGAAGTCTAATCCCATTTATTTTCCTTTCCTACATTCCTATTCTAGTTAAGGAATTCTTCAAGAGGAAGCACACCTTCCACTATCCAAAGATAACATTCAGATTCATTCCCAAAAGGTCTTAAGACAAGTCTATGATTAATTACATGGTAGTTGTCTTCCTTTTTCCTTATAGAGGGTTAATGTTCATTTAAAACCTCATATTACATTGTAAATTAACATCAAGTTTTTTTCTCATTCAAACATTTGAATTTAAACATAGGCGTAGTATTAAGTTGTATTTTCACTAGAGAGGGTAGCACATCTAGCACCCCTAATCTCTATTTATTCTATTCCAAACCATAAGAGTATGTTACTGACAAAAAAGTAGAGAATTTCCACACACTGAATGCCAAAAGGAAATACATCAAGTATAATAAATTTCACATATCTTTTATTCATCAAGAGGATTCATACATTTACAAGTCCAAACACTTCAGACATTCCTAATGTCAAACAACAATAACAAGATCAATTTCAAGTACAAATTTATTTTTCCATCAAATACATTTTAGTAATGAACCATATTTCATCATAAAAAGATCCAGTCTCTTTGATAAAAAAATGTAACTTCCTATAAATCTTTTCTCCTTTCATCACTTACAAAGTCCATCTATAAAATTGCTAGCACGAGGTAAATTCATTGAACTAAGCATGATAAGCGGTAAAAATTAAAATGATGTGCTTTTAGCTAACTTTTTCATAAAATATCTCTATTGTTTTTTTAATTTTTGGCAAATAGTTTTTTGAAAGGGACTATACCCTTGAGAACAAAAGAGGGCCTAGAAGCCAGAATAGGAATGAGAACCAAGATAAAAAGGATCAAGATCCAAATGGGACAAAGAAACCCAAAGTAGCCCAAGAGCAGCTACCCCAAAAAACAAAACCTAGTACGAACACTACAGGAAAGCAGCCAAAAGACAACAAAAAAACAGCAATAATTACAAAGAAGTGCAGCAAAAGCACCCACAATTACTTCTTGGCGGCTTTGTCGATGCTGGATTTGATATTCTGCCAAGAGGTGAACATAGCCAATGTCGTCATGTGGGCAGAGTCAGTAACATCTAGCTGTTCAATGGTCCTTTTGCTTTCCTTATCTGTGCCCCAAAGGGTTGCTTTGGAACTCCGCTGAGATTAGAGACGCTGCGGACATGTTGCTCAATAAACTCTTCAATTGCATTAAAAATGGCCATATTATAATCATGGTGAGTCTTGGCCTTCCCTAAACGGGTGTCTAAGGAGTTCAGCTTCTTGTATATATCTCCAACTCCGATTATTATCAATAACCATCTCCTTCTTCCTCTTACCTTTTTGCTTAGCCAAGTTTTTAACCTCTTCCTTCAACAAATTCATGTCAACTTCTAAGGCTTCCAGCCTTTTTGTGGAGCTCTCAATGTGTGCTTCTTAAGAACTAGCACTACTGATATGCAGGAGGTTATGGGAAATTTCAATCTCTGAGGGACCTTCCCCACAGCAGGGGTATCAAGGTTCAGTCTTCTAGAAGACCTGGTAACAGGTCTGGCCAAAGTGGAAGTGAAGGGGGTGGGAGTAGAGGTGGGGGGATGGAAGATGGAGCCGAGAAGGCCTGGAAGAGGGGTGACAATAGCGGTGGCGGGGACAGAAGGTGGAGAGATGGGGCTAGTGGCTGTTGTGCTGGGCAGAGGAGGAACAGAGCCAGGGGAGGAAGGGATACCGGGAGACCTAAGAAGACACAACTTATGTAACAAGAAAATGAGACCCTAGTGCAATGGAACCACACGTGCATGCTTTTGAAACTCCAAAATGGAGTGCTCAAGAGAGTTAAGCAGATAGTGGGGGAAACATACTGTGCGACACTGTGGAAGTGATTGAGGAACACAAGATGCTTAGAGGGCACAGTGATAAACCTCCCCTCCAAAGAAATGAAATGCACCATCATGTGGGTTACCTCGTCAAAAGGTGAAGGGATCGAATCGACCTACCATGTGCCCTTGTGACAAAGACCGACTTCTCATTACCCTCAACAAATTTCCTCTCCTCAGCATCTCTGTCAACCCTTTTATTAAAAAAGTGGTACCCCTCCATGCCAAGGCCAGTTGCTTCAGCAATTAACTCCTCATTGATTGAAATCTTCTGCCCTCCATAATCCACAGTGTGATCCTTCCAATCCTTTGCAAAATGAACTAAAATACTTTGGTCGTGGCCCTGAATCTTCTCAATAAAGTTGGTGATGCCTCCCTGGCTGAGAAGATTCCAAAGTTCCTCATTATTTTTCCATTCTAGATCCGCGTTGGGCTCAATCAGTGAGGGGCTCCTCCCATTATCACCATGCTTAACTACTTGCAAATAAAAATTTCAGAATCCTTAAGAGCACAATTATCAGTCCGCCTTTCACTATTATTTTCCACATGGTGAGAGTGATGATTAGAATAGTTGTTGCTTTTCCCATGAATACCTGAGTGACTGCTGTTATGAACCTATGAAAATCTGCATGTGTGAACTACAGTCCTTTTAATAGCCCACTCCAGATCATCATTATCTTTATTACTGACTTGGGAATCCATAAAGCCTTGTATAAAAGCTGTTGAGAGCTCTATATTGCCCACATGCGCATCTTTCATCTCCATATAAATCCACTTGAAGTTCCCATTATACTTCATACAACCTTGATTGTCCATCAAGATTTGCATGAGTGCTGTTTTAAAGTCAGCACATGTGGGAGTTTTATTATTACAATTCCACTCCCAATGCTCATATCCCATATCTCGAATTTGCATGTTCATAAATATCCGCTTGAATGTTGCTTTGAAGTTGTTCAGGAATGTTATCTTTATTATCCCAAACAATGTGATTAACATTTATGCCATAATTAGTCAATGCATCTGCCACCTTGTTACCCTCCCGGTAAGTATGCATGATCCGAATGTTATTGAAGGTTTGGCAAATACTTATGGATTCCAAGATGAAATCCTTGATGTTCCAACTTGGAGGTGAGCACTGATTAAGATGATTAATGATATTAAGTGAGTCCCCTTCAAGAATGAGGTTTTGGATATTATGAGTCTGAGCAATTCTAAGGCCCCATAAAGCTAGATAATGCTTCGGCAAAATGATTGGTTTGAATTCCCATTTTTCTAGCATACGTAGCAATCAGACTGCCTTTATGATCCCGGATCACTCCTCCCCACAACAATCCTAGGGTTACCCTTAGAGGCCCCATCAAAGTTCAACTTATACCAGTTAAAATCAGGAGGATGCCATTGAATCAAAGATCTATCAATACTATTACCGGAATTACTACGGCTATTGTCAGCTCCTATCTGCCAGTGGGATAAGACATGTTCTTCATTTTCTGGATAACTCTTGTTCTTGGGGGGTTTAAATCTAGCAATATTCTCTTTAATATCATTAGAAATTTTACCAATACTGAGCTTATAATTCTGATTTTTATTTCTAAAGATAATATCATTTCTATCTTTCCATACCCTCCAAATAATATGAGGAATAACCAGCTTCCAGAGCCTTCTGACAACACAATGTTTATAGGGTGGGCTCCATTGAGTCCATAGCTGATTGAAATCCTTCGGAACCACCCAGAAAGCTTCAAATTTAGAGAGGGAAAAACTCCATATTCTGGTAGCATAATCACAATGGATAAACAAATGACTGATATCCTCAGAGTCTTTTTTACATAGATGACATCTATTAGGCATTATGAAACCTTTTCTCATCAGGTTGTCAGTGGTAAGAATCCTGCCTCTGAGAGCCAGCCAAAGGAAGAAATTTATTTTAGGAGTTAACTCAGCCATCCAAATCCTACTCCATTTGAACTCAGTTTGACTATTGTCGAAGAAAGTATTATACCCAATTTTGACAGAGTAGTCCCCATCAATAGAATTATTCCAGACCAATTCATCCTTAATATCTAGCTGACTTAAGGGAATAAGATCTAACTGATCTTGAAGGGAGGAAATATTTTGGATCAGATCATCTCTCTCCACAGAAAGTTTTTTCCATTTCTCTCAATATAATCCTTGATTTTAGTGTCATACTTGTTTACAAGACTGTCTTTGACCATCCCAAATCTATCCATAAGACTGCCATTAAACCAGTTATCATCCCAGAAATTTATATCACAGCCATCTCCCACTTTCCATTTACTGCCCTGTTTAATGAAATTTCTGCTCTTTACTAGATTGTTCCAAAAAATGGAACCATAGGGAAGGTGCTCATCTTGCAGAAAAGAAAAGATAGTTTGTTGATTTAGGTATTTAGCCTTAATTAAATCTATCCATGGTTGTTTCTCTGAAAGCATTCTCCAGCCCATTTTCACAATGAGAGCCTCATTCATTTTCTTGATGTCTTTTATACCCAGTCCTCCTATAGATTTCAGAGTACAAACCTTATCCCAAGCAACTAAGTGAAATTTAAACTTCTCCTCCATGCCCTGCCATAAGAATTTTTTCTGAATCCTCTCAAACTTTTCTCTGAAGGAAGAAGGGATCTTGTAAAGCGACATGATATAAATGGGTAGATTTTGAAGAGTACTTTTTATGAGCAGGCACTTACCAGCACTAGATAAAATGGCTCCTTTCCATCTAGCCATTTTTTTTTGAAATCTCTCCAATAAATCATCCCACACCTTGTTAGAGACTTTTTTAGTGCTGAGAGGAAGACCCAAGTAAGTGGCTGGAAGTGCACTTATTTTACAGCCCAGAATTTTAGCAATTTTAAGTTGTCTTTCTTTAGGAGTGTTGAAGAAGAAAATGGAGCTTTTATCATAATTGATCTCTTGCCCAGAAGTAGATTCGTAGAGCTACAGAATAGCCTTGGTAGCCTTAGCTTCAATGACAGAAGCCAATAGAAGGAGGATTGTATCATCCGCAAATTGCTGATGGGAAACAGCTTGGCTGATGGAAGTGGGCTTTGAGCCTTTCAAAAGACCATCATTGACTGCTTTACCAATTGTTCTACTAAGACTGTCAGCCATAAGAATGAAGAGCAGGGGGGAGATGGGGTCCCCTTGCCTTAGTCCTCTGCTGCTAGTGAAAAAACCCACTGGCTCACCATTAACCACCACTGAGAATCTGACCGTAGAGATACAAGCCTTAATAATTTTTCTAAATTTGTCCGGAAAACCAAATTTAGTTAAGACTTTGTCAAGAAAAACCCAAGAAACCTTGTCAAAGGCTTTATTCATATCAAGCTTAAGCACCATATTTGCTTTTTTATTATTTGTTATCCAAAATTCACCCCCAGGGTAATTTTGATAACATGCATCAGAATATTCAAGTCCCAGTGCAAGTAGGTTGATCGGGAAAAATCATGAAAAATGGCTAAGTCTGTTCAAGGTCACCTTTGGGACGTGTGGGATGAAAGACGCGGATCGGCCAAAAGCCTCCAGCGGCCCGCTAAGCATTTGGGATAATCAGGCCAGAAGTACATGGCGGGTGCGAAGCCTATCCGCCAAAAGAAGAAGAAAAAATTGGCTAGCTGCAGAGCAGGACGATTCGGGACGATACGCGAAGGACTGAACTAGCCGGATCGGCGAAATGAAAACAGACGGTCCTAAAGCATTTGGGACATCTGGGACAAAAAGGCGTGAACCGGCCGAACCAGGTGAAAAGAGTCAAGTCAGTCCGAAACAAAGTGGGACAAGCGGGACAAAAAGGCGCGAACCGGCCGAATCGGGCGAACCGGAAGATTTTGTCCCGTGAAGCACAGGGACATCTGGGCCGCGAGGACGCGAACCGGCCGGTTCAGCTGAAATCAACACAAGGAACACAAGGAAAAATGGGACATAGGGACGCGCGGGATGCGGATCGCCGAAGGGGCGAGAACCAACCAGATCACGACACGTGTCACAAGGAGAAAAAGTCAAAAGGTCAAAGGGGCGAGTTTTCGAGCACTGAACCGAACCAATGGGATAGTGCCACGTGTCCCAGCAGGGGCCCACAAGGAAATTTCAAAAGAAAGCCCACCGAAAGGCAGAGGAGAGAGAATCACGTGACCAATCAATGTGTGCCACGTGTCATCCAGGTGGTGAAGCGTGGGAAATATTTCAAAATCCGTCTTGGTCTGTTCCGTGCCCTAAATCTTCAGATCGTCATATCTTTTGATCCAGAGCTCGGATTTGCACGTTCCTTATATCAACGGAAAGCTTGTGAGATTCTCTACATGATTCTAGGGTCAATCTTACATTTTGGTTCAGTTTGGAGAGAGAAAATCAAGAAAATGCCTCTAGCGTGAAATAACAAGAAGAAGTAATGCTTCAACTAACAACTTTAATGCAATGATTCGTTTAAGCTGACATTAGGCAGCCCGCCATTTTGCCAGGATCCACCGCTTCTGCCATGATGAGATGAATTGAATGCAACCTAGAGGTGGTTGGGGTAGTTTTGGTTTTCCCTTCTCTCTTTCCTCTCTCATTCTTTCTATATATTGTAAAGAGGAGCTTCTTTTCAAGGTGGAACATTTTTCTGTTTTGCTCCTCCCTTTTTCTCCTATCAGGCAAATTTGTGGAGTTCGAACCTCTCATTTGAACTGTAATACGACTCTACCTCCTGGCATTCTGCAGTGTATTGTATCAATCTTTGGAGCAAGTAATACATGTCTGTGGATGATTCTCAACCCTCTCTGTGTTCATCTTGCATCCTCCTGGTCTTTCACTACAAGTTTTTTTATCTGTGCATGATCTTATATCACATTTGAATGGTCTGTGTTCACTGGAAAAATAGGTGTTCTTCATTCCTTGGTGCATCACCTCTATTAGCTTAGATTTATTTTATGCATCTTCTTACCTTGTCTCCTTGGCAGATTAGATTAGGTTTTGAGAAAACCCTCTGCATATTTCGTGTGCATCTGAACAGAGGAATAGGAACTAGCCTTCTCGGAGAATCTTTCTCATTTTTTCAAGTCCCACACTTGGAGAAAGGATTCAATGTTATGTAATCACACTGGATGCGGGTGATCAACCTAGAAACTTGATCGCATCCGGGGTGTTGTGATTTTGCACTAACATTATTCTCCATAGAATGTATGGTCTCATGAACCATAATCACTCCATCTTGGATAATCCTACCTTTAATGAATCCACTCTGCTGCCTTGAGATTAAATCATTCATAATGAGTTGAAGCCTGGTAGCAATAATTTTGGTAAAAATTCTATAGATAGCATTCACAAGGCTGATGGGTCTAAAGTCTTTGAAGTCTTTAGCATCCATTTTTTTGGGGCCAACACAATGTGGGTGTTATTCAGCTCTTTCAAAATATTTCCAGTTCTGTAGAATTCATTCACCGCTCTGAGAAGATCATCCGAACAAATTTCCCAAAATTTCTGGAAAAAATTAATGGAGAAACCATCCGGGCCTGGAGCCTTGTCGCCTTCTAAAGTAAACACAACTTTTTGCAGCTCTTCAAGCGTGACAACTTTGGTGATATTTTTAAATCTCTGCTCCTCAATTTTATCTTGGGGAATAGCCTCCAGCATAAAAGAATTAGCCTCAACATTGATGATATTCCTCTCATTAAGAAGTTTTTTATAGAAATTTAGAGCTTCTTCCTTGATGCTATTGGGATATTTTATAATATTTCCGTTACTTTTAGCCACTTCCATGATCCTATTACAAGCTCTGTGCTTCAAAGTGGTCATATGAAAAAACTTTGTATTCCTATCTCCTTCTTTAAGCCAGATAGCTCTAGATTTAAGTCTCCATAAGGATTCTTCTCTGCTGCAAATCATATGCAACTCTGAAAGAATATTCTTTTCATTAGTTTGGTCTTCAACAGATCTCCCCATTGTATCCATTTTGATTTCCAAATCCTGGAGCTTTTGTTTTAACTTCTTTTTATTATCAAACACATTGCCAAAAATGCTTTTATTCCAGATTTTAACTTGCTTTTTAACATTTTTGAGCTTTTGAATCAATCTAAATTGAGCAGTGCCTTCACCATTCCAAACCCACCATTCTTTAATTTTGTCGTAGATGTTTTCATGCTCCATCCACATCTTTTCAAATTTGAATGAGCTTCTGATGGGTTTAGTCCAATTGAGAAGATTTAAAGCAATCGGATTGTGGTCCGATCCAATTCTGGGCAAGGAAGAGAGGTGGAAGTCTTGACTGAGAATCCAGCTAGCAGAAATCAGGGCTCTATCCAATCTAACCTGGATAAGATCTTTTCCCAACCTTCTATTATTCCAAGTGTATTTATTCCCATGGAGATCCACATCTAAGAGATTAAGCTCAAGCAATAAAATCAGCAAAATCCTCCATACCTGTAGAAAAGCTGGAGATTCCTCCATATTTTTCACCTGGGTTTAGAGGAGAGTTAAAATCACCCATGATAAGCCAGTTAGCTATACTATATTGGTTTCTAAAGATCTTAAGATCAGTCCAAAGTTTTCTTCTCCCACTAACCATATTAGGGGCATAGATGTTAGAAAGGATCCATTCACCATTGTTCTCAATAGCAAGAAATTTGATAGCAAGATGATTAGTGCTAGCATTAAGAACCATACCAGTACAATGCCTTTTATCCCAAAGAGTAGCCAGACCTCTAGAGGCTCCCTGAGAGTCCACGCCACCATTTCAGAGTTTTCCCAAAACTCTTTTTATTAGTTTCAAGGATCTTAGCTTTCATCTTAGTTTCCTGCAAAATCAAAATACTAGGACTACTAGAATCACGTAACTCCTTGATGATTCTCTACTTGGAGTTTCCATTTAGACCTCGGATGTTCCAAGAAATAATCTTCATTTGGAAGGATTGGGAGTTGGGATTTCTGATGGCTCAATTGACGTTGAATGCCATCTGCAATGTCTCTCTCTGTTCTCTTAGATCTAAGAGCCTTTTTTGAGGGCCTTCCTCTTTTAGAACTACCTCCAAAATCTACTAGTCTTCTTGCAGAAGATCTAGTAGTTCTGGATGTTGAGGTATCCCAGTTGTCCATTTTCTTTTTCTTATCACTGTAAAGTGATTCTGGGATCATTTCAAATCCTTTCATTCTCTTTTTCTTTTTTGAAATGACCTTTGTGAATCCAGAAGTTAGTTCCTCATCTTCTTTGACAGGCGTTACTTCTCCCTCTTCACGCTCTTTCTGATTCTTGTCAATTGAGTGTGGATCTAGTTGTTCTGATGCGTTGTAGCAAGTAGGTGAAACCACTGATCTGTTGCTGAAGCAAGGAGGTATATCTGTAGATAATTTACCATCTCCCCTAGGAGTGTTTTTCTGCAAAGTTTCTTTAAAACCCATGCTATCCATGTCCAATATTTCCTCAATGATGCACAGAGGTTTATCTATCTCAGCTTCCTTATTGTTCAAAGTCTGATATAGATCATTAGGGATGATATTTATCTTTACAGATCCTTCTTGCTCGTCCACCTCCATGGTCACCTTTATAGGATTTTCCAAGTCCTCTTTGATAGGTGCTGCAAGCAAAGCTGCCACTGGGGTTTTAGGATGCCAGACCAAATGTTTCCTTATTTGAGTTCTAAAACCCCTTTTTTCCCTTTCTATTGTAGTCAGCTCAGTCTGGCTAGGGGCTTTGTCTTCTCTCTGGCTATCAGTGTCAAGAACCCTACGTTCCTTTCTCAAAACTAAGCCATCCACAGGTTGTTCATTCATTTTGTGTTTGTCCTCCACTGTAGGGATCTCCTTTTTGGGACAATTTTTGGTGAAGTGTCCTATGCGATGACAATGCTTACACCTTAAATGAAAAGTTTCAAATTCAATTTTTGAATCCACACCCCATACCTAGATTTCAAGATGATGTGCTCTGGTAATTCCTGCTCCATTTTAGAAGAAATGCAGAATCGAGAAAAAGCAAGTCTGGATCTATTTCTCGTGGGCCCATCCAGCCCGATAGGAGCACCTAAGGACTTAGCAATGTTTAGCAAAATTTCATCATCCCAAAAATGCAACGGTAGCCCAGGAAGTCTACACCAGATTGGAATGGTGTTTATATTTTCAGTGTTAGGGTCAAATCTAGGATACCATTTTTTCAAAAAGAGGCCCATATTACCCAACCACCATGGTCCTCCCAGAAGCACCGATTCCAAATCACTCTTGATTAAATTTTCCAGAAAAAAACCCGTGGCATGATGGTAATACTCAGATCCCCCTTAGGTTTCCACTTTCTCAGAGCCCATTTTCTAATAAAATCAATATTAGGTCTAGAGCCAAGAAACTTACCAACAAGGGAGAGATTCGCTTTGCTCAAAGCCCTATCAACGCAACCATCTGGGACCATCAGGCAGGTGGCACCTTCACTGTCCTTTTCCCACGTGAACTGACCTCTTTCAGGAGAATGCGGACCCACTTTTATGATAGGGTTTTGAAGAATCTTATTCCAGGCCAAAGGTGTGGATCCCAACACTTCCACTTTTTTAGTTTGCAGCTTTTCAACCGTCCAATTTTGGCCAGAAAGCAGCCTCTCCTCAGCTATTCTTGGCTTAGTGCTGATGACATTACGCAGCGGAACTACAAAAAGTACGCTGATAGTACCTCCATCACTTTCTCCATTGCTCACTTTCTCCATCATTCGTTATTAGGATTGGAACAAGCTATAAATAAAGGAGTAAAACTACTCAAAGCACAAGGATATGTTGAGCTCATTTACCAAAGATCTCTATTGTTATGAAACAATCTTGAGAAATTAAGAAAGACATAGCCATATGATTTACCATACTCAAATAAAAGAGAGAAAAAAGTGATAAACCATAACAAAAGTAAGATTAGGTCCTAAAATAAATAACTTCAACATTCCATACTATTATCTTTTATCAAAATAATTAAACAAGAATTGGATACATAACATTTCATCACAATCCCAATATTATTTTCATACATTACTTTACATGTTTCCCTTCTCAGTTAAACCTATTTAACATAAGAAGATAACTATCCTAACTATCTTTTAGGCATAGTTCAAAGCAGTAGATAAAAACAACAGTACTTCCATCTCGATATTTCATTCACCTAAATTCATCCTAAAATTTGAGATGCCAATAATCAAAATAAAAAACATAAGAATAAGTTTAGGATGATCCAAACAACATAACTTAAAATGTGTCTCTGATTTAAGTATCCTAATACTCAAATTTAGAATTAGAATCCAATTTAAGTTAAATTCCAACAACTAAACAGATCTCATTAGAGGGTAAGATCAAATTAGCATGTGATTGGGACTAAATTCAATCCCGAGAAAGATAAAACATTACCATCATTAAGTGTAGCCGTTTTTACCCTTATCACAAAATAAAGGTACCCCATGCGTGTCACTTTATCATCCGAGGCACACGTGTGTGCGAGTCTCTCTTTTATGTGAGTTTAGTGGGAAATATCATCATCTATGATTTTTGCTTAAGAGATTTAAATGGAGTTAAGACATTCAAGAACCATAGAGCTCAGAATGACCTCTAGATCCTTGCAGTCATTACAAACAGAAAGCACTTAATGATTATATAACTTGCACCATAATAGAAAGAAGTATACAAGCATCCATACTTAGCATAAACATAAATGAAAGAGAACCTATGAGAAATACGTATGCATCAAAATCATTGATATTCATATTCATATAACTGGTAACCTCATTACATCCATGGAGCCATTACAGAATGTCATAGAGAAATAGACCGCAGTCATGCTTTTCAACTAGACTAATGTAGCTAGGATATCAAAGAAAAATTTGCAATCCCCATACCCATTATACATTCTCTCCCAAATACCATTATCCACTAACAGAGTTCTTGCAAAGTATTTCTACAGAGCTCCGCCCTCTTTTTGTTCTCTCTTTGTTTACTCTATAGGTGCTAGTATGTATATCTTTTCTAGGTTGCCAAATCATCCTCCAAAGTGCCCTCGAGATCGATGCCAAGTGTCTGAATGTGGTCCTCCATGCGATCATTCTCTCCCAGGCCTAAGCTTTCCACTTTTCACCATGATGTGCTTCTAGAAGCTTCTACCACAGAATTCTCCTTCTGGGCTAACATGTCATCGAGGATCACACCTTATCCACTTAGCATGCGCAATCGGGTCATGATTTTCACGTGTTCTGTCCCAAATGCCCAATTTGGCTAAGTCCTAAACCCTTGGTTCTATCCGTGTGTGCTGCACGTGCCACGAGCTTCCTTAAACCCTTTTCTTAAACCCTACCTGCGTGCTTTGTCCTTGCGTGCCTCTCTTCAACTAGGACTGTACACATACGCACTTTTTGTACTTAGCCAACATTTTAGGGGACCAACATCACCCCCACCTTTGTGCATGTTCTCCATCTCAAGGGAACACTTCTCTAGTGAAAGAAATAATACAATAGGCTTACGCCTTAGAACAAGAATAAGAGGATGAAAGAATGGGGGAAGAAGAAAGAATGGGAGAGTGAAGGATTCACCGCAACAATCTAGGAGAATCCTTCTACAAGACGGCCTCCAACTTGTTCAGGGCATCGAATTCTTCCTACACTCTTCAATAGAGGTCACCGACCAGGAAATCACCTCCTCAAGATTTATCCCATCTCCTTGTGCGCTCATGGTATCAGTGATTTTCTCCAACTCCTTGCCTATATCCTCCAGTGCGTCCATTCTTCATGTAATACACGGATATAGTTCCTTCAACCGGTTTTTGATTGAACCCCTTAAGGTTTCAATGGCTTCATATTTCCTCTCAACCTCGGCAAGGATTTTATCCCTTTCTACCCTATTTCCCTTGTTCTTCTCCTAGAACTCCTTGATTTATACTTCATGAGTGGCGACCAAGGTACCTACCACTTTGTCTCTATCCGCATACTTATCTTATGTGGCCTCACCAATCTGGGAAGCAACCCTTACATCAGCAAGAACCTTGTTGTATTCCGAGATGAGTGCTATGATCTTTAACTTATCCTCTTTCTCTAGGAACACAAAAATTCTTCTCGTAGACTCCAGAGCTAGCTGCACTGTCTTTACGAGGTGAGGATCATTTTTAAAACCTCCAGGCATCCCAAGGATGATCCATACTTCTACGCGGGTGATGCTAGGTCCGGATGCTTCAATAATATAGCCTCATTGATAGATTCCACCTTTTTGTACATAGCACATACCTTAGCCTTTTCATCCTTCAATTCACACTGCCATTGGGTGTTGATCAACTTCTCTTAGATTAGCTCCTTTGTCATTGCAGCTAGCTCTTCCTCTTTCTTCTTTAGCTCCCCTTCTAGATATCTGACCCTATCATTCCACCCAAAGAGTCTAGCCTCAATCTCAATGAAGACTTTGTTGAGCACGTTACATAGTTGTTCATCCGAGAGCTACTGGGTATCTACCACTGGGTTTTCTTCTCTTGGTCCTGGAAATGTTATTATCCCGTGGCTTACCTCAAACTCTTGCTCATCAAGATGGGACTCTATAGCCCATGAGAGCATCTTCGTTGTCCTTGGATATGTAACCTCTTTGGCAAAAGATGATATTGCTACAAGCTCCTCTACGAGAATGGTACTTTGGAGCAGTGCACGAACACTTTCTTGGGGTCATCAATATAACCCATCTTGACCTCTCCCCCTCTCGCATGCCTTCTTCTTGTGCATGTACCCTTAGGTATAATTACATTCAAAATGGGGCCTCTAGTGCTTCCGTGTTCTCTCTTACGTGCTCTCCTTCTCCTTGTTCAACACTGGCTCAATGTTGTGTTCCAATTTTTCCTCCACCATGGTCTCAATGTTCTTGGTCTCTTCTCCTTTTGTCACCTTGGTTATCTATTTCTGCACAAAAATTAGACACTATTTCTTCTACGCATTATCTTCCACACATTTTCCCATGTCTTGGATGCCTTCTCCTACCTAGCTATACTTCCATCGTACGAACTGGAATCCATGTTCTTCTTCTCTACCTTCCTCCTCTGAATCATGTATATTGAAGACGGGTGGTCCTTGATCCTTCCGGGGTCCTCTTCCCCACTTACTTCTTCTCCACTCTCATCCTCTTCACTCTCATCTTTTTCTCTTATGTACTTGTCCAAACTCTCAGTCTCTTCCGAGACGGTCTCTTCTTCTACCCTTTGCTTCTTCCTAACTGGAGTTTCGGTGTAGGTGATTCTATTTCTTCCTCTCTTGATGACTCCTTGTCTAATGGCTTTTCTAGCTCTGGAGTCTTCTCTTTTACTATGGGATTCTTCTTGCACACATACATACTGGTTCTAGTGCTTGTCCTAGGGGAACCTATTGCCTGTGTCTCCACCACACTTGGTATTTTCTTTTCTGGATCTTTTTCCTCCCATTTGGGTATGGGTCTCTTCCTACTAGTTGGATCCTGAGGTATAGATACCTCATTCTCTAGATATGTTCCCTTCTTAGACTTGGGTCTTATGCGGATGTACATACGTGCCATGGATCCATCTATAATGGGAAGAGTCATGGGCCTTGTCATTTGAACTTCATGTGACATGTACCGCTCCACATACATGCGCTTGCTAGGGTACACCAACCCTTTACACATTTCCCTGTGGTCCTGGTCCAAATTACCAAGGTCTAGCTTAAACTTCTTGGACTCCCTGAACCTATTTACTCCCACTTGGAAGTATTGAGTTGTGAAGGAAAAGGGGAGCTTGCACCATGGGCTCCATGTCTCATCTGACAGTTTGAATCTACCTAGGTAGAAATGTTGGTACATAGAAATTTCTACTTCTCCCCTAGTGGCTATTGGTAGTTGTTCAGAATTCTCCATTTTGCCCGAACGCATTACTTAGGCATGTATACCATTTTTCCAAGCATGCCTTGTGCAAAGTTTTCATGGTGTCACAAGCGTATTTCTCAAACCTCTTTGTGGGTGAGGGGTATTCAGCAAGGTACTCCCACACGAACTTGTTTAATGCATCCGGTACCCCGATCTTCGAAAACATGATGGTTAATAGGACATTTCCAAAAAGGATCCTATCACCTTCCTTTGCTCGGTGATAATCTCATCCATGATGAATGCAGACAAGTTGTAGATGGTGCCCTCTGAAATTTTTTTGCAAACATTCAACCATGGCTTATTAACATGGGTCCATCTTTCTGGCCATTTAAATTTGACACCAGGTGCACGGCCATCTTCATTACAGATCCTTAATGTCTGTGACATCATAATACCTTGACCCTTTCTTGTATGCATAAGTGGTGATAGTTTCCTTAATCACTTCTTTGTCGGTCAAGTCATCCTCCAAACCTTCTCCTTCACAGATGAGGCTGTGAAATGTGAAATGAGCTAAGGGGTTATGTGCATCTTACACCCTACGAAGTGGAAGTAGTCCTCATGGATGCATGACATCAGCCATTGATATAAGTGCTCAGGTTTCCCAAAGTAGGGCAACTCAAAGAGTTGTAATAACCCTTCCTTCTCCAACTTAACCTTCACATCATCATTATAAATGGGCAAACCCTCTGGTGTCCTTTTGTTTGTTGGGCACACTAACTCCAGTGCCATATCCTTCTCAATTGTGCTTGTCTGATGATTGTAGTCATTCACAGACATGTTCCTCAGATGGGACTCCCACTCCTTCCCCAACAACACTCCATCTGGGTATTGCATTTCTACATACCACTCCTCATTTGTGCATGCGTCAATTTCTTGTTGCTTACCCTTGCCCTTTCCCTTGCCCTTCTTGGGTGTGCTAATTGGTTTCTTGGGTGTCATTCTCTAGGTCTACTTTAATCACTCTCGTGTTACTCTGTTCTTCTGCTCTCTCCAATCTTAGATCTTGAACTTGTGAAGAAAGTTTCTTAACCCCATGCCCTAGTTCTTCAAACCCTAACTGGGATACTCCTTTCACAAGATGGTGCCTTCTCCCACTTTTCCTACACCGTGAAATCCTTTACTCCTGGTTCACAAATCTGAACTAGTTACTCATGCTTCAATTTCTCCAAATGTTGCAAAGTTGCAAAAAGAGCTTCTTTCTCTTTATACAAAGTGAATAATGAAGTGCCTCGACCCCTTTATTTATAGTTTTTCCATTTTTAAGCATTAATTTCTCCTTCATTTACCACCATACTTTTAAAATTTAATGCGGCATTTTCAAATAAATCCCGACTTCAGCGCTTTCCCTCATGCACCAAAATCTCGCGACAATCCTCCAACCTTCGGTGTGTAACAAATCCCATATGACGGGAGACTCTTACGCGTGCGTAACCAGGCCAAACGCACTTATTTTGTCCTAATTTTTGCTCTCGCCTACCTCATGTTGCTTATGTTATTTTCCCTTCTTTATACAGGATCTTAAAGTAGCTTTTATCTTGGCACCAACCATCCTTTTTCCATCTTTTCTTTTTAAGCACCTCTTTCAACAGGCCATTCAACTGGTATTTTCAACATAAACTTCCTTGTCCTTTTAACCATGCTTTCCTTCACATGACTCCATCCCACACTTAAAACAATGCATGGTCCTCTGCGCACTCAAAAATTCTCAAAAGTAGTAATAAGGTTACCGGTGCCCAAGGTGCAAAACAAAACAACAATGTGAAAGGGAAACCCAAGAAAAGAAATGCATAAAGGAAAATTCTAAACTAACTGGCAAAACTACCTTATTTATAAACACCAAGAAGACTTATTTATAGTAGGGCTTCAGCCTACTCCCATTGAAGTGTCCAGGAAATTTTGTTCCATCCAACGCTTGTAACTGGCATGTGCCTGAATCAAGGATGTATGAGATTGTGTAGGGACCTAACCAATGGAATTTCAACTTCCTAGGATGGTGCAGAAACTTAGAATCATATAGTAAGACCATCTACCCAACCTCAAACTTATTTTTTTCTGATGTGGCGATCATGCCATGCTTTTTCTTTGCTTTCTCTATTGTCTAACTCCACCTAGCGAGTGATCGTCTCTCATCCAACTTCATTAACTCATTAATTCTCTCTTCCAATGCTTTCTCATCAACCAACCCTCCTGTGTGTTATATTCATAGAGAGGGTAACATGAATTCAATGGTAGAACAGTTTTCACGCCAAACACTAATTGAAATGGTGTGGATTTGTTCATAAGTTGTCCTGTAAGCCCATAATATGGCTGATACCTTATCATCCCAATCTTGTCTTCCAACATCGCAAATTTTGGTTAGGGTATGACTCAATATTTTGTTAAATACTTTTACATTCCCATTTGCTTGTGGGTGATAAGGGGTAGTCTTGTGATGAGCTGCCATGAACTCTGCTAACAAGATCCTCACGGTCTCATTTAAGAAATGTTTACCCCTATCGCTAGTTAAACTTAAAGGGAATCCATACCTTGTGATAATGTTCTCCCACAAAAATATTTCTATTGTGGCTGTTGTGTAATCTTTAGTTGGAGCTTCCTCTACCCACCTTATCAAATAGTCTATGTAAGTGATGACATAGCATGACCCAGTCCTACACACCATTGGTGTAATAGGGCCTACAAAGTCTATTACCCACTTCTCAAAAGGTTTCACGCTAGGTATAGAGCATAAAGGCATTTCATCTCTCTTTCCTAGCTTGCCAATGCACTGAAAATGGTCACACACTTTACAATAGTCTTTACAATCCTTGTACAGGGTTTCCCACCATAATCCTACCATTAATATCTTATGCATGGTGGCATCACCTGCATAATGCCCACCCACACTTCCTCCGTGTGCTTCCTCCATGATGGCGAGGTGCTCATGCTCTAATACACACCTACGCAAAAATTCATCACGTCCCAACTTGTATAAGTCTCCACTGATCAACATGTAGGGTGCGACACGTATGGCTAGTTGCTTCTTCTCTAATGCCTTCATTCCTTTTGGTGCCACACCTTCCTTTAAAAATACTGCAATCTCCTCCAAATCTAAGGGCACGTGCCACAACCTAAACAGTTGTGCATCTGGCATTATCTTCTCAATACTCTATGTGTCCTCCCCTGAATCAATTCTTGATAGATGATCAGGCCCACAATTACTCTTCCCAAGTTTTACTACTACCGTGAACTCAAAATCTTGAAACAACAATACCCACCGACATATGCACCCTTGTAGAACAGGCTTGTTCACCAAATACTTTAATGTCATGTGGTCGGTGTAAAATATAAAGGGTGTTGCCAGAAAATAATACCTAAATTTGAAAAGTGCATGGATCATTGACAATGCTTTGCACTCAGTCATTGTGTAATTCTACTCTGCTAGTGTCAACTTCCTACTTGCGAAACATAGAGGGTGATCAAAAATTCCTTCACCTGGCTATGCAATCACTTCTCTAATGGTGGTTCCTAAGGAATCTACATGGACATAAAAGGCCTTGTCCCAAGAGGGAAAACATAATATAGGCGTGGTGACAAGCTTATCCTTTAATGTGTCAAACACCTTCTACTGTGCCTCTCCCCAATGGAAGGCACTTTTATGTCTGAGAGATTCTTCTAAAGGAACGGCTATCTTTGCATACCCCTTGATGATTTTTTTGTAATAACCCGTATGCCCAAGAAATCTATGCACTACGCTTTGGCTAGTAGGTTCCCCCAATCCCATAATAACTGCAACCTTGGTAGGATCCACTAGTAAGCCCTCCTTGCATATGATGTGCCCCAATAAAGTCCCAAAGGGTGTAGCAAATACACACTTCTTAATGTTGAGGGATATCCTCAACTACCTATACCTCTCAAACATTAACCTCAAATTGTCACAATGATCTTTTACTAGCCCATACACTATCCAATCATCCAAATAGACCTAAAGAAACTTATGGATGAAGTCTGGAATGCTTGCACCACTATGTACGAAAAAATATTAGACGCATTCTTCAAACCAAAGGGCATATTTGTGTATGTAAAGCGCCCCACTAAGTGGTGAAAGTTGTCTTCTCCTAGTCTTCCTTTGTAATCTAGATTTGGTGGTACCCTAAAAATCCATCCGTAAAGGAATAGATTTCGCACCCAATGAATCCTTCCAAAATATCTTCAGTGAAGGGGGTTGGAAAAGGATCGATGACACAAACTACGTTTAGCTCCCTATAATCCACATAGATCCTAATCCACCCATCCTTCTTGATGTTGATTACCATCAGACTTATCCATTCTGATTCTTCCACTGCTTCAATGATCCCAGAAGCTATCATTTTTTCTATCTCCTCCTTAACCTTTATGCACAAATTGGGATTCATTCGGTAGGGTCTCTTCGACCAGTGCACAACGTCCTTTAAAATTATCCTCATCTCCCCAAGGAATGGTGGATGCCTTTGAGCTCATGATACCCATGTGGGAATAAATCCTCAAATTCACATAATAGATCTATGACCTTAGAGACTTCCTTCTCCGACCAATAATCTCTAATGATAGGCTCCTCGGGTTCCTCTCCTCGATCAATGTTAACCTTCTTTGTCTTTAAGGGTTCATGGTAGGTGCGCACGTGAGTATCAAAATTTTCACTACCTCACGCATCCCTAAAAATGGCTAACATTCAAGTTTTCTACTTCCTCCCCATCAATCACATACACCAACTTCCCTTTCTCCTTTTCCAAACACGTGCGCTCAAAGCTGTAACTATTCTATTTTTTCTACTTCTTCTTCAAATCACACTTCCAAACTTGGTTCACTTATGCAGTTTAACAACCTATCTTCTACCATGGCACTATCCCCCATGGTAATGTTCTTAACAACTTGCTATGCCTTATAAACTGATGGCTTGGTACTTTGATATTCAAATGTTTGAATGAGGTCAGCTGCTAGCTCTTACCAATTTCCTATTTGGCGGTGTGTCTCAGAGTGTATGTACCATGTGCACACATAACCTGTAGTGTAGAATACAACTTGTGTACCCAAAGGGATGGTGGCAAAGCTTCCGTGCCTTCTCTCTAGATCCTCTCACACTCCTGGATATGGAAAGAGGCGGGATCCTTACCATGGTAGTCCTTGATGATGGTGGGCATGTTACTTCTAGAAAATCTGACAGAGAGAGAAATTCTCACCTCGTGCCATTCCAAAAGGCTCTCTTAATGTATATCCCACCACCATGCCTTTGTGTTGAGAAAAACATAACTTAGCATCCCTCTTTGTACCTTCTCCTCCTTCCACTAAGCGTCCATCTCTTGTAAAAAAACTTAGGGAAGGCCCCTCAAAATAATTATGTAATGTTTTTCCTCCTTTGTGCCCAAACCATGTGCACCTTTCTTACTTTTGTTACTAATGATGAGGCTAGAATATCTACGATTAATGTATAATATATGATCTCATCTTACTCTCCTTTTTATTAAGTTTGATTGCATTTTTGACTTTTAGTTGATCGATATGAGTTAGGATGTAATTGTTTGTCTTTTGATTGATTGTAATTCTAATGTTAAAAGCTCTTGAATTCCTGACAAAGTGTGTATTTGAAATTAATTTTTGTAATAAAGTAGGTCTAATTAGTCAAGGAAATGAAGTAGGTAATGTTCAGTATGTTTTTGGTAGCATCTATTCCTACACAACTTATTTTTGGAACTTCTAAGCTAGTTTCAGAACTCCATCACACAATCATCATCTAGTTCCAAAACTTTCAGACTTAGTTTTGGAACTCCAGTATTTAGTTCTGGAATTTTGGACTTAGATATGGAATTCCTGGGGATAGCTCCGAAACTCTCACGGTGTTGAACCTTAACAATTTCATATGGTTCTAGAACTTCTCTGAAGTTTTGAAACTGATGGGAGTTATCTATTCTAACCACATCCAGAGAATTTGCATCTATGACCCTTTCAATCAAGAAAGGATGAGAAGATTTCTGAACGTAGATCTAGGGAGATTTATCCTACAACTATCGATCAACTATGCAATCGACTTAGCATCTATTCTAGGCATGATTTGATTTCATCAGAATCGTTGAGACAACTGTGATTGTAAAATGTATATAAAAGTAGACCTGTAATAGATATATAATAAATAGAATATGATATGAGATATAAATAGAACAGAGAAGATAAATATAGACTAAGTACTCAAATCTAGTATGTTTTGTAATACCGAATGTTTTATCAATAAAATAGCCATTCCTATTTGAGAGAATTCTGAGTTGTTAAATCCTAATTCGAGGAGGAGTAAGGGCCCACTCCCTAAGGACCAGGATATTCATTTATTTGGTATTTATATTTCTTCAGCAAATAGCTTAGATATGTTGATTCTATATTGTTTCAATTCTTTCAATTAAACTCTATTGTATACTTGTTCTGTGGTGTTTAGATAGATTCTTATATTTCTTGCAATTGTTTTCAAGCATTCTAAATTGAGTGTGTTTATTTCCAAAAGCAAGTGTGTTTACTTTCAGCAAGTTTTCATAGTTTGATTTAAATAAGGTTTTACCAAGAAGTCCTTAATACATTGAAGAGATCCCCCAAAAAATACAAAAATAACAAAAATTAACTACTAGATCAATAAAATTACTCTTGTTGCATATAGCTTTAGACCCCCCTGGTTTGATATGACATTAACAAGAAGTTGATTAAATGAAGGGAATAATGACACCCATCATTTTTGGTGCCATTTCAGGGGACAGTAATTGGAACTTTCTAATTAAGTGTTAACAAGAGTAACAAATCATACATCTAGTAGTTGAAGGATCTTCCCCATTATATCACAAAATATATGAGTAGACCAAGAGACTCATAGGGTAGATTCCTCCCAAAAACATCTTCACAAGAATTCATAACATCCTCTAGTCAAAGTAAGGAAATTGATCAAGAATTGGAAGCACCATCATCCCCTGTCAGACAAGAAACAGAATTGCCATTTTTGGAATTCTTAGATCAGTCACCTGAAGGAAGTGGAAATTTTAGGAGAAGGCTTATTACTCAAGATCCATTTAGGGTGATTTTTGATTCTCAATTAAGTAGTCAACCTCCTACTCCTTATTTTTCACCTTCCCCAAGGAATATCATTTACCACATTGATTGGGAGGAGAATTTAGAAAATATTTTAAAAATGGAACGAGAAGCTGAAAGAGCATCTAATAGGACCTTTACTTATCCAATCCAATTGGGAGATGATGATACATTAATGAAAAATATCTCACCTACACATTTACCCATATTTAGAGGGATTTCATCCGAAGATCGACCAATTTCTATTTGAGTTCAAGGTAAAATGTCGGACCTATGATTATAAGATAGATAATCAAAAACTCAAGTTGTTTCCATCAAATTTGAAGGATGCAACAATGAGGTGGTTCATGAGATTACCATCCAACTCTATCAGCACTTGGGCATAAATGGAGACTACCTTCCTAGACAAATACCAAGATTATTGTAGAGGGAGAAATAGGAAGGAAGAATTCTTCAAAATCAAGCAAGAGGAAGATGAAAACATAGAAGACTATTTAGATAGATTCCTCTTTGTTAGAAAAAGATGTAGATTTTTGCTTTGAGAGGAGTTAAGTAAAACCTTTTTCTTAAAGTTTTGGATGACGAATCTAGGGAAACCTTAATTTGACAAGAGGTGGAGACATTGATCGAGATAAGAATGAATGGAATTAAGGAGATTTGTGGAAGCTATTCTAGAACAAGAGGTGGACCTAGAAAAGGAAAATCGGTGAAAATTGAATCCGAGATATGAACAAACTAATGGATGAGTTAGAAAATTTTAAAAGCAGAGACATTTTAGTGCAATTAACCTCTACTATGGATGGATTACAAGCTAAAGCAAATTCTAAAACTGAACCATTGGCTATGTATTGTCCTAGATGTAGGAAGAAGCATGTATTAAGAGACTGTCCTTTGGATAAAATAGAAATGTGTCTTATCTGTGAATCTAAAGAACATGACACTGATGTTTGTTCTTTACTTCCCATTATTAAGAATCGGCTTAAATAAACCGAGTGCCTCATCAACAATAGAAGAATTGAATTTTTTTCGAGAGACAACCTAACCAAGGGCATTTTATGCCAAGATTAGCTCCTAATCCCTAGACAATGTCATGGGCTACTTAGTCAGTACCAAAAAATTGGGGACAACCACCTTGGGTACCTCAACCAACTTGGAACCCTCAAGATTGGGAAAATCAAGCTTGGTATGCTCAAGGGCATCAACAACCATGGGTTGGTCAAGGAAACCCTTATGCTTGGTCATAACCTAGATAGAACCCTAGTAATTATGCTCAAGGAAGAACATATCCAAATTAGAATCAACAGGCCATCATGGGATCCCCTACACAAAATTCACAAACTAAGAATGTAGTCCAAACACAAATGCCAGCACAACTAGTAGCAAATCCAAGAAACAAACAAACAACTCCTGTTTATGGAACAAAACAAAAAAATCAGTTGATTTACATGCTATGGATTGTAAGGATATTCAAACTAGATTTGGGAAAATCATTAATAGCCCACCCCTTATAATCACTGAAATGATAGAAGAAAATGAAATTCCTAGTACTGTTGTTCCAAAAGAGGATATAGAAAGAAAAGAAAAGGAGCCAGATAGCAACACTACTGAGACTCCATTTCCAAAGAGATTTAAAGAAGCTATAGAAATCAAAGAGTCTGAATTGGTACAAGAATTAAGGAAATTGAATATTGAAATACCATTATTCAAGCAATTAAGGAAATTCCAAAATTGAACAAATCAATCAAAATATTATGTTTGAAAAATTCTGGAAGGAAGAAATAGTACCCTAAGACTATCAAAGTAGATGGGAAACTTGTTGATTTATTAGCAGGAAAAATTTTACTTCCCAAATATGGAGATCCTGGAAGTCCTGTTATTTCTATCTCTATAGGAAATAAGGATGTACATAATATTTTGGTAGATTTGGGAGAGTCTATCAATGTAATGACAATGGATACTCGAAAACATTACCATTGATGGGTATACAACCTACTAATACCATATTGAAGATGGCGAGACCGATGCTGTAGCAAAACTAGAAGGAATTATTGAAGATGTGGTGGTTATGGTGGAGTCGTGGGAATATCCATTTGACTTCCTTATACTACATCCAAAAGGTAAAACATTGGGTTAACCCATTATTTTGGGTATACCATGGTTAGCTACGATTCTTTGCTTTAATTGATTGCGAGTCGGGTGATATGACAATCTCAAATGGTAATAACTCTAAATGTCCTTATATCCTCTTTTGCATGACCTTTCACCGACAATCATGAACAATTGTGGGTTGATTCTCCGAAACTAATAAGAAAAATTCATATTCTTTGGCTATGATCACATTGTAGGATCATATAAGATAAGTAGAAGAGATGATTAATCCACCATTAGAGGAGAACCAACTATCCTCAAAGAAATCATAAATAGTCGGAACCCGCGAACTTAGTTAAAGTAACTTGCAAACATAGTTCTGGAACCACCACATTTAGTTTTGGAACCAAGACAACAACAATTTTCTTTAATTGAAAATAATTTCACTTCGGAGGAAAAATATTTCTCATGGGGAGAGGATGAATTAGTAGCTTCAGTTTCAAGTACATCAAGAAGTGGTGAAGAATTTCTGGAAAGTAGCAGTGATGAAGAATTGGGCCAGTAAAGAGATAAGTATCATAATTCTCATTACGGTCCTTTTACCAAAGTATTCTATCTCAAGGAACTTTTGGAGATGTTGCTACATATTACCACATGCATGTCTATTAAATACTTTAATGAAATCCTTCCCACAAATCAGTTCATCACATATTGGAACCAAGCATGTTGAAATTCAACTGGGTAAAACTTTAAACATTAATAGTTGGTTGAAGGATGATGAAGAAGCCAAATTGTTTGATGTTATAAAAAATCATACTAAAGCTTTTCTTGGGATTACAAAGACATGAAGGGAATTCACCCAAGTATCTTCACTCATCACATCTATACTGAAAACATTAAACTAATTAGGTAGCCTCAAAGAAGGATTAACCCAACTTTAAGGGATATAGTCAAACAAGAAATTGAAAAACTATTACAAGTAGGTTTCATCTACCCTATCTCAGATAGCCAGTGGGTATCTCCTCTTGTAATTGTTCCCAAAAAGAATGGAAAATGGAGAATATGTGTTGACTATAGGGAACTAAACAAAGCCACAATGAGAGATTATTTTCTCGTACCATTCATAGATCAAGTCCTAGATAACCTTTCAGGTAAACAATACTTTTCTTTCTTGGATGGATTTAGTGGGTATAATCAGATCAAAGTTATTCTGGAGATCAGGAAAAAACTAAATTTACATGTCCATGGGGAACCTTTGCCTATAGGGTGTTACCATTTGGTTTATGCAATGCTCCTGTAACTTTCCGAGAGCCGTACTTGCAATCTTTCTTGATCTAATAACTGATTGTGTTGAGGTATATATGGATGACTTCACTATACATGGAGATACATTTGAAGATGCTTTGAGAAATTTGGACAGAGTGTTAATGTGAACAACACAACATGTCTCTTAGTGATGAAAAGTGTTTGATGATGGTGGTTGAGGGGATTGTATTAGGACACCATATTCAAAAAAAGGAATTCGGGTGGATCAAAACAAAATTAGGATCCTTTCAGATTTACCTATTCCTCGGACCCCCACGGATATCAAATCATTTCTAGGACATCTTTGGGTACTATAGGCACTTTATAAAAGATTTGAGTAAAATTTCTGCGCCCATGTTTAATTTGCTAACCATCGTTGTGGATTTTCTTTGGGATGAAAAATGTCAGCATGCTTTTGAAGAAATTAAATACAAATTAATCGGTGCCCCAATATTGAGAGGACCTAATTGGGAAAAGCCATTTCATAACCAAAAAGATGCCTCAAATTATTCCATGGGTGTAGTATTGGGATAGAAAGATGAGGAAGGAAAGATGTATGCCATTTATTATCTTAGTAACAATCTTACTCCCCTTTGAAAAGAATTACACCACCAATGAAAAGGAATTTCTTGTTGTGATTTATGCGATCAATAAACTCGGACATTACATTATAGGGTACAAGATATTTGTACACACAAATCATTCAAAGCAATTAAGTATTTAATGAATAAACAAAGTGGTTGGAGGAAGAATAATTAGATGGTTATTAATTTTGTAAGAATTTTATATTACCATTATGGACAATCCGAGTAAACCTAATGTGGTAGCTTATTTTTGTCAAGACTAATCACCACGGGGAGAAAGATATAGTCAAGGATAACTTTCCGGATGAACAATTGTTTGCAATCTCGGCGGGTACACCATGGTTTGCTGATATGGAAAATTATCTTATAATCGGGAAGTTTCCTCCTTCTTTCATCAAGAAACAAATAAAGAATTTAATTAAATCCGATTGCACAATTCAAATGGTTAAATGGAATGCTATTTAAATGTGGTCTGATTTTGTCTTACTGTGATTGTGTAAGATAGCATGAAATATTTGACATCCTCAGAGCATGTCATGATGAACCAAGAGGAGGACATTATTTAGTGAAAAGAACAACTCATAAGATATTTGGCTTTGGTTATTATTGGCCATCTCTATACAAGGATGTGAAGAGATATATTAAGAGGTGTGATCCTTGTCACAAAGGATGGGATAACCAACTTTCACCAATGAAATGCCTCTTCAACCTCAAGTTGTGGTTGAACCATTTGAGAGATGGGGATTAGATTTTGTTGGTCCCTTTAATCCTCCTTCAAAAGGGAAGGAATATATTCTTGTGTGTATTGACTATGTGACAAAATGGGTAGAATTGCAGGCATTGACAAATGCCTTTGAGGAAGAAATTGCCGATTTTATTTGGAACAAAATTAAGATAAAGTTTGGAGCACCAAGGAGCGTAGTTTCATATCAGGGACCACAATTAATGTCTAATATGATCCAATATTTCACAAGGTATTACCAAATCAATCATAGGAATTCATCTCCTTACCACCCACAATCAAATGGACAAGTTGAAGTAGCAAATAGAGAATTGGAGAACATCCTTACTAAAACTTGATTGAAGGCGGGAGAAAATATTGGGTAAAGAGACTACCTGAAGTTGTCTGGGCTTATAATACAACTTGGAAAACTATAACAGGGTTTTCACCATATGAATTAGTCTATGGGAAAAATCCCTTATTTCCTATAGAGTTTGAACTTCAGACATTGAGGACAACAAAGTAAAGGTGGGAATTAAGTTGAATGCAGCTCAAAAAGAAAGAATCCTTCAACTCAATGAGTTGGATGAATTAAGGATGGAAGCACTTCAGCAGACATAGATAATTCAAGAGCAAAGGAAGAAATGGCATGACACACATATCAAGAAAATGCAATTCAAAGTAGGAGACTGGGAATTGTTGTTCAATTCTAAGTACCAATAATTCAAGGGAAAATTGAGAACCAGATGGTTGGGACCCTATCAGATTGAGCAGATATTTGAAAATGGTTTTATTCAGTTACTTCCCATTGATGGCAGCAACAGAACACTCTTGGTCAATGGACATAGGTTGAAACTCTATAGGAAGCCTCCCACTAAGGATGAATTCTTGAGGAAGATTGAAGAAGACAAAGAATTTGATCATATGGAAGAACCCAGTTCTTCCAAAATGATCAAATAACTAGATGATAGATCCAAAATAAAGGGAAGAAGATGAAAACTAACAAATGGCATTTTCTTCCCCAAAATAATTTAAAAAATAAAAATAAAAAAATTCTCTCAAAGGTCAATTGAAAACTAGCAAATGGCGGTTGATCTCTTTTTGGCTAGTTCAAATAAGGGAATTCTTTTGAATTCCAGTTGTCTTATCTAATCATGTTTTGTTCCACTTGTAGGAATGATGAGTCATCATAGAAAAAGGGTTACATCATCAAGGACAATAATTATATCTTTTAACTTATTTAGGGTTGATTAAATGTTTGCATGTGTGATTTGACTTAATTTAAAAGTAGGTATGATGAGTCATCTATTTATACATTATGATTACAAGTGTGTAATCATGAAGTTGATTTGGATGGAATAAGTGGTGGCATGGTTATCATTAATAATCATTATTGAAAACTCAAGTGAAATAAGTTGTAGAGATATTTTGAGGGGAGCAACGAAGTAAGTTTGTGTCTGCAACAAAGAATACGAGAATTCAGCATCTAAGAACAAAGGTTCCACAGCTAAGCATGAAGGTTTTGCAGCCAAAGTTGTCGAGTTTCATATCTAAGCAAGAGGGCCTACAACTAATTTTCACAAAATCAAAAGAGATAGAACTCAAGCCGATATGGGGATTAAAAAGAAATCAGAACCAGAGGATGATTCCCAGTTGCTCACAGATGAAGAAGTGGCATCCATCTTTGAGCATACAAGATGGCTATAGTTCCTGAATAAATTTTCAAGGCATAATGATGAATTGGTAAGAGAATTCTTCATAAACCTATAGAATCCAGGAAAAGGTGAGAAATATCTTTATTCCTTTTTTCGTTAATATTGTAAGTAACATGTTTGGAGTGCCAATTGTGCATGTCACACAACTGTCAAAGGGACTTTGAAAGAAGCTGGTTGAATTCTTATTGCAAGAAGGAGAAACTTAACCCTAGTACATCTACAATATAAAGAAAATCATAAAGGGGAGACGAAGGGTTAGTTTTCCCAAACCCTTTGATAGGGTAACATTTTGGATAGTAAAATATTTAACTTGTGATGGTCAATTTTGGTCTATGGGAAAAGAAGTCCTAAAAATGCTCATATATCTGAAGTATGGAGCCACAAAACCTGAGTACATAATAAAACTTCTAGGGTTTCTTTTTTATTCTATCCAGACCATGGCTCAAAGGTATTCCTAGGGTGTTGGGACAATTAGGCATCACGACCTAATTCATTTAATATGCCAGCACCATTTTCTGTCAAAGAAGAATGGAGAAGAAATTTGGGACAAATTTCTTGGCAAGTTCAAGAAAAACCCTAATATTATCAGAAGGAAAATTCCAACCCCATTCTCTCCTTCAACTAATCTGGAAATTGATGCCCCTGTAGAAGAACAGAGGGAAATGGAAAGAGAAAATATACCAAAAAGAAGAAGGTCGATGAGAAATATCAAAAGAACATAGCCTTCTGTACCTGTGAAGGAAATTCCTTCTTCTACAGTAGCTTCAGAGGGGACCAATATCTGTCTTTGACGGTGATAGCTCACCCATACAGGAGCAAGGAAGAATAGTAAGAAGAAGCTCTAGAAGGAAATCCATCGTTGGGCATGTTGAAATTCCCCAAAGAAGAAAAATTCATAAGAGGTCTAGGGAAACCCCAGAGGGAAGGAGTGAGCAAGAAAGGATGGAAAAGGAAGTTTTGACATTTTGGGTAGCATGGCCATGACTCCTCCTGAGTCAAGTCAAGCTGAAATGGACAGAGGAGAAGAAAGATTTGAAGAGTAGGATTTTCAGGAATTGGTTGAACCTTCAGCATTGCCACATGAAGAAGAAGAGTTGGAATCCTAGAGAAGAAAAGGAATTTTTCCTTTAATAGAGGAAGAATGCCCAACTCCTCAAGTAATTTCGAGAGAAAGAAGAAAGACGTCAAGTTAAACAGGCTTTATTCTTATCCATAGCACAACTCATTATCAAATAAAAAGATGAGGAATTGGATTTCCTTAAACTCAAATTGGAACAAAGGGAAATGCTCATTAGAGAGCTAACAACTCAACTTGTAGCCAAGACTAAGGAATTATCAGCAACCAAGAAACAACTGATAGAAAAAGAGGAAGAATTTTAGAATTCTAGAAAGCAAAGTGTTGTGTCCATAGTCTCTACACTGCATCGAGTTAACCTATTTTCCACTAAAAAAACTATGGAATAACACTTGTAGGGAACTCAGAGAAGCCAAAACATCAAATGAAGAATTAAAAACCAAGATGGAAGAAGAGATGAAGGCAAGAAAAGAATGGGAAGAAAATTTTTATAAGAAGGAAGGAAATAAATATAAATGTCTTGTAAAAATTCATATGGTCTGTATTATGAGTGAAAAATTTCTTTCCTATAGGATGCCCTCTCCTGCATATAGTTTGTTTTTATAAGAGTAGTTCATTCGCTAGCAACTGTCAAGGATTGCATGTGGGATTCCACATGAACTAAAAGATGAATCTGAATTCATGGCAACTTACTCTCTATCTAGTCTTGAGTAGAAAAATCTTCTATGTGAATTTTATCTTTGTAATTTTATGCTAGAGAAAAACACAGGATTTATGATCAATTTGTATGTAGGGGAGAGCCAGCTCAATGCATTTGTCTCTATTCTACAAAACCAAATTGCATGGAAGGAAAGGGAATCTAAATTTTTATTGAAAGCTAGCTCAACAAGTCTCTATATGAGAGCTCATTATGGTAAACCCTCTGCCTTCCTCACACATTTTAGAACTCATGCCTTTGATGAGAGATTCAAGACACACTATCTTGCCATTATGCAAAAGAGTATTGATGACTTCACCTCTTATGAGAAAAAGTTTGAAGATATTTATGAAGGATGCTCAAAGAGGTGGGAACTTATTTCTTGTTTCCTTGAGAATAAGGGAAGTAAATTTCCATACAAATATGATTTGGAGTTTAGAAAGGGAAAAGGCGTTATGCACAATAATTCCCCAAGTCAATGAAACCTATAGGAAAATATGGATGGGAATGTGAACAAGGACCCTCTACTTCTCACCCCCATGTCTCCTTGGCAAAATAGAGAACCTTAAGACCCTACTAAATTTGAATAGTGGGAGAGGAAAATAGAAGCAGGAGTAGGGTATAGTACATCTAAGTTTAAACATTGGAAAATCTAGTTTCAGCCATTTAATCTAAGCAATCAAATAGAATGCAAAACTCATAACCCAACTTTTGAAGAATGAAGTTTGTAAAGGGACTTACAAACAAGTAAGTTTGGGGGAAATGATGAGGCCAGAATATGTCTGATTAATGTATAATATATGATCTCATCTTACTCTCCTTTTTATTAAGTTTGATTGCATTTTGTGACTTTTAGTTGATCTAATATGAGTTAGAATGTAATCTTCTGTCTTTTGATTGATTTTTATTATAATGTTAAAAGCTCTATAATTTCTAAATAATTGTGTGTTTGAAATTCAGTTTTGTAAGCGGAGTCTAAAGCGGTAACGTTCGGTATGTTTTGGTAGCATTTTTCCTACACATCTTAGTTCGGAACTTCCAAGCTAGTTCCAAAACTCCATCAAATAGTGATCATCTAGTTCCAAAACTTTCGGAATTAGTTCGGAATTCCAATATTTAGTTATGGAATTTTCCGACTTAGCTCCGGAACTCCTGGGATAGCTCCAAAACTCTCATGGTGTTGAACCTTGACAATTTCCAATGGTTACGGAACTTCCGGAGAAGTTCTAGAACCGATGAGATTTATCTATTTTAACCACATCCAAATGATTTTCATCTATGACCCTTTCAATCGGAAAGTATGAGAAGATTTTTGAACACGAGATCGGGGAGATTTATCCTATAGCTATCTCGATTAGCGCCGATCGACTCAACATCTATTCTGGGCATGATTCGATTTCATCAGAATCATTGAGACAATTATGATTGTAAAATGTATATAAAATCAGACCTACAGTAGATAGATAATATATAGAATATGATATGAGATAGAAATAGAACAGAGAAGAGAAATAAAGACTAAGTACTCAAATCTAGTACGTTTTGTAATTTTGAATGTTTTATCAATAAAATAACCATTCCTATTTGAGAGAATTCTGAGTTGTTAAATCCTAATTTGAGGAGGAGCAAGGGCCCACTCCCCAAGGACTAGGATATTCGTTTATTTGGTATTTATATTTCTTCAACAAATAGCTTAGATTTGTTAATTTTGTATTGTTTTAATTCTTTCAGTTAAACTCTATTGTATACTTGTTCTTGTAGGTGTTTAGATAGATTCTTATATTTCTTGTAATTATTTTTAAGCATTCTAAATTGAGTGTGTTTATTTCAACAACAAGTGTGTTTACTTTCATAAGCGTGTTTACTTTCAGCAAGTTTTCATAGTTTGATTTAAATAAGGTTTTACCAAGAAGTCCTTAAGACATTGAAGAGATCCCCCAAAAATACAAAAATAACTACAGTTAACTACTAGATCAATAAAATTACTCTTGTTGCATATAGCTTTAGACCCCCTGGTTTGATATGACATTGACAAGAAGTTGATTAAATGAAGGGAATAATGACACCCATTAATTGATCCTCTCAATGTTGTTGTCAACCAATTCATAAGTCCCATGCACCCAATTATCACATGTGAGGCTAGTGGTGTCACTTCTCGACCGAGCATCCTCAAATTGGAAAACTTTGTTGGTAGGATGTAATATCTACGGGTCCCTAATTGAGTGCACATATATCCTATCCGAACTTCTTCTCCTAGAGGTTTAGTATAGGGCATTGACTTTCCATCGCCCAAGGGTATAATGACCCACTCCTACTTATTTTCGAAGCTAATGTACCCTTTGTTGAACCAAAGGTTTGCATTATTCTTGTAACACCATGGGCACCCAAGTAGTTATAGAAAATTTTCGCCTCATGAGCACCAAGACTTCAAATTATCTAGTAAACTTAGCTCCTGGATAGTGATAGCTACATTCTTTAAGAGACCAATGGGTATTTCCCTAGTCTTGTTTGCCATATATAACACATTAAAAGATGGCTGTAATATAGGTCTTCCCATCGATGCCATGCATCCGAGTTATAACATTGACCTCCACGCCATTGTCAATGAGGATATTACTAAGGATCCATCCATCTACAACTACATTCAATGTGATCTCCTTGTCATAGTCAAGGTTGTGAGGGGGAAGGTTTGCATGGAAGACCTGCCTCTCACGCTCTCCTCTAGTGCGTTGTACCTTCTCTCTCAAACATGATCCTAGCAAGGGAATAATATTCTCTTTCCTTAGCACTCTACATACCTCCTTGACCTCATCTAGGTCATCCCTTGGTGGCTTGACTCTCCTTCCTTGTTCCTCCCTCTGAACTGCTCCTTTAGACATTGGATCTCCCCTTGTAAACTTGAATGACATCCATGGTGTCTTGATATACCTCCTTTCAACATGCAGGGTCTGGGTACTTTCCATGAACTACTTCCTCCCTTGAAACCAAGTTCTTCTTCCTTGGTATCTCTTTTACGTGCGTGGCTTCTGCTCTTGTTGTTACCAAAACTAGTTCCAAACCTACATCCCATGTTATTCGTGGAATCCACTTTGTGCCTACCTTTTTAATGCTAACCATTACAGTGCCCTTTTCTTTCGATGCTGCTACCGATTCATGTGCTCAAACAACTCTAGGAACTCCTCATACTTGTGCTTCTTTACGGACCATGAAACCTGCAGCAACAGTCTAGGAATTCTCATTTGTAATGCTTTGTAGACCCATAATTGAAATAGGTTCCACACGGGAACTCAGTCCTTCCTCCCCCATAGTTACTATGACCACAAAATCCTCCTCGAAAAACTCTTCGTGTGTTCCTCCATCTCTGTCCGCTCCTCATAACGGTGATCATCACCCTTAGAATTACCGGCAATACTAGTCTGGCACACCCCATAATCAATGGCCTTATGGATATGATCAATGAGCATACGAGTCCTTAGTATCATGGGTTGTAGAGGTGTAAATCTTATAGTAGCAAGACACATTATTCTAGATTTCATGCTATAATAAGGGCCATCTATGGTCCCTATGACAAATTTCACAATCTATTGTCACGGTGTGTACTAGTCCTCCAAGGGTAATTATCCTTGACATGCCCCTCTACTTCACAATCATGCACCATAAACCACTACAAGTCTCATGGGCTGAGTTTGTAGACAAATTTTCCAGCTGCTTAGCCATAGTAGCAATCTGAGCCTCTAGGAATGGGCTAACACCGATCAATACTACTAACAATGACCTCAACACGTAGTGCGGGTTCTAACGATTTGCATGGGTGCGTGAAAGTTTTATGAGATAAAGCCCTTCTAAAAGGTGTGATCAATCCTCTAACAAACCATTGAGCATGTTGTGAAGGGTGAATATCATATGATAATTTAGACAAGAGAGTTTTAAAGTGTGCGTCATACTCTCGCACACTCTCTGTCATTCCTTATTGAATCTCCTTCAAAGCATTGATGCTCTTTTGTTCAAACTTAGGGATGTGGAATTCTACCAAGAATGCATTCTTTAAAGCAGTATAATCCACCACTATTTGATGAGGGTCATATTTCCTATACTAGATATGCACACACCCTTGCAACATGGTTGCAAACTGACTATCCTTCCACTCTAGGGTTGTGATACCCTTTGCACGCCATAATTCACACTTGTGAACATGTTCCGCAACATCCTCAATACCTCTGTAATCTAGCAAGTGTAATGACATCTCAAAGAAGACTTGAGGGGGTGGTTGGGGCCCTTGTCCTCTTGAGCTAGAGCCTTGGTTCCCTCTAGTGTTTCCTCCGCCACCGGATCCACTAGAACCACTAGGTCCACTAGGTCTTGTGCCCCCTGACCCACTAGGTCCTATAGTAGTCATGCCAAGTGTCCCCATGGTTCCACTGAACTATGTACCGATGGTCTGTGATAGTGCCCCACTACCACTATTGTACCCCGTGCCACTCCTAGACATGAGACCATGGGCTTGTATACTAGCTCCTTGTCCAAAGACTTTGAATACTAAATATGTGTAGCCATAGAAGTGGGAATTGAAAAATTATACCTCATAGGCGTAGATCTATCACTTCTACTAATATCAATGGGTCAATGATACTCCTTCCGGTTCTAGAAAATCAAGCACTAGGTTTCGGTCCACTTTGGGTGGGTTTAGATATGTGTCAATGACTCTTCTTTCTCCACCGACGAACTCTCACTAGAAGCCAAAGGGTCTCTCTTACATGTTTGCCAAGATGGGTTAGCCACAGACTACTTAGGTTCCACGTCCTCTGTGTGAACCTCAACTCCTTCTGTAATGTCACCTCTATAGATCCATCACACTTGTAGCCTCATGTCATCTAGCAATATCCCTTTCATGCACTTCACTATACTTAAGCCGTCTCTCCTCCCTTTCCTTCTCCATCATAATATTTTTCATCTTCCTCTACCCTGGCTCCCTTGCCCAACACTCAGAATGGTCTAGCCGGCCATTGGAAATGCCTCTAAACCCAAAGTAACAACCAGGATCTTCATTTCTAGAGGGATAACATGTAGAAATGATCCTCTAGGCTCCCACAGAAACTCAAACTTAGAAACCTCCAGACAAGAATATGTGGAAATGGCATACTCCAGAGTGTAGCTAGCCAGTACTCCTTTCCACCAATGATTCATAGCACGGGTCCATGTCAGATCTGCATCTTGTAGCCTCTAGTAATCTTCTTGGGTCCATATACATGATCCATAATGCCAACTTGACCTAGATGCATACGTTGAGAGCCATTCATATAGCTCTAATAGGAAACAACGGAAAAATATTTCATATAAATCATGGTAGAGGTTCTCTTTTACCCATTTACGTGCATAAAACTCAGGTCCAGTACTAAATCTCTAAGAAAATTCATCCTCTGTGCTCTTGAGCCATGATTCAAAACTTTCCAAAGTTAACTATTTTGTCATTACTCACTACACAGATCATGTTGTATGCTATTTCCCACTACAACTTCGAAAAGAGTTCCTGGAAATGAAACCAAGATGTAGTCATTTTTACCCTTATCACAAAAGAAAGGTACCCCATGCATGCCAACCTATCACCCAATAGATGTTGGGTGCTCACCGAGGCATGCGCAGTGCCAAGTCTCTCTTTTATGTGAGTTTAGTGGGAAATATCATCATCTATGATTTGTGCTTAAGAGATTTAAATGGAGTTAAGACATTCAAGAACCATAGAGCTCAAAACGACCTCTAGATCCTTAAGTCATTACAGACAGAAAGCACTTAACAAATTATATAACTTACACCATAATAGAAAGAAGTATACAAGCATCCATACTTAGCATAAACATAAATGAAAGAGAACCTATGAGAAATATGTATGCATCTAGAATCATTGATATTCATATTCATATAACTAGTAACCTCATTACATCCATGGAGCCATTACAGAATGTCACAGAGAAATAGACTGTAGTCATGATTTTCAACTGGACTAATGTAGCTAGGCTATCAAAGAAAAATTTGCAATCCCCATACCCATTATACATTCTCTCCCAAATACCATTATCCACTAACAGAGTTCTTGCAGTATTTCTGTAGAGCTCCACCCTCTTTTTGTTCTCTCCTTGTTTACTCTATAGGTGCTAGTATTTATAGCCTTTCTAGGCTGCCAACTCATCCTCCAAAGCACCCTCAGATCGATGCCAAGTGTCTGAATGTGGTCCTCCATATGAGCATGCTCTCTCAGGCCTGAAATTTCCACTTTTCACCATGATGTGCTTCTAGAAGCTTCTACCATAGGCATGCTCCTTCCTGGGCCAACTTGTCACCAGGCTAGCACCTTATCCACTCAACATGCATAGTCGAGGTCATGCTTTTCACATGTTTTGTCCCAAACTCCCAATTTGGCTAAGTCCCAGAGCCCTTGGTTCCATCCACATGTGCCATGAGCTTCCTTAAACCCTTTTCTTAAACCCGCCCTATGTGGTTTATCCTTACACACCTCTCTTCAACTAGGACCTATGTGCATACATGCCTTTTGTACTTAGGAAATATTCTAGGGCCCAACATTCGATTAAGAGAGTAGAATGGTAAGGTCTAATAATCATCTTCACTCAATCAACCAACCAAATATTTTCTACTAAACACAAAGATTTACTCAAAATATTTCCAACCAAACACATTAATCCCTTAAATTATTCTCTACTTCAGCTATACTGCCCTAGCACAACATGAACTCAATCTTCCCAAACAAGTCCAAGAGTTGAACAATGGAGCAGAGATAAAGGAAGGACATCACCTTCATCTAGTTTGAAGTAGAAATAAGATTAAAGGAAAGAGAGAGAGAGAGAGATTACTTCCTCATGTTTCTAAGCATAATTGGGAAGAGACCATTAGATAACCAAGAAAAATTATTTACAAGTTCATTCTTTACTGTCCCATACCAAAATCCCAAATAGAGAACTAATTAGGGTTCAAATTGAATGAACACAAACTAGAAGAAAGAACAATGAACAAAAATCATTCCATTACCCAAAAACATTCAAGAATACGGTATTGTGACTCAATAACCACAACATAACAAGTAATTCTTTCCCCAAGTACTCAGAAAGGAACAAAAAATATGACAGAAGGATAAGTCTGCAATAGACTCAAAAAAATTAGATCCTTGAAGAAAATACGTGTGCATAACGATATAGCTAATCCCGAGCACACATTCCTTTTTTCATAGAGATACATTTTCCTTAGTTCGTAAAATAACTGAAAATGAGTTTGATGGCCCAAGGCCAAGAAACATGCTAACTAAAAACAATGTCCATAGAACTACCTAGAAGATCAAATTGACAACAACAAACTGAAAAATAGTAAACCAATACCCAAGGGATTTTTCCCCTCTTAGCATCAAATGCCATAATTTTCCTTAGTTACCCAAAACCCTACAGAGTAGAAAACTGAGTAACATTTCCCTTATGGGTTCCAATAGTTAGGCTTAGTGAACTGAAAAGTTCACGAAATTGTGAAAGTAAATATTACAAACTTTTAATAATAGCTGAAAGAGATAACAAGTCCATGAAACATTAAACACTTTCCAAGAAAAACCCAACAATTTAACTTTCCTCAATAACCATTAGAGCAGGAAACTACAATAGGGAGGTTAAAAACAAAAAAAACAAAACGTGATAAGAAAAAAAAACACATTCTCAAATTTTGATCATTCCAATGAACTCAAAAGAATATGCTAAAGCCAGAGTCACAAAATTTTATTCCCAAAATGATTCATGCAAGATCAAACAATAGTCAAGATATTCAAACAGTTTATCCTCTGAAGTGTTCTCACAGTGGTGATACAAGATCTCTTAGAACAAGTTCCACAAATTTAAGCAATCGAGTTACTTACAAGTTTAACATAGCTCAAACAAGATTACTAACAGTTTCGACTTCATCTCAGGCTCATGCAAGAGTAAAGCATAACCCAACAAATCAAATTAAGAAGAATGAACACCCAGATCACACTTTTCCTCATACAAGTGGATTCAAAAAAGCATTCACATAAAACAACAACAAAAATCACATGCAGAGATGATCTAATCAACCATGTAAAAACTAGATTGTTCCCAAGAGTAGATTTATTTTAATGAATCATTTAAGTAAAATAAAAACAACTTAATGGGTAGAGCCTATCATGCCTGATAGATCTTCTCCTTCACTGATTCGCAGAAGATCTCTAAGAAGAACTTCAATAGCTTCTTCCTCTCCATGAAACGTCAACAAAACTTTCAACACTTCCCCTTTATTTTTATAGTTTTCACAGTGTCCATTAATAGTTCTATGCTATGAAAGAATAACAATCATGAAAGAATCAAACTGGAGGTTTGAAGAGCATAACAACCTCATGCAGAACTCGGGCTCGAAAATGAACCAAAAGATCAAAACAACCAAAACCCCATGCACCTTCCTACGCAGTTTTTTCCAAATTCAAAAAAATAAATGTAAAGGTGCGGTTCCCTCCATTTCCCACGCTCACGCCATCTCCATATTTATTAATGACTGAATTTGAATTTGGCATGCAACTAATTCAACGGAGGTGCCAACTCAGCCTTCCCTATATTTTCTCATGCCCATGCCAAAGTTGGCAGCACCAAAGGATAAGACTACTTTAACTCACAATAAATGTCTAGAAAATGATGCCACCGACCAACCCAATTTCCATGTCATCCCTTAGGCCCCCTTAGGTTAGCCATTCCCATAGTTAGGTTAACATTAATTTAGGAAATTAACATAGGTCCATAGGTAGGTCCTTAGTTTAAGTCATAACATCCTAATTAATAAAATATTGCAAAGACATAGGTTAGACTTAGTTTTAGGCTATAGTCACTTAACATTAAAACATAGTTAAAATAGGTTCCCGATCAAAGAAAGCATTGCATTCTACTAATCAAAAGAAGAACCAGCCATATCATTGGAATTCAAATATACAGCAGGATCTGAAGACTTCATTCTTTCCTCAACACAGTCAGAATCTAGAGATCACCTGATCTATCTGACTTGGTCATTATGACCACAAAGTCATGAATTGAAAGCATACCTTGGATCAATGGAATTGATCCAAGGTAATGTTTTTCTACGAAAGAAGAATTTATGAAAACAAAAACCAAATTTCTCAATTCAAGCGGTGAATTAATTAAGCATAAGGAGGTGGATAAACATGATAGAATGAATTATTTTCTACGACAAACATGATTTCTAAATTCATAAGAGTACATCGTCTTAAGACAAAATCACCTGTCAACATTTTTACCTTCCAAAGTAGAAGTCATCATAGGTACCATTCATTTTGGAGGCATTACAAAGAAAATCTAGTAACCTATCTTTTCCATGGTAGTATCTCCCATTGTAAGGTTCTTGAAAACATGCAACACCTTATATCCACTGATGGCTTGGTACTTTGATGCTCAAAAAATTGAAGAGATCAATCATTAACTCCTATCAATTCCCTGTCGATGGCATATATACGAGTGAATTTACCATGCATGCGCACAACCCTGTAAGGTGGAATATAACTTATGCACCCATAACAAAGGTGGTAAATATTTTGTTCCCTCCATACAGGCCTTCTCACATGCTTAGATATGGGAAGATGTGAGTTATTTTCCATGGTACTCTTGGATAATATCGGGTGTATTGCTTCTACAGAACCTTATAGAAAATGTGACTCTTACCTCGTGCCACTCTAGGAGACTCTCGCGATGTGTTTCCCACCAACGTATGGTGGTCCCGAGAAATTTATAACTAAGCATACTTCTCCTTTCATCCATATTTTTCCATTAAGCCTCAATTTATCGTAAGAAATCATCAGGGAAATCTCCTCTGGAGTAACTTGGTAGCTACTTCCTTCCAGGGCACTTGGTGAGCATACCTTCATCACCATTTTTACATATCCTCTCAATTGTCACCCAATTAACTCATAATTCCCATGTGCCCAATTGTCACATGTTATGCTAGTTGTATCACTCATCGATTGAGCATCTTCAAATAGGATAACTCTTTATGTAGGATGAATTATTTCAGGGTCTTTGATTAAGTGCACATAGATTCTATTGAGGACATCCTCTCCTAATGGCTCAGTATAGGATGTTGAGTTCCCATCTATTAAAGGGATGATCACCCTTTCTTCCTTCTTCTCGAAATTGATAAAACCCTTGTTAAACCATAGGTCGTAATTATTTTTATAACACCAAGGGCGCCCAAGTAATCTTTGGAAAATTATCCGTTTCGGTGAGCTCCAAGAATTCAAAGTTCGAGTGAACTTGGCCCATTGAATAGTGATAACCACATATCTGAAGACTCCAATGGGAATTTCCTTTGTCTTGTTCACCATATACAACAAATTTGAAGATGGGTCATGTGCGAGGCCTACCCATTTGGTGCCATGCATCCAAGGTGAGAACATTGACCTTCACTCCTGTATCAATGAGGATATTACTTAGAAGCCACCCATCAACAACTACATTCAATGTGATCTCTTTATCATAGTCAAGGCTATGAGGAGGAAGGTTGGCATGTAGGACCTACCTTTTACACTCTCTTTTGGTGCGTGGTACCTTCTCTCGTAACCATTCTCCTAGAAAGGGAATGATATTCTCTTTCCTTAACATTTTACACACTTCCATGACCTCATCTAAATCCTTCTACGGAGCCTCAACATTCTTCCTTGGTCTAACTACCTTGACTACTCCTTTAAACACTAGATCTCTCCTTGTAATCCCTGAATCACATCCATAGTCTCTTGATACACCTCCTTCGATGAGCGGGGTATGGGTACTTCCTGTGTACCAATTCTTCATTAAAAACTAGTTTTTCCTCGGCATCTCCCTTGCGCGTCAACCTCTACTAACGTTATCACTAGTACAAGTTCTAATCCTGACTCACGCACCACTCTTGGTATCCACTTGTGGATCAGCCTTCTTTATACTTACCATCTCACCACCTTTATCCTTTTAGTGTTGTTAGATCATGTGTTCAAATAGCTCAGACACTCCTCATACTTATGGTTCTTTCCACACCACGAGCATTGCAATAGGTTAGCACACTCACATTTATAATTCTCTATCAATCCACAATTCTAATAGGTTCCATGTTGTAACACCCTCAACAATGGTTATATTCCTCCTTTGCATTTCAAGTGTTGGCATGTGATTTTCTTCATAAAGGTATGTTCTTTTAACTACTAAAGATCACGCTTGAAATGGATAAATCAATTATGCTCTTTGATTGGAGGGATGGTATGTTATTGCTAGTAATAATCTATTTCAATCTCTTCAAATAAGTTTCAATCTAGTTTTAAGAGTTGTAACTTACCTTTCACTTTTGGACTCATCCTTGGATCAATTCCATTGATCCAAGGTATGTTTTAAATATTCTTATTATAACTGAATGAAAAAAATTGACATTCATCGTTTTGTGGCTTGACGAACTGAACTTGTGTTAGTGGAAAATTCTTTATTATCTTAGAAATAGTGCTTGCATTCTATTTTGTGTTGAGCTCAGATTTTCTTAGTCGACCCTTGCAGGGCGCTTATGATGTCAAGGGAATTAGGAACCCTACTTCTAGATTCTAGAGTTAAATAGAAGGTTGTGTACCCTAATAAACACGAGATTTAGGTAGGTTACCTAACTACTATTATTATACCCCTTTACGAGGGATGACATTCTAACCTAAGTTGTTAGCTTGTAATAAAGTGACCTAATGGGATGCTAAGTTATTTTTGAACCTATAGTTTCTTGTTAAAACTACATCCTAACCTAGGATGGCAAACTATAATTAGGGGTTATATCCTAAGGTTATTTATTTAAACTAACCTAAGATATAACCTAAGAAAATTATAACTATCCTAACTATTGGGATATGAAAGGGGACCTAGGGGCCATTTGCAATGGGAACTAAGCGGCGATTCCAAGGCTTTTTATTGGGATTTGGTTTTAATACATGAAAGGACTGCTAGTACGGCGGGGATTAGTGAAAGTTAGAGGAATCTACGTGGAGGCATCTCTAAGTTTAGAAATGCATTACAAATTGCAATTGGATCTCACTAAATATGAATGGCGGTGGCAAGGAAATATAAGTGGGAAAATTTGTTTTAATGGCATTAATGTGCCTCGGGTTTGGCGAGCAAGCCGTCTTGGAAGGCATGCCGGAGGATTCATTGGGGTTGTTTAGCTTTGCATGCTTCACAATTTTCACTCCACATGGAGCTATCTGGTTCTTCAAACCAATAGTTTGATCTCCACTTTGTAGCTATTTTTGAACTCTCTGAGCTATTTTTGGTCCAAGGAATGTATAAGTGGGATTGTGGAAAAATAATATGGTTATTTGATCTTGTTTGGAGAAGAATAGGTCTTGGGAACTCGGTTGGAAGTATTCTTCAAATTGGTAGAGGCACTATCAGGCATGATAGGCTCTACCCATTAAGATTTCTTGATTTCTTCTAAATGATTCATTAAAACAATTATGCTCACTGGAAATTTTATATTTGCTTAATGTATGTGGTTATTTACTTGCATGTAAGCTTAGAAAATTTGTGGGTTTTGGAATATGAATCCTTGGTACATTATTGACAATTCTTTTTGGAAAATTTCTTTGTTACGGTTGTTAGATGGTTGCACGTTAATGTGAGAAATCTACAATGCTTACTAGAAGCTCTGTTTACCTCTCGTAGCTTGAACTAGTAGTTTTGTACTGTATTTAAGCTTGTAGCTTGTTTTCAAAGCTTGTTTTATTACATTTGAAGATAAGGTGAAAAGTGTTGGCTTATTACTTGTTGGGTTCTAAATATGTTATTGTATTGTCATGTTTTGATCTGTACTTAAGCTCGTTGAGCTTGAATTAGGAACTCCTTGGCTATTTTTAACTTGAACTGATAGTGTTGTCGGGATGGTCTTGTATCTCTATTTAAGGTTGTGTTCGGGTAGTTGTTATAGCACTCCATGAATACTTTGAACTAGTATTGAAGCCATGATTGGTTATAAGCTTTATTTGGACTAAGTGGTTATTGAACTGTGTCGAACTTATGGAAGTTTTGAACCTTGATACTTGTATACAAATCTTATGAACTCTGTACTCGTTGTTGAGTTATTGCATCATTCTTTGTACTTGAGTTCTGTACTGAGATTTTATTCTTCCTTATGAAAACAGAAGGCTGAACCCGTAATAGGGTGTTGGTATTATTTGAGTTTTTTTACAATATCCATGTTATTCTGATTTAGTTTTGTGTTTCAACTTGAGTTGTTGAACTATATGATCTGTACGAATACAACGCAACATAGGTATTCTTGTTGGTCATTTTGATTTTTATGAGGAAAATTAATGAGTCATATATTTCTTGGTATTTTCTTGAATTGAAATTGTAGTTTCCTTTTGTACCATTGAGGAAGGAGTATTGTGAGTTGTTGGTCGAATTTGACCGTGCAACTTCCTTACCTCCTTTATTTTGAAAATTGAAGGAACGGTTGTGTACTTTTGCCTTTATCTTGCTTGTGTTTGAAACTTAATGGGACTTTTGAATCTTAGAGTGTATTATATACATATCGCTCCGAGCGTATTCTTGTCATTTGGGAAATCTTATTTGTTTGTCTTTAAATAATTAGGACTAGAACTTTGTTCTATTATGCAACCGATATATTAGTTGTAAGAGGTTCATAGAAGAGTTTTTTCTTCCTTTATGCCTTTAATTGGATCAAACCCTACCTATCATATGATGTTTGAGGAACTAGAGAGGTTTGTGGTTATCTTGTTTAGACGAGTTGGAAGAAGGAAGGATAGAACTAGTCTTGTCGAGTCTCTTAAATATTTACTTCCATATGTGTAGTAGGATTTGGTTGAACTCTAAGTTCTAGTCTAATATTCTCTTTGTAGTCTGAAAGTTTCAGTACCATTATATGGATGTTAACAATGTGAATTCGTGTTGTATTCTCATTAGCAGTTTGTGTTAATGATTGTAATGGTGATTCAGTCTTCATTTGTAGTGACTTTCCAATCTTTTCTATTGGAGAAATTTTTCTCAACTGTTGTTATATGATGTTGAACCACCTTGTATTAATAAGAGAAAGAGAGATTTATACTCTCTTGGGGGGAAGTCTCTGAGTTTGAGACTATACCGAGTTGTCTTCTTTGAACTATTTTGAATTTGAGATAAGTGATGAGGTTAGGTCTTCTAGGGAAGGTTTCTTGGAAAATTGGAGGTATTCGGGCTTGACTATGCATTTGGTTTTGAGCTCTCTTTTGGAAACTAACTTAAGAGTTCCTATGTTTTTTTGGATGTTGGATTTCATTTCATAGTATAAATGAAATAAAGTATGGTTTGGATCCTTATGGGTATGTGATCCTTTTCTGTTGACTGATAAGTTTATGGATTGAAATTTTCTTTATTCGTTCTGTTCTTTGTCTTTATTTAGGGATAGAAATTTCTGATATCACTATGTTGTAACTAACCCTTTTTCAAATTGGGAAAAGTTAAATGTGCTCTTCTGTCCTTGTGAATTTAAGAGATAAATTATTGACAAGGCTTGTTATTGATCCAAAATTAAATTGATAGGATCTATTAAGTATTGTGGTATAATTTTGAAGTTGTAGATTATAAAATGTTACTATCTTAGAAGTAGACCAGATATCTTAATTGTACTTCTTACTTGATGTTATTTCTTATGATTACTTGCTTAATGTTTTACCATTGATCCATTAAAGAAAAGTTGTTTAATGAAGTAATTAGTGGAATGCACCTTACTTTAATGCTTAGTGCTTATCATGCTCAGTTCATTGAACTGACCCATGCTAGCAATTTTGCAGATGGACATTGTAAGTGATTAAAGAAGACATGAAATTTCATGTTGTATTGGGTTATTTGATTCTGAACTTTATGTAAAGAGTTTCAATTCATTCTTAATTGTATTGAAAAAGAAAAGTTGTATTATTTTGGTTTGAAGGTTGTTTGTCATACAGCATGCTTGAAATACTTATTCTTATAAATGAAAAGTTTTAAATGAGGAATTTGAATGTTGGAGATTTACTTGTATTGGTTGTGTAATCTATCTTATATTTATGAAGAATATGGAATATCTATCTTGATAACATTATCCATATATGTTATATGTATAATAGGGATAAACTTGATAAGCTAGATGAAAAGAGGATTAGTTTATTCTCTCTCTTAGTAGGTTGAAGTTGGTTATGATTGCATAAGTTATCAATCTTATCTAAACAACTCTATTATAGTATTTAAATGCATAATGAAAATGTGATGGAACATTAGAGTTTGTGATAAATAAGAAGGGTTTGAAAAACCTTAAAACTTAATCAAATAAAGGGGGTTCTTTCTTGATAAATGATACATAACCAAACAAAGGGCAACCTAATCATTAAATGTAGACCTCTTTTCTTATAAAGTCTACCATGGTTGAACCTAATTGGTGACTACACCTTCTATGGATGATTATGATGTATGTAATGGAACTTATGCTATTGCTGTCCTATTTTTGATTAACTATTGTTAAACTAATAGAATGAACAATAAAAGAAATCATGAGTTAGAGGAAGTTCTTAAATGCTTAATTAAACCAAGTATAGAACAAGGACTTGAGGAGTGTTGAATTAGGGTTTTGCATGGACGCAAAAATATGTTTTATAATCCAAATTAACTTAACCTTAATAACCTCCTTGGTGTATGTACATCATGATGAGGTAGTTTCTGTAGGATGTTGGCACACGCCAACTGCAAGAATGTACCTTCAAGAAGACTTGGGTCTTCTGAGGATACAACACTATAGTTGACATGTGGCAACACCCTTCGCATTGATCATCTAGATCTACACACAATAAGGACTTGAACTTAGTTTCTCTCTAGGTCAAGTTAGCGACATGTTTAGGATAGGGAGTAACTTTCTATAACTTAGGGTACTTTGGCACATCTAGTTGACTTAGGTCAACCGAGTATGCCCTTTTATCCTAAGTCATCGAAAGTGTCTTCCTATAATAGACTATGTTCCTAACCGTGCTAGGGTTAAACCCTAGGACAAGTGGACTGACAGTAGTCAGTAAAGACATTTCATGATAATAGAGGAGTGAGGTGAAGGACGTATTCCAAAATGACAAGTATGCCATCTAGGAATAATGACATACATAGTATGTTGTAAAATCTTTGGCCAAAGTATCGCAAGCTACTGGTTGTGTTGTCCTATGTCACCTAATTTAAAGCTATGTGATACCAAATGAATATTGGTAACAAATATTTAGGTATGTTTTTAAACAAGATCACTCAATACCCAGATTAGGGTGAAAATCAAGTATATGATAAGTATTCAATACTTAAAGTGAAGCATGAATAAATTGGTAGATAACCGAGTCATGGAATGAATAGATCGGTGTATTACAGAGACATTATAGCTACATATGGTTATCTGTTATGAAATTTTTTGGCATTGAATGTGTGTTCTAAATTAAGTTTTATTTAGAACAGTGAACATTAGGAAAAAAAAATTCCCTTGTTTCTAAATTCTTAAAATGGGAATGTTACATCTTGGTATCGAGTGAAGGTTGCAGCTCTTAGACCTATTGTGTCCATAATCGATGAAACTTAAATTTTTGTTGTAACAAAAAATTGTTAGAACAAGAGGAAATGTTGCAAATAACCCTCTACTTGAGGAAGGAGCAGAAATTTCCTAGAAAATTGATGAGATATTTACTTCCCTGTTGGAAACAAGAGATCATCTAGCTATACTTGAACAACAAGTAATGGGCAATGAGGAGGAAGATGATTTTGATAACAACAATCAGCTACCTCTTGGGGACAACGTCAATGTATGTGTTGATAATAACAATACGAACATACATTCGACTTAAAAATAAAAAGGCTAGGCTAGTAGTTGAACTCACTAATGATATAAAAAGGATAAGTCCACCCAAGTTTGATGGCACCACATTAGGGGATGGAGCGAGAACCGGCTCGGTGAAATGGAAAAATACTTTGCAATAAGGAATTTCTCAAAGGAAACAAAGGTGATATGGGGAGCATATCAGCTTTCTCACAAAACATCTTCATGGTGGGACAAAGTAGGAAAGCTGAGTTAAACATTGATGAAAATAACATCACCTAAGATCAATTTAAGGGTTACTTTAGGAAACATTGGCTGCCTCAACTTTACTATGATCAGAAAATGACTGAATTTTAGAACTTGGTTCAGGGGAAACTAACTTTAACTGAGTACTGGGAATGATTTACAAAACTCCTTAAGTATGTACCTCAATACCAAATAGATGAGAAGTTCAGGATACAAAAATTCATCATGGGATTGAATCCCATTATAGGAGGAGAGGTGGATGTTCACATCCCAACCATGATGGAAGGGGTTGTTGAAAAGGCCATAAGGTAGGAACATAAATTAAAGGCAATTTCTGCTCACAAGGAGGAAGTAAGGAAGAAAAATCCAAACTCCTCTTCATCATCTCTTACACCTAAGAAAGGACCATGGAAGAAATTTAGAATGAAATGTAAGATTTCATCTAATACTAATAAGAAAGTAGTAACAAAAAAGTTTTCTAGTAATGCACGGAACAACTTTGCTAAGAACAATAATAACGGATAGAAGTCCTATGGGGGTCAGAATGATAACTCTAAGGTTGGAAATAAACCTGAGCCTAGGAAGGGACCTGTAGGAGGCTATTATAACTGTGGAAAAGATCATTATGCAAATCAATGTCCTTTGAAGAAGGATGATCGTAATCAGCAACACAAGATACATGTTGCAGTAGCTGACAAGCAGGCTGAGAAACATGCCACACCCATAGAAGTTCGAGGTAAGTTATTTGGTTTACCCTGTAACTATTATTTTTGATCTTGGAGCTATTGAATGCTTTATTTCTAATAAATTAGCAGAAAAATTAAAAAGAAAAGATGGAAACATGGATAAAACATGGACTGTACAATATGGAAACAATTTTGTTCATACGGAGTTAGTATGTGTCTTTTAGAGCATTCCTTGAATTAACTAACTTTTCCACAAAAGTAGATCTTTATGTTGCACCTTTGGGGTCTTATGATGTAATCATAGGTGTTAATTGGTTATCTGAACATAAGGCTAAAGTGGATTGTTTTGAAAAACACATTAGTTGTGTAGATGACCGAAAACAACAGAAATTCAAGGTGTGAAACGTGAAATTTCTGTTAGAAAACTATCAGCTATGTAACTTAAGAAGGCCAAAAATAAGGGTTGTACCTTATATGTAGTAAAAATTTCTGAAATAATTAAAGATAACAGTGATGTTATGGAACAATATCCATTGTTACGAGACTTCAGTGATGTATTTCCGGAAGAATTGCTAGGTCTTCCACCCAAAAGGGAGTTTGATTTCACGATTGAGATCAAACCTAGAATTGAACCTATTTCTAAAGCACCATATCGAATGACTACTACAAAATTAGTGGAGCTTAAGGCTCAGTTGAAATAACTATTGTCTAAAGGTTTGATCAGACCAAGTTTTTCACCTTGGGGAGCACCTGTAATTTTTGTGAAAAAGAAAGATGGAACACTTAGATTGTGCATTGATTACAGAATGTTAAACAAGGCAACAATAAAAAATAGATACCCACTCCCTAGGATTGATGATTTATTTGATCAGATGCGTGGAGCATCGGTATATTCTAAGATAGATCTTTGATCTAGATATCATCAATTGTGGATTAAGGATGAGGATATCCATAAAACAACTTTCAAGACAAGGTATGGACATTATGAGTTCACGGTTTTACCTTTTGGATTAACAAATGCACTGCAACATTTATGAATTTAATGAATAATATCTTTCAAGAATACTTGGACAAATTTGTGCTTGTATTCTTGGACGACATTCTCATATATTCTAAAATTATTGAGGAACACCATGAACATTTGAAGATAGTTTTAGAAATATTAAGAAAGAGATGGTTATTCGGTAAGTTGTCTAAATGTTCTTTCTATGACACAAAAGTACACTATTTGGGACACATAATAAGTAAGAATGGAATTGTTGTAGATCCTTCAAAAATTGTAGCTATAACTGAGTGGCCAGCACCAAAGAATGTACATGAAGTTAGAAGTTTCATGGGACTTTCTAGCTACTATAGAAAATTTGTAAAAGACTTCTCTAAGGTGGCTACACCAATAACTTCTTTACAGAAGAAGGATAAAATTTTTGTTTAGAATGAGAAATGTGAAATTGTATTCAACAATTTGAAGGAACGATTAACTTCAGCACCTATTCTTACAGTGCAGATCCTAATGGAGATTTTATGGTGGTAACTGATGCATCTGGTGAAGGTTTAGGAGGTATTTTGTTACAAAATGGTCATGTCATTGCTTACGAAAGTAGAAAACTTAAGTTACATGAGTTGAATTATGCTCCACATGATTTAGAGCTTGCTACCATTTTTCATGCACTACAAGTTTAGAGACATTACATGCTTGGTAAACCTTTTGAATTGAAAACTGATCATCTTGGGCTGAAATATATCTTCACTCAGCCAAATCTTAATGCAAGGCAATGAAGGTGGTTAGATTTTTTGTCTCAATATGATTTTGACATCAATTATATAAAAGGTAAAGAAAATAGAGTGGCTGACACTCTAAGTCATAGGAAGCACATTTTTGCTCTTATAACATTGAGAACTCAATTTAAGGATGAAGTAAAAAGTGTGATGGAGTTTGATTCTTATTTTCAGCAAGTAAAGACAACACTTGCTGCAGATTCTAGTGATTCGAGATATAAAGGTTTTCACTTTGATAAGGAAGGAATCTTATGATTTGAAAACAAAGTATATGTACCTTCACTAAATGATTTGAGAAAGAAATTACTAGCGAATTTCACAATTCAACTTTTCGGACACCCTAGTAATACAAAAATGCTTAGTGATATAAAACAACAATATTTCGAAAGGGAATGAAAAAGGATGTAATAGACTTTATGACACATTGCCTTGAATTTCAACGTGTTAAAGTGGAACATATGCACCGGGTAGTTTGTTATATCCTCATAGCATACCACAGTACAAATGGCAAGTGATAAGCATGGACTTTGTACAAGGGTTTTCTATGTCAAGAAATAAACATGACGTTATTTTGGTAGTTGTGGATAAACTAACAAAGGTAGCACATTTTATTGCTGGAAATCTGAAGGATGATTCTCCTGTGTTAGTTAAAATATTTGTACATGAAATTTTTAGATTACATGGAGTACCTGAATTAATCATTTTGGATAGAGATCCTAGAATGACGTCAAGATTTTGGAAAACGCTTAATGCAGCTTTAGGAACTAAGCTAAATTTCAGTTCTACGTATCATTCGGAAATGGATGGACAGACTAAAAGAGTTAATCAAGTTTTAGAGGATATGTTACGAATGTATTGTATGGATCAGCAGTACAAGTGGGAAGAGTACCTTCCACTAGTTGAGTTTTCATATAATAATACATATCATGCCTCTCTTAAGATGGCACCTTTTGAAGCATTATATGGAAGAAAATGTAGAACCCCTGTTAGTTGGGACAACATGGAAGATAGAGAGGTAATTGGACCTGAAATCCTTACTAAAATGGAACAAGTTAAATTGATTCATGAACACTTGAAAGAAGCAATAGATAGACAAAAGAGTTATGCTGATTTGAAGTGGGTAGACAGGAAGTTTGAACTTGGTGAGAAAGTCTTTCTTTAGGTCAAACTGAAAAAGAGCTCTATAAATTTTGGCAAGGCTGCCAAGTTATCACCTCATTATGTGGGACCTTTTGAGATAGTTGAAGTAATCAACCCTGTAGCTTACCGCTTAGCATTACCTCCTACTTTATCATGAATGCATGATGTTTTCCATATTTCTTTGCTTAAGAAATACGTTTCAGATTTATCACATGTGTTAAATTGGAATTCCTTGCAGGTCCAAGATCTAGGAATAATTGTGGTTAAACCCATATGAGTACTAGAAACTCGCCAGTTACATTTGAGAAATCGTGAGATAAGTCAATGCAAGGTCCAATGGGACCAGTTTAATGAAGAAAGTGCAACCTAGGAAAACCTGGACGATATGAAATCTACTTTTCCATATATTTTTGAACATAATTGATTCTGTTGACTAATAATTTTTTTGTGATTTTATCTTTATAATACAATAAGTATACTAGTTTGGGTAGATATTTATTTATTTGAATAAACAACTAATTAATGCTAATTTTTGGAATTTAAAATTGAATCATTGCAAACATATGTTAAGAAAGTGGATGAAAAATTGATTATCCCAAATGCAATGATTAAAATTAAGTAATCATAGGACGATGATTCTTTTTAAGAGGGAAGCATGTAACACCCTTGACAATGGTTATATTCCTCCTTTACATTTTGTTGGTGCCCATTTTGATCCTCTGTTATATTTCCATCTTTCCCCTTTGGTTTGCTTGCTCTTAAATGTTTTCTTCAAGTTTGGTGGTCTACAAATCTCCCCATCCAGATTGAATGCCTTGAAAAGTGCTCACAACTTATTATTTTTCCCCAACTTGAAAGAAATATACATGTATGCCTTACTTTGTGCCCTAAATTTCCAAATCCACGGGCCTCTATCATTTTTTCTACTTTTCCTGGCCTTTAGACCTCAAATTTGTTTGTTTCATGCATATTTCCTCTCAAAAATCCTTTTCCATGGTCAAAAATTGCTTAGAATCATTTCCCATTTGTTTTTGACCAAAAAATCCTTCACCCACGAAGAAAAAATTGAATTCGGGCATCTCTGGAAAATTCTATGTTTTTTACGGTCATACGGGTGTCATTTACCCATCAAAATTAAGATCAAACCTCCCCTCATATGTGGTCATTTGTGGTTGGACGAGATTCGGTGGGTTTCTTTGAAAACTTAATGTTTTTGGTATTGGAAAAAAATCGAGTATTTCCCCCAAAGCTCCGCAGTCCCAATGGAGGGACATGTGTCATGTTCTTATTCACAAGTGGGAATGGAAGGGCAACTGAGGACTTAGGAAAATTTTTCCTTTTTGGTGAAAGGAAAAAGGTTGAGGAAAGGGCCGCGGGTCTCGCATCATTGCAAAGGGAGACATGTGGCGAGGTGCGGAGGAGGGTGCAGTGCGCCAAGGGCGTAGTGAAATTGTTCCCTTTTTGTAAAAGGAGTTAGAGTGAAAATTAGAAGTGTTGGCCTGCAAATGAACCATAGGAAGACACATGGTGGACGTAGAAGAAAGCTGTGGGCCGTCGAAGGAAAATGGAAATTTTTTCCCTTTTGGTAAAAATTTCTAAGAGTAAAAATTTGAGGCATGGCTCGTGAAAAAATAGAAGGAGACACGTGGTGAGAACAGAATGTGAGGCAAGGGTCTCATGGGAAAAATGAGAAAATTTTCCTTGGGAAAAAAGGTGTTAAAATGTGAATTAAGCCCGTAGATCCTCAGCGATAGAGAAGGTGACACGTGTCAAGGGTAGAGATAGAGGTACGGGCACATGGGGAAAAAAGTGAAAATTTTCCAAAATTCCAAAAAGTGTGGAAATGTGTAGAATTGAGCCGCGGTCTCAATGGGACCCACCATATGCCACGTGTCAGCACCAAATTTCAAGGGTGGAGGGGTGGAGAAAAATTCAAAATTTTACATTTTTCCAAAGATGTTAAAAATTCAAAAATGATCCCAAATCCATTCCCAATCATATTTTGACACGTGGAGGGCTTAGATTGAAGGGATAAAGGCAAATCAACAAGAACTATACATTCTTCATTTCGCCACCATTTTTGTTCTGGAAGTGTGGAAATGCAAATTTTGCATCAAATTTCATCAAATTTGTGGCAAATTCATGTTGTTTGTGCCTGCAAGGACCAATGTAAGTGGTTTTAGGGATCAATTTGCAGATTTGAGGTGTTTTTGAAATAATTTTTTCCCTAGCCCATCCAAAACGTGAAATATCAAATCAAGAAGTTGTAGAATCAAATTTTGGAGGGATAAGGATGAAATAATGAAATGAAAGGGGTCTGCATGCTTGGAGAATGAAAAATGTGCCTCCACAATGGATAATGATGAAGGATTTGTAATGATTCACCTTTTTTGAAACACCTGGCAACTTTTGTTGTAAATTTGTTAAATATCCCTATCTATGAATCATGATGGAATTTTGTAACAAACTTGATGCTAGGAATATTCTTTTCTTGGGAAAGAAGGATCAAATGTAATCAGAATGTCATATAATGCATGTTTTTGACATGCAAAAGGTTAGAGAAACTTAGAATTTCATAGGAAAATATGGGAAGAAGCCCATTTTTGATAAATTTGGTCATTATGGATTATTTTGTGTTGTCTCTTGGCAAAATTTACATGCACTTATGTTTCGAATGTTTTCAATTTGTGTTTCTTTCTCTGTTGATCTTATATTCAAAATATCTCTTGATCATACATGGTCTCATTTCTTGTTGATAGTTTAGTAGCATTTGCAATCTCACACTCAGAGAAGAGCTTTCATCGATAAAGAGAAACAAATTATAACTCACTTTACCTTCCTTGAATTATGAGATTATTTGTAAACCTTTGGGTACACCTTAGGTCATGATAAAATAGAGATTTTTGGATGCTCTTTCGGTTCATCTACTTCAAGATTTCATGGCAGTTGTCAAAGATTATGTAGAAGAGTGCAGATCCTGGGCCTCTATTTGGTGCACATATCCTGGTTGAAGGAGTACCTTAACCCCTTTGAAGCATTCGGTTATTTAGGTCTTACAAATTTCTTGCAAATGTCCTAAAAGAATTTGGAAAATTTTGGTTAGTCTTGTTTAATATCTCCCACCAAAAATTCATTCAGAATAACTAATCCTACCCCATACTACCCTTGCATTGCATTGTGTGTCAATAGAAGAATTCAATCCATCTAAAAAATGCATAAAGCAAATCAAGATCATACAATGTCTTGATAACCCTTTCCTTTCATTGAAAATATCTCCATAACTGGGAGTGATAACTTGTGAAAGTCAGATTTGGAGTGTTGATCATATTTTCCCAAGGCCCTTTCCATACTATTTACAGAAATTGAGGGATATCTTCATCTCCTTAACCATTTGAGGGTTAAAAAATAGGTCCTCTTACCTTGGTTGAAAGGCACGGCCTAAAATAGTTAGGACAAGATCAAGTCCTATTTGAGTGCTATCCATCTCTCCATAAAACGAGTGCAGTTAGATCACATCCCGGCTACAAAATGACACACATCATGATCTATCCGACTTCAAGCTTCATGTCATATCTTTGATGTTTGCTTAGACTGAAATGGAGAACAAATTTGTGTACCAACACTTTTCGGCACCATTGCTAGGGACATTATTAAGTATTTCAATATTTGGATCCTTGTAATCGCTTATGTGATTTATGTGCAATTACAAATCTAAGTATCATCTTCTAATCATATTTATAAGGCTAGAATGAAGGGTAGAGTTCTGATTTTGAGAATTTCGCGATTAATTTGAGGCATTGTGATGAGTCTCGTTTAATCAAATATGCAGATGCATTTGATAAAAAGGCAGCCTACTACTTAAGAGACAAGAACCCTACTAATCTAAGACAAAATTTCACCATGGCACTTCAAATTGAAAACAATATATAAGCAATTGAAAAACCTCTCAAGAGAGATCTTTGTAAAGTTGATAAACCCTAAAAACCTCAAGCTAGCAAGGGTGCTAATTTGGAGGAGGTTGTGAAAACTTTGGCGGGGGTGTCAAAGAGATCTCCTACAAGTTGGCAAGAGCCGAGAAGGGAATTGGGAAAAATTCACAAGGTTAGCAAAGAGTGTAAAACCATGACAGATTTTCCAATCATCCTAGAGGTGATCAAAGGGAAGATGATAGAGGGAAAGGACCCATGGGGTCTAAAAATAGACATCCTCAAGCACATGACGAAAGAGTGTTTTTGATCCATAACTACCTGTGGTTACTTGTTGTTGAGGAAGTTGTTGATATTGAATGGTGTGATAGATGTTTTTACCCCATCCTCCATGTGAAGTGGACCATCAAGAAGGTGAAGCTAATAATGTTGATGGTACGATGATGATATTTGCATGGTGGGTTGTTCTTCAAGCTCAAAAAGAGGAGCAACATCTATCAAAGTGATAAGTGTAAGGACAAGCTACGCAACCTTTTGGGATTGCATCAAACAGGTACAAGTCTTTCTTCCCTCTCATACTCTTAAAATTGATATAGTGCAAGCTTTTGAAATTCCCAACAATGAATTTGAGTACTTAAGAGCTTTGATGATTAAGAAGTATGGTGGTGGTATCCCTTCGGAGGAAGATAGACAATTTTTGATGAATGTTGTTGTAGCTCAAGAGAAAGACTATAACACTAGGAGCAAAGTTGTTAAGGGAGTTAGGCCTCAAGCCAAACCTAAAACACCCTTTCTTACAAGTATTCCCAAATAAGATTCTAGGAGAGAAGAACCTACCAAAATATCTGTTGTCCCAAGAAAAAATTACAGTCCTCCTCATGCCCAAGATGCCAAGAATCCCTTGCCATCTAATGAATCTTCTTGTCTCCTTTCCAATGTTGCTTTGCCAAAGAGTGTTCCATATGACATAGCCCAAGTATTAATCCAAATCAAAGTGAGTGTTCCAATCATCGAGTTGCTTAGGATTCCTGAGCATAAGAAGAGAGCATTTGAGTACTTGGGATTGAAGGAGGAGAAGAATACTCCAGGCAGAAATATAAATGTTATTAAAACTCCTCCTTAGATCATTTCTAACCTTGAAACACCACCAGCAGTAGAGGATCTTGGAGAAACACTTGAGGTATACTTGGGAACATCCTTGGTTGATTCTCAATTGAATGTTGATCCATTCTTCATAACTTTGATCATAAATGATAGGCTACTTCATAATTGTATGTTTGATTCCGGTGCATCATGTAATGTCATGCCTCTAGAAGTCATGAATGAGTTGGATATCAAAGTGACAACAGCCTATGGAAAGTGTACTACCATGGACTCAAGAGAAGTTCCGGTAGTTGGTTGTGTGAAGGGTTTGGTGGTGCAGCTTGCATCTTATCTTGGGAGGAATTTAAAATTGGATGTTGTGATTGTTGATTGCCTTGGTAAATGGGGTATGTTATTGTCAAGAAATTAGGCTGCAAGTGTTGGAGGGAGTGTCCAAATTGATATGTCTTTTGCCACCATTCCCATTGAGGACAGCCTTGTCAAGCTAAGAGAAGAAAATGTTGCATCTAATTAAGGATCCAAACAATGCTTCTTATGAGGTGTTGTTTGCTGATGTAGATGTTGATAATTTTATTAGGTTTGCTGATGGAAAAGAGCACAAGATGGATCAGTCAAAGTGTCTTGATTAGGTAAGTTCTCCTTGGACATTGTTATTTGATGGAGCTTGCTCCAAATTTGGAAATGGTGCTAGTATAATTATGATTTCTCCTAGCTTGGAAGAATTTGTTTTTTCCTTCAAGCTTAATTTTGAATGTACTAATAACATTGCTGAGTATGAAGCCTTGTTGTTGGGTCTAAGAATTACATGGAAGTATGGTGTCAAGGACATCATTGTAAAAAATATTCAGAGTTGGTTGTCAAACAAATAAGAAAACTGTATGCTACAAAAAGTTAGCGGATGAAACAGCATAAGCATGCATTTTGGGATCTAATTGAGATGTTTGATTCCTTCAACATTGTGCATCATGAAAGAAGTTTTAATGTTGCTGCTGAAAAATTGGCAATGTTGGGGTCAAGATTTGGAGATTGCACCATTTCACCTTATTGTGAGTACAATTTTGAAGTGTTAACTAGGCCATCTATCCCTGACAACATCAAGCATTGGCAAGTGTTTAATGATGATGCTCAAGTGTAAAGGTTCTTACAAAATAAAGGTGAGTTTGTAGATCATAATATTAATTGGGAACCAATGGTATGTATGATCTGTAGGAAGAGAAACTTTGTTTGGAAAGGATATTATCCAATTGAAAACTAATACCATTCCTAGAGGGTTGGTTGCTCTTGAGTTAAATTTTAGCAATGCTGATTACATCATCAATAGAAACATATCTGCCTCAAGGGATGTGGAGGAGCATAACCTAGGAAATAGTGATAAACCAAGAATTGTTTGGTTGGGCAGCAGTTTAATTAGGGAAGAAAAACATTCCTACCTCCAATTGTTAAAACAATATCGGGACTCGCCCTGCTGGTCATATTCAGAGCTGAAAGCATATAGAGAAGACTTATTTTAGAATGAGATTCCTCTTAAAAAAATGCTAAACCATTCAAACAGAAGTAGAGGCCAATTAATCCACTCCTCTCCATGAAAATGCAATATCGGTTGAAGAAAATGAAGGAGGGAGGGATCATTCAGCCCACAAGGTATTCATCTTGGGTTACAAACCTTGTGCTAGCTTGTAAAGAAGAATGGAGATATCAGACTTTGTGTAGACTTCAGAAATTTGAATAGAGCTTAATTGAAAGACAATTATCCTTTTCCAAACATGGAAAACATGCTGCGATTAGTGATTGGATCTGAATTGTTTTCCACCTTTGATGGTTTCTCCGGCTATAATCGGGTTGTTGTCAAAGAGTCGAATTATTTTTAAATGCCTTTACCACTCCTTGGGGAACATATGTTTATGTAAGAATTCCTTTTGGTCTTATGAATACCGACGCTACTTTCCAAAGAGCAATGGATGGTGCTTTTTCTAGTTACATAAATGAATTCATTGCAATTTATTAGGATGATGTATTTGTGTTTTCAAGGAGCAGAAAAAATCACTGCAACACTTGGAAAGAATGTTGATCAGATGTAGAGAATTTGGAATCTCTCTCAATCCAAAGAAGGGTCACTTTGGAGTGCAAAAGGCCAAGCTAGTTGGTCATATTGTTTCAAAGGTCTGGTGTCATGATTAACCCCGAGAGAGTAGAAGTAATCAGCAAGGTCCCAATTCTAAGAACAAAGAAGGGTATCCAATATTTCTTTGGGAAGATCAACTTCATTAGAAGGTTTTTGTCCAATTTTTCGAGTTGAATTTTCCTATCACATGCATGTTAAAGAAATATCAAGTTTTCAAGTGGGAGGAGGCTACTATTTAGGATTTTGAAGGAATCAAATAGGCATTGAAACATGCACCTATCTTAGCAACTTCTCGAATTACAAGAAGCCTTTCCAAATCTTCTCTTTTTTCTTCGAAAATACTATTAAATTTATTTTGCTCCAAAATGATGAACATGGGGCTGCGAGGCCTATTTCCTTCTTTAGTAAGGCTTTACAAGCTACTAAGTTGAAGTATACAATCATGGAAAAATAAGCATTTTCCTTGGTGAAAGCAATAAAGGTTTTCAAGCCTTATATCTTAAGTTCAAAAGTTATTGCTTATGTTCCCCACACCATGGTAAAAGACATCTTATCAGAGATGGAGATCTCAAGAAAAAGATGTATATGGGTGAGAAAATTGCAGGAGTATGATATGGACATTGAAGCCACAAAGCTAGTAAGAGGTTTAGGTCTTGCTAAGCTCATGGATGAGAGCAAATTGTAGATCTGTGGAAGTGAATGAGGTAGAGGAAGAAAGGGTAGATGTTCTTGAGAAATTGGTGAGCTTTGAGTGGTACAAGGATATAATATTTTACCTTAGATACCCGTATTGTCCGATCATTTAAATAAAAATTAGAAAAGCGCCTCAAGTTGGCCTCTCAAAAATACATCATAACCGACTTTGGGCTAGCTTGGAAGAACCCCAAGGTGTCCTCTTGAAATGTGTAATCGAAGATGAAGCTCCCAAAGTAATTGCTAATTTCCATGGGGGAGTTTGTGTAGGAATCTTTCTTGCTGGAAGGGTTCTTGTACGTACCCAAAATTGTAAGGTCTTGTACCCCCGCAAATTGCGCAACAAGTGCCCTAATGATGATACAGTCTCTCGCAAGGTGTTCGGGATCAGCCCTCCGAGCATGCGTTAACATCCCGCATGCCCGCTTAGCCCCCGCGCCCTTTGTTTTCCTTTTTTTCCCTCTTTCTTTGGCTTCTTGACCTTTAAACCGTTGATGAAACCGCCGCCCGCAGGGAGGTAGCCCGAGAGGTGCGTGTTTTCCAGAACGCTCTTTTGACGCGACCCGCGTGAAATATCACGATTTACCAGCTTTTCTTTGCCGACTTGAGCATGCATTAATGTTTTTGGTCCCCTGGAACAGTGTTTTTCCTTTGTTTATTGTTTAGGAGTTCAATTTGGTTTTGATTCTTGGGTGTTTGAATTCCTATAAATGCATGGTTTGTGTACATGCAAATGGTCTGAATTTGGGCTGAGTTTTGTGAAGAATTTGAGCTGGAGTTTTGGCCACCATTTTTCCTTGTTAGAGTCTTCTGGTTTTTAGTATTTTGGGTAGCTCGCTTAGGATTGATAGCATAGTTTATTTCATACTTGGTTAGTATTGCTCAGCTGTTGGTAAGCCATGCACCCATCTTGCAGCAAAGTGCAAAGTGTTGTTGTTCCACCCAATCCGGTTAGAAGCTTGCCTCTGAATTCCTCTTTGTTGTAGATTTGTTTTTACTGTGACTTAGAGTTCTTAGTTCAATTCATTATATACCTGGTTAGCTTTATTCAGTTGTTAGTAAGCCACATATCCAACTTGTGCAAGCAGTGTCTTTATTTTGGAACAAAATAGCTTAGGAAGCCATTAAAGTTGCAGGTTTTGCTCTTCGTATAGGATAGTCAAAGGTTCTGGTCGCTTCACGTTGCATGACTCGCAGTAAAATCCCGCTAGGAATCGCATAAGCCAAGCTCTGTACTCTTGCGCTATCCCTCTCCTACTCGCATTCTCGGTCTGCATTCTGAGCTGTCCTTGTCCCAAAATCTACTCCTATCGGTGCTAGCATTACACGCTTTTCTGGATCCAAGTGAACACGAAAGAACGAGAAGATCATACTGAGGGGACGAGATCACATACACCATCGGATTCGCCACTATTCTGCGGAGTCCAGTTTTAAAATTTCAAAGTTCTAGTCAGATTTATATCAAATAGAGTAGTTAATCACTTTATTTCATTTTCATTCTATTCTCGATATTGCCAGGGAAGCTGTGGGGATTGATAGTTTCTGAGAAACTATGATTCATTCCTCACTTCTGAGGTAGGATCGAGAATCTTGCAGGTAGATTAGACAGGCTATCTTATTTATTTAGAATAATTCTACAAATCGCACAGGCAAATAACCACACTCGGTTATCTTGTCTGTTTTAAATTATTGTTTAGTTATTATTTCTAGATATGCTTAAAATAGCTTGTTTTTCTTAGAATTGTTAGAATATTTCTTAGAAGGATAAAGTTATATGCAGTTAGATTTATTTCACGTAGTTAGAATTTATTTCATTACAGTTAGATTACATTTTGTTTCGTATGACAATAACGGACCTCAGAGCCTGTGGAATATATATTTGAGCCAATCGTGCCTCAACCAAACCTCGCCGCAGCGATAGTTAACATAGACCAAAATCTCAGGATACAAGTATTCCGAACAACCATAGACCTCCAACTGATTAGTTCACAGTTAAGAGGATTAAACATAGAAGACGACCAAGCACATGCGTTTTGGTCAAGTCAGCCAAACTACAGATTACCCTAGAAAATATCCACATGACTGTAGAAGGACTCGAAAGAGAACAAACATTCGGGTGTGATCCTTTAGTTCCACATCCAGACGCTGGAGACACCCTAGTAGATATAGATACCAGCTTAAGAATCCAGGTTGCATGAGAACGCCCGTAAGGTATTCGAGAAGATCACACAACTATTGGTTCTAAACGTAGGTTTGAAAAGGCTTACGATTACTGGATACTAGGGATTAGAACTTGATCTCGTGTATGACCATAACAGGACCGCAACAACCAAGAGTCTATGGTTGTGATCCACAGATCCCACAGCCCAACGAATCCACAAGTCAGTTGGATATAGACACTGGCCTACGCACACTAGTATTCCAGTCTACCCCACTTCCACCTATCATTATCCAACAATTATCCTTACTGGACACAACAGCTAACGAAGCTAGGGAATTCTGGACTAGGCCAGAAAATCATCCGTAGAGTCAATTTTATTCATCATCCACTATATGACCTTATCAGGAGATATACACGAAACAATCCCAGGTCATTTTCCACGTATTCCGCAACCCATAGATCGAATCACGCCAGAGCTCGATATTGATTGGAGCCTTCGAGCAGTCATCCTCGCTGATCGATCTATCACACCAGTCCAAGTTAGAAGGGCCTTCTTTGCCTTAGATTCACAAATTCCACTAGTGCGTGTCAAAGACATTAGACTGCCTAACTAGTTTGTCTGCATATTCTACCCCCACCGGTTGTCTCGGCACGACCTCGGGAGGTCGGGTACGCGGAAGAGTCACTTGTAGATTCTCACACTCGCCTGTCGCTTTTCCGAGCGTACAAAATTGGTGAACCCGACGTGAAACAAACAATTGTTTCACCTTCTCTTTGAGAAGTTTCATCTTCTCTCTTTCACCTTCGCTCTTTCCCATTATTCTGTGGGTATTCATATACCCCCCGAATATGTCGGGATTTGATGCATACGGCAGACCCCTCCTGGGTCTTGAGGCATACTACGCCCAACAGAATAGGGAATCATCACCCTCGCTCTCAGTATGGGGTGACAACTATTCAACTAATCAGTTGTCAACTCAAACCCCAAGAACCAGATATAGTTTGTCTCTTCAAACCGAGGAGTTAGACCAACTCCCTCGAACCCAACAAACAGAGCCTTCAGGGTCAAACAATATGACGTTTACCGGAGAATCTGGTTCGTCTCCTCAAATACTACTCAGACCACATATTAGTAGACAATCAGATCCATACCTGGTCTTAGACGATGGACAATCAATACCTTATCCTAGGAGTGAACAACGCTCCCGGGGTATGTACCCACCTATAGGAGGTTTACAAGTACAACCCGAGACCCCTTTTCAAGAAAATACCTCTACAGGAAATATTCTTGGAGAAAATTGGCAAGATAGCAATCAGTTCATGACAGGCTATCACATGCCTATACAACACCAGGGTATACGACAAACGCCGCTCAGGAAAAGTACCGTGACTTCACCAAATGAAGTCATTTCAACGTTAGTAGAAAGAGTGAGAGGGTTAGAACTTGCTCAAGCAAATCAAAATTCTCCGTTCATGCAAACGGGGAGTTCCAATCCTCCATACCACTCTGGCCAAGTAGATCTCCTCACAGGAGTAGGCACGTTAGGCATGCCTCCTCAATTTCCTCAACAAACGCCAACAAGGCCCACCATCTCTAACACTATTCCTCCAGGTCTAGTGTCAAACAATCCATTCCTTGACAATACCCCGTCCTATTTAAACATGTACTCTAAATCCCCACAAGGAGATATGTTCTCCTCTCCCGGCATGTTTGCTCCAACGCAGGGACCTCCCTATGCCCCTGCCAATGCATATGCTGCACCGTATCAACAACCTATCCCACCATTGCTCCCTCAGCAACCACCATCAATGGTCGAAAGCTATGCAATAGGGACGTATTCAGAATATCTAAAGGAACCCTTAGATTTCACCATACGAAGCATCATGCTTCCAAGACCTCTCCCTGATTTTCCCAAATTCAAGGGCGAGGGAGATCCAAACGCGCATATCAAAGCTTACGCTACTAGCCATACGAGAATTACTCCCTTGGGATGGGGTTGTTGCTAAAATATTTCCCAAAACCTTGGAAGGCATCGCTCTCGATTGGTATTATAGAATACCTGAAGCTTCCATACATTCATTTAAACAACTCGTGTCAGAGTTCATCAAAGCCTTTGACATGAATAAACTATTGAGAACAGGAATCAGGGAATTCTTACATATCAAACAAGAACACAATGAATCTGTCGCCCACTTCATCCAAAGGTGGCGTACAGTTCTTTATTCGAAGTGCTCCAAACATGGATCAGATGGAACTATGCGATTTATTCCTTCATTCTCTCAGCAGAGAAGTGAAGGAAGAAGTCCAGAAGTTCCCACTAAGGACTTATGATGAGGTACTTGAGAGCGCTCTGCGAATTGATCAAGCAGCAATAGATAGTGGTCGTAAGACTTACGGAGAAAATGGGAGGTTAATCACCTCCACTCAAAATACTACAACTACCACAAATGTCAATCAAGGACCCAAAATCCTTAACAAAAATCGTGGGGTAACAACGGATGGGGTAACCGACCAGCCCAAGAGGGTAAATGTCGTTAATACTCCGTCACAAACAAACAACCAGCGAAACAACAACTTTACCCCAACAGTCAATACAGTGGATTTTAACCGTCCACAACAACAACAACAACAACAACAACGGTGAAATCCCATGCAAGGGCCAAGCCAAAACTCATTTGGTTACCAAAACCAAAGTCAAAACCAAAAACAACAATTCCAAAACTTTGGTCCTAATAGGCAACAGATTGATCGGAATTTTAGGCCACAATACACACCTAACCAACAAAACGGGAATTATAACCCCAATTCTTATTGTGGTTTCCATAAAATTTATGGTCACGACACTAGAACGTGCCGTGACTACAATAAATTTATGCAACGCTTGCCAGAAGAACAAAGACAGTTCTTCATAGACTTGTTTTTGGCAGATCCCGTCTCATCATCACCAAATGCTCTCGCAGGGGCAGTTTCCCCTCAGAATGCTCCCCTCAGGATCTTTAACGATCCGCTCCCAAATCATGATAGCAATAGGCTGAATCCAACCGGAACAAACAAAGGTGCAATAACGGGAAACAATGATCATGAAGCTTCGACTTCATTAAATCCGTCAGTTGCACCACAGTTGGGAGCTCAACCAAGACCTAAGATAGTTAGTTTGGTAGAATTAGACGTTGAACTACCTATCGAAGCTATAACAAGAACACGAGAGTATTTCTCTCAACCGAGCCCAAGTCATCTGCCAGAGACAGATAGGAGTCAGCAAATAATTGAAAAACCCATCGGTGCCTATGATTTAATTAGTGACCTAACAAAGACCTTTTCACACATTTCATTTTTGGACTTGCTAAAGAACTCTCCCCCTCACAGAGCTGCTCTTTTAGAAGCATTAGGTCTAGGCCATCTAATTAACATCACTCCACCTCCCGAAACACAAGTAAATCACGTAGATTTTGATATCCACCCTCCGGGGCAGCCGGACAAGGATGTCGAATTCATTTTCGAAATAAGTAAAATGCCCACAGATGCTGAGATCGCACGCCGAGGTGACCCAGCCTTACACTTACAAGTGTGGGTTTATAATAACTATGTAAAACGGGCAATGGTTGATGATGGGGCCGCAGTTAACATAGTCCCTTTCTCTTTCCTCCAAAAACTTGGATATGGAGAAACGAACTGTTCCACTACACGAAACACCTTGAGAGGCTATGATAGCCTTAAAGCCACTTCAATAGGAACTATAATACTGCCGGTCACCTTAGGGCCCAAAACCATCTTGACTGAATTTTATATTATAGATCGGGAAACTAACTATAATATGATCCTCGGCCGACCTTGGATACATCGAATGAAGGCAATCCCTTCCACGCTATTTCAGGAAGTAAGATTCTTGCATCTGGGAAAGGTATTTGTAGCCAAAGGCGACCCAAAACCTTTCGATTTGCACCTAGCTGATTTAAAGAAAAGACCAGGGGTGCACTCAGAATTCGAACTGCCAACAAATCAACTTAATAAACCCTCTGACCCAAAGCCAGAGGAAAAGTTGATACCTACGACAGATCTTGAAACTACCAACATAGCCAAAACAATTCCAACCCCTAAAGGTAAAACTAAAGAAACAGTATCATTAGGGACTACTGCGAAAATCGTTGAGTTGATAGAACAAGATTCACCAATGTTCTTACCATTCGATTCAGTAGGCATGGGATTTTCCCTAGGTGTTGGTTCCTTGCCAGCAGAAGACCTCTGTATGGTAGAAGTAGAGTGTGCAAACGCAGCAGATGCCCCAACATCTATACTCCCGGCTAAGTATTGGACTCTCCATTTCGATGGAGCTAAATGCCGCTATGGAGCGGGGGCAGGTATAATTCTTACCTCGCCCGAGGAGAAGGTCCTCCCATTCTCTTTTAAGTTAAACTTTGAATGCACAAACAACGGCGCTGAGTACGAAGCTCTCCTCCTTGGCCTTACCTTAGCCAAAATAATTGGTATTGATAACATCAGAGTCCTCGGAGACTCGCAATTAGTAACAAACCAAGTTTCTGAAATATATGAAACTAAAGCCGAACATTTACAACTCTACAAAAACGCTGTATTAGATTTAAGCAAGGCGTTCAACTTCATATCCATTGAAGCAATCCCGCGAGAAAAAAATCTTCTCGCCGATTCAATAGCAACCTCAGCATCACGTTTTACTCCAAACAATGAGCTAGAAGATACTCACTTCACAGTATCCATTCGTAACGAACCATTGATAAAAACAATGACAAATCCTCTTTCAAGCGGAAGTGAATCTACCATCCTAGACCATGTTGGAAATGATGCGGCTACTTTGGATTACTTAAATACCTATGCAGCACTACATCTCTCCTATCACACGCTAGATTTATCCTGATTCCGCATTCATCTTCCTACTTCGGAAATCCCGTAACGGATCTTCCCTCACAAAGGGAACCTGGCATATACGCAATAGAAAATGGGGATGATATAGATCTACCTCCAGCACCACCTGAGTTCGAAGAGGGTAACGCCTCTTTAATCGAAGAAACAATCGATGTCAACATTGGGACAGAGAATGAACCAAGAATATTGAAACTAGGTTCTTCATTAACCCCAGAAGAAGTGGAAATACATACTCAGGTTCTCAAAGAACATCAAAAGGCATTCGCATTTAATTACAAAGAGATGACAGGAGTCGCACCCCACATTGCGGTGCACAACCTCGTCACTAGATCAGATGCAAAGCCAATTAAACAAAAATCAAGACCCATGAAGCCCAAAGTAGCTCTCATGGTAAAAGAGGAGGTAATAAAACTCCTTCAGGTAGGATTCATCAAGCCAGTTGACTACTCCCAATGGGTATCCAACATCGTTCCCGTTCTCAAGAAGAATGGAAAGATACGCATCTGCATAGATTTTCGAGATATCAACAAAGCTTGCCCTAAGGATGACTTCCCATTACCATCCATAGACGTTATTGTTGATGCAACAGCTGGTTTTGAACTCTTGTCTCTCATGGATGGATTCTCGGGATACAATCAAATCAGAATATCCGAGCAAGATCAAGCTAAAACCACCTTTATAACTCCTTGGGGAACCTATTGCTACGTTGTTATGCCATTCGGTCTCAAGAACGCTGGTGCTACGTACCAGCGGGCCATGACATACATATTTCACGATTTAATTCATAAAATCATGGAATCCTACGTAGATGACTTGTTGGCTAAGGCCAAGAAGCGTTGTGACCATCCCGAAGTACTCCGCATCATTCTTTCACGTCTAATAGAATACGGAGTCACGCTAAATCCAGAGAAATGCGTATTTGGTGTAACAGGAGGAAAACTCCTAGGTTACATCATATCATCACGAGGGATCGATGTTGATCCAACCAAAATTCGGGCTGTCCTCGAAATGGTCCCACCTTCGAGTGAATCTGGAATCAGATCATTTCTCGGAAAACTGGGTGCAATCCGGAGATTTATCCCGGATCTAAGCTTCGCCGTTCATCCAATCAACAATTTACTCAAGAAGGACTATAGCATTGATTGGACTGAAGATTGCAATGAAGCTTTTGATGCAGTCAAGCGTTTCCTGTTATCACCGCCTACGCTAATGCCACCTAAGCTAGATCACCCGTTAATTCTATACTCACGGGCTACCGATGTCTCGCTGGCCTGTATGTTGGCCCAAGAAGACGATGACAAGAGAGAGCGTGCGATTTATTTCATTAGCCGAACATTGCTCGACTATGAAACACGCTATACACAGGCAGAACGAGAATGCCTTGCCATAGTCTTTGCTACTAAACGTCTAAGACATTACATGCTGAATCAAGAAACAAAGGTCATGGTAAAACGGACCATTTACGGACTTTTCTCACACAAGGGTCCTTGTCCAAAAAAGCTGGACGTTTTATAACCTTAATGGGAGAGTTCGAATTAACATTTGTAAACCAGAAGTCGGTTAAAGGACAAATCATCGCGGATTGGTTAGCTGACAACCCATTAGACGGAGGCGATCTAGTAGATTTAAACTTTCCAGATGAATGCGTATACTACATCGAAACTCGACCTGCTATCTCTAAGTGCCCTTGGTACACTGATATCATTAATTATATCATGGACCATACGTACCCGGAGGCAGTTACACCGCAACAAAGAAGGCGGTTACGCATAATCGTATCTAAATATGTCATCATAGAGCAGGTGCTCTATCGAAAAGCATTCGATGGAATGCTCTTAAGATGTGTCGACACAGAAGAGTCCAAGAGGATTCTCCATGAATCCCACAGCGGTATATGTGGAGGCCACTTCGGTGGCCATGCCACTGCTCGAAAAATACATCGAATGGGCTATTTCTGGCCCACTCTAGAACATGACGCGATAGAGTTTGCACGCAGGTGTCATAAGTGCCAAGAATTCTCTCACGAGATCCACATGCCAGCACAAGCTCTGCAACCAATCGCTACTCCATGGCCCTTTTCTACATGGGGCCTAGACTTAATAGGGAAATTCTCTCCCTCATCCACAGATGGCCACAATTTTATAATCACGGCCACTGAATATTTTACCAAATGGGTGGAGGCCATGCCTCTTACTACCGTACCTGGCTCGGTGATCGCTAAGTTCATTTTAAATCAAATCATTTGCAGGTACGGTATCCCGCAAATCATTATCTCTGATAATGGAACTTCTTTCAAAAATGAAGAAGTTCGCGAACTATGCGGTAAATTCAAAATAAGCCATCATACGGCTTCCTTGTATTATCCCCAAGCTAATGGACAGGCTGAAGCAACAAACAAAACGCTGAAGGCCATTCTCCTTAAAACAGTAAAAGAAAACAAGCGGGATTGGCATTTGAAGTTATATCCGGCCTTGTGGGCCCACCGAACCTCAATAAGAACACCAACGGGAGCAACTCCTTTCTCGCTAGTATTTTGGGGTAGAAGCAGTTCTCCCGCTTGAGGTCGAAATACCCAGTCTCCGCATTTCACTACAAGGGATTCTGGATGAAGACGCTTACAGAGAAGCACGTCTCTCCCAACTAGAAAGCCTAGATGAAACTAGGTTAGATGCTGAGCAGCGGCATAGAGCTTATGCTGACCGAATGTGCCGGCAGTATAACAAGAAGGTCTATGAACGCGACATATATGAAGGTGATCTAGTTCTAAGACTAGACAGCCGGATCGACAAGAAGACCGGCGAAGGAAGGAAGTTTTGGCCCAAATGGTTGGGCCCATACCGAGTCATGAAGGACTACGGGAATGGTGCTTATCTCTTATGTACGTTAGAAGGTGAGGAGTTTGGCGAAACAATCAATTCCTTGCACCTCAAGCGTTTCTACGCATAAGCAACTAACGCTACCTATATAACTATCTACATTGCATCTTCATATAGATTTAGATCATTTTGTCCACTTGTTCTTACATAAATTGTGATCAAGGAATCTATTCTCAAAGTAATTCATTACAAACTCATGATGTTGTTGGCACAAAACTTTCTAATCATATCTCTCCATTTTCGCGATATCATCAATCACTTCAGAATCTTTTATCAAACAAAATCAGACATGACGAAGTCTTAATGGTAACCATACCAAGATCTGCAAGTTTGTTCTCACTTTGATTTCTTCTTAGGATAGGTGTCTTGCCTATGGTCTGTTCTAGAAGCTTCATGGTGTCACATCTATCCCATATACACATCTCTTTGGAAATAAGCATATACTGACATTTTACTCAAAAAGACAAGTCAAGAAGTGATTAAACAGAAAATTTTATTTTTACACATTTCCTTGCCCCACCAACCTTCGGTGATGAGCTTGCGTCTCTTACTAGTGACGTAGGGTTGGGAAAGGATGGAAATGCCCTTACTCGCCTATGCCTTGCCCACGGTGATAAACCCATGCTTCTTACAGGTAGCATGGGGCAAAGTGTAGGGGGTCCTCTAGACAAAGTAAATGTTAAAAGGTCATAAACAAACAATTCAAACTTTGAGTCAAAAACGAATGAATCAGATATTCAAAATTCCAAAAAGAGTTAAAAATCCTAAAAACCCAGATTTTGTCTACTATGTGGCCATCTACGGGTCTAAGTCTGGATAAACCGCAAAGCAAGTTGCACCCAAAACTATGAAGTCGTTCAGGTAGAGTAAGCTTGTAGTTTTCAATTTGGTTCCACCAAAGCTTCGTCTGTCTTTCATCACTATCATTTCACCATATTTCATAACTTGTGCCCTTCGCTCTTGGTGATGAGCCCTCGCATCTTACTAGTTGCGTGGAGTTAGGAGTGGGGCAAGTTAATCTGTTCATCATACTGGTTATTTTCATCACTTTGCCAAAACAAATCATGAGGTATCCAAATTGCTCACAGTAAAGCTAAGATTTAAGATCACAATATATCTATAATATCATGTATCAGCATCATGAAACACAAAAAGAAAGCAACATTTGCATCATCTATTTTCCATTGCATACATTCTAGAAAGCATATAAAACATACATCGTAGTATACACGAGAAAGCTGGAAACAGAAAGGGAAAACACAAGTGACAAAGTTTTGATCCAAAAACAATGCATATATATAAATAATCAATGTTTATATACAATGCCATCATGCTCTAGGCATGGTCAAAACGCTCAAAGAGCCCGTGATATACAAAAGAATCTATAGTACAAAGTACAAGGGCCAAGTCGCCTCTCAACCCCTACGCGACCCCTCCGAGGGTGCGCGCCCTCGCCTAGGACTCCGGCTACGCCGGCGCTCTGAATGCACGGAGGGCTCAGGGTCTCGAGGAGCAGCCGCGGTCTCACCACGAGAATGGCTCCTCATAAGACGCTCGGCTGTCCTATAGCCCGCCAACTCTGTACGGAGAGTCGACACCATCCTAGCCACGTGCCAAATGGGAGCAAAGACGTCAGTATGCCTACCGGCTGCTGAGGGCTCCCCAGCATCTACGGATAGCTCCGCATGGGTCTTATCCATAGGGATCATTAGAGAATCAGTGCATACCCTACGGATTAGATCCCGCCACTCGTCAACAGTCTCTGCAAAACAAAGAAGAAAACGAATTAGAAGCTAGGCAAGAGGCTAAAATATACAAGATACAAATATAAGGAGAGATAGCAGTTAAAACAAGTCCTAAATCAAACTAACACTGAAAAGGAGGAGAGGATAACTTACTCGGATCACCGGGCCTCCAAGATGGGTCACTAGGGCCAGCGCCCGCCGCAGATGCCGCTGCCGACTGAGGGGCTGCTCCTGTAGTAGGGGCAACATGACGCCCCGCAACAGACTCGTCCTCTCCACCACGGCCCTGAGAGAGTGGCTCCTCTGAAACTAGAGTCTCTCTCTCTGCACTCTGCTCCTCCCTCTCTGCCTGCATAATATCCTGAGTGTCATGCCACTCAGGATCGCTGTCATCCGTCTGCTCCTCCGACCCTCCTCTGTGGACTCCTCAGAATCAGAGTCAATATCTATAGGGTCATCGCTGCTATGAGCAGGACCCGCAGTAATCCGAAGTAAAGGTGCCCGAGGCGCACCAGCTCTCCCTCTGGCCCGAACAATCCCCCTGGCTGCAATAGGAATACCAGGAGTGACCACTGTCCAACCACGGCCTCTAGGCCCCCCTCTAGCCTCCCGGACTGATCTATAGACTGGTGCCACTGGAGGAAGCATGCCCACATATGGGAGGCCGAACTGCTGAGGAACCCTGCCGAAAGGATGTACCTCCACCCGTCCCACACGGTCAATAAGCTGCCCTGTGGTGGAGCAAGAGATCAATGTGAGAGCCTCCTCTCCCCAAATGCCGGCCATGAGCTGGTACGGTGTGGCCTCCATATCTGCTGTGGTGAGGGAAGCTACTGGCTGGTGAGGTGCTCTAAGCACCGACATGTCTGACCATCTGGCTGCCCTCACAGCCCCGGGATCTGCCACCTCCACGCCTCTGCCATAGGGAATGAAGCGCTCATACACCCAACTCATAACTAGAGTAGGGTGGCTCAAAGACTGTCCCTGTAAACGGACCACCCTGTATAAGTCGTGATAAGTGGTCCCCAAAATATCTGCGCCCCAGGCGTATATCCGACCATGCCCCTCTATCTGTGCAATGATGGGGGCCCAGCAGTATAATAAGGTATCCCCTCCCTTGTCCCCGATCAGTCTCGAGGCAAGGATCCCCATGATAGCCTGTCGAAATATGGGGATGGGCAAAGAAGGAATGGATCTGACTCTCACTCCCTTCTTCGGCCCCGTGGAGATAGCTGCATCCCCCATGTAGCCTGCCCACTGTGCAATCTGTGCTCTGGACCCAGCTGTCTCCAGTGTGAGCCTCCTCCCGATGATCGGGACCCCCAGGATACGGTAAACATCCTCCAAAGTAATCGTCCACTCACCGCGGACCCCTGGCAGTCGGAAAGTGTTCCGATCTGCATCCCAATAAGAAAATAAGTCACAAAGGATGTGACTAGATGGCGTGACATGGGGCACGCGCGATATACGCAATATGCCGGCCCTCTGTAATGTATCCTCCTCATCCTGAGAAAGGGCATCCAACACCCCGGGCAACCAATCACACTCCCTCTCTCGACTCCATCTAATGTACTCCTCCCTCGCCTGCATACACCCAAAAACACACAAAACAGAGCAAGTTAGTATCTAATCAATGCCGAGGGAGTCATAAAAACGTACAGAAATGATAAAAATACAAGTGCAATCTCAAAAGTTAAGTTCTTTTGCATTCTGTGCAAAACCGCCGCCCTGAGCAGGGGGGCGGTTTTGTAACCGCCGCCTTAAAGGCGGCGGTCAGTAACCGCCACCCTGAACAGGGCGGCGGTCATGTAACCGCCGCCCTGGCCAGGGTGGCGGTCGCGGTCCGAAAACCCGCGCGGGTTTTTAAACCTAAAAAGCCCAAAAAATGCAAAAATTGACCATTTTGGCTAAAAACAAAGCCTACCCAGTAGGCGCCCCCCCTAGGTGGACCTTTTGAACCTAGCATTTTCAAAAATACCCCCCATTGCAAAGAATTTGCCATTTCAAATTTGAAGGGGGAAAAATGCAAAATTAAAGAAAACCAACCTGTGATCTCGCGGGGTGGCGTTCCGCACGTGGGGGCATGATCGCTATCTCACTCCGGACGTTTCGACTCTATTCGCGCAAGAAACCGTCACCGTGGGTCCCAGAGCTCAAAATCTATCAAATCGACTCGCGCAAATGAATAGGAAAATGGGCCCACTTTCATATATATATTGTTCTATTTCGTTTTAAAATGACTTTTTCGCAGGTTCGGAGCGCTGTTGGAGGTAAGTTCCTATCCCCGCACAAATGGTACGTCCTCTTTCCCTGTTATTTTAGTGTTTGTTTTCCAAATTATTGTATCTATCTGCACTTGAGTTCTCTTTTCATTTTGCAGGTGGCGGGAATTTTGGATGGCGTCATTTCGACACACGGACGTGTAAGGTATAACTTCTAACTCCCCATTTCGGGATGGCCATACTCGGACCCACCGTTTTATGCCTCTTCATGGCTAAAACGCTTCTCCGAGGGGGCAATATGTACGTACCCAAAATTGTAAGGTATCGTATCGCTGTAATGAAATGCAACAAGTGCCCCAATGATGATACAGGTCTCCTCGCAAGGTGTTCGGGATCCGGAAAAGCCCTCCGAGCATGCGTTAACATCCCGCATGCCCCGCTTAGCCCCCGCGCCCTTTGTTTTCCCCTTTTTTCCCTCTTTCTTTGGCTTCTTGACCTTCAAGTGATGAAAACCCGCCCGGTCTCGTGACCGCCGCGGTGGTCCATAACCGCCGCCCGCCTGCAGCGGCGGTCTGCATTTTCCGTAACGCTCTTTTGACGCGACCCGCGTGAAATATCATGATTTACCAGCTTTTCTTTGCCGACTTGAGCATGCATTAATGTTTTTGGTCCCCTGGAACAGTGTTTTTCCTTTGTTTATTGTTTAGGAGTTCAATTTGGTTTTGATTCTTGGGTGTTTGAATTCCTATAAATGCATGGTTTGTGTACATGCAAATGGTCTGATTTTGGTCTGAATTTGGGCTGAGTTTTGTGAAGAATTTGAGCTGGAGTTTTGGCCACCATTTTTCCTTGTTAGAGTCTTCTGGTTTTTAGTATTTTGGGTAGCTCACTTAGGATTGATAGCATAGTTTACTTCATATTTGGTTAGTATTGCTCAGCTGTTGGTAAGCCACAGACCCATCTTGTGCAGGCAGTGTTGTTGTTCCATTCAATCCGGTTAGAAGCTTGCCTCTGAATTCCTCTTTGCTGTAGATTTGTTTTTACTGTGACTTAGAGTTCTTAGTTCAATTCATTATATACCTGGTTAGCTTTATTCAGTTGTTAGTAAGCCACATATCCAACTTGTGCAAGCAGTGTCTTTATTTTGGAACAAAATAGCTTAGGAAGCCATTAAAGTTGCAGGTTTTGCTCTTCGTATAGGATAGTCACAGGTTCTGGTCGCTTCACGTTGCATGACTCGCAGTAAAATCCCGCTAGGAATCGCATAAGCCAAGCTCTGTACTCTTGCGCTATCCCTCTCCTACTCACATTCTCGGTCTGCATTCTGAGTTGTCCTTGTCCCAAAATCTACTCCTATCGGTGCTAGCATTACACGCTTTTCTGGATCCAAGTGAACACGAAAGAACGAGAAGATCATACTGAGGGGACGAGATCACATACACCATCGGATTCGCCACTATTCTGCGGAGTCCAGGTTTTAAAATTTCAAAGTTCTAGTCAGATTTATATCAAATAGAGTAGTTAATCACTTTATTTCATTTTCATTCTATTCTCGATATTGCCAGGGAAGCTGTGGGGATTGATAGTTTCTGAGAAACTATGATTCATTCCTCACTTCTGAGGTAGGATCGAGAATCTTGCAGGTAGATTAGACAGGCTATCTTATTTATTTAGAATAATTCTACAAATCACACAGGCAAATAACCACACTCGGTTATCTTGTCTGTTTTAAATTATTGTTTAGTTATTATTTCTAGATATGCTTAAAATAGCTTGTTTTTCTTAGAATTGTTAGAATATTTCTTAGAAGGATAAAGTTATATGCAGTTAGATTTATTTCACGTAGTTAGAATTTATTTCATTACAGTTAGATTACATTTTGTTTCGTATGACAATAACGGGACCTCAGGAGCCCAGGGAATATATATTTGAGCCAATCGTGCCTCAACCAAACCTCGCCACAGCGATAGTTGACATAGACCAAAATCTCAGGATACAAGTATTCCGAACAACCATAGATCTCCAACTGATCAGTTCACAGTTAAGAGGATTAAACATAGAAGACGACCAAGCACATGCGTTTTGGTCAAGTCAGCCAAACTACAGATTACCCTAGAAAATATCCACATGACTGTAGAAGGGCTCGAAAGAGAACAAACATTCGGGTGTGATCCTTTAGTTCCACACCATGATTTACCGGAGACACCCTAGTAGATATAGATACCAGCTTAAGAATCCAGGTTGCGAGAACGCCTGTAAGGTATTCTGAGAAGATCGCACAACTATTGGTTCTAAACGTAGAAGCTGAAAAGGCTTACGATTACTGGATACTAGGGATTAGAACTTGATCTCGCGTATGACCATAACAGGACCGCAACAACCAAGAGTCTATGGTTGTGATCCACAGATCCCACAGCCCAACGAATCCACAAGTCAGTTGGATATAGACACTGGCCTACGCACACTAGTATTCCAGTCTACCCCACTTCCACCTATCATTATCCAACAATTATCCTTACTGGACACAACAGCTAACGAAGCTAGGGAATTCTGGACTAGGCCAGAAAATCGTCCGTAGAGTCAATTTTATTCATCATCCACTATATGACCTTATCAGGAGATATACACGAAACAATCCCAGGTCATTTTCCACGTATTCCGCAACCCATAGATCGAATCACGCCAGAGCTCGATATTGATTGGAGCCTTCGAGCAGTCATCCTCGCTGATCGATCTATCACACCAATCCAAGTTAGAAGGGCCTTCTTTGCCTTAGATTCACAAATTCCACTAGTGCGTGTCGAAGACATTAGACTGCCTAACTAGTTTGTCTGCATATTCTACCCCCACCGGCTGTCTCGGCACGACCTCGGGAGGTCGGGTACGTGGAAGAGTCACTTGTAGATTCTCAGACATAAGTGGATCCTTGTAGCCACATATTACTTTACCAAGTGGGTAGAGGAAATCCCCACCAAGAAAGCAACACACCAAGTTGTTATGGACTTCTTGTTGAATAATATCATATGCAGATTATTGTGCCAGTCAACATTGTGGCTGATAATGCCATGTGTTTCAAAGCTAAACCTTTGATGGCAATGTGCAAGGAGTATGGAACCAATCTAACTTATTATTCAAACTGTAACCCCCAAGGAAATGGACAAGATGAGTCCAGCAATAAGAACTTGTTAAAGATAATTAGGAGGACCTTGGAGTTGAACAAGAGAAAATGGGGTGAACAATGAAATTTGTAGTTTGGGATGATAGAATCACTACTAAGAGAGCTACCTTGGTAAGAGCCCATTTGATTTGGTGTATGGAACTTAAGCTCTGCTGTCATTACATCTACAATTGTCTTTATTTCAATTTGTTCAACAACTTGAAGATTAGGAGGTCAACCCATATGAAGCAAGAATTAATCAGATTATAGAGCTAGATGAAGAGAGAAGAGCATCCCACCAAAGGCATGTCATATTTAGAGAGAAGTTGAAGAGGTTGTTTGACAAGAAGGTTACTCTTAGGGCCTTCAATATTGGAGATCTAGTTTTGTTGTGGGATAACAGAAATGAAGATAAGGGCAAACATGGAAAATTTGATGCATTGTGGATGGGCCCTTATTCCATTGATATTAGAATTGGTGAGAATACCTTTTTTCAAGGACTTAGATGGGGAATTGCTTGAACTACCTATTAATGGAAGGCATCTGAAGCATTTCTTGGATTAATCCCCAAATTTGAGGTATGCACCAACTTGTATAGTGTATAGTGTCTGGTTTTTGCTCTGTTTTTGGTGTTTGGTGGTTCTTGGTTTTCCTTAGTGTGTGGTAGGAATTTTTTTCAGTTTCTCAGCTAGTTTTTGGTGGCTTTGGCTCATGACTCCATTTTCCCAATGGGTTATTTTTGCACTTGGTCTACGTTGTTCTTGTGGCACTCACTAGGAGTGCCCATCCCCAAGTAGGAGTTGATGTTGGTGCCCATTTTGATCCTCTATTATATTTCCATCTTTGGTTTTCTTTCTCTTAAACATTTTCTTCGAGTTTGGTGGTCTACAAATCTCCCCATCCAAATTGAATGCCTTGAAAAGTTCTCACAACTTATTATTTTTCCCCAATTTGAAAGAAATAGACATGTATGCCTTACTTTGTGCCCTAAATTTCAAAATCCACGGGCCTCTATCATTTTTTCTACTTTTCCCGGCCTTTGGAGCTTGAATCTTGTAATCTAACAAGGAGCTACCAAAATCAAGAGCTTCATCTGATGGAAAGTAAAGTGGTCTCAAGGACTTCTAAGACTGTAGTAAATACCCAAAATGGGTTTAATGGAGAATCCCAAAGAATTCTACGAAGGGAACGAAATTGTTAGAAGGAGTCACGGGTGGCTCACGGGGCCACATCCAACAAATGTTGTCGGCTGAAACCACCATGACTAAGCATCAAAATATTTGAAATTTTTGTAGAGCCCACTGTCTACCAATTGGGTAGCTTTAACTAGTAAATAGAGACTACTATATTCTAAAACTAAAAGTGATGAAAGATCCAACAAACATGTAGCCAACACCAGGAGAGGGATGTTTGTAGAATGTAGCAGTGTATGGCTATGTGGTAAGGGTATAGGGCTTAAGAAGCTATAAAGTACGTGTATGAGTGTCCATGGACTATGTGTATCTCGTAGTTTTCTTATAAATATCATAAGGATCAAGTGCGTAAGGAAGTAGGAACTGTAAAGTGTTAAGTCCGAATGAAGACAATGTCTAAGTCTATGTAATCAATAAGCTAGCCATATGTAGGTCTTGGTTTTGTATTTTCTCCATATTCTATTATTTTTGTATTTTTGTCATTAGAGAGACATGAAAAAGTGCCAACTTGTAATATACCGAGTGCCCTGGGCCATAAGTTGTAATTTTAATAAATAATAGAGAGAAAGGGGATGGGGTCCTAGGTATTGATAATTTCCTCAACACTAACATGGAACCCCTAAAATGTGTTGCATTTTCGGGTTATGCCTTAGTTGCAAACTATAAAGTAGGTGTCGAGAAGAATAAGTATTATGCATTATGTCATCTTAAGGTTTTGTCACAGTGGAATTTGTTACTTAGCAGATTTTTTTCATTTTCAAGGTTCCGTGAAGATTGGCGAGTTCCCTCTTATTCGTTATTTCATTAATGTCTTTCCATTAACATTATTCTTAATTCAAGTTCTTTAGAATTTCATAGTTGTAGAATTTTAGTTTATTCATTCTTGTGGTGCCCAACATGAACTACAGTCACAACACCCTACCAGGGTCATACACAACACTAAAATTTCACAAGCATACTTTTACATACTTTCATGTCTCTACCACATCACAAAAGCTTGACCAAATACGGAAGAGAATAGAATCGGTCCACAAGCATAGCACTTATCACACATCTATTACCAACATATAATTCTTGAGCAAAAGAGGTACTATAAAAGCCAAACATTTCCTCAAATCTGCATATGAAGATTTACATGGCTTAGAAAATAACTACATGTTGATCTTTCATGCTCAACACTATGGATGCAAATGTGGAGGGAGTAAACACAAAGCACATCAAAATCTGCAACAAGGACTGTCCTGTGTCTCCATTCCAAGAAAACATGTAGCCAAACACGGAAAGGGATGTTTGTAGGATGTAACCACAAGCCGTGGAGGAAAAAGAAAACAACGATCCAAAAAATAAAGAGGAAGTGCATTAGAAAATGCTTTTAGATCGCACAAAAAAAATAAAATAATAAAAATGACCCCCACAAACCCACGCCAAGCATTAAATTTATTAATTAAAGGAGCATGCATGGAAGACAGGTCATTGTTATGGTAGGAGCTAGTGGGAGGATCAAATTAAGATAACATTAGATATACAAACCCCACAAGGAAATGTGCCACCCAAAAACAAACACCACTTTCCCCCCGCAACATGCATTCATCCACATTTTGTAGACATAGCTGCAAGGCACTTAATTTTGTCATTGAAGACTTCATTGGTTGAAGTGCCTCCTAAATGTGCAATAAAATTTCTGACCCACGGGATGATAAAAAGAAGCAAGGCCAAGATTTCAAGAGCGATGAATACAAAAACAACCTCCACAAAGTCAAATAACAGATTCTTTTCCTTGGCCATCCATTTGAAATCATGATTTTCTCTATTTCCAAAACTGATCTGCACGGCAAAAATGAGGGTCCAAACTACTTACACAAAGGTCTTTAATAAAATTTATATTCCCTGCAAACATTCTCCTAGCCTAAAATATGGTTTGCTTCACCACAAGTAAATAACAGTATCCAAACCGTGTAGGTCATGTTTACTAGCATTCACGCAGCCTTAGAAAATGGCAGTTTAGAATAGGAAAAGACATCCATCGAGAAAAAGAGACACACACCATTCTATCAGCTGAAAATGCAGGCATCACAGGAGTTGTGGATGCAAACGTGGAGGAGAAAACACAAAGCACAATAGAAATTTGCAACAAGGACCTGTCTAGCTCGAATTACCTTAATATTTTGTGATGGAAATTTCCTTAAACGTTATTAATCTTCAGGAAAACTCCTCTTGCATTTAATAGTCTTATGGATTCATAGCAGAAGGTTTTGTTTTGTTAATGTCACTTAGTAATTTATGTGTGTATCTATGTTTGATGGTTGATTGTGTTATCAGGGGTTACCTTAAATTATTGTTGATTTGGAAAAGAGATAATTTCTTTTAAATTAACCGGATTTTAGAATTATTGTGGAGGTTTGTAAATCCTTAGAGATATAAAATTTGGATGATGTTTTGTATACTCTTGTTTGATGGAGCCAAGATTTAAAAGCCTAGGAAGTAGATGGATGGTAAACAAGAGTCTCAAACACGTGAGGTCAAAAAAATGTTGCACACAAACTTATTCCTTTTAAAAGTTTTTAAGACCAAACCTCCAATCTTGGCTATCCCAAGCATCAATAACTCCAATCCTACAACCCATTTTTTTTTAGATCACAAGATTATCAAAGGGGCTTGAGAGAGAGTTAACAACATACAACAAAAGATAAGAAAAAACAACTTGGGTGAAAGGAAGGAGCTTCATAGTTATTAAGCTTACTTTAATGACAATGAAATACTATCCGGAACAACATAATAACTTGAAACTCAATCCTAGAGAATAAAATATACATAAACAAAAGGATGAAGGTCGGTTACTCAAGCAAGGAAAACATAACACCCCAGAGGAGAGGACACATGCATACTTTCCACTAACACACCGACAACAATAAATGCTAAAAGAGGAAGAAAGCAAGATGGAAGGAGAGATCTCCCAACAAGACGTCCAACGAGTAAATCAATTCAAGAAAATGGTGGTTTTATTTCATGATAAATTAAATATAGCAATAGTATGAAAGTGTATAAATATCTTGCTTGCTCCTCCAAATTCAACGAGGCACCCAAACACCTCAACGTCCAAAGAACAACAACCCTCTAGTTGAATTTGTTTGTTTCATGCATATTTCCCCTCAAAATCCTTTGCCATGGTTGAAAATTGCTTAGAATCATTTCCCATTTGTTTTTTGACCAAAAAATCCTTCACCCACGAAGAAAAAATCAAATTCGGGCATCTCTAGAAAATTTTGTGTTTTTTGACGGTCATACGGGTGTCATTTTCTTGTCAAAATTAAGCTCAAACCTCCCCTCATATGTGGCCGTTTGTGGTTGGATGAGATTCGGTGGGTTTCTTAGAAAAACTTAACATTTTTTGGTTTTGGGAAAAATTCAATATTTCCCCGCAGCTCCGCATGTCCCAAAGGAGGGACACATGTCATGTTCTTATTCACAAGTGGGAATGGAAGGCTGGCGGAGGACTTAGGCAAGTTTTACCTTTTTGGCAAAAGGAAAAAGGTTAAGGAAAGGGTCACGGATCCACATCATTGCAAAGGGAGACACGTGGCATGTGCAGAGGAGGTTGCGGGCCGTTGGGGGCAAAAGTAAAATTGTTCCCTTTTTGCAAAAGGAGTTAGAGTGAAAATTAGAAGTCTTTGGCTTGCAAATGAACCACAGAGAGACACGTGGGATGTAGAAGGAAGTATGGGCCGTCGGAGGCAAAGCGGAAATTTTTCCCTTTTGGTAAAAATGACTGAGAGTAAAAATTTGAGGTGTGGCTCTATGACGAAGCAGAAGGAGACACATGGCAAGGAAAAAATCGGAGGCACGGGTGCGCGGAAAAATGAGAAAATTTTCCTTTGGCAAAAAAGGTGTTAAAATGTGAATTAAGCCCATGGATCCTCGGCGATAGAGAAGATGACATCTCTCAAGGGAAGAGACGGAGGTGTGGGCCACGGGGAAAAAAGTGAAATTTTTAAAAATTCCAAAAAGTGTGGAAATGTGTAGAATTGTGTCAGTAGTCTCAATGGGACCCACCATATGCCACGTGTCAACACCAAGTTTCAAGGGTGGAGGAGTGGAGAAAAATTCAAAATTTTACATTTTTCCAAAGATGTTAAAAAGTCAAAAATGATCCCAAATCCATTCCTAATCATATTTTGACACGTGGAGGGCTCATATTGAAGGGATAAAGGCAAATCAAGCGGTAATTGTACATTCTTCATTCGGCCACCATTTTTGTTCTGGAAGTGTGGAAATGTGATTTTGCATCAAAATTTTGGCAAATTTCATGTCGTTTGTGCCTACAAGGACCAATGCAAGTGGCTTTAGGGATCAATTTGTAGATTTTAGGTGTTTTTGAAGTAATTTTTGCCCACCCATCCAAAACGTGAAATATCAAATCAAGAGTTTACATAATCAAATTTTGGAGGGATAAGGATGAAATAATGAAATGAAAGGGGTGCATGCTTGGAGAATGAAAAATGTGCCTCCACAATGGATAATGATGAAGGATTTGTAATGATTCACCTTTTTGAAACACTGGCAACTTTTGTTATAAATTTGTTAAATATCCCTATCTCTGTGAATCATGATGGAATTTTTGTAACAAACTTGATGTTGGGCATATTCTTTTCTTGGGAAAGAAGGATCAAATGTAATAGAATGTCATATAATGCATGTTTTTGATATGCAAAAGGTCGGAGAAACTTAGAATTTCATAGGAAAATATGGGAAGAAGCCCATTTTGAGAAACCACACGAGAACCATTTCTAATTCCTTTTACATCAAATTTTTATCATGTTGAGTTGGTTTCAGTTGTAAATCCATCAAAAAGCTCGAGATTATTCTTATAACATTCCTCTTGCGATAAATTTGGTCATTACGGATTATTTTGTGTTGTCTCTTGGCAAAATTGCATGCACTTATGTTTTAGAATGTTTTCAATTTGTGTTTTTTTCTCTGTTACATAGTCTTGTATTCAAAATCTCTTGATCATACATGGTCTCATTTCTTATTGATAGTTTAGTGGCATTTGCAATCTCACACTCGAAGATATTTCATCCGATAAAGAGATAAACAAATTATAACTCACTTTACCTTCCTTGAATTCTGAGATTATTTGTAAACCTTTGGGTGCACCTTAGGTCATGATAAAATAGAGATTTCTGGATGCTTTGTTGGTTCATCTGCTTCAAGATTTTGTGGTAGGTTGTCAAAGATTGTGTGGAAGAGTGCAGATCTAGGCCTCCATTTGGTGCACATATCCTGGTTGAAGGAGTACCTTAACCCCTTTGAAGCATTCTGTTGTTTAGGTCTTACAAATTTCTTACAAAGGTCCTCAAATAATTTGGTAAATTCTGGTTAGTCTTGTCTAATATATCCCACCAAAAATTCATTCAGAATAACTAATCCTACCCCATACTACCCTGTATTGCATTGTGTGTCAACATAAGAATTCAATCCATCTACAAAAATGCACAGAGTAAATCAAGATCATATAATGTCTTCAAGTAACCATTTAATTTCATTGAAAATATCTCCATAATCTAGGAGTGACAACTTGTGAAAGTCATATTTAGAGTGTTGATCATATTTTCCCAAGGCCCTTTTCCATACTATTTGCACAAATTGAGGGATATCTTCATCTCCTTCACCATTTGAGGGTTACAAAATAGGTCCTCTTACCTTGTTTGAGAGGCACAACCTAAAATAGTTAAGATAAGATCAAGTCCTATTTAAGTTCTATCCATCTCTCCACAAATTTGATTATCGGTTAGATCACATCCCCAACTACAAAATGACCCACATCATGATCTATCGAATTCAAGCTTCATGCCATATCTCTCGATGTTGCTGGGGTGAAAAGGAGAACAAATTTGGGTACCAACACATTTCAAGTGTTGACATGTGATTTTCTTTATAAAGGTATGTTATTTTAAGCTGTTGAAGATCATGCTTGAAATGGATAAATAAATTATGCTCTTTGATTGGTGGGCCGGTATGCTATTGTTTGCAATAATCTATTTCACTCTCTTTGGATAATCTACAATCTCATTTTTAAGAGTTGTAACTTACCTTTCACTTTTGGTAATATTCTTATTATAACTAAATGAAAAAATTTGACATTCATCGATGTGTGGCTTGATAGACTAAAACTTTTGTTAGTGGAAAATTATTCATTATCTTAGAAAGCGAGTTCTTGTATTCTATTTTGTGTGGAGCTCGGCTTTTCTTAGTCGAACCTTGTAAGGTGCTTATAGCGTCAAGGGAATTAGGAACCCTGCTTCTGGATTCTAGAGTTAAATAGAAGGTTGTGTACCCTAATAAACACAAGATTCAGGTAGGTTACCTAACTACTGTTATTATACCCCTTTACGAGGGATGACATTCTAACCTAAGTTGTTAGCTTGTAATAAAGTGACCTAAGGGGATGCTAAGTTATTTTTAAACCTATAGTTTCTGGTTAAAACTACATCATAACCTAGGATGGAAAACTATAATTGGGGGTTATATCCTAAGGTTATTTATTTAAACTAACCTAAGATCTAACCTAAGCAAATTATAACTATCCTAACTATTGGGATATGAAAGGAGACCTAGGGGCCATTTGCAATGGGAACTAAGCGGTGGTTCCAAGGCTTTTTATTGGGATTTGTTTTGGATTTGGTTTTTATACATGAAAGGACTACCAATGTGGTAGGGGTTAGTGAAAGTTAGAGGAATCTACGTGGAGGCATCTCTAAGTTTGGAAATGCATTACGAATTGCAATTGGATCTCACCAAATATGAATGGTGGTGGCAAAGAAATATAAGTGGGAAAATTGGTTTTAATGGCATTAATGTGCCTTAGGTTTGGTGAGCAAGTTGTCTTGGAAGGCATGCTAGTGGATTCGTTAGGCATTGTTTAGCTTTGCATGCTTTACAATTTTCACTCGCATGGATCTATCTTGGTTCTTCAAACCAACAGTTTGAGCTCCACTTTATAGCTATTTTTGAACTCTCTGAGCTATTTTTGGTCCGAGGAATGTATAAGTGGGATTGTGGAAAAGAATATGGTTGTTTGATCTTGTTTGGAGAAGAAGAGGTCTTAGGAACTCGGCTGGAAGTCTTCTTCAAATTGAAAAAGGCACTATCTAGGAATGATAGGCTCTATCCATTAAGATTTCTTGCTTTCTTCTAAATGATTCATTAAAACAATTATGCTCACTAGAAATTTTATATTTGCTTGATGTATGTGGTTATTTACTTGCATGTAAGCTTGGAAAATTTGTGGATTTTTGGAATATGAATCCTTAGTAGTTAGTGATTCTTTTTGGAAAAATTCTCTATTCTAGGTTGTTAGATGGTTACATGTTACTGTGAGAAACTCTGTGCAATCTATACTAGAAGATCTTTTGACCTCTCGTATCTTGAACTAGTAGTTTTGTATCGTATTTAAGCTTCAGTAACTTGTTTTCAAATATTTGTTTATTTCATTTGAAGATAAGGTGAAAATTTTTGGTTTATTACTTGTTAGGTTTCGAATACGTTATTGTATTGTCACATTTTGATCTGTACTTAAGCTCATTGAGCTTGAATTAGGAACTCCTTGGCCATTGTTAACTTGAAATGACAGTGTTGTCGGGATGGTCTTGTATCTCTGTTTAAGGTTGGTCTGCAGGTAGTTGTTATAGCACTCCATGAATACTCTGAACTAGTATTGAAGTCGTGATTGGTTATAAGCTTTATTTGGACCAAGTGGTTGTTGAAGCGTGCCAAAATTATGGAAGTTCTAAACCTTGATACTTGTATATAGATCTTATGAACTCGTACTCATTGTTGAGTTATTACGTTGTGATTTGTATTTGAGTTCGTCAGACCGAGATTTTATTCTTCCTTATGAAAATAGAAGGCCCGAACTCGTAATAGGGTGCTTGGTATTATTTGAGTTTTTTTTTACAAAATCCATGTTGTTTCAATTTAGATTCATGTTTCAACTTGAGTTGTTGAACTATGATCGTGCACAAATACAACGCAACACATGTATTCTTGTTGGTCATTTTGATTTGTATGAGGAAAATCGGACGAGGTTGTATACTTATGGTATTTTCTTGAATTGAAACTGTAGTTTCCTTTTGTACCATTGAGGAAGGAGTCTTGTGAGTTGTTGGTCAAATTTGACCATGTAACTTCCTTACCTCCTTTGTTTTGACGATTGAAGGAATGGTTGTTTACTTTTTCCTTTAGACTGCACTGTGTTTCAAACTTAATGGGGCATGTGAATCTTAGAGTGTATTGTATACATATCTGCTCTGAGTGTATTCTTGTCTTGTGGGAAATCTTGACTATTTGTTCTTGAAATAATTAGGACTAGAACTTTGTTCTATTATGGAACCGACGTATCAGTTGTAAGAGGTTCATGGAAGAGTTGCTTCTTCCTTTCTACCTTTAATTGGATCAAACCCTACATGTCGTATGATGTTTGAGGAACTAGATAGGTATGTGGTTATCTTGTTCAGACGAGTTGGAAGAAGGAAGGACAAAACTATTCTGGTTGAGTCTCTTAAATATTTACTTCCATATGTGTAGTAGGATTTGGTTGAATGCTAAGTTCTAGTCTGATATTCTGTTTGTAGTCTAAAAGTTTCAGTACCATTATATGGATGTTAACAATGTGAATTCATGTTATATTCTCATTAGCAGTTTGTGTTAATGATTGTAATGGTGATTCAATCTTCATTCGTAGTGACTTTCCAATATTTTCTATTGGAGAACTTTTTCTCAACTGTTATACATTGTTGAACCACCTTGTATTAATGAGAGAAAGAGAGATTTATACTCTCTTAGGAGGGGGAAGTCTATTTGAGACTGTATTGAGTTGTCTTCTTTGAACTATTTTGAATTTGAGATAAGTGATGAGGTTAGGTCTTCTAGGGAAGGTTTCTTGGAAAATTGGAGGTATTCGGGCTTGACTATGCATTTGGTTTTGAGCTCTCTTTTGGAAACTAACTTAAGAGTTTCTATGTTGTTTTGGATGTTGGATTTCATTTCATAGTATAAATGAAATGAAATATGGTTTGGATCCTTATGGGTATGTGATCATTTTCTGTTGACTGATAAGTTTATGGATTGAAATTTTCTTTATTCGTTCTCTTCTTTGTCTTTATTTAGGGATAGAACTTTCTAATATCATTATGTTGTAACTAACCCTTTTTCAGATTGGGAAAAGTTAAATGTACTCTTCTATCCTTGTGAATTTAAGAGATAAATTAATGACAAGGCTTGTTATCGATCCAAAATTAAATTGATAGGATCTATTAAGTATTGTGGTATAATTTTGAAGTTGCAGATTATAAAATGTTACTATCTTAGAAGTAGACCGAGATATCTTAATTGTACTTCTTACTTGACATTATTTCTTATGATTACTTGCTTAATGTTTTACCATTTATCCATTAAAGAAAAGTTATTTAAAAAATTAATTAGTGGAATGCACCTTACTTTAATGCCTAGTGCTTATCATGATCAGTTCATTGAATTGACTCATGCTAGAAATTTTATAGATGGACATCGCAAGTGATTAAATAAGACAAGAACTTTCATGTTGTATTTGGCTATTTGATTATGAACTTTATGTAAAGAGTTTTGATTCATTCTTAATTGTATTGAAAAAGAAAATTTGTATTCTTTTGGTTTTGAATGTTGTTTGTCATACAACGTGCCTGAAATACTTATTCTTGTAAATGAAAAGTTTTAAATGAGGAATTTGAATGTTGGAGATTTACTTGTATTGGCTGTGTAATCTATCTTATATTTATGAAGAATATGGAATATCTATCTTGATAACATTATCCATATCTATTATATGTATAATACAGATAAACTTGATAAGTTAGATGAAAAGAGGATTAGTTTAATCTCTCTCTTAGTAGGTTGTAGCTGGTTATGATTGCATAAGTTATCAATCTTATCTAAACAACTCTATTATAGTATTTAAATGCGTAATGAAAATGTGATGGAATGTTAGAGTTTGTGAAAAATAAGAAGGGTTTGACAAACCCTAGCACTTAATCAAATAGAGGGAGGTTCTTCCTCAATAAATGATACATAACCAAACAAAGGGTGACCTGATCGTTAAACGTAGACCTCATTTCTTATAAAGTCTACCATGGTTGAACCTAATTGGTGACTACACCTTCTATGGATGATTATGATGTATGTAATGGAACTTATGCTATTGCTGTCCTATTTTTGATTAACTGTTGTTAAACTAATAGAATGAACAATAAAAGCAATCATGAGTTAGAGGAAGTTCTTAAATGCTTAATTAAACCAAGTATAGAACAAGGACTTGAGGAGTGTTGAATTAGGGTTTTACATGGACACAGAAATCTGTTTTATAATCCAAATTAACTTAACCTTAATAACCTCCTTGGTGTATGTACATCGTGATGAGGTAGTTTCTGTAGGATGTTGGCACACGCCAACTGTAGGAATGTACCTTCGAGAAGACTTGGGTCTTCTCGAGGATACAACACTCTGCAGTTGACATGTGGTAACACCCTTCTGCATTGATTATCTACATCTACACACAATAAAGACTTGAACTTAGTTTTTCTCTAGGTCAAGTTAGCAACATGTTTAGGATAGGGAGTAACTTTCTATAACTCAGGGTACTTTGGCACATCCGGTTGACTTAGGTCAACCGAGTATGCCCTTTTATCCTAAGTCATCGAAAGTGTCTTCCTATAATAGACTATGTTCCTAACCCGAGCTAGGGTTAAACCTTGGACAAGTGGACTGACAATGAGTCAGTAAATACCTTTCATAATAATAGAGGAGTGAGGTGAAGGACGTATTCCAAAATGATGAGTATGCCATCTAGGAATAGCAACATACACATTATGTTGTAAAATATTTGGCCAAAGTATCGCAAGCTACTGGTTGCATTATCATATGTCACCTAGTTTAAAGGTCCATATTACCAGATGAATATTGGTAACAAATATTTAGGTATGTTCTTTAAACAATATCACTCAGTACAGATTAGGGTGAAAACCAAGTATATGAAGTATATGATAAGTATTCAATACTTAAAGTGAAGCATGAATAGATCGGTAGATAACTCGAGTCATGGAATGAATAGATCGGTGTATTACCGAGTCATTACAGTTGCATATGGTTATCTGTTATGAAATTGACTGGCATTGAATGTGTGTTCTAAATTAAGTTTTATTTAGAACAGTGAACATTAGGAAAAAAAAATTCCCTTGTTTCTAAAGTCTTAAAATGGGAATGTTACACATGGAAGAACTCACTTCTTCCTCTGTCGCGGTTATCGTGACCATGAAATCCTCCATGAAAACCTCTCCCATGCACTTGTCTATCTACATGCCCTTCATAACAGAAATCATCATCCTTGGAACTACTTGCAAGGCTAGTCTGGCGCACACCAATATCAATGGCATCATGAATTTGGTCGATCAACTTGCAATCCTTGGTAGCATGGGTCGTAGAGGCATATATCTTACAAGAGCAAGACACATTTTTTGGGATCACATGTTGTAGTAAAGGAAACCTAATTACATCATGATCACCATGGAATATTTTATATTCTTCTTTCATGGCACATACCACTTTCTTAGGTAATTGTCCTTTGTATTCCCTTCCACTTCACAATCTATGTACTAAAGGCCACTATGAACCTCACGCACTAATTTCATAAATAACTTCTCCAACTTATTAGCCATTGAACAATTTAAGCCTCCAGGAAAGGGCTCATGCTAGTATCAATGCTCCCAATTTCCTCGTATGCAGGGCATCTTCCAAGTCCTCTCATAGGTATGTTAAAATCTTATGTGGCAATGCCCTTTTAAACGGTGTTATCAATCCCTAAAAACCATTGAGTGTGTTGAGAGGGGTGTATGTCATAGGATAGTTTTTAACCATGTGTCATACTCTCACACACACTCTTCCATTCCTTGTTGGATCTCCTAAAGGGTACCGATGTTTTTTTCTCAAACTCGGGATATGGAACTCGCTAGGAAGGCATTCTTCAACGTAGTGTAATCCATGACCGTCTAGTAGGGGTCACACTTACGGTACCAATTATGCACATGCACATGCAATGTTGTTATAAATTGACTTTCCTTTCACTCATGGGTAGTGATCCCCTTCGATTTCTATAGTAATTCGCACTTGTGCACATGCTCTATAACATCCTTAATACCTCTCGTATTCAAGAAGGTGTAAAAGACATTTCAAAAAATACTTGCAAAGTGGTGGTTGAGGTCCTTGTCCACTTGACCGAAAACCTTGGTTTCCTTCACCACCACATCCACTAGACCAACCAGATCATGTCCCTCTTGACTCACCAGATACTCTAGATCCGCTAGCTTCACTAGGTCCTCTCGGCCCCTAAACCACCGGATCCACCACCTATAGCTCATAAATGGCCTAAAGTGGTCACTCCTAGTGTCCCCAATGTCCCACTAAACTACACTCTAATGGTTTGTGATATTGTCCCATTTCCAGTTGTGTGTCTCATGCCACTCCTAGATGTGATACCTAAACCTTATGTATTTGCACCTTGTCTAAAAATTCCTCCAAATATGGGAATGGTTTACGCAACCATAGATGTCCCAAATAAGAAATTATATCTCCTAGGCGTAGATTAGTTACTTCCACCGATACCAACCGAATTAACAATACTTCTTCCTTGATTTAGAAAACCAAGTGCTGGGGTTGGTCACCACGTGGGTTTGAGATGAAAACCAATGGCTATCCTTTATCCATGCGACAAAATATTATTAGAATATGAAGGGACTTCTCTCCCACATTTTCCAAGATGGGGTAGCACACACCGCTCAAGTTCCATGTCCTCTCGCATGACCCTCAACTCCTTCCAAAGCAATGTTTTCCTCTATAGATCCATCACACCTACAACCTCAAGTTATCTAGCCATATCCCTTTCACGAGCTTCACTATACTTGAGTCATTTCTCTTCCCTCTCCTTTTCAACAGAATGTTCATTATCTTCCTCAACCTTAGCTTCCTCGCCGATCACTCAGAGAAGCTTAGCCGCCATAGGAAATGCATTTAAACTTAGGGTAATGATCAATATCTTCATATCCAAAGGGAAAACACGTAAAAACAATCCTTTGGGCTCCTTAGGAACTCAAATTCGAAACCTCTCGACAAGAATACAAAGAAATGGTGTATTTTAGTATATAATTGGTTAGAAATCCTTTCCACAAGTGATCAAAAGCATGCATCCAAGTTAAATCCACATCCTGCAGCTTCTTATAATCATCTTTGGTCCATATGCATGATCTATAGTACCAACTCAATCTGGATGCATATGCTGAAAGCCATTCATACAATTCTACTAGAAAGCAACAAAAGAAAGTTTCATACAACTCATGGTATAGGTTCTCTTCTACCCATCTATGTGCATCAAACTTAGGTCCAACATTGAATCTTTGAGAAAAATCATCCTTTGTGCTCCTAAACCATGCTTCAACACTCTCAAGGTGTTTAGTCATCACACATCAATGGAACCAAGATATGGATGTATCCATTTCTCACAACAAATTCAAAAAGAGGTCTTGGCAACAGAACCAAGATGTAGTCATTTTTATACCCTTAGAACAACAATCTAATCCCATGCATGTTAGCCTATCACCCAATGTGCGTTGGGCACTCATCCAAGGCAAACATGGTCATCAAGCCTCTCCTTTATGTGAGTCTTGATAGAATACATTGATCAATGATAGAAACTTAGATGTTAAAATTTAAAGAACCATGCATTGATTCGAGAGCTTAAGATGAGGTATTATATTAACATACCCATTAAGGTAACCATATAAACATTATATGAATAATAGATCTGATCCATACTAAAAAGGAAATATATTAGGATTCATACCATGAACAATTTATACTTAGAATAGAATCTAATATTCATATTATTAAAAGTTTAGTAACCATATTACATTCACCAAGCCATAACAAGCCAATGTAATAATGTAGATTAAACTTATGCATCGAAACCCTAACTATGCTCCCATATTACAATAGGATTTTCATAGACCTGTTTCGCACGGAATGTTTCGGCTCTGCAGAATAGACTTGCTTCTATCCTATCATTCCTTTGAGAAACAAATAAGGGTTAGGGCTAGGAGGAATACCTGTTGAATGTTGAGATGGTGTGTGCGTACCATAGAGAAAGATCAGATCGACTGCAAAGAACTCCTTTTTGTCTTGGAAGGACTACCTGCAAGTAAGAATACAAGACCACAGATTTTAATTAGACAACAAATGAGGGATCTGCCTTAGGCCCAGGAAATATAAAAACTTCCTTTCGAAGGTGGTCAGTTCCCCTTTTAATACGATTTAACACAAATGATAATATAGAAAGCTATTGCAAAATCACGATTTAGGTATCTCGTTACAAAGCAATAGAAACTAAACTATCAATAATAAAGCGTCACGTTGTTTGTTTGGTTACTGGTCGTTGATATGTTCAGGTTGAGTTATAGGGATAAACCGGGCTGGATTTGGGGTTGTTAGGTGGCAAATAGGCAAGCAAAAGGTTTTGGGGTATAAGTCACAGTGACCGACACCGGTCACTAGGTAACCGACCACGGTTAGAGAACCACTGCCGGTAGGGGATAAACGATACCGGTAGGTCAAGCAATCTAAGTGCTTCTGGATAGAGGTTGGTTGCAAGGTGATTGTGGGGTTATTAAGATTGGGGGATGGCTGAGGGGAATGATGGGAGGATAGGGAAGACTCAGAGTGTGGTAAAATGGCCTTCTGGGCAATATCAGGGTGTATGGATGAAGGTTAAGTGTAGTATGTCGCTGGTAGTAGATCTAGGAATAAACTTATGATGGCTGTGATTCAAAAAGTCTAAGAAATGTTATCAAAGAGACATACAAGGTTCTACTTACTGTTTATTGATGAGAATGCAGGTCCAAGAACTGTGGTGATGAAGGTAGAACTCAGATAGGACGTCCTGATGATCAGAAGATGAGATGTCTTCCCTCACGATGATCAGCTGAGTGTCACAGGGCTCTGGTTGTGTAGTTGCAATCTTGGGCTTGATGTCCTTCTCTGCAAACTCTTCTGTTTCTTCACTTGTCTCTGCTCGGCCAAGCAAAATCTGGATTCTCTCGATGATTTCTCCTTCTCCGATCAAATGAAAATCCGATCCTTGTTTTTGGTTGGAAGTGGTCATTTACGGGAACCCGATGGCGGATTGCAATCGACAATGTCAAGTAGAACGGTATCGGTCGGTCAGTCAAAGCGGGCCATTTTGGTAAAATAGCCAGCTTTCCCTCCTTTTCTTCCGAGGGATTGGTAGCGGGCTTGGTCAAGTCATTATGAAGTTGGTTTTAGGTGCGGATGAGGAGTAATTAGTCATAGGTGTGGAATTGGACCAAGTTATAGGTCTTAATTAGGTTAGTTTAGGGTTAAGACTAGGTCATGATGAGGTGGCGACATGAGGTGGCAGGTATGGTGATGTGGATTTATTAATTATAAGGTAATTAATAAATAATTGTGTAAGGTTTAGGTGGTGAGGTTAGGTTGCGAAATGTGATGCGGGTCACAAGGGGTCGTAAGACACAAATTTGGTGTCTACATTAGCCCCTTATTGTCGTGTAGTTTGTTTTGTAAAGTTGCACGGACAATAATAAGAAGTGGTTACTCCTGTTAAGGGTATAGGTAATCCCCCTCAAATCTATCACAGATTGAGGTAGCGTGAAATCAGGGATAGGGTTGATAAAGGGTAAATGGTGTTGAGATGAGGGTGAGATGGTGGGGTAGGTCCAAGAAGCGACGCACATTGAAATGCAAAAAGTACGACCAGGGTACATGATTTGACTAGCAAACCAGCAATGCATAGGCAAAGGTCGATAGTTTATCCAAACAAGGGTGATATAATCCTGGTATCCAAGGCATAGGAAGTAGCTCCAGGGTATATAACAGGTAAGGTACAGGAATGTTTAGGCATGTTCGGCAGTACCAAATGGTTGGTTTGGTTGAGATAAACGTCACGGTCTAGGTCTTAGGCAAAGTTGGTCGACAGATCAAGTCAAGGACCCTAATCATGCTAAAACACGAACAGGTGCTGGATTGAACAAAAGGCTACTGGGTGGATAAAAGTGTATGTTGTTGATGTTGGGCGAAGTAGTTAAGTGGTACGGCCTTGGGTCGGGCTAAGTGATGAGTGAGGGCCGTGGGTCGGGCCAAGTTGTTGGGTTGCGGCCGTGGGTTGGGCCAAATGGTTGGGGTGAGGCCTTGGGTCGGGCCAAATGGTTAGGGTGAGGCCTTGGGTTAGGCCGGATGGGTAGTGGGGTGAGGCCTTGGGTGGGCCAAGTTGTTGGGTTGTGGCCTTGGGTCGGGCCAAATGGTTGGGGTGAGGCCTTGGGTCGGGCCAAATGGTTGGTTACGGCCTTGGGTCGGGCCAAATGGTTGGTTGCGGCCTTGGGTCGGGCCAAATAGGTGGTTTGCGGCCTTGGGTCGGGCTAAGTGATGAGTGAGGGCCATGGGTCGGGCCAAGTTGTTGGCGAGTTTGGAGATAAATCGGGCCGTGGGTCGGGCCAAATGGTTGGGGTGAGGCCTTGGGTCGGGCCAAATGGTTAGGATGAGGCCTTGGGTCGGGCCGGATGGGTAGGGTGAGGCCTTGGGTCGGGCCAAGTTGTTGGGTTGCGGCCTTGGGTCGGGCCAAATGGTTGGGGTGAGGCCTTGGGTCAGGCCGGATGGTTTGGTTGTGGCCTTGGGTCGGGCCAAATGGTTGGTTGCGGCCTTGGGTCGGGCCGAATAGGTTGGTTGCGGCCTTGGGTCGGGCCAATGAAGTTAACAAGGGGTTGTCAACGAAGGTGGATATAGGCGATGTTGGTAGAAAGGGCTATTAGTAAATAAGGGCTGAAATTGGGGTAGAGGTGAGATAAAACCGATGTCGATTATCTATGACCGATATCGGTTAGGGGACCGATACCGGTTCCTTAGGGCACAATATAACCGATATCGGTTATAGGTCAAAAACCTATAAAAAGAAAAAAATACGAACTGTCATTGTCACATTTGTAATTTGAAAACTGATTTGGGTTGTCTGAGGTGGAATATTGATATTGGTGCATTTGTTGGCTGAGGTGGCACGATTTGAGTGGAGAAGTGAGTGATTGGTGGGATCGCGGGCATAGGGTGGGTGAGTACGAGAGGATTCCTCTAGATCGTGTGCGGTGACAATTTGGGTTCGTTCAGGATATTCCTATGACATATAGACCATACATGAGGATCGCGTCGAGGCAAAGCATTCTCAACCCCCCACCCGACACCTCCAGAAGGGCCAGAAGAGATAGCAGCTGATTGTAGGGTTATGGATGCGGAACGACGGAGGCCTATAGAGTATGGTGGGTAGCAGAGCTGCGAGGTGCACGTGAGTGCCCTGACATAGCTGTGATTACAGCGGAGAGAGATCGTCTGTAGGATTTGGCTTGCCAGCTTCAAACACAGGTGAATGAGACAATGGGAATGTTAGAGGCTTCACAGCTACGAGTGGAGAGACTGGAGGCAAGATTCCTCCACGCGAGAGGACGTATTCGTATGTTACAGGAGATGTTGGCGGATCAATGGGAGGAACCAATGGCAGTGGCACCTTTGAGGATGGAGAGGCCAGCTGAGAGGCATCGACGATCACGATCACCACCTGATTCGGGAGGAGGTGCAAGGGTCTAAGTGAATTTTATAGGAATATAAGAATAAATAAGGATGCCGACCTGCGAGTCGATGATAGAGAAGATGTATTTGTTTAACATCTAAAATAAAACTAAATATGTATGTGGTTTTGAGTGATGATAATAATAAGAATGGTTGTGTGTTGAATGTTGTTTTTGTTTGTTTTGAAAAAGGATAAAGATGAATGTTGGCAAATAGAAATACACAAAAAATATTTATATTGACAACACATGAGAGGGTATGGTAGGGGATGGTCGAGCTAACCTTGGGAGACCCCATGTCTCCTAAGTGCTGCCTACATAGCCCATTACACAAAGCAAGGAGGGGCCTCAGACCGATGTAGTTCTCCCTTAGGAGCAGGGAGAGGTGAATTCAGGCAATTTGGTTGTGGTTAGGCAATTTTGTTGGTTAGTAAAAATTTGATGTTGGTAGGGTAATGTTGTTGGTGTTGGTAGGGTAATGTTGTTGGTGTAGGTATGGGTGAAGTGAAAGTTAGCATACCCAAGTAGTAGGGAATCGTGTCCTGATTAAGGTCAACACACAATCCTAGAGCCGAGAAAAAGAGGCAAGAGTGTCCCATAATTGAGAAGAGCTAAACAAACCACATATTAATGTAGGATGAGCTTGAATCCCTAGGTACCTTGCATAGGCGAGAAGTCGATAGGTGAAAAGAGTGGTATAATCACAATATATCGGATATACGTCACGTCCCTTGAGTTTTGTTGTTTTGACAAATGGTGAGGTGAGGTGGTTGATGTGGGTGAGGGTGTAGGTGAGTTTATTATAAGATGATTAATCTGACAAAAGAAAACCAAACCAAAATAGACAAGTCCATGACTCAGAAGTGTTTTGAAGTACTGCTTGTATTTTTATTTTTCTGGATATAGACTGATCGATGCGGGAAGTCGACATGGGATATGTATTTTGTTGTTCTTGAGGTCTTCACGAAGTTGATCAATGCGAGAAGCTTCTGATAAAGGCTGACTGTGTATAGTTGTCCTTCAAGGAGCAGATCTATTTATAGTAGAAGAGATGCGGTGCTTATGTATAGTTGTCCTTCGGGGATCTATTTATAATAAGAGCAATAGTTTGGCATATAGCTGTCCTTCAAGGGAGCAGTCTATTGTATAAGTTAGAGGTCTAGATGTCCGTTGGGCATGAAGCATCTAGTTTTTTGTAAGAAGTTTGACTCAAGAAAATCCCATAAGTGTGTAATTAAGAATGTGTCATTTTGATACTTTGAAGTCATGGACTAGACTAAAAAGGGGAAGGCATCTTTTAAGGGGAGGTGATAATCAAACCATGTGAGCTTGATTGGATTTTGAGATGTAAGAAACAAAGTGTATGCGGTGGTAAATGAGCTCAAGGGACGAGCGTAAGGTAGATAAGCAGTGATATAACACTAATTTCAACAGTAGAATGGTTGAAGATGCAAGGCATTAAGGGGCTTAGGCTCAGGTTTACCATTAAGCGAAGCTAAACGACAAGTGCCTGATCCAGAAGTGTGAGTGATAATGTAAGGCCCAATCCAATTAGGAGCAAATTTTCCACGTTTACTCTTTTCTAGTTTGGTTACATGTTGATTCTCTTTGAGGACAAGATCACCAACCTTAAAAGTACGCTCATGAAGTCGTTTATCATAAGCACGCTTGATGCGTTTTTGGTAGATTTGAAGGTGATCAAGAGCCGTAAGACGACGCTCGTCAAGAAGCTCTAATTGGGCTAACCGCTCTTGGCGGAAATCATCGTTGGTGAGAATATCCTGAAGAGATATTCTGAGGGAGGGTATTTGTACTTCGAGAGGCAAGACAGCCTCGGTACCATATACCAAAGAAAATGGTGTGGCATTAGTGGAGGTACGAATGCTAGTACGATAAGCCCAAAGGGCAAAGGGAATGTGATCATGCCAATTTCTTCCGGACTCATTGACAACTTTCATGAGGATTTTGGTTAGGGTTTTATTAGAAGATTCAGCTTGACCATTGGCCTGCGGATAGTAAGGTGATGAGAAACTAAGTTTGATACCAAAGTTGTCACAAAGGTCTTGTAACAACTTATTTTTAAAAGATTTACCATTATCTGTTATTAGGCGATGAGGAATACCAAAACAACAGATAATGTGATGGTTAACGAATTTGACAATTTTTTCTTTTTTGATTGAAATGAGTGGAATGGCCTCCACCCATTTTGTGTAATATTCGGTTGCTATGATTATCCAACGGTGACGTTGCGAAGAAGGCGGGTGAATCTCACCAATAAGGTCTAAACCCCATTGTGAGAAAGGCCAAAGATCTTGTGCGACCTGTAGCGGATGGCTAGGAGTATGTTGAAGGTTGGCATGTTGTTGACACATAACACAACGCTTAACATATTTGTAGTAGTTGTTATTAAGAGTAGGCCAATAATAACCTAGGCGAAGGATTCATTTGGCCATGGCAAGGCCACTAAAATGTCCACCACAAATGTCGTCATGGACTTGTTGGATGGTATAGGTGACCTCCGCGCCGGTTAGACAGCGAAGGAGGATGCCATCAAAGCCACGTTTATAGAGGAGTCCCCCCATGACAACATAATGAGAAACACTTTTAAGAAAAGCACGTTTGCCGTTACTAGTAAGGTCAGGTGGGAGAACAGAGGTTGTAAGGTAGTCGTGAAATTGGTGGTACCAGGTATCCTGCGAATTAGTAGACACATTATTTATCATACAAACTACCGGGGCTGAGTAGGATGGGGCAAAAAGTTGTTGGACCAAGATGAATATGTCAGAGTCAGTTGGTGCGGCAGGAATTTGTGAGGCTAAGCAAGCCATAGTATCCGCAAATTTGTTAGTGGAGCGGGGAATGGTTTGGATAGAATAACGAGTAAATGAGGTCAAAAGTGAATCCACGTAATGTTTGTACTTTTGAAGTTCCTCATTCTTACATTGGTAGATGCCCATAACTTGATTGACTACCAATTGAGAGTCGCCAAAAATATTAATAGATTTGACACCTAAGTGTAACGCAACCTGGAGACCCAAAACAAGGGCCTCGTATTCCGCTGTATTATTAGTGCAGGGAAATCAAGCCGGAATGAAAGAGGCATAGGTTCAGCGTCAAGAGGGATGAGAACAACGCCGGCTCCTCCGCCACGCTGGCATTTAGATCCATCGAAGAAGAGGGTCATTTGATACGACTCTTCCCTGAGTGAAAGAGTGGCGATGAGTTCGTCAGGGAAATTAAAATTGGTGAATTGTTCCCTAGGTAAAGGGGCCTCCACAAGTTGGTCTACAATAGTTTGTCCTTTGATTGACTTCTGTTGTACAAACTCAAGGTCGAGGTCGGCGAGGAGCATAAGCCATCGGGCGATGCGTTGGTTTAGATGTGGTTTGGCATACATATAATGAATGGGGTCCATGTTGGTGATGACAAAAGTTTTGTGATTCAGGAGGTAATGTCGGAGTTTGGTGGCTACGAATGATAGGGCTAGGCACAATTTTTCTACATGTGTATACCTAGTCTCGTAATCCATGAGAGTACAACTTATATAATAAACGGCTTGTTCTCGACGTGCCGAATCCCGATGTGCGAGCATAGCTCCTATAGCATGGTCAGTGGCAGAAAGGTAAAGGTAGAAAGGACGATCATCCTGAGGTGGAATAAGCACGGGTGGCTGCAAGAGATAGGATTTGAGAGCTTCAAAGGCTTGGTGACACTCTTCACTCCATTGAAAGGAAATGTTCTTTTTAAGAAGGTGATGGAAAGGGTGACATCGATCCGAGAGTTGGGAGATGAAATGTCGGATGGATTGAATTTTACCCTGCAAACTATGTAATTGTTTGAGGTTTTTGGGTGGGGGCATTTCTAGGATAGCTTTGACTTTAGATGGATCGACCTCAATGCCACGCAAAGAGACGATAAAGCCAAGAAGTTTTCTTGAAAGAACACCAAAGACACATTTCTTTGGTTGAAGCCGGACTGAATATTGTAACAGGTGATCGAAAATAATGGTTAAAACATCGAGATGTTCACTGCGATGTTTAGATTTGCCAAGAAGATCATCGACATAATCCTCAAGGATAGTGTGCATAATGTCATGAAAAATGTAAGTCATAGCCCGCTGATAGGTAGCACCAGCATTCTTAAGGCCAAATGGCATGACACGATAACAGAAGGTTCCCCAAGGAGTTATGAAGGCAGTTTTATGTTGATCGGCGGGGCTACCAAAATTTGATTGTATCCCGAAAAACCATCCATGAGAGAAAGCATTTCATGGCCCGCAGTGAGATCAACAAGTTGATCAATACTTGGGAGGGGGAAGTCATCCTTGGGGCAAGCGAGGTTAAGGTCTCAGAAATCCGTGCATATCCGAAGTCCCCCCATCGCTTTAGTGACAGGTACGATGTTAGAAATCCATTGAGGATAGTCAATAGGCAAGATGAAGGAAACAGAAAGAAGTCGTTGAAGCTCTTCTTTGACCAAGAGGGCGATGCGTGGATGCATCTTTCTCAGTTTTTGTTTGACTGGTTTGGAATCGGGGTTTAGGGTGATGTTATGGACAGCAATGGTAGGATCAATTCCTGGCATGTCAGTGTAGGACCAAGCGAAAGCTTGGTTGCGGGTACGGAGAAAGGTAGTAAAGGCGGCTTGTTCTGATGTGTTAAGGGATTGTCCAATCTTCACAATGTGAGGATCCTCCTCTGTGTGGATGTTGATTTCTATAGTCAACTCATTCAACATAGTTTGAGTTTTAGGCGGTAAGGCGCGTTGATATAGGAGTCGTCCGCCCCAAGGTAAGTGAGGATGGAGTCGTCATCCGGCACTCAACAACATTAATCGAAGGTGAATCCTCTTCGATCATGTTAGGATACAGAAGGGGAAGAGAAGATGGATCCTTATTATCGCGTTGATAAGTGAGAGGACCTATGAAGATAGCATTTATGAAAAAAAAGTTAGGAGGGATAGATTCGGGGTCTATCGACTGTGTAGGTGGTGATGATGGCAAAGTGGGTGATGATGATTTGGTAGGGGTGACATCGTCTTCTTCCATGATACATCTGGTGACACGAGGTGTCTCCTATGTAGGTGTTTCAGAAAACCGAGACCACTGCGATCATTGTGTTTACGTGTAGTCACGGTAATGAGTGTATGTCGGCCTTGTTCAGTAAAGACCAAAACCAAAGCCTTTCCAAGCACAGTGAGTCAAGAAGGTGAGGGAGAAATGACGATTTGTCAAGTATTGAAAATCAGATTGGAAGGGAACCACACCAAGAGGAGGTTCAGGGGTAATGGAGGATGCGTCAACACCCCCATACGTTAGGTTGGTGCGGCAATGGGGTGGTCCGTAAGAGATTACCTCCCCCACATGACGGTCGTAGGTGGGATGTGCATGTAACTGTCCGTACTCCTGCGGGGTATGGAAAGAACTAACGTTATATAGGCGGTACTCCCCCAGCATAAGGCGTTGAAAAACATCTACTAAGGGGTCGGAGGTTGGGATGTTATCTGTGGGAAAGGAAGTAATATTTGTAACGGCGGTTTCATTAGTTGAAGGTGTAGGTGCATCGGAAGTGGATGGCTGGGTTGGATGAATGGGTGTCTTGACTGGTACAAGCACATCATTAGGGCGATACAACATATTGCAAGTTTTGAAGGGGGGAGGATCAGCTTTTACGGTGTAGGACTTCCCCTCGTACTCAAATTTTATGCATCTATGTAAGGTGGAGGGAACGCATCCCATAGCCCGGATCCAAGGGCGGCCTAACAACATATTGTATTGGAACTCTCCCTCAAGGACATAGAAGAGTTCGGGTAAAGTACGTGGTCCTACACGAATGTTAAGGATCACGGTGCCTAAAGTAGAAGTAATAGCATCATTGAATGATCGCAACATGATGGGGTTAGCACACATGCAACTAGAAGGGATATTCATTTGTTGGAAGGCTTTTGAAGAGATGATGTTTAGGCTAGTGCCCCCATCAATCATAACACGACGTACCCGAATATCCCGAACGTACGCTGAGATGAAAAGAGTAGGGTCAGGATCTTCGGCACCAAAGTCGATAATTTCATCTTCTTGAGAAACCGACGAGCGGCTTGCGTCATGAGAGACGAAGTGGTTGGGGAGATAGATTGTTTGGTGAGCGAAGCAACGTGATTGGGTGTTAGAATAGAGGTAACAGGAAAGGTTTCATTAGGTAAAACCTCTATCCCTTGAAGGATCTCAACGAGAGCTTGTCGATGAGATTCAGAAGTCTGAATGAGATCATACAATGTCATTTTTACAGGCGATTGGTGAAGCTGTTTGATCATAGTTCGATGGGCAATGCCATTAGAGACGGGATAGGTGGGTCGCGAATAACCACTTTAGGTGGTGGTGCAATCGGGATGGTGGATGGAGAAAGAGATGCCGCAGGCGTGTTTTCTTTCGCTTTCCCATTGTTTTTCTGCCCTCGAGTGGCAACACTAATCATATTGATCTCGTGAACACGAGAGGAGGAAGACGGTAGGGATAGGTCATGGTTTTCGAGAGGTGGGGCTGTAATAATGATAGATCTTGGTGAGGCGGGGACAGGTGGTATAGGAGAGGGAATTGAAGCTAAAGGTCTCTCTCTTCGTAAGTTGTCTTTCTTAACTTTTCTATCTGAGAGAGGTGACGGATGAAGTATGGTTTTCAACGCTTTGCATCCCTCTACGTCATGTCCTGGTGTGCGGTGGTAAGCGCAAATTTTAGACTCATCGTAACCTATAGGTCGAGGTTTAGATGGATCATAAGGTCTAAGTGGGGGTAGGGAAATGGTCGCATTCTCCACCAACATAGCAAGGATTTTGGCGTAAGACCCTTTGAGTGGGTCAAAGTCAGAGGAAAATGAGGCTATTGACTGGGTCGATTCTGGTGATGACGTGGTGTGGTTTAGCCAAGGAGTTTTGATAATGGGTTTTACCTAACAGTGGTTTCTTTGACGTAGAAGCTATGTTGGATGATGAGGCCACAAATGATGTGGTATCAGAAAACAACCACGGGGAAATAGGAGTTACCGAAAACAAATCTTTTGATGATGGAATTTGTTTAGGGTTGATAGGTGGACAGGATACGTGGGGTGACGGTGTTGTTATACCCTTGGATTTTACGTATGGGTGCGAAGGCGTAGGTCGCTTTAAAGAAAACACAGGAGGTATGATATATTGATGTAAGGTAGAGGGATGGGGTCCCAATATGGAAGGTAAGTGTGACGACGAGGGTTTTAGTTGTGTTAGCGGCATAGATTGAGGATATTGAGTCTGTCTCCTAATGGGATGGACGGCTTTACCTTTAGATAAATCAAGCCGCTTAGGTGGGTGTGTTAGACTAGGTATGGGTGAGGTCCCAAGCATAGGGGAAGATGTGGTTAGGTTAATAGAAGTGGATGAGGTATTTGGTAAAGATGAGGGCGGTGAAGATGAGGACATAGGAATTTTAAGCTTCTGTAAACACTTCGGGTATATGGTAGAGGCATCAGGATCGGTCATTTGCATTTGAGTAGAATATGGCGTACTCAAACATTCCCATAGGACCTGTCTATCTTCTGGGGAATGACAGTCCTCACGTGTGAACATGAACTTTTGTATGGAAGAAAGGTGGGTTGTGATTCCGGTCCACTGTGGGTGTGATACAAGGGGTATATGAGGCACTGTATCAATGGGCGTTAAGAGGTCAACCGGTTGCTGAAAAGATTTAGGTGATGAAGGAATAATAGGTAGGAGGGCGTGTTTGAGAGGATCTGTCATGTTTAAAGAATGTGGTGATGTCGGTTCAAGAGGTTTCTCGTCTAAGGATGACAAAAGAAGTGGCAAGCCTTCCTCTTTATACAAAGCAAGAATGGTAGGAGACATTTGGGAAATAGATAAATTAGATAACATCGCTCACGATCCTGCAAGGATGTGGTATAAGAAGGCTCATTTGTGAGAAGGGAACTCTAGGCAGCTAATTCCTTGATGGGTAAAGGAACAAGCAAGGATTTTAGTTTGTCTTGATGGCGAGGAAGGGGGTTCGGTTTCCTACGTTAGTGAAGAGGTTTGATTTAGAATTTGTTCGATAGAGGTCTTTGGTGGGAATCGAAGATGCATGGATCGCATGAACACTCTCCTTGGCTAAGATATCTTGGTTTAGTTTACTATTAGAAGAATGATTCAGAATGGTTTGTTGAATATTTTCAAATTTCGGTTAGTTAGAGGGCGTTAGGATTATCGAGGGCTATATCCCCACATCAACCATTTCTGCGCACTATGTTTTTCAACATCTTGCAGCTTCTCATGACCGTGTCCCTTCACGCGGTGGAATTTAGAAGTCATTTTCTTTGTACCAAGAAGGTATGGCGCGAGTGGAATCGAACCCGGAATGAGGTTTAACAGGAGGTAAGGTAATGGCTCCTGCTTTGAGCAATTTTTCCAATATCACACCATATGTTTCTCCCAAGGGAGTGTAGTTGATGGGTTCTGCTTTATACTTATAGGTGGTTTTTGGCGGGGTATTAGACGGTGGTTGGGATTTGACCATCACCGCGTGCACGCCCCCTTTGATTTGAAGCGATCGATGGGTGAGGACCGGTGGTGTTAGGTTTGTTGGTGGAATCTTGGGTTCGGAAAGTGGGGTTTTTGTTACGCAACCACAATTTCTCTTCCTCTAAGGCTCAAATCTCTAGTTTTGAGCCATAGTAAAGGCCTCGTCAAATGTACGGAAAGTTTGAATTTGGAGGGTAGGAGAGATGTGCTTAATGCGAGCCCACGTAAATGATTCGATAAGTTGATCGAGGTAAGGCATACGTAAGTTGGTTGATAAGGCCCCGCCATCATCCAACGAAATCTGCGATAGATTCATCTTCAAATTGTCGGATGGCATAGAGGTCGGTGATAGATACTTTCTTGGCAATGTTAATGGAGAAATGATCCAAGAAAGATTGGGCTAGCTGGTTAAAAGAGAAGATTGAGTGCTGGGTTAAAGCATTGTACCACTCCAAAGTGGGTCCTGATAAGGACATGGGAAAGGTGCGGAGTAGTAAAGCGTCGTCGTGAGCAATTAGATAGCAGGCATGTCTAAATGATCGCAAGTGTTGTTGAGGGTCCTCCTTACTGTTAAAATGGGTAAATTTTGGTAATTCCCATTGAGGAGGATATGAATGAAGGGGGACTGAAGGGTGGATAGGCTCCCGACAAACTTGCTTGTATGTCAAGGTGCTACGACTTCTGAAATGAAGCCTCCAGGTTTTGCATTTTGTCCATCATTTGTTTAATTAAATTAGTAGTTGAATGAGATGATGGTGTGGTTGGTAAACGGAGGAAAATTGGGCCAAGGGCCACCGCTAGACAATGGTGGGGTTAAATGTTGATAAGGTATGGAGGGACAGTGTGTTGAGGCAACCGAATAGGGATGTCCTATATAATTTCGTTGAGGTTACTCGAATATGTGTGTGGAAATGAAAAGGTGGGTGGAGCTTGAGAAGGAAAGCTCGTGTGGATAGGTGGCAGAGAGCAAGTCATGAAGAACGGACATCTGTAAGAGAGAGACGAGGTAGGAGCGATCAAATGGCGTGTAATGACATGTTGGTGTTTCACTTGGAATGTTTCGGCCACGGGAATAGAGTTGCTTCTATCCTTTCTTTCCTTCTAGAAACAGAGATGAGGTTAGGGTTAGGAGGAATACTGTTGAATGTCGAGATGGTGTGCGCGTACCATAGAGAAAGATGACTGCAGAGACTCCTTTTGTCTTGGAAGGACTACTGCAAATAAGAACACAAGACCACAAGATTTTGATTAAACAATAAATGAGGAAAGCGCCTTGGGCCTGGAAATATAAAACTTCCTTTCGAAGGTGGTCAGTTCCCCTGCTAATATGAATTAACACAAAAGACTGCAAAATATTAATTAAATTATTTCGTTAAACTGGGTAGGGGGAAAGGCTGGTTTTCTGGTTTTTGATCAGAGGAACCGATGGCGGTTACTGATAACCGATGCCGGTCGCGATAACCGATGGCGGTTACTGATAACCGATAGTGGTGGGTTCTACGGTCTTCTTGGCAGCTATGGTGTTTGTAATGGCTGGTTTTTGGATGGTATTAGGAAATGGGATGGTTAGAAGCAAAAGAATGACAGTTAGATGCAATGGCACATTGGGTAGTGGATTCAGAAACGGATTTAGGAGCACTGAGATTCAAGAAGCATAAGAAATGTTATAACAAAGGACATGCAAGATGTGACTTACTAGTTTTGACAAAGATGCAAGTTGATCTCCTTGGTTGTAAACACTTCTGGTATTTCCACTCGTCTCTGCTCTGTCAAGTGAAGATCTGGACTCTGTTCCTCGCTCGCAATGCTCTCTGTTGATCCAGAAATCCTTTGACTGATCTCCAAAATGAAATTCCGATCCGTTGTTTTGGTTTGGGGAGCCCATTTACAGGGAACCGATGGCGGTTCCGTAACCGACGGTCGAGTAGGAACCGGCATCGGTAAGGAAAAAGTAGGCTATTTTTAGTAAAATAGCCCACCTTCCCTGCTTTTCTCCCGAGAGATCAGTTGCGGGCTTGGTCAAGTGGCTAGAAGGTCGGTTTTGGGTGTGAGTAAGGAGGCATTAGTTATGGATGTGAGCCTAGACCAAGTCATGGGTCTTAATTAGGTTAGTTTAGGGTTAGGGCTAGGTCATGATGAGGTGGCAAAGTGAGGTGGCGGGTAAGGTGATGTGGATTTATCAATTATAAGGTAATTAATAAATAATTGTGTAAGGTTTAGGTGATGAGGTTAGATTGCGAGATGAGATGCGGGTCACAAGGGGTCGTAAGACACAAATTTGGTGTCTACATTAGCCCCTTATTGTCGTGTAGCTTGTTCTGTAAAGCTGCGCGGACAATAATATGAAGTGGTTTCTCATGTTAAGGATATAGGTAATCCCCCTCAAATCTATCACAGATTGAGTGAACGGGAAATCAGGGATAGGGTTGATACTGAGGGTATATGTGTAGAGAGGATGGTAAGGTGGTGGGGTAGGTCCGAGGAAGCAGGACGCATGTTGAAATGCAATAATTACGACTAGGGTACATGATTTGACGAGAAAACCGGTGATGTATAGGCAAAGGTTGATAGTTTATCCAAACAAGGTGATATAATCCACGGTATCAAGGCATAGGAAGTAGCTCCGGTGGTATATAACGGGTAAGGTACAGAACGTTTAGGCATGTTCGGCGATAAAAGGTTGGTTTGGTTGAGATAAACGTCACGGTCTGCAAGTCTCAGCAAAGTTGGTAATTGACAGATCAAGTCAAGGACCCTAATCATGCTAAAACACGAACAGTGAGCTCGATTGAAAAAAGGTACATGATGGATGGATAAAATAAAAGCGTTGATTGTGGGTATGGTATTGAAGTGATACGGTCGTGGGTTGGGCCAAGTTGTTGGGTGGCGGCCTTGGGTCGGGCCAGAAGTGTAAAGGGAGGCCTTGGGTCGGGCCAAATAGTGAGGGCAAGGCCTTGGGTCGGGCCAAATGGGTAGGTTGAGGCCTTGGGTCGGGCCGAATAGGTAGGTTGAGGCCTTGGGTCGGGCCGAATAGGTAGGTTGAGGCCTTGGGTCGGGCCAAATAGGTAGGTGGAGGCCTTGGGTCGGGCCAAATGGTTAGGGTTGCGGCCTTGGGTCGGGCCAAATGGTTAGGGTTGCGGCCTTGGGTCGGGCCAAATGGGTAGGTTGAGGCCTTGGGTCGGGCCAAATAGGTAGGTTGAGGCCTTGGGTCGGGCCGAATAGGTAGGTTGAGGCCTTAGGTCGGGCCGAATGGTAGGTTGAGGCCTTAGGTCAGGCCGAATGGTAGGTTGAGGCCTTAGGTCGGGCCGAATGGTAGGTTGAGGTCGTAGGTCAGGCTGGACAAGTGAACAAATGTTGCGCAGCAAAGGTGGATAGAGGCGATATGGGTGAAAAAGAGGCAAGGAGTAAATAAGGGCAAAGAATGGGGTGAAAGTTGGGTAGTGAACCGATGTCGATTCTACATGACCGACATCGGTTAAGAGACCGATACCGGTTCCTTAGGGTAAAATGAAACCGACATCGGTTAAGGTCGAAAAACCTATAAAAAGAAAAATACGGCTTGTCATTGTCACTTTTGTTATTTGCAATCCAAATCGACTTGTCTGACGTGGAGACTTGGGATTAGAGGCTAGATTGAGTGAGGTGGAGCTATTGTATTGGCGGAGAGAGTTGATAGTGGGCCCGATTGAGGAGGAGGCAGCAGGTGATTGGCCAGGGACCCAGTAGATCAGGATTGGAGCCATGGCACAGGCAGGAGGAGCTGGAGGGGCTGGACCAGCTGGACCGCCACCACCCATCCCACCACGACGACGTGTCGTCGTACCGGTAGGTTCTAAACTCGTGATTTTATGCATTGAAATGGTTATTAGGCTAAATGGGGGGTTTGGGTAGGAATTTGTATTTTGTAGGAAATAATGAGTAAATGGAGGTAATTTGAGAAAGGGAGAGGGTAGATAGGTTAGATAGGCTAAGGTGGGTAGGTGGGTAAGTTTTTAGGGTTTTTGGGTGGGTAGATGGGTAGAAATAGGTAAAAAAATGGGTTTTGGGGGCCGCGCGGGGGTTCGGCTCCGGGAGAAGACAGTGACCGATGTCGGTCACTAAGCGACCGGCATCGGTCGCACAATTTTAGGGAAAGGGAGGGTTGTTGGTGACCGGCGTCGGTCATGTATCGGCCGGCGTCGGTTGTTTTTTTGTAGGGGTTGGGTTGGGTTGAGGGTGGGTGTGGGGTTGGGTTGGTTGTTTTGGGTGGTGGGTGGGAGTGGGAGTGGGGTTGGGTTAGGGGTGGAGAAGGGTTAGGTGTGGGGGTTAGGTTTTGGGTTTTGGGTTGGGTTGGGTTGTGGGTTTTGGGGTGGGTTAGGGGTGCGTGTGGGGGTTGGGTTAGGGGTGGAGAAGGGTTAGGTGTGGGGTTAGGTTTTGGGTTTTTGGGTTGGGTTGCGGGTCGGTGTGGGGGTTGGGTTAGGGGTGGAGAAGGGTTAGGTGTGGGGTTAGGTTTTGGGTTTTTGGGTTGGTTTGGGTTTGGTGTGGGTGTGTGGGGGTGGTAGGTTGTTAGAGGGGGGCGGTAGAGAGTCAGGGTATGGTCGGGGGGATACAAAAGGGGGTTTAGATGGTAAAGTAGATGTTATAATAAAGAGTAGGTCTAAGAATGTGGGTTGGTTTTGCAGGCACGTCAGCAGTTGACGATGCGTGATAGGATGCCTCCACTATTGAGTCGGATGAGGCCACACGTATCTGCGGCGCATTGGGCCATCATGCGCGAGGTGGGACTCGGGGTCAGAGTCAGGAGTGCAGAGCGATAGAGAGGATCATGGCACGGCGATGGTCGCCCTCATCGAGAGATGGGATCCGGCGGCCAATGTGTTCCATCTTCCGAGCGGGGAGATGACCGTCACATTAGAGGATGTGTATCGCATCCTGCGGCTACCGATCGAGGAGAGCGATCTTCCGAGGTAGGTCGAGAGCGCCATGGGACAGCTATCTTGCAGTTTTTGGGGATGCAGCCGCGCTTCTTACGTATCATAGCGCGAGCATTGGATATGGTGACATGTACCGCGCACACAGACATGAGACACGGCTTGCCGTGTTGATGATGATAGGGATCACCTGCTTCGCCCTCCCGGATTCAGAGGGAGGCCGCTTCCCACGAGCATTGATGGGGGTGCTGCTGGAGATGGTGGAGGAGCACACCTGTTTCGCATGGGCACCAGTGTATCTGGTGTAATTATACAGGGAGTTATGGGGCTATCGCCGGAGGAGGTGATTTGGTATTTGTTCTACATTTTTGTTCAAGATTGTTGGGCATACGAGCACATCGTATGCATCGAGGCGATAGGGCTACCCAGCAGCAGGGCCACATGTTCGTATACCGATATGGCTTTTCAGAGGTGGTTGGGAGTCGTGGGCGGCAAGCGGCGATTGTTGCAGTCGGGATGTGGCCTATTATGACACTGCTAGAGGCCTTACAAGTAGACATTGTATGGGACACCCTACGAGAGGTCACCGGCTTTGGCAGAGGAGCCGCGTCTGACAATGCGCCGATCCAGTATACATTACGGATAGCAGAGGCGGAGGCCAAGGAGAAATACTGAGCGGATACCCCTAGAGAGAAGTGCAGCGAGCGAGATGGGGCTCACGACAGGGCGAGCCACCTCCCTTCCCTCGTCACAGGAGAGGATGATGTAGAGGCCCCCAGCGCCAGCGCCATGGCCTTTGGATCCAGGCTGGTAGCGGAGAGACTAGTAAGTGAGGGTGTGGATGATGCGGGTGCAGGAGCATACTCACGGTATAGTGGTGTGGCGAGAGAGCACCGAGATAGTACCGCTCACCACGCGGAGACTTGGCTGCGATTATATAGAGAGAGAGGATCGGCTCGGGGTGGGTGCGGCTCTTACGGGGCGGCTAGGCATTCGCGAGAGCATAGATAGGGGCCTTACAGTGCAGCTAGCTAGAGCTCGAGCACGAGCACAGTAGCACCACCACCAAGCACCAGCCCACGAGTGCGAGTACAGCCAGATGTGCAAAGACCACCACCACAGCACCACGGCCCAGGCGAGAGTGCAGTGCGAAGCGGACAGCAAAGACCACCCGCGGCCACGCGGTGCAGTAAATGCGAGGGGTATTGGTGTTAGGTGCCAGGGGACCAGCCCCAGCTCCTTCAGTGGCGCGAGATCGCTATATGGAGGTTAGAGCAGAGGCCCGATATTATCAGGATATTCTTGATAGTACCGGAGTCGAGTATCAGGCGTATGCAGTGCATAGGCGAGACCTCGCATGCCTAGAGATCTCGAGGAGGGGCAGCCCACAGTGGCGTGTCCGTGATGGCAGGCGAGGCGAGAGGCACCACAGAGACCGGCGTGGGGAGAGGTGCGAGGCGGTAGGGGAGAAAGCGATAGATCCCGACATGGTTTTGTATAGGGACACGGCACCGATCTGCGAGTGCTGCGAACCGGTTGTATTGATAGAGGCTGCGTGTCGACACTTATTCATTGTATTGATTCATTTATTTATTATATCTGGCACGTGAGCCGAAGTACGGGTTATACATTTGATACCGGCCTGCGAGCGAGTATATTTTGATATGAGAGACCGGCTGCGAGCGAGTTGAGATTTTGGTAGGTATTGCGGCCTGCGTGCCGGCTTTGGTATATTATGAGATCACAGAGGCCCCGATGTAGGGCACATTGTATTTTTGAAAACTGGTATATATATATATAGATGATGTTTTGATCCATATGTAGTGTTCAAAAATGTGTTTAAATATTTTGTTAATGGTTTGGTAATATATAATGTATGATAAGTTTAGTGGGCATGTTGATAGATGGATGATGTTGATGGTTTTGTTTTTGTTTTTTGTACGTATATATGAATGACATGTGATGTGATGAATTGTTGGTTTTGTGACATTGTGATATATGTAACTGATGAGTTGGATCCAAATGATGTAGAGATTGATAGTTTCTTGAAAGTCGTAGTTGATGGTTGTGTATTTGTATAAAATAAATGATGTTTAATGAAATTGTAATGATATGATGTGTGGTGGATGAACAAATGTGGTAAATGGTGTGGTTATGCAGGAAAAGAGGCGGGCGCGACAAAAATTTAGGTGAGAAATGAAGAAAAGAACGCTGTTGAGAAAAGGTAGGTGTGTAACCGATATCGGTTAAGAACCGGTCGGTAGTTGTGACCGACATCGGTTAAGTAACCCGATACCAAGTTATTTAGGTATGAGCTTTTCTAAAAATAGAAAAGCTAGGGTGGCAACTTAAGTTTTAATTTTAGAGCCATGCAAGAGGTTAAATACGCGAACGCGACGCTTTTTGATGACTGAGACAGGTATTTGCATGAGAGATTTGGGTGAGAAGGAGAAAATAGACAAGGAAAGTGAATGTGATCCGAGATTCAGAAGGCAGAAAGACAAAGTTGAAAAGGGTGGTGATCATGGCAGAACGAGGAGAAGCATCAGCGAGCGAAGGGGGAGGAAGACAAGGGCCACCTCAAGCTGCTGCAACCCAAGAGGTATCATTTTGTTTGTGATTTGATTTTTGCATGTGTTATGAATAAGAGATTAAGTGGGTAGATATGAAGAAGAAAACATGATAGCAAGGGTTATAAGTGAGGTAAGTGTTACGTGGTAGGTAATCACGGGTTTCGGGTATGTCTGTGTATACAGAGAGGAATAAACGAGCAATTTATTGTCGTAGGTAGGTGTTTTAGGCAAGATGTATGTAATTGTGGTGACAGTGGCGGTTAGGAATAACCGGTATCGGTCACTCAACCGATATCGGTTATGTATAACCGATACCGGTTACTGGAGAAATTTCCAGAATGTTTGAAAAAACCCTGACTTGATTGAATTGAATGGTTGTTTGTTGTTTTGGTGTATGCAGGCAGAGGTAGGATTGAGGATGAATGATAGTGTGCCAGCGCTGTTGTCACGAATCCGAGCGGATGTAACACCAGCTGAATGGACATTGATAAATCATTTGGGGTTAAGTGGAATCCGCTATTATTCACGAATCGCACGTAATCATGCTATGTTGCAGGCATTGATTGAGAGATGGAATCCCGAGACAAATACCTTTTATCCGCAAGCGGGGAGATAGCGATAACATTGGAAGATGTGTTTCAGATTTTGAGACTCCCTATTACAGGAGAACCAGTATATCAGGCACTACCTAGCGCGGCACGGGGAGCGATAACAGCAGTATTTGGTCCATACGCACGAGATTTGACACAGCGGGGTTTATCTTTTACATATGGGGTAATGTATATGCAAAGCACACCACGAGGAGACAAGGTTAGCAGTGATATTAATGATAGCGGTAGGGTATTATGCGTTGCACGAGGCGGAAGGGGGAAGATTTCAAAGGCATTGATGTGTGTTATGTGGGAGATGATAGAAAGGAACGTGACTTTTGCATGGGCACTGCATATTTAGGCGGAGCTATACAGGGTTTATGGGCTTGTAGGTGAAATCACAGGGCGACTATTTGGATAGTTCATACTTATTACACTGTTGGGCCTATGAGCACATTGTTTGTGTGCGACCAATAGGCCGACCCATCCAGTCGGGAGAAACCGGAGTGCAGAGATTGGGATTCAGACGATGGGTCCAGACAGAACAAGAGGCCAGATCCCAGGCCGTGACGGGTGATATTGAGTATTACAGGCAGGTATGGGAGAGAGTGACGGTTGCGGATATCTGTTGGAGGCCATACGGGAACTATATGGTGACAGAGAGCATAGCTGAGGAGTTGAGGGGTGTAGAGCGATTGAGGTGGATCGCAGGGCACAGGCCGGGTGAGTATGAGAGGATTCCTATAGATCGCGTGCGGTGACAATTTGGATTTGTGCAGGATATACCCCTGGCTTATAGACCATATATGAGGATCGACGCCGAGGCAGCATTCTCACCTCCCGGCCAACACCTCGAGAGAAGGGCACGAAGAGGTATGGCCGATCGCGAGGTAATGGATGCGGGAACGAGCAGAGGCCTATAGATTATGGTGGGTAGCAGAAGCTGCGAGGTGTACGTGAGCGTCGACATAGCGGTGATTACAGAGAGAGGATCGTCTGCAGCATTTGGTTCAGCAGCTCAAACGCAGTGAATGAGACAAGAGGATTGTTAGTGGTTGCGGAGTCACAGGCGGGGAGACTAGATGCTGGAGTCCTCCATGTGAGAGGCGTATTCATATGTTACAGGAGAGATTGGCAGATCGTGGCGGTACAATAAGCCGTGGTACCCTTGAGGATAGAGAGGCCGGCGAGAGGGTCGGCGATCACGATCATCACACTGGTCGGGATGAATCGTGAGGGTTTAAGTAAATGTTATAGAGGTATAAGAATAAATAAGAGTACCGACTGCGTGTCGATGATAGAGAAGATGTATTTGTTTAACATCTAAATAAAACTGAATATGTATGTTGATTTGAGTTGCGATAATAATAATAAGATTGGTTTGTGTTTTGATTTTCGGTGTTTTGAAAAAGGATAAAGAGGACTGTGATTAAATAAAAATACACAAAAATATTTATATTCACCACACAGGATAGGTTATGGTAGGGGATGGTCGAGCTAACCTTGGGAGACCCCATGTCTCCGAAGTGCTGCCTACATAGCCCATTGCACAAAGCAAGGAGGGGCCTCAGACCGATGTAGTTCTCCCTTAGGACCAGGGAGAGGTGAATTCAGGCAATTTGGGTATGGTTAGGCAATTTGTTGGTTGATAAGAATTTGATGTTGATAGGGTAATGTTGTTGGTGTTGGTAAGGTATGGGTGATGTTGATGTAGGTATAGGTAAAGCGAAAGTTAGCTTACCCAAATAGTAGGGAACCGTATCCTGATTAAGGTCAACACACAATCCTAGAGTCGAGCAAAAGAGGAAAAAGTGTCCCGTAGTTGAGAAGAGCTAAACAAACCACATATTAACATAGGATGAGCTTGAATCCCTAGGTACCTTGCATAGGCGAGAAGTCAATAGGTGAAAAGAGTTGTATAATCACAATATATCGGATATACGTCACGTCCCTTGAGTTGAAACAAATGGTGAGGTGAGGTGGATGATATAGCTGAGGTACGGAGAACTTATTACAAAGTGAGTGTTCTGACGAAAGAGAACCTACCCTAAATAGACAAGTCCATGACTCAAAAGTCCTTTTGAATGAGGCTTTTCTTTTATTGAATGCAGACTGATCGATGCGGGAAGTCTACAAGGATATTGATTGTATTATTCTTGAGGTCTTCACGAAGGTCGATCAATGCGAGAAGCTTACGATAAAGGCCGACCGTGTGTATAGTTGTCCTTTGAGGAGCTTGATCTATTTATAGTAGCTTGAGATATGATTGTAATGCATAGTCATTGTCCTTCGGGGGCGATCTATATATAATAGCAGCAATAGTTCAAAGCATATAGCTGTCCTTCGAGGGAGCAGTCTATATTTAATTTAGATGACTAGATGTTCATTTGGCATGAAGCATCTAGTTTAGTAGGAAGTTTGACTCAAGAAAATCCCATAAGGATACGGCTTATTTTAATATTTTGAAGTCATGGACTAGACTAAAAAGGGGAAGGCATCATCAAGGGGAGGTGAGGATCAAACTATGTGAGCTTGATTGTTATTATGAAGTGTAGGAAACAGAGTGTATGTAGTGGTAAGTGAGCTCAAGGGACGAGCGGAAGGTAGATAAGAAGTGATATAACACTAATTTCAACGGTAGTAGAATGGTCGAAGATGCAAGGCATTAAGGGTTGAGCTCGGAGTTTACCATTAAGCGAAGCTAAGCGATAAGTACCAGATCCATAGGTATGAGTGATTATATAAGGCCCAATCAATTGGGAGCAAATTTTCCACGTTTGCTCTTTTCTAGTTTGGTTACATGTTGATTCTCTTTGAGAACAAGATCACCAACCTTAAAATTACGCTCATGAAGTCGCTTATCATAAGCACGTTTAATGCGTTTTGATAGATTTGAAGGTGATCAAGAGCGTAAGACGGCGTTTCGTCAAGAAGCTCAATTGGGCTAACCGCTCTTGGCGGAAATCATCGTTGGTGAGAATATCTTGAAGAGATATTCTAAGGGGAGGGTATTTGTATTTCGAGAGGCAAAACAGCCTCGGTGCAGTATACCAAAGAAAAAGGTGTAGCATTAGTAGAGTACGAATGCTAATACGATAAGCCCAAAGGGCAAAGGGAATGTGATCGTGCCAATTTCTTCGGATTCATTGACAACTTTCATGAGGATTTTGGTTAGTGTTTTATTAGAGGACTCGGCTTGCCCATTGGCTTGTGGATAGTAAGGTGATGAGAAACTAAGTTTGATACCAAAGTTGTCACAAAGGTCTTGCAACAACTTGTTTTTGAAAGATTTTCCATTATCATTATCGAGGCGATGAGGAACACCAAAATGCAGAGATAATGTGGTGGTTAATGAACTCGACAATTTTTTTTTTTGATTGAAATGAGTGGAATAGCCTCCACCCATTTTGTGTAATATTTGGTCGCTGTGATTATCCAACGGTGACGTTGTGAAGAGGTTGGATGAATCTCACCAATAAGGTCTAAACCCCATTGTGAGAAGGGCCAAAGATCTCGAGCGATCTGGAGCGGGTGGCTAGGAGTATGTTGAAGGTTGGCATGTTGCTGACACATAACACAACGCTTAACATATTCGTAGCAGTCGTTATTGAGAGTAGGCCAATAATAACCAAGGCGAAGGATTCGTTTGGCCACGGCAAAAGCCGCTAAAATGTCCACCACAAATACCGTCATGGACTGTTGGATGGTATGAGTGGCCTCGCGCGCTTGATTAGGCAATGAAGGAGGATGCCATCAAAGCCACGTTTATAGAGGAGTCCCCCCATGACAACATAACGTGAAACACTTTTAAGAAAAGCACGTTTGCGTTACTAGTAAGGTTAGGTGGGAGGACCAGAGATTGTAAGGTAGTCGTGAAATTGGTGGTACCAGGTATCCTGTGAATTAGTAGACACAGTATTTATCATACAAACTACCGGGGTTGAATAGGATGGGGCAAAAAGTTGTTGGACCACGACGAATAATTCAGAGTCAGTTGGCGCGGTGGGAATTTGCGAGGCTAAGCAAGCCATAGTATCATGCAAATTTGTTAGTGGAGCGGGAATGGTTTGTATAGAATAGTGGGTAAATAAGGCTAGAAGTGAATCCACGTAGTGTTTGTATTTTTGAAGTTCCTCGTTTTTGCATTGGTAGACGCCCATAACTTGATTGACTACCAATTGAGAGTCGCCAAAAATGTTGATAGATTTAATACCTAAGTGTAACGCAACTTGGAGACCAGAAGCAAGGGCCTCGTATTCCATTTGTATTATTAGTGCAAGGAAATCAAGTCGGAATGAAAGAGGCATAGGTTCAGCGTTGAGAGGAATGAGAACAATGCCGGCTCCTCCACCGCGCTGGCATTTAGATCCATCGAAGAAGAGGGTCATTGGGTACGATTCCTCCGTGAGGGAAAGAGTAGCGATGAGTTCGTCGGGAAATGTGAAATTGGTAAATTGTTCCCGGTAAAGGAGCTACCGCAAGTTGGTCTGCGATGGTTTGTCCTTTGATTGATTTCTGGTGGACAAACTCAAGGTTGAGGTCGGCGAGAAGCATGAGCCATCTGGCAATGCGTTGGTTCAGATGAGGTTTGGCATACATGTAATGGATGGGGTCTGTATTGGTGATGACGAAAGTCTTGTGATTTAGAAGGTAGTGTCGGAGTTTGGTGGCCACGAATGATAGGGCAAGGCACAATTTTTCTACATGTGTGTACCTAGTCTCATAGTCCACCAAAGTACGACTTATATAATAAACGGCTTGTTCGTGATTCTCAGAGTCACAATGTGCAAGCATGGCTCCTACAGCGTGGTCGGTGGCGGAAAGGTAAAGGTAGAAAGGGCGGTCGTCTTGGGGTGGGATAAGCACGGGTGGCTGCAAGAGATAGGATTTGAGAGCTTCGAAGGCTTGGTGACATTCTTCGCTCCATTGGAATGCAATATCCTTTTTAAGGAGGTGATGGAAAGGTTGACACCGATCCGAGAGTTGGGAGATGAAACGTCGGATAGATTGGAGCTTACCTTGTAAACTACGCAATTGTTTGAGATTTTTGGGTGGGGGCATTTCTAGGATAGCTTTGACTTTAGATGGATCGACCTCAATGCCACGCAAAGAGACGATAAAGCCAAGAATTTTTCCCGAAAGAACACCAAAGACACATTTCTTTGGTTGAAGGCGGACAGAATATTGTAACAGGCGATCAAAAATAATGGTTAAAACATCGAGATGTTCACTACGATGTTTAGACTTGCCGAGAAGATCGTTGACATAGTCTTCAAGGATAGTGTGCATAATGTCATGAAAAATGTAGGTCATAGCCCGCTGATAGGTAGCACCAGCATTCTTAAGGCCAAATGGCATGACACGATAACAGAAGGTTCCCCAAGGAGTTATGAAGGTAGTTTTGTGTTGATCGGCAGGGGCAACCAAAATTTGGTTGTATCCTGAAAAGCCATCCATGAGAGAGAGCATCTCATGACCTGCAGTTAGATCAACAAGTTGGTCAATGCTAGGTAAGGGGAAGTCATCCTTAGGGCAAGCGAGGTTAAGATCCCAGAAATCTGTGCATATCCGAAGTCCCCCTGTCGCTTTAGTGACAGGTACGATGTTAGAAATCCATTGAGGATAGTCAATAGGCAAGATGAATGAAACAGAAAGGAGTCGTTGGAGCTCCTCTTTGACCAAGAGAGCAATGCGTGGATGCATTTTTCTCAATTTTTGTTTGACTGGTTTGGAATCGGGGTTTAGGGTGATGTTATGGACGGCGATGGTAGGATCAATTCCTGGCATGTCAGCGTAAGACCATGCGAAAGCTTGGTTGCGAGCACGGAGAAAGGTAGTAAAGGCAGCTTGTTCTGATGTGTTAAGGGATTGTCCAATCTTCACAATGTGAGGATCCTCCTCCGTGTGGATATTGATTTCTATGGTAGATTCGTTCAGCATAGTTTGGGTTTCAGATGGTAAGGCTCGTTGAATATAAGAATCATCCGCGCCAAGGTAAGTGAGGATGGAGTCGTCATCCTGGCATTCAACAACATTAATCAAAGGCGAATCCTCTTCGATCATGTCTGGATAAAGAAGGGGCAAAGAAGATGGGTCATCATTATCACGTTGATACGTGAGAGGACCTATGAAGATAGCATTTATGAAAAAAAAAAGTTAGGAGGGATGGATTCAGGGTCTATAGATTCTGCGGGTGATGATGGCAAAGTGGGTGATGATGATTTGGTAGGGGCGACGTCTTCTTCTTCCAGGATACAGCTGACAGGAGGTGTCTCCTGTGTAGGTGTTTCGGGAAAACCGAGACCACTGCGATCATTATGTTTACGGGTAGTCACGGGAATGAGTGTATGTCGGCCTTGTTCGTAAAGGCCAAAACCAAAGCCTTTCCACGCACAGCGAGTCAAGAAGGTGAGGGCGAAATGACGATTTGTCAAGTATTGAAAATCGGATTGGAAAGGAACCACACCAAGAGGAGGTTCAGGGGTAATGGAGGATGCGTCAACACCCCCATACGTTAGGTTAGTGCGGCAATAGGGTGGTCCGTAAGAGATTATCTCCCCCACGCGACGGTCGTAGGTGGGATGTGCATGTAATTGTCCGTACTCCTGCGGGGTAGGGAAAGAACTAACGTTATATAGGCGGTACTCCCCCAGCGTAAGGCGCTGAAAAACATCTACTAAGGGGTCGGAGGTTGGAATGTTAGCTGCGGGAAGGGAAGTGGTTTTTGCGATGGTGGTTTCATCAATTGAAGGCGTAGGCGCGGTTGAGGTGGATGGTTGAGGTACATTTGAGGAGGATGGTTGGGTTGAATGTATGGGTGTCTTGATGGGTATAAGCACATCGTTCGGGCGGTATAACATATTGCAGGTTTTAAAAGGGGGAGGGTCAGCTTTTACGGTGTAAGACTTCCCCTCGTACTCAAATTTTATGCATCTATGTAATGTTGAGGGAACGCATCCCATGGCTCGGATCCAAGGACGACCCAGCAATATATTATATTGGAACTCTCCCTCAAGGACATAGAAGAGTTCGGGTAAAGTACGTGGTCCTACGCGAATGTTGAGGATCACGGTGCCTAAGGTAGAAGTAATAGCGTCATTGAATGACCGCAACATGATGGGGTTGGCACACATGTAACTAGAAGGGATGTTCATCATCCGTTGGAAGGCTTTTGAAGAGATGATGTTTAGGCTAGCGCGCCCGTCAATCATAACCCGGCGTACTCGAATGTCTCGGACGTAAGCGGAAATGAAAAGAAGCGAGTCGGGGTCTTACATGCCAAAGTCAACAATTTCATCTTGAGAGCCGAGCTGCTGGCAGCTTGTGGTATAGAGACAGAAGTGATTGGAGTAGTGGGCTGTTTAGTGAGAGAGGCAACGTGATTGGGTGTTAGAATGGAGGTGACAGGCAGGGTTTCATTAGGTAAAACCTCTATCCCTTGAAGGATCTCAACGAGAGCTTGTCGATGAGATTCAGAAGTCTGAATGAGATCATACAGTGTCATTTTTACGGGTGATTGGTGAAGCTGTTTAATCATATTTCGGTGGGCAATGCCATTAGAGACGGGATAGGCGGGTCCGCGAATGACCACTTTAGGTGGTGGTGCAATCGGGATGTTTGACGGAGAAAGAGATGCCGCAGGTGTGTTTTCTTTTGCTTTCCCATTGTTTTTACGCCTCGAGTAGCGACACTAATCATATTAATCTCGTAGACCTGAGATGAGGAAGATGGTTGGGATAACTCATGGTCTTCAAGAGGTGGGGTTGTAATAATGACGAGATCTTGGTGAGGCGGGGACAGATGGTATAGAGAGGGAATGGAAACTAAAGGTCTCTCCTTCGTAAGTTGTCTTTCTTAATCTTTCTATCGAGAGAGAGGTACTGGCGAAGGATGGTTTTTAGAGCTTTGCATCCCTCCACATCATGTCACGGGTGTACGGTGATAGGCGCAGATTTTAGACTCATTGTAACCCATAGGTCGGGGTTTAGATGGGTCATAAGGTCTAAGTGGAGGTAGGGAAATGGTCGCATTCTCCACCAACATAGCAAGGATTTTGGCGTAAGATCCTTTGAGTGGGTCAAAATCGGAAGAGGATGAGGGTATTGGTTGTGCGGGTTTTGGTAATGTTTGGGCATGATTGGTTCGCACGGGTGGTGGTTTAGCCGAGGGGTGTTGATACATGGTTTTTACTAAACGTGATTTCTTTGGCGCAGAAGCTATGTTGGATGATGAGGCCGCAGATGACGTGGTATCAGAAAACAACCACGGGGAAATAGGAGTGACTGAAAACAAATCTTTTGATGATGGAATTTGTTTAGGGTTGATAGGTGGACAAGATACGCGGAGTGACGGTGTTGCTATACCCTGGAATTTCTGTATAGGTGCGGAAGGCGTAGGTTGTTCTAAAGAAAACGCAGGAGGTATGATATATTGGTGTAAGGTAGAGGGATGGGGTCCCAATATGGAAGGTAGGTATGACGATGATGGTTTTGATTGTGATAGGGGCACGGATTGAGTTTGTCTCCTAGGTGGCGGAACGGATTTATTTTTGGATAGATCGAGTCGCTTAGGCGGGTGTGTTAGACTGGGCATTGGTGAGGTCCCAAGCGTAGGGGAAGATCTGGTTAAGTTGATAGAAGTGGACGGGGCATTTGGTAGAGGTGAGGGGGGTGAAGGTGAGAACAGGGGCATTTTAAGCACGCAAGCACTTCGGGTATATGGTGGAGACATCGGGATCGGTCATTTGCATTTGAGTAGAAAAAGGGGTACTCAAGCGTTCCCATAGGGCTGTCTATCATCTTACGTGGAATGACAGGTCTCAAGTGTGATTTGTAATTTTTATACGGAGGAAAGGTGGGTTGTAATTCCAGTCCACTGGGTGTGACACGAGGAGGTAGATGAGGCCTTTGTATCAATAGATGTTAAGAGGTCAACCGGTCGTTGAAAAGATTTAGGCGATGAGGGACTAATAGGTAGGAGGGCGTGTTCGAGGGGATCCGTCACGTTTAAAGAATGTGGTGATGTTAGTGTAAGAGATTTCTCGGCTAAGGATGTCAAAAGGAGTGGCGAGCCTTCCTCTTGTGTAGCAAGAGTGGTAGAAGGGGACGTTTGGGAAATAGATAAATTAGATAGCATCCGCTCACGGTCTTGTAGGGATGTGGTGTAAGAAGACTAAATCGATGAGAAGAGAAGTCAGGGCGATTAACTCTTCTATGGGTAAAGGAATGATTTCACTTTGGCTTGATGGTGGTGAAGGAGGTTCAAACTCCTGTGTTGGTGGAGAGGCTTGATTTAAAATTTTTTCAATAGAGGCTTTTGGCTGAGAATCGAAGACTGCATGGATCTCATGAACACTCTCCTCGGCTAAGATATCTTGGTTCACGTTACCGTTGGATGAGTGATTCGGGAATGGCTTGTTGAAAATTTTCAGATTTCGGTTAGCAGGGGCGTTAGGATTATCGAGGGTTATATCCCCTGCGTCAACCATTTCCTGTACTATATTTTTCAACATCTTGCAGTTTTCATGACTATGTCCTTTTACGCGGTGAAAGTTACAAAAGTCATTTTCTTTGTACCAGGAAGGTATTGCGCGGGTGGAGTCAAACCCAGTGAGGTTTAACGGGGGCAAGGTGATAGCCCCGACTTTGAGCAATTTCTCGAGGATGACGCCATAAGTTTCTCCCAAGGAGTGTAAGCGGTGGCTCGGCTTTGTACTTATAGGTGGTTTTCGGCGGAGTATTGGACGGTGTTTGAGATTTGACCATTACCGCGTGGACAAATCCTTTTGATTTAGAAGAAGTGGACGCGTGAGGAGTGGTGGTGTTTGGCTTGTTGGTAGAATCAGGTGTTTGGAAATTGGGGTTTTTGTTACGCAACCGCAATTTCTCTTCTTCTAAGGCTCAAATTTCAAGTTTCCGAGCCATGGTAAAGGCCTCGTCGAATGTGCGGAAAGTTTGAATTTGGAGGGTAGGGAGATGTGCTTAGCACGAGGCCGCGTAAATAGTTCAATGAGTTTGGTTTGAGGCAAGGTATACGTAAGTTGGTTGATAAGGCCCCGCCATCGTCCAGCGAAATCTGCGATAGATTCATCTTCAAATTGTCGGATGGCATAGAGGTCGATGATAGATACTTTCTTGGCAATGTTAATGGAGAAATGATCCAAGAAAGATTGGGCTAGTTGGTTAAAAGAGAAGATCGAATGCTGGGTTAAAGCACTGTACCACTCCAAGGCGTCTCGATAAGGACATGGGGAAGGTGCGGAGTAACAAGGCATCATCATGGGCAATCAAATAACAAGCATGTCTAAATGATCGCAAGTGTTGTTGAGGATCCTCTCTTTTGTTGAAACAAGTAAACTTTGGCAACTCCCATTGAGGAGGTATGAATGAAGGGGGAAGAAGGGTGAATGGGCTCCCGACAAACTTGCTCGTATGTCAAGGCGCTACGACTTCCTGAAACGGAAGCCTCCAGGTTTTGCATTTTATCCATCATTTGTTTGATGAAATCTGTGGTTGGATGAGATGATGATGCCACAGAATAGGGATGTCCCATATAAGGTGTTGAGGTTCTTTGGATACGTGTATGGGAATGAAAAGGTAGGCGAGCTTGAGAAGGAAAGCTCGTGTGAATAGGTGGGAAGAGAGTAAGTCATGAATGGAGTGGTCCGAAGAGAGATGAGATAGGGGCAGTTGGTGGTAACGATACGTGGGGTCCAAGGTTAACCAAAGGAAAGCTAATCGGGGTCGTATGAACCTCTGAAGCTGTCGGATTGGGAGACGGGGCTAGAGATGCAGGAAGTAAGGCATTGTTATCAGGAGGAGTGGGAGCTAAATGAGCAGCTATACTAATAGGCATGCCAATAAGGAGCTGACCATCAGGCGTACGGTCGGGGGCATGAGACAAATAGTATTGTACAGCGCTGGGATTAGCATCCAGAAATTTGGCAAAGTCCTTGTCTCCTACAGGAATTTGGGGGATCTCACTAGTGTCCGTAGGGTTCCCTATAGAATGTGAAGGGGGTGATTCAGGCAAAGACACAGAGCAGGCATGTGAAACCATGGCGGCGGCTTGCTTCCGAGTGATGACAACCATAGACAAGAACACACAGGAAAGTTTTAATCTATCAAGAACAAAAACAACCTCAAAATGATGAATTTGGCAAGTTGCTGGTTTGTCAGGGGCTGATGAAGACGATGGCGATATCGGTTTACTAACCGGTGTCGGTCACAGAGAAAACGACGTCGGTCCCTTAACCGATGCCGGTGTCAAAAGTCTAGGATAAGAAGATATAAAAGGCTGCTAATTTGATTTTTAGCAACGTTGAGTATATTTATCAACTTATTGATCACAGAAGACAAAGTATGACAGAGAAAACAGAATTTGGAAACAAGCAAGAGGCACACGCAAATCTAGAGATTAATCCTAGGGTTAATTTTAGTTATCGTGGGCTTATGCCTTTAGACGTAAGATGATGTCAGAATCCTAAACAACAAGACCTAGGGGAAATGTCAAGTTTGTTTTGGCTTATAAGGTTACCTCAATCGGGCGGAGGAATACCGCGGAAAAGGGGGGATGTTTGAGCTGTTGTGTTAATTGTGAAGTGATTCGGTATGTGTTGTGCAGTGAAACTAAGGTTAATTTCCTGTCAATACCGTGGATATCACCCCCACGTGTACGACCTGTTACTTAATCTATGTTCACTAGAATTGAAGAACAACAAGCAGGAATGCAATGCATGCGTTTTAAACCCAAATCAAAAATTATATTCGATGAAGCAAGAGAGATGACTTTCACTAATGCGAAACTAGGAAAGCAAGACAAATTCTTTACGAAATATATAACAAAAAGCAGCAACAGCAAATATGCGCTTCTAAAATGAAAATAAGCAAGAGAAAGAAACCCAAAATGGGTCCCACCGGGCGTGCCAAAATGTTTCACTCGGAATGTTTCGGCTTCTGGGAATAGAGTTGCTTCTATCCTTTCATTCCTTTTAGAAACAGATGAGGTTAGGGTTAGGAGGAATACCTGTTGAATGTCGAGATGGTGTGCGCGTACCGTAGAGAAAGATCAGGCTGACTGCAGAGACTCCTTTTTGTCTTGGAAGGACTACCTGCAAATAAGAACACAAGACCACAAGATTTTGATTAAACAATAAATGAGGAAAGCGCCTTGGGCCAGGAAATATAAAACTTCCTTTCGAAGGTGGTGGTTCCCCCGCTAATATGAATTAACACAAAAGACTGCAAAATATTAATTAAATTATTTCGTTAAAGCGGGTAGGGGAAAGGCTGGTTTCTGGTTTTGATCGAAGGAGGAACCGATTGCGATCATGATCGATAGCGATAACCGATGCGATCCGCGATAACCGATGGCGATTCTTCGATAACCGATAGCGGTGGGTTCTACGGTCTTCTTGGCAGCTATGGTGTTTGTAATGGCTGGTTTTTGGATGGTATTAGGAAATGGGATGGTTAGAAGCAAAAGAATGACAGTTAGATGCAATGGCACGTTGGGTAGTGGATTCAGAAACGGATTTAGGAGCACTGAGATTCAAGAAGCATAAGAAATGTTATAACAAAGGACATGCAAGATGTGACTTACTGGTTTTGGCACAGATGCAAGTTGATCTCCTTGGTTGTAAACACTTCTGGTATTTCCACTCGTCTCTGCTCTGTCAAGTGAAGATCTGGACTCTGTTCCTCGCTCGCAATGCTCTCTGTTGATCCAGAAATCCTTTGAGTGATCTCCAAAATGAAATTCGATCCGTTGTTTTGGTTTGGGAGCCCATTTACGAGGAAACCGTGGCGGCGGTCGAGTAGAACCGGCATCGGTAAGGAAAAAGTAGGCTATTTTTAGTAAAATAGCCCACCTTCCTACTTTCTCCCGAGAGATCAGTTGCGGGCTTGGTCAAGTGGCTAGAAGGTCGGTTTTGGGTGCGAGTAAGGAGGCATTAGTTATGGATGTGAGCTAGACCAAGTCATGGGTCTTAATTAGGTTAGTTTAGGGTTAGGGCTGGAGTCATGATGAGGTGGCAAAGTGAGGTGGCGGGTAAGGTGATGTGGATTTATCAATTATAAGGTAATTAATAAATAATTGTGTAAGGTTTAGGTGATGAGGTTAGATTGCGAGATGAGATGCGGGTCACAAGGGGTCGTAAGACACAAATTTGGTGTCTACAGTTGGGCCCAAGATTAACCAAAGGAAAGCCAATCTGTACCGTATGGACCCCTAAAGCTGCTAAGTTAGACGACGGGACTAAGGATGCGGAAGGCAAAGCGGAGTTATCAGGCGGAGAAGGGGCTAAATGAGCAGCTATACTGATAGGCATGCCAACAAGGAGTTGACCGTCGGGTGTACGGTCAAGGGCATGAGACAAATAGTATTGTACAGTGCTAGGATTAGCATCTAGAAATTTGGCAAATTCTTTATCTCCCACAGGAATTTTAGGAACCTCGCTGGTGTCGTAGGATTCCCCACAGAATGTGAAGGGGGTGATTCAGGAAAAGGAACAGAGCAAGCATGTGAAACCATGGCGGTGGCTTGCTTTCGAGTGATAACAACCATGGACAGGAGTTCACAGTAGGGTTTCAACTCATCGAGAAGCAAGCAGACTCAGTCGGTGAAATTGGTAGGTTGCTGGTTTGTCAGGAATTGGAAAAGACAGTAACCGATGTCGGTTAGACTATAGCCGACGTCGGTCAGTTAACCGATGTCGGTGTAATAAGACTGGTATAAGAAAATATAAGAAGCTGTTGATTTGATTGTTAACAACGCTCAGTATATTTATCAAATTGTTCTAAGGTAATCACAGAAGACAGTGTATAACAAAGAAAATAGAACTGAAAACAAACAAGATGCACACGCAAATCCAGAGACTAACCCTAGGGTTAATTTTAATTATTGTGGGCTTATGCCTTTAGACGTGGAATGATGTCAATCCTAAACAAAAGACTTAGGGGAAATGTCAAGTTTGTTTTGGCTTATAAGGTTACCTCAATCGGGCGGAGGAATACCGCGGAAAAGGGGGGATGTTTTGAGTTGTTGTGTTAATTGTGAAGTGATTCGGTATGTGTTGTGTAGTGAAAGTAAGATTAATTTCCTATCAATACCGTGGAAATCACCCCCACGTGTACGACCTGTTACTTAGTCTATGTTCACTAGAATTGAAAATAGCAAGCAAGAATGTAATGCACGTGTTTTAAACCCAAATCGAAAATGATATTCGATGAAGCAAATGAGATGACTTTCACTAATGCGAAACTAGGAAAGCAAGACAAATTCTTTACTAAATATATAACAAAAACAACAACAGCAAGTATGCTTCCTAAAATGAAAATAAGCAAGAGAAACAGAAACCGAAATGGGTCCCACCGGGCGTGCCAAAATGTTTCACACAGATTGTTTCGGCTCTGCAGAATAGACTTGCTTCTATCCTATCATTCCTTTGAGAAACAGATAAGGGTTAGGGCTAGGAGGAATACCTATTGAATGTTGAGATGGTGTGCACGTACCGTAGAGAAAGATCAGATCGACTGCAAAGAACTCCTTTTTGTCTTGGAAGGACTACCTGCAAGTAAGAATACAAGACCACAGATTTTAATTAGACAACAAATGAGGGATCTACCTTAGGCCCAGGAAATATAAAAACTTCCTTTCAAAGGTGGTCAGTTCCCCTTTTAATACGATTTAACACAAATGATAATATAGAAAGCTATTGCAAAATCATGATTTAGGTATCTCGTTACAAAGCAATAGAAACTAAACTATCAATAATAAAGCGTCACGTTGTTTGTTGATTATTGGTCGTTGATACGTTCAAGTTGAGTTATAGGGATAAACAGGATGGATTTGGGGTTGTTAGGTGGCAAATAGGCCAGAAAAGGTTTTGGGGTATAAGTCACGGTGATGACCAATGCCGATCCATCGGGTAACCGACGCGTGGTTAGCGAACCGCTGCCGGTAGGGGATAAATGATACCGGTAGGGTCAGCAATCTAAGTGCTTCTGGATAGAGGTTGGTTGCAAGGTGATTGTGGGGTTATTAAGATTGGGGGATGGCTGAGGGGAATGATGGGAGGATAGGGAAGACTCAGAGTGTGGTAAAATGGCCTTCTGGGCAATATCAGGGTGTATGGATGAAGGTTAAGTGTAGTATGTCGCTGGTAGTAGATCTAGGAATAAACTTATGACGGTTGTGATTCAAAAAGTCTAAGAAATGTTATCAAAGAGACATACAAGGTTCTACTTACTGTTTATTGATGAGAATGCAGGTCCAAGAACTGTGGTGATGAAGGTAGAACTCAGATAGGACGTCCTGACGATCAGAAGATGAGATGTCTTCCCTCACGATGATCAGCTGAGTGTCACAGGGCTCTGGTTGTGCAGTTGCAATCTTGGGCTTGATGTCCTTCTCTGTAAACTCTTCCTGTTTCTTCACTTGTCTCTGCTCGGCCAAGCAAAATCTGGATTCTCTCGATGATTTCTCCTTCTCCCGATCAAATGAAAATTTGATCCTTGTTTTTGGTTGGAAGTGGTCATTTACGGGGAACCGATGGCGGTTACACAACCGACGGGCGATCGAGTAGAACCGTGTATCGGTCCCGGTCAAAGCGGGCTATTTTGGTAAAATAGCCACTTTCCCTCCTTTTCTTCCGAGGGATTGGTATGCTTGGTCAAGTCATTATGAAGTTGGTTTTAGGTGCGGATGAGGAGTAATTAGTCATAGGTGTGGAATTGGACCAAGTTATAGGTCTTAATTAGGTTAGTTTAGGGTTAAGACTAGGTCATGATGAGGTGGCGACATGAGGTGGCAGGTATGGTGATGTGGATTTATTAATTATAAGGTAATTAATAAATAATTGTGTAAGGTTTAGGTGGTGAGGTTAGGTTGCGAAATGCGATGCGGGTCACAAGGGTCGTAAGACACAAATTTGGTGTCTATAGACCCATTCCTCTAGAAAAGCTACTACTTCTACGGTCCTCTAAATGAAATCCTCAACTCTCTGGAACCTTCTTATCATTCCTACAGAGCTTCACCTTTAATTTTCTCTATATTTTTGTCTCTTCTTTTACGAGAACCTCTATATAGTTATATTTCCTATTGTCATGATTTTATAAAGTAATGATTGGTCTCCAAGTGTCAAGGTGGTCCTCTAATGAAGCATGCTTCTTGTCATCCGTGCTCTCCACTCTCTGCAATGATTTCTTTCTGGATCCTTCCATCTCATGGAATATTCCTTTCTTGACCACCAAGTTTCTAGGTTGGCACCTTATCTACTCCGCATGTGTAGTCAAAGTTAGGCTTTTATTTTGTTCTTCCTATAATGATGAATATGACTAAGTCTTAAAACCCTTTAATTTGTTAGCGCGCATGTCATGGGTTTTACTAAACCCTTCTAAAATCCCTATCCTACATAGTTTTACCCTGCGTTCCCTTCTTCATATTGGTCCCACTTGCCCGTATAGTATTTGGCTATTCTCGAAATGCCTCCACCTACTAACCTTCATCAACTTAAGTTTTTTCAAGGTAAGTTACAATTTATTCATCATTTTATTTCTCATCTTTCCAACCGCTACCATCTATTTCATTATCTTCTCAAAAAGGATGTCTCCTTCAAAGGGGATGATGAATGCCACAAATCCTTTCACACCTTAAAAAATACCTCCTCCAACCACTTGTTCTCATTCCCCCTAAGGATGACCAAACATTTTACCTTTAAATTTATGCTACAGTTGATCATTCCCAGGTACCATGTTCGCTTATCGGGATGAGCAATGTAGGGAGAAAATGGTTTATTATATAAGTCGTGTGCTTTTAGACTATAAAACTAGATATACTCACGCTAAAAACTCTTCTTAGCCTTAGTTTTTTTCTCCACTAAACTTTTCCATTACCTACTCAACCAAAAAACCTTTTTTTCACCAATATTGACCCCTTACATTACATGTACACTAAGCCCTACCAACATCAATGTGTTGCATGTTGGCTCATGCTTCTTGTAGACCTAGATCTTGAATTCATCCATCAAATTTATTTCAAAGGAAAAACAATTTCTAACTCGCAGATGCATCTCTCTTGAAACCAATCCTCTAACTCCATTTTCCCTAATGAATCCATTCTACCCTCTACCCGGTTGACACCATTTTCCAGATGACCTTATTCTTCAATGGTTCCAAATGTTAGCATGGGGGTTGTACCATAGTTATCCTCATTCCTCTTTATGGTGATCCTATCCCATTATTCTTCAATCTAGATTTTGATTGTACTAATAATATCACCGCATATGAAGCACTCATGTTAGGTCTTCAAACCACCATAGCGTTAGACGTTAAATAAATTAATATCTTTGGCGACTCTCAATTGGTTGTGAACCAAGTTAATGGTATATACCAATGTCGTAATGAGATACTTCAAAAGTATAAGCATCATGTTGACATAATTTTGACTACCTTTGACCGTTATGAACTTAAAACCACCCCATGTTCCACTAATAAATTTGTAGATACCATGACATGTATTACTTCTCAAATCCCCACCTTGCCCTCCTACTTGAAAATATTTATCACAGTACAAAGGTTGCAATCACCTTCTTAGCTAATTCGAGATGTTAACCTTATAGGAAACATTGAAATTGACCCACGTGACCTTTGGTATAAGCGGTTTTTGACTACCTTTCCCTTTCAATTCTACCTCCAAATCTTACTCGCAATGGATAATGATACTTTCTCAAAAGTGTCTCTTGCTATGTCATCATGGGTGGTCTTATCTATAAATGCATCTTTGACGTTATCCTCTTACGATGCCTTACGAGTTCTGAAATTCCATACACCATCAAGGAAGTTCATGATGGGATTTGTGGGGGTCACTTCAATGACTTAGTTATCACTAAGCATATCCTTCACCTAGAATTACCTTGGTCAACCCTAAACCATAATTTTTATGACTATGTAAATCATTTTGTGAAGTGTTAGCAACACACTAATCTTCATCACACCCATAGTCACGCCTTATAGGTTGGACAAGACCTTTGGCATTTCTCTCAATGGGGTTTGGATCTTTTCGGAGAGATCAACCCTCGATCTTTCCATTGTCATCAATGGATTATTACCACTACCAAATATTACACTAAATGGGTGGAAGTCGTACCTATTATTTCTACAAAACTTGAGAAAACTTGTGAGTTCATCAATCATCATATCATTTTTCACTTTGGTGTTCCCCACTACCTCTATATTCATTTTTATGCCCTTATAACAATAGTCTAATCCCACGCACGTCATCCTATCACCAAGAGGGCATGGGTGCTTGAGCCCCTCCTTTATATGAGTCTTGTGAGAATACATTTTTTAATGATAGAAACATAGATGCAAAAAGGTAAAGAACTATTGGGCCCTAAAATATTATCTAAGTACAAAAAGGTGTGTGGGCGCATGGGACCTAGTTGAAAAAGAGCACGTGGGTTGAAGGCATGTAGGGAAGATTCCTAAAATTAGGTTGTAAAAAAATACAATGTACACACAAGGTAAAATAGGTTTTGTACTTAGCCATATTAAAAATCCCAAGTAGCACATGAGAAAAGCATGACCCTTGTGGATAAGGTGCCAACCTGGCGACTGTGGGATCAAAAAGGGAATATTTCAGGCATGCGATGGAAGGTTCTAGAAGACATCATTACAAGGAGTGGAGAGCTTGGATCTAAGAAGGCATGCTCCCATGGAGGACCACTTCAACACTTGGTGATCGATCTGTAACTTCTAAAAGGCATGGCGGTGGGTGTTAAGGTTATAAATACAAGTGCCTAGTAGAAGGAAAAGGGGGTGTTGAAGCAAGTAGAGTATGGAAGTAGAGGAATAGAGGAAGAGGTGAATCCCTATAGAAATATAATAAGGGTTCTATGGGTTGGGATTAGGATAATATAGGAATCATTGCATATTTAGAGGGATGGGAGTGCATTTTGTGTTATGTGATGAACATAGTGTAGTTCTGATGTAGGACTTGGCTCTGCATAGTTATATGAAGGTCTGTTATGACCTCATGGGTTGTAATGTGGATTACTGGATTTGTTAATATGAAATAAGGCTCTATTATAAATCATATGTGTGTTTAGAAGTATAATACTTATACATTTCCCTTAGGTAGGAATATTTTCTACGCATTGTGCATTACTTCTATTTTATGGATGTAATGAGATAACTTGTTCTAGGTTCTCGAGAATGTTGCATAGTTCTTTTCTACTCATTTCCATTTGAATATCCATTATGAGATGATGCATTCTTAAAATACTCATATAAAGGAGAGACTTGGCACCTATGTGTGCCTTGAGTGAGTGCCCAGTGCACGATGGGTGATAGGTTGGTGTGCATGGGATTAGGCTATTGGTCCGAAGGTATAAAATATGACTACATCTTGGTTCCATTTCCGAGACCTCTTTTGAAGTTGTTGTCAAAAATGACATGCATCTATGCTCCTATGATATGTGATGATAAAGCATCTAACCTTGGAAAGTGTGGAAACATAGTTCAAGAGCACGGAGGAAGATTTTTCTTAGAGATTGACATTGGATCTTAGTTTGATGCACTTATATGGATAGAAGAGAACTTATACCATGAGTTGTATGAGACATTATTTTGTTGCTTCCAGTAGAACTATATGAATGGATTTTAGCATATGCATCTAGATCAAGATGGTACTATAGATCATGTGTGTGGACCCAAGATGAATATCAGAGGCTACGGGATGTAGATCGACTTGGGTGCATGTTGTTGATCACTAGTGGAAGAAATTCCTAACTTATTATACTCTTTAATATGTCATTTCTACGTATTCTTGCCCAGATTTTCCGAGTTTGATTTTCGGAGGAGCCTAGAGGATCATTTTTGCATGTTATTCCTTTGGCTATAAATCTCTTGGTCATTAATTTTAGTTTAGAAGCATTTCCCATGGTCAACTAAGCTTCTCTAAGCACTAGGAGAGGAAGCTAGGGTGGAGAAATATGGTAGACATTGCGGCTGAGAAAGAAAGGGAGGAGAGATGACTCAAGTATAGTGAATCTTGTGAAAGAGAGATGACTAGACAACATGAGGTTGTAAGTGAGATGGATTTATGGAGGTATACGTTGTAGGAAGGAGTTGAGGTTCAGGAAGAGGATGTGGAACTTGAGTAGTTTGTGCTACCCCATCTTGGAAAGCGTAGGAGAGAAGCCCCTTCATATTTTGATGATATTTTCATCACATGGAGAAAGACAATCTGTTGGCACACATCTCGAAACCACTGTCAACCAACCCTTGGTGCTTGGTTTTCAGATCAAGGGAGAAGTATTGTTAACCTAGTTGGTATCGAGTGGGAGTAACCGATATGTGCCTAGGAGATATAATTTATCATTTGGAACATCCATGGTTGTGTAATCCATTCCTATATTTGAGGGAATCTTTAGAAATCACTAGTGGGAGTAACACGGGACATATGTTGCGAGTGGGACAATATCGTAAACCATCGGCATGTAATTCAGTGGGACATTGGGAACACTAGGCATGACCACTTTTGGTCCTTTTCTAACTATAGGAGGTGGATTTGGTGGGTCAAGAGGAATAGGACTTGGTGGATCTAGTAGATCTGGTGGAGGAGGAAACACTAGAGGAAACCAAGGCCTTGGATTGGGAGGACAAGGACCTCAAAGAACTTCCCCAAGTGTTTTATGAGATTTTTACACTTACGAGACTATAGGGGCATTAAATATGTTGAGATCATGTGCACAAGTGTGAATTACTATGGCGCGAAGGGGATCACTTCCTAGAGAGGAAGGAGAGTTAGTTTGTAACAACATTACAAGGAGCGTGCATATTTGGTATAGGAAGTATGACCCCCATTAGACAATAGTAGACTACACCATATTAAAGAATGCCTTCCCAAAGAAAAGTTCCATATCCATGATTTTGAGCAAAACAACATCAACACTCGAAGGAGATCCAAAGCGAGGGAATGAAAGAGAATGTGTGGGAGTATGATGCACATTTCAAGACTCTCTTGTTAAAACTATCCTATGATACTCATCATTCTCAACATGCTCAATGGTTTTTTGAAGGATTGATAACACCATTTAGAAGGGCTCTATCACACAAGACTTTCATAGATTTGTGTGAGGCATTGGAATTTTCCCCGTGTGTCGAAGGCATTTGGGAGCATTGATCACGGTGTTAGTCCTTTTCTGGAGGCTCAAATTTTTGTAATGGCCAAGTATTTAGAGAAGATGTCTATAAACACATCACATGAGGTTCATAGTGGGATTTGATATACAAATGTGAAGTGGAGGGACATGTAAAGGATAGTTTCCTTCAAAATTCGGTGCATGCTATATCAATAGATTGTGAGATTTTTCATGGGGATCATGATGAAAGTAGGTGCCCTCTACTCTAGTGCGTAATCCACAAGAATGTTTCTTGCTATTTCAAGATTTGTACCATTATGACCCATGATACCAAGGATTACAAACTGATTAATCAAATCCATGATGTTATTGATCCGGATGCGCACTAGACTAGCCTTGTCGGAAGTTCAAAGTAAGATGACCTTTGTTATGAAGGGTATTGTATGCACCCAAAATTGCACATGCTACATTGTCAGGAATATGGTTACAAAATTCCCCAATGATGATTCAAAATCCTTTCAAGATGGTGTTCAAGCTCCAAAAACCCATTTACAATATATATTTTTAGCCTAGATAGCCTTACTTAACTTTTCCATGCATTTTTCCATCTCCTTGTTGCTTGTTGTGCTTGTTTTGGCCTTCAGTGCCAGGACCACCACCTTTCCTGGTGGTGGTTTGCAAATTACTACCCTACACATGGTCGCGGTCTTGATCAATTTTTCCAGAATCTTCATGCGTAAAATTGCATGTGACGATTCACTTAAGTTTGCTTTTTGAGCGCATCCGTGAGCTGAATTTGCTAAAAATAGATTCGTTTGCTTAGTTCTCCTTGTTCCTTCTATTTTTAAATAGATTTAATGAGTGGAACTACCTCTTCATTGCCTTGTGCATGAAGTAACCTCCTATCCTCCATTCCTATATATTCCATGCTTGTATTCAAGTAAAAGACCGAGAATTTATGTATCTTGCATTTTTGTGCCACTATAATCTTGTTAGGAATTGCATAGCCAAGTTTAGATCTCTTGTGCTATATTTCTTCTACCTGCATTATGTCTAGATTGCTTATAAGATGTCATCTCTCAAGCGCCATCCTCTTATTGTTCTTTGCATTCCCAATCCTTTGGACTCACATGAACACTCAGAGAATGAAAGGAAATAACTGAGGGGACATATACTGATACTATTGGATTTTCTAAGGTTCTTACTCTTCCAAGTTGGATTTGTGTAATTTTTTTCTTTGTTTATCAAATTGTCAATTACGAATTGTTAATTTCAATTCCATATCAAATAGAGTAGAAATCAATGTCTTTTCATTTGCAAGTAGTTAGTTAATTTCTAAGAGGGTTTGAATCTTTCATAGCAATCCCCGGTGATGGATTCTCTTCTTCCCATCCCTGTGGATCTGAAGGAGAGAATATCTGTAGGAGGTTGTCTACACATCATAGATCATTTGGAAAAGTTCCATTTTTAAGTTAGTTTAGTTTCAATACACTCAACACATGTGAATAACCACACCGGGTTATCTCGCTTGTTTAGTTTTAGTTTAGAAGTAGATTTGATTATTTAGAATAGAAGCAAATTGTTATTTGTAATCATAATATTTTAGTTTTGTGACTTGTTTAGATTAGTTTCCTTTCAAAGCAGTAGCATAGATTGTTAATTTCATCTTAGTTAATTTGGACACTTCAAACTAGATTAATACTTGGATCCAAGCTAGGAAAATAAACCATAGGAATTTATGCTACCCGTTCATAGCCTCTAAATCTCCCCTTTTCAACTCAGCTACCAGAGATCACACTACTAGATCTTAGTCACTGATCCTCCTATAGTTAGCCACACACATTCAAACATTGGCTGCTCTGGCACAACCTCGAGGGGTCGAGTGTGGTTGAAGGTCACATGTTCATTTTCATCCATACAAATTGGTGAACCCAACATGAAGGATTAATTCCTTCTTGTTTCCTTTTATTTCATTGCTATTACCTCACCTCTCCATTTCTTCCCCTATTTTGGTAGGTATTTTATACTTTCTAAAATATGTCTGGAAGAGAGTTTGGTGGGCCATTTGGCTCTGATAGATATTACACCAACGTGCAACCATAACAGTCCCCTTCTCTTTTGAGATGGGGAGACAATTACACAAGAAATGTCCAAACCTCCCCTAGTTACACTTTAAACCCCATTAGCTATGTAAGGATGGAGGAGGTGGATCAACCGTTAGACATGCCAAATGATCAACCCAATGCAAACCATGTTGTTATCACAAATGGAACATGTTATTACCATAGAGTCTTATCAAGATCTCACATTGCCATACAATCAATAGAGGATGATCTATTTGCATGAATAGCTAATCCTCTTCATCAGATATATGATTCTTTGGATAGAATGAAAGTTGTAGCCTCGATAGTTTGAATATCTATCCCAAGATTCTTACTTCGAGGAAGGCAAGAATTATAACATTGAATAATTCATGACAGGGTATCATAAGCCTACTCAATCAAACCCTATGCCATAGGCACCCCAAAGAGGGACTCAATCATCTCCCAATAATCTTTTTCTACTTTAGTGGGGAGAATTAGAGAACTATAAAGTGTATAGAATTCACAACCAACACATTCAAGTAGGGCGAACATGGGGTATCTAGTTGACAATAAAGGATATTGTATGTACCCAAAATTATATGTACTATACAATCGTAAATTGGTTACAGAAACCACAATGATGATTCAAATCTCTTCACAAGGTGTTCAAAATCTAGAAAATCTTGCCAAGTATACATTTGCATCCTAAAAAGCCTTGTCTAGCTTTTGCATGTTTTGTTCTAACCTCTGCCCCCTTTTTCCTTGCATTTTAGTCTTTAAGTTACAAGACCGCCACCCATGATAGGGCGATGGTCCCATGACCGCCACCTAGGATAGGGTAGCGGTCCTGTAACCGCAACCCTTCATAGGGTGGTCGTCTTGTGCACATTTTCTAGAATGTTCCAACACTTTCGTTAATGTAAAAATTCAATTTGCATCCGCATTCTTTAACCACTCTTGCTTGCATTTATGTTTTATCTTCCTGGTAAATAGTGATTTATCTTTGTTTATAATAGAAGAGTTCAATTCAAAATTACCCTCTGGTAAATCTAGATGCTATAAATACCTAGCTTGTTTACAAGCAAATGGCCCCTCTCTCCTCTATGAATTATTATTCGGTGTTTTTTGGAGTTCTCCCATAAGTTTCAATAGGTTTAGATTTTTCATGAATTCTCAGCCTCTCCTTTCTACTTTAGAGATTACTTGATCTTCAAACTTTCATTTTTCTCCATTGCTATCCTATACAGTCAACTTAGCATAATATAGTTTCAGTTCTAGATTAGAGTTCATTTGATAATCTTTTAATTGTAGGTTGTTGTTTTGTCACAAGAAATAGATTCCAGAATTCTTCGTATATTTGCGTTGTATCCACACAATAAATCTTGTTAAGAATCACATAGTCAAGCTCTATTCACCGGCACTATCCCTCTCTTACTTGCATTGTATTCGGTTCATATCCAAATCTGTCATTATTTGAGTATCTTCTTCAGGAGACGCTATCACATTCACACTTTTCTGGATTCACGAGAACACGAAGGAAAAAAGAGATCACACTAAGGGGATAAGTCATGACACAACTAGATTTACCACTGTTCTATAAATTCCAAGTTTAAATCATCAAATTTATTATCAAATAGAGTAGTGAATCATTTTATTTCAGTTAAACTCACTTTCAATATTTCCAAGGAAGCTATGGGGAATGATAGTTTCTGAGAAGCTATGATTTGTTCCTCACTTTTGAGGTAAGATTGAAGGTTTTCAATTAAGTTAATTAGTTGTCTTTCATCTAGATTCACACATTTGCATAGGTGAATAACCACACTAGGTTATCTCGCTTGTTTAGTTTTAGTATAAAAGTATTTTAAATAAGTTGTTTGTAATTATAATATTTCAATCGTGTATTTTGTTTAGATTAGTTTTCCTTTCAGCAGTAGTATAAATTTTTATTTTCAGTATAATTTAATTCAGAGTTTTCAAACTAGATTAAACACTTAAATTCTAGTTAAGAGAACAAACCATAGGTAATTTATGCTACCCATTCATAGCCTCTAAATCTCCCCTTTTCAATTCATCTACCAGGAGATCACACTACCAGATCATAGTCACTGATCCTCCTATAGTTAGTTATAGGAAAGTTACTTGTTGATTCTCATCCTCGCTTGTCGCTTCTCTATCGTAGAAAATTGACCATAATCTTGGTTGTGGCTTCATTTAAGTCACCCACATTTCACTATCTCGGCATGACCTTGGGAGGTTGGAGTACGAGAAATGTCACTTTCCGATTCTCATACTCACATGTCACTTTTTTATCATACAACAAAGATACATCCCTTCCAATGAGAAACTAACTCAATATCATGTACAACAAGGTTATCCAGATCATTCAAATCGAGGTGATCTTCTCACAGTGGTTAAACACACTAGGGATGGGTCCTCATCCTTCCTAAGATTATCCTACATAAGGGGTGGTGAAGTACATTCTAAAATTCCGCCACAATAGGCAATGTGACGTTCCCGGTTTTACACTTGTTAGCCCATATCCTGGAGCTATCCCACCTTACATGTAAATGTATTCAAAAACTCCCCATATGGACCCAAATACCATTCCTAATCCCTACATGCCATATCAAGGGATCTTGTATGTTCCCGTCAACACTTATAGTGCAGCTTATCCAACTCCTCATCCTCTACTTCCTTATCAAGGATCTTCAATGGTGGAATCTTACGTAATGGGTACATATGCTGAGTACTTAAAGGAGCCTCTTGACTTCACCATACGTGGTGTCATTCTTCCATGTCCATTGCTGGATCTTCCAAAATTTAAGGGAGAAGGAGACCCAAATGCTCATATCAAGGCCTATGCTACTGCTATCAGGGAATTGCTTCCTTGGGATGTTGTAGTGACTAAGATCTTTCCAAAGACTCTCAAAGGAATCGCATTAGATTTGTATTATAGAATACTAGAAAATTCTATACAATCCTTTAAACAACTTATCTCCGAGTTCATCAAAGCATTTGACATGAACAAGTTGCTGCGTACAAGGATTAGGGAGTTCCTACATATTAAACAGGAGCAAAATGAATCTACCACCCATTTCATTCAAATATGGCACCAAGTTATCTATTCCTCTGCAAGTGTGACCAACATGGACTAAATGGAACTTTATGATCTTCTCCTTCACACACTCAATAAAGAGACTAAGGAAGAGGTCCAAAATTTTCCTTTTTGTAGTTATGAGGAAGTTTTAGAAGGAGCACTTCGGATTGACCAAGCCTCTATAGACAGTGGGCGTAAGACCTATGGTCCCAATGGGAAATTGGTATCCCCAAATCAAAATAATGCAAATTATCAAAACAATGGTGCTAACAACCAAGGACCTAAGGGTGTGAATCACAATCATGGTGCTACCACAAATGGTGCTACTGATCAAGCCAAGAACGTTGGTTTTCCAAATAATGGAAACACTAACAATAACAACAACTTGGGCAATCAAAGAGGCCCTAACACTATGTCTTCTATCAACACGGTCAATGTAAATCATCCACTGCAAAAACAAAATCAAACCCAAAGCCCAAACCAAGTATCAAAACTTTGGCCAAGGGGCAACAAATCATGGTTATAACAATAAATTTCAAAATTATAACCAAAGTTATAATCAACAACAACAAGATGCTTATCAAAGGCCAAGAGATTACGACCCTAACCTATATTGTGGTTTCCATAAGGTTTGGGGTCATGATGATAGGACTTGCCCATGATTGCAACAAGTTTCTACAAATACTTCCCAAAACCAAAGGCAACTCTTTGTAGATATGTTCCTAGCAAATCCTGAAACAAACTCACAATCTGACTATACAGGACCTGTAGCTCCTTAGAACACTAATGTGAGCATATTTCAAGATCTACTCCCTACACATCCTAAAAATTTCAAGGTGAATTCACAAAACACAAACAAAGGAATTCCTATAGGAAACAATGACCATGAAGCCTCAACTTCCAATAACTCTTGGGTCGCTCCTAACCTTGGTTCAAACGATAACACAAAAATCTTGGGATTAGTTGAGCTAGAGGTTGAGCATGAAATTAATGCAACAACTTGGACAAAGGAGTATGCTTCACAACCCCTACCTAATATTTCCTTCCCACAGGATGACGTTCCTATAATCACAAAACTAGTAGGAGCCTATGATTTAATATTAGATTTGAACAAGACCTTTTCTCACATTTCGTTTCTAGATTTGCTAAAGAATTCACATGCACATTGCTCTGCGTTGCTCAATGCACTAGGTCTTGGTCATCTAATCCATGTTATGCCACCTCCTATCACTCAAATAAATCATATTGACTTTGAAATACATCCTCCAAGATAGAACGATAGGGATACTAGGTTTGTTTTCGATATAGACAAGATGCCATCTGATGCTGAAATTTCCCGAAGAGGTGATCCTGCCTTATTTTTACAAGTCTAGGTTTATAAAAATTGCATTAAGAGAGCCATGATTGATGATGGGGCTGCTGTAAATGTGGTTCCCTTCTCTTTCTTATAGAAGTTAGGATATGGAGAGACAAATTGTTCCTCTACAAGAAACACGTTACAGGGGTACGACAGTCTTAAAGCGACCTCGATTGGAACCATAGTTCTTCCAGTCACACTTGGTCCAAAAACCATCTTGATGGAGTTTTACATTATCGACAGGGAAACAAGTTATAACATGATCCTCGGGAGACCTGGATTCATTGAATGAATGCTATCCCTTCTACCCTATTCCAAGAGATTAGATTCCTCCATTTGGGGAAGGTATTCATCGCTTAAGGGGATCCTAAGCCCTTTGATATACACTTAGAAAACCTCAAGAAGAAGAAAGGAGTCCATATAGAGTATGAGATTCCTATGAATCAATTGAATAAACCACCTCCAATGAAAGAGTTAGTCCCAGTCACCCTAGACATTCCAAAGGTTGAAGTCATTGACCCAAAAACATTTGAGGTGGAAAAAAATAGATAAGGGTAAATCAATATCTATGGAAACAGTGTCCACTAAAACCATAACAGAAATTATGAAACTCTTAGAGAGTGATGATTCGATCTTCATGGAATGGGTAGTCTCCTCGGTTTAGCATTTCTTCCTCCAATGACCTAGGTATAGGTGTGAACATGGTAGAATTAACAAATGAAGAATGACAATTTAAGTTTAAAATGATGCCCATCAAAACCATCTCTCGTTGGTTGTTCTATTCTAAACCCCGGTTTTAACCCATGTGCATCTAAAACTAAGCTTTCCATATCCATGGGGAAAGGCCTCATCATTCAACAAGAGTCATAATTAAACAAAATGCTCTACATAGAAGATGAGGCCAAGCAGCATAGTCATGCTCACCCACACACCATGTCTCAAGAATGTGACAAAGAGGTGCATGAATTCCTCTTTCAAACAAATGATTTTAATGACTGGACATACACACTTCTGAGAAAGGGTTGTAAGTTTAAACCCATAATGGTAGGCCCTTATTAAGAGAATGGAAATTTTGAAGATAATGGTTCTCCGATGTGTACTTTTAGGGGTGAAGAATTTGATATTCGTCAACTTTATTCACCTTAGACATCATGACATGTAGTTTCACCTACATTCCCATGTGTACATTAATACATCTACACTGCATTTTCATCCTCCATTTCATTTTGTAAAATTTTGATCAAGGGACTTATTCTTATAAAGAACTCCTAAAAACTTCTGAAAAACATTGGCAAAACATTCACATCATATCTCTTCAAATTTTCATGGTATCATCAATTGTTTTTGAATCATTTCATCAATCCAAACAAGATAAGACAAAGTTTTGACCGTGATCATACCAAGGCATACATACTTGGTTCTTCTTATAGTCTCTTTCTAGGTTAGGTGTCTTTGCCTATAGTCTATTCTAGAAGCTTTGTAGTGTCACATATATCCCTGTGAAAATATCTTTGGAAATAAGAACATACTAAATATTTTGTCTAGATAAGTAAGTCAAATGCAAATCTAGAAAATTTTATTTTTACACATTTCTTTGCCCTACCAACCTTCAGTGTTGATCCTGCATCTCTTACTAGTGACGTAAGGTTGGGAAAGGAGGGAAATTCCCTTACTCACCTATTCCTTGTCCTTGGTGATGAGCCCATGCTTCCTCCTGGTAGCATGGGGCAAGGAGTAGGGGTCTCATTGATAAACTTGAAAGTTACAAATAATTCACTCAAAAATTGAGTTCATAAGTCAAAAACAAAGTGAGTTAGATGTCCAAAGTTCCAAAAGAGTTTAAAACCTCAAAACCAGATTTTTTCAACCAAGTGGCCATCTATGGATCTAAGTCTAGATAAACTGGAAAGTAATTCACATTCTAAACTATGAAGTAACTTGAGTAGAGTAAGGTTGTAGCATCTCAATTTGGTTCTTCCAAACCTTTGTCTTTCTCTCATCACTACCATTCAATAATTTTTCATAACTTGTGCCCTTTCTGACCCTTGGTGTTGAGCCCTCGCATCCTACTAGTTGCATGGGGTCAGGAGTGAGGCAAGTACATCTTCTTATCATATCAAGTTGTTATGAAGGAGTCGTAAAGATTTAAAACTACCATTACCACTCCCTGGGAACATATGTTTATGTAAGAATGCCTTTTGGTCTCATGAATGCTGGAGCTACCTTCCAAAGAGGAATGGATGTTTATTTTTTGGTTACATAAATGACTTCATTGTAGTTTATCAAGATGATGTGACTATGTTTTCAAGGAGTAGAAAAGATCACTTGTAGCACTTGAAAATAATGTTGTTCAGATGTAGAGAATATGACATTTCTCTCAATCCAAAGAAGTGTCATTTTGGAGTGCAAAAGGTCAAGATGCTTGGTCATATTGTTTCAAAGGCTGGTATCATGATTGACCCTGAGAGGGTAGAAGCAATCAGCAAGGTTCCAATTCCAAGAACAAAGAAGGGCATCCAATCCTTCCTTGGGTAGATCAATTTCATTAGAAGGTTTGTGTCTAATTTTGCTGAGTTGACTCTTCCTATTACATGCATGTTAAATAAAGACCAAGTTATCAAATGGGAGGAGGATGCTATTCAGGATTTTGAAGGAATCAAAGAAGCATTGAAACATGCACCTATCTTGGCAGCTCCGAATTACAAGAAGCCTTTCCAAATCTTCTCCTTTGCTTCTGAAAATACCATTGCATCTATTTTGTTGCAGAAGGATGAATATGGGGCTAAGAGGCCTATTGCCTTCTTTAGTAAGGCTTTACAAGCTGCTAAGTTAAAGTAAACAATCATGGAAAAACAAGCATTTGCCTTGGTAAAAGCAACAAAGGTTTTCAGGCCTTATATCTTAAGTTCAAAAGTTGTTGCTTATGTTCCCCACACCATGGTAAAATACATCTTATCAGAGATGGAGATCTCAAGCAAAAGATGTAGATGGGTGAACAAACTGTAGGAATATGACATGGATATCCAAACCAAAAAGTTGGTAAGAGGTTTGGGTCTTGCTAAGCTTATGGCTGAGAGTAACTTGCAGATTGTGGAAGTGAATGAAGTAGAGGAAGAAAGGGCAGATGTTCTTAAGAAATTGGTAAGCTCTTAGTGGTACAAGGATGTAATCTATTATCTTAGACACCTATGCTGCCATTATCATTTAAATAAAATAAAAAAAAGATCCCTCTAGCTAGCTTCTAAAAATAATTCATCACTAACGACTTTGGGCTAGCTTGGAAGAAACATGAAGGTGTCCTCTTGAAATGTTTAATCGAAGATAAAGATCTCAAAATTGTTGTTGATTTCCATGGGCGAGTTTGTGGAGGACACTTTGCTGGAAGAGTTACAACACACAAAATTTTGAGAGGTGGTTATTGCTAGCCTACTCTCTTCAAAGATGTAACCACGCTTGTTAGAAAATGTGAAAGTTGCCACGTATCTATGGAAGAATGAAAGCTTCAGTCTCCCTTTCTTTGCAGCCTGTATCAATTGAAGCCCTTGTTAAACAATGAGGAATAGAATTCATTGGTGAGATCTCAGACCCTTCTAGTGCTAGACATAAGTGGATCCTTGTAGCCACAGATTACTTCACCAAGTGGGTAGAAGCAATTCCCACCAAGAAATCAACACACCAAGTTGTTATGGACTTCTTGTTGAATCATATCATATGCAGATTTGGTGCTAGTCAAGATTGTTGTTGATAATGCCATGTATTTCAGAAATAAACCTTGATGGCAATGTGCAAGGAGTATGGAACCAATCTGACTTTTTCTTTAAACTATAACCATCAAGGAATTGACAAGCTAAGTCCAAAGCAATAAGAACTTGTTGAAGATCATTAGGAGAACCTTGGAGTTGAACAAGAGAAAATGGGGTGAACAACTGAAATTTACAATTTGGGATGATAGAATCACTACCAAAAGAGCTACTTGGTAGGATCCCATTTGAGTTAGTGTATGGAAGTCAAGCTTTGCTTCCCTTACATCTCGTAATTGTCTTCATTTCAGCTTTTTTAACAACTTGAAGATCTAGAGGTTAGTCCATATGAAGCAAGGATTAATCATATTATTGAACCTGGATGAAGAAAGAAGAGCATCCCACCAAAGGCATGTCAGATTTAGAGAGAAGTTGAAAAGGTTGTTTGACAAGAAGGTCACTCCTAGGGCCTTCAATATTGGAGATCTAGTTTTGTTATGGGATAGCAAAAATGAAGATAAGGGAAAACATGGTAAATTTTATGCATTGTGGATGGGCCCTTACTCTATTGATATCAAACTTGGTGAAAATACCTTTTTTCTCAAGGACTTAGATGGGGAATTTATTGAACTACCTATTAATGGCAGGCATCTGAAGCATTTCTTGGATTAATCCCCAAATTTAAGGTATGCACCACTTGTACAGTGTATAGTGTTTGGCATTTGCTCTATTTTTAGTGTTTTGTAGGTTCATGGTTTGACTTGGTGCATGGCAGCCATTTTTGTCGGTTTCTCAGCTAGTTTTTGGTGGCTTTGGCTCATGACTTCGTTTTCCCAATGGATTATTTTGGAACTTGGTCTACTTTTATTCTTGTGGCACTCACTAGGAGTGCCCATCCTCAGTAGAGCCGATGTTGGTGCCCATTTTGATCCTCTACCATTTTTCCATGTTTCCCCTTTGCTCTTTGTGCTCTGAAACATTTTTTCCTCATGAAATCGATGATGTGAAGTTGTAGCTCCATTCTTGTGCATTGGATTGTTTGCAAACTCATTACCTTGCCCTAATTTGCTAAGGAGAAGTGTATTTTTCCCTGTTTCTGAGAAAAAATGGCTTTGGATTCTCCCATCCTTCGCATTTGGTGAAAAAACAACTTGTATCTGCATTTGAATGCTTTGAGTTGTTCATTTTTTCTCCATTTTTGCACCATTTTGAAGGAATCTCTAAGTTTGCCCTGCGTTTTGCCCTAATTTTTCCCATTCAAATGCCTCTGCCATTTTTCCCATGTTTTCTCAACCTTTGGAGCTTAAAATCATTTGATTTGTACTTATTTTCCCTCAAATATCCCTTGCCATGGTCGTAAATTGCCTAAAAACACTTTCCATTTGTCTTTTAATCAAAAAATTCTTCACCCACGAAGAAAAAATCGATTTTAGGGGTCGTTGGCAATTTCTACATTTTTTTACGGTCATACAGGTGTCCTTTGCCCTGTCAAATTCTAGCTCATATACTTTTGCATACGTGGCTTGTTCTAATTGGTAGAGGGGATGCAGATCGGTGGTGGACTTGGAGAATTTTTGCCTTTTTGGCAAAAAGTACTAAAATGCAAAACAAGGCCGCAAGCCCACTAGAGTAAATTAATGCCTTAGTCTTTTTTGTTTTGAAAGGCAAGGTGGAGCGGTGGATGTCTGGGAGAGTTTGAGATTTTTAACCTTTTTCCTAAAAAGGGTTAAAGTCTTAAAAGAAGCGCATGGCCCTGACAAAGAAGAAAATTAAAGGCTTGCGTGGGTCGGCGGGCTGCTGGAGGAAAAAAGGGAAATGTTTCCTTTTGGCAAAATGAGTTAAAGTGGTAATTTGAAGCGTGGCTCCACAACGAATTAGAGGGAGACATGTGTCAAAAGAAATGCCAGGGGGAGTGGGCTGCCGGTGAGTTTTGAGAACTTTAAAATTTTTTGAAGGAGGTATGAAGCAAAAAGGGAGTTATGGCCCCGTAATGAATCATAGAGAGACATGTGGTAGGGAATGGTGGAGGTGCGGGATGGTGGAGGAAATGTCAAAAATTTTCCTTCACAAAATATGATTAAAATATGAAATGAGAAGTGCTGCCCCTCAGCCAATCATATGAGGACATGTGTCTTACGGAGGGCAGAGCCGCGGAGGAAAATTGAAAAAAATTCCTTTTTCCAAAAAAGGTGGAAATGTGTAGAATTGAGCCACGATTCCGATGGGACCCACATTGGGACACGTGTCAATCTCATTTTCAAAGGGCGGAGGGGAGAGAAAAATGTCAAATTTTTACATTTTTTCAAAAAGTGTTAAAATGTCAAAAATGATCCCAAGCCTGGGCCCAATCATATTGTGACACGTGGAGGGCTTAGATTGAAGGGAGCAAGGAAAATCGATGGAATCAGGCATTTTTTAGTTTGGCCACCATTTTTCCTCCAGGAAGTGTGGAAATGCATTTTTGCATTGATTTTGATCAATTTTTGACAAATTCATGTCGTTTATGCCTACAAGGACCAATGCAATTGGTTTTGAGGATCAATTTGAAGATCAGGGATGTTTTTGAAATGAATTTTTTCCCTAACCCATATAGAATCCAAAAGTTACAGAGTCAAATTTTGGAGGGATAAGGATGAAATAATGTAAGGAATGGGGTCTGCATGCTTTGAAGATGAAAAATGTGCCTCCACAATGGATAATGATGTAAATTTTCCAATGATTCATCTCTTTTTGAGACAACTAGCAACTTTTTGGATGTGTTCTATTAAACGTCTTTGTTTGTGAATCATGAGGAATTTTTACAACAAATTTGTGCCTTTGGCATATTCTTTTCTTGGGAAAGAACGCTCGAATGGGATTGAAAGCTATTTATTGCATGAATTTGTCATGCAAAGGGTTAGAAGAGTTTAAAAAGCCCTAGAAAACTAAAAATTTCATGGGAAAATTTGGGAAGAAGCCCATTCTCTGAGAAACCACCTGAGAACCACTTCTAATTCCTTTTTTGCATTAGATTTGTATCATGTTGAGTTGGTTTCAGTTGTAAAGCCATCAAAAAGCTCTGAGATTATTCTTGAAACATTCCCCTACTGATAAATTTGATCATTTCTGGATTATTTTGTGTTGTCTCTTGGCAAAATTTGCATACACTTATGTTTCAGAATGTTTTCAATTTATGTTTCTTGCTCCTATTGTAGTCTTGTGTTTAAAATATCTCTTGATCATACATGGTATCATTTCTTGTGATTAGTTTAGTGGCATTTGTAATCTCACATTCAAAAGAGCTTTCATCTGATAAAGAGATAAACAAATTTAAAATCACTTTACTTTCCTTGATTTCAGAGATTGTTTGTAAACCTTTGGGTGCACCTTAGGTCATGATTAAATAGTGATTGCTAAATGCTTAATTGGTTCATTCTAACTCAATATTTTGTGATAGATGATCAAAGATTGTGTGGAAAAGTGTAGATTTGGGCCTCCATTTAATGCACATATCCTAGTTGAAGGGATGATTAACCATTTTGATACTTTCTGTTGTTAAGTTTCTCCATATTTTTCTGAAATCCTCAAAGAGTCTGGTGGACCTTGTTTTTTTTTGTCTAAACTCCCACCCAAAAATCATTCAAAACAACTAATCCTACCTTTTTTACCCCTATTTTGACCTGTATACCCACAGAAGATCAAAATACATTTGCTAAAGTATGTAGAATAGATTAGGTTTTCAAAATGTCTTTAGTAACCCTTGCCTTGCATTGAAAGTATCTCCACAATCTGGAAGTGACAACTTGTGAAAGTCAGATATGGAGTGTTGATCATATTTTTTCAAGGCCCTTTTCATATTATTTCCACAAATTGAGGGATATATTTATCTCCTTCACCATTTTAGGGTTACAAAATAGGTTCTCTTACCTTGGTTGAAATGCACAACCTAAAATAGTTAGGACAAGATCAATTCCTATTTGAGTGCTATCTATCTCTCCACAAATCTGAGTGCCAGTTAGATCATATCCTCGACTAAGAAATGAAACACACCATGATCCATCTATCTTCAAGCTTCATGCCATATCTTTGATGATGCTCTGCTGAAAAGGAGAAAAAAATTTGGGTACTAACACTAGTGGTGCTATTTTTGAGAACATTCTTAGTTCAATTTGATCCATGATCGTACATATTTGATATATTTGAATGCATATCAAACCCTAGTAACGTATCTTACAAGTTATATATCTAAATATATTGTTAAATCATCATTCTATACTTAGATTTGTAAGGTGTATGCAAAGGTTTCAAACTCGTCTGTAATTTTATCGGTTTCAGTAGTAGTTGCACTTCATTTGAATTTATGGTCGATAGATTCAAGACGAGGGAGATCGATCTATAAATTTTGGCAAGAGTTTCAAAGTGCTTGATAGGTATTTGAAAGAGTATTTAAGTGCATTTGCACAACTAGGGTGAAAGTCCTTAGTGGCGAATCCATGTTGTTTTGATCTTGATAAATACCAAAGTGTCTTAGATTTCTGTCATTTATTTTTTGGTGTTTTAATCGCAAACCTAGAAGGAAGAAGCTCTCTTCAAGAGAGGCCCAAGTAGAAATTTATTTCAAGAATTGAGAAAGAAAGTTTTAGAGGAAAGAAAAGTTTGGAAGGTTGTTGAAGGTCATACATTAGGAAAAGGTATATCCATTGGTGAGAGAGATCAACTTTTAGTAGAGGATTATCACTCTTCTTCCAGTGATTCTGATTTAAGCAATCTTCTCATAAACTTGTTTACTTCAACTAGTGAAGGTCCTTCTGTTGTACCTGGTGAGTTCCTTTTTCAAACTACACCTGTGTGTTTTAATTCTAGTAAAACTTTCCAAGAAAATCAGAACCTAGAGAATACCAATCTTGTGAACCACATTCTTGAGCCCCAAAGACCTCACACTCCTCATCAACTTGTGTCACCCCCAAGATCACCACCTCAAAATAATATGGCTCAGCCTAGACCTCCATTTTTGTTAACACCTTTGCTCCTATAAATTTTAGAGGAATGGATGGTTACCCAAATGTTGTCCCACAAGATGTAAGGAATAGGTTGCCAAAGTTCCAAGGTAACAATGTAATAACTGGTGATCAACATCTCAAACTTTTTGTTAACATGATGGAGGATTTTGAAATAGAGTTTGAAGATGTGTATGTTAAATTGTTCATTCATACACTAGAAGAGGATGCAAGGGATTGGTACAAGGCTCTGCCTGATAATTCTATTGATTCATGGACTGAAATGCAAAATGCATTGATTACAATATGGTGATAAGATAGATCCTAGGTTTCTTTTGTCTGAGTTTGAAAATATCAAGAAGAACCCTAATGAATCAGTTCATGACTTCAACATGAGGTTTCACAAAACTTTGAGAAGGATTCCAGATAATTTGAGGCCATGTGATTAGTCATGCTTGATCAAATATGCAGATGCATTTGATAAGAAGGCAACCTATTACCTAAGAGACAAAAACCCTACCAATTTAAGGCAGGCCTTTACCATGGCACTGCAGATTGAAAATAACATTAAAGCAATTGGGAAACCTCTCAAGAGGGATGGTGTAAATTTGATAAACCCTGACAAGCCTCAAGCAAGCAAGAGTGTAGACTTAGAGGAAGTGGTGAAAAATTTGGCAGGGGTTGTCAAAGAGATTTCCTACAAGTTGGAAAGAGATGAGAAGGGAATTGGGAAGACTTCACAAGGTCAACAAAAAGCACAAAACCATGACAGATTTTCCAATCATCCTAGGGGTGATCAGAGATCTAATGATAGAGGGAAAGGACCCATGGGGTCTGTAAATAGACATCCTCAAGCACGTGAAGGAAGAGTGTTACCTGATCCCCTAACTGCTAGGGTTGTTGTTGTTGAGGAAGTTACTGATATTGATTGGTGTGATAGGTGTTTTCTACCCCATCCTCCATGTGAAATGGACTAGAAATATGGTGAAGCTAATAATGATGATGGTACTGATGATGATATCTGCATGGTGGGTTGTTCTTCAGGCTCACAAGAAGGAGCAACATCAATTGAGGTAATAAGTGTAAGGACAGTTGCAACCTTTTAGGATTACATTAAATAGGTACAAGTCCTTCTTCCCTCTCATACTCATGAGGTATATGTAGTGCAAGCTTTCGAGATTCCTAACAATGAATTTGAATACCGATGGTGGTATCCCTTTGGAGGAAGATAGAAAATTCTTAATGAATGTTGTTATGGCTCAAGAGAAAGAGTATAACACTAGGAGCAAGGTTGTTAAGGGACTTGGGCCTCAAGCCAAACCTAAAAACCCTTACTTACAAGTATTCCCAAATAAGATCCTAGAAGAGAAACACCACAAAATCTTTGTTGTCCCAATAAAAATTACAGTCCTCCTCATGACCAAGCTACCAAGAATCCCATGCCATCTAATGAATCTAATTTTATCAATCCCAATGTTGCCTTGCCAAATAGTGTTCCATATGACATAGCCCAGGTATTGAGCCAAATCAAAGTGAGTGCTCCAATCATTGAGTTGCTTAGGATTCCTGAGCACAAGAAGAGAGCATTTGAGTACTTGGATTGAAAGAGGAGAAGAGTACCCCAAGTAGAAATGTAAATGTTGTTAAAACTCCTCCTTAAATCATTACAGACCTTAAAACACCACTAGCATTAGAGGATCTTGGAGAAACACCTGAGGTATACTTGGGGACATCCTTGGTTGATTCCTAATTGAATGTTGATCCATTCTTTACAACTTTTATCATAAAGGATAGACTACTTCACAATTATATGTTTGATTTCGGTGCATCATGCAATGTCATGCCTCTAGAAGTCATGAATGAGTTGGATATCAAAGTGACAGATGCCTATGGAAAGTTTATCGCCATGGACTCAAGAGAAGTTCTAGTAGTTGGTTGTGTGAAGGGTTTGGTGCTAAAATTGCATATTATCCCCGGGAGGAATTTAAAATTGGATGTTGTGATTCTTGATTGCCCTACCAAATTTGGTATGTTATTATCAAGGAAATGGGCTGGGAGCAAGTGTTGGTGGGAGTATCCAAATGAGACATATCTTTTACCACTATTCCCATTGTACTTTGCGTGGGCAACAATAGTCCCAACTCCCCTCTTTTCTTGGCCTTTTTCTCTTCGGTGAGAAACCGCCTGCCCGGGCAGGGCGGTGGTGACCGCCCCTAAATAACCACCACCATGCTCAAGGCGGCGGTCCTTTACGCATTTTCCAGAAAGCTCTTTTAACATGACTCACGTAATTTCAACATTTTACCAGCTTTCTTTCACCACCATAAGCTTGCATTTATGATTCTGGTTCCCTGGAATAGTGTTTTGCCATTGTTTATAGTTTAAGAGTTCTATTTGGTTTTTACCTTGGGTAAATGCAAATGCTATAAATAGTTGGCTTGTGCTCAAGAAAATGGCCCCTCAAATTTGCCTCTGATTTCTCTTTGCAATAGATTTAGTTTTCATTTTGCTTAGAATGCTTAGTTTCTTTCATTGCATGCTTAGTTAGCATTGTTTTACTGTTAGTAAGCCACATATCCATCTTGTGCAAGTACTGTTGTTATTTTATCCAATCCATTGGAATAGGATAGTCTGTTTACCAATAGGAAGCCATTAAAGTTGCAGGTTTTGTTCTTCAAACAGGATAGTTTCAGGTTCTGGACGCTTTATGTTGCATGACTCGCAATAGATCCCGCTAGGAATTGCATAAGCCAAGCTCTGTACTCTTGCGCTATCCCTCTCCTACTCGCATTGTATTCAGTCAGTATTCTGAGCTGCCTTTATCCCAATATCTACTTCTGTTGATGCTAGCATTACATGCTTTTCTGGATCCACGTGAACACGAAGGAACGAGGAGATCACACTGAGGGGACAAGATCACACACACCATCGGATTCGCCACTATTCTGCAGTAATCCAGGTTCTAGCTTTCAAAGTTTTAGTTAGAATCATATCAAATAGAGTAGTTAATTGCTTTATTTTAGTTAATTCTACTCGATATTGCAGGGAAGTCGTGGGGATTGATAGTTTCTGAGAAACTATGATTCACTCCTCACTTCTGAGGTAGGATCGAGAGTCTTGCAAATAGATTAGATAAGTTATTTCATTGTTTAGAATAGATCTACAAATTACATGACAAATAGCTACACTTGGTTATTTTGTTTGTTTTAAGTTGTTATTTTAGCTATCAATTCTAGATATTTTAAATAGTTGCTTTCTTAAATTCATAAAGTTCATCAAAAAACAAAAAAATAGGAATCATATATGCTATAGATATACTTCACATAGTTAAATTTCATTTTACTATGTAGTTCGTTTTACATTGTTGCTTTTGTATGACAATTACGGGACCTAGGAGCCCAGGGAATACGTATTCGAGCCAATCGTGCCTCAGCCCAATCTCATCACAACAATAACTGATATAGATCAAAATCTTAGGATCCAAGTCTTCCGAACAATGGTAAGCTTGCAACAAATCAATTCCCAGTTGAGCGGGTTAAACATAGAAGACGACCAAGCACACACGTTTTGGTCGAATCAACCAAACTACAGATTACCCTAGGCAACATTCATATGACTGTAGAAGGGCTTGAAAGAGAACAAACCTTTGGTTGTGATCCTTTGGTCCCATAGCCAGCGCAGGAGACACTCTTACAGATATAGATACTAGCCTAAGAATTCAGGTTGCACGAACACCTGTAAGATATTCTGAGAAAATCACACAGTTATTGATCCTAAATATAGAAGCTGAGAAAGCATACGATTACTGGATACTAGGGATTAGGACTTGATTCCACGCATGACCATAACAGGTCCACAACAACTAAGAGTCTACGGTTGTGACCCACAAATCCCGCAGCCCAACGAATCCATAGAGAAGTAGACATGACACGGCCTACGCACACTAGTATTCCATCTACTCCACTTCCACCTATCATCATCGAACAATTATCCTTGCTAGACACAACAACTAACAGAGCTAGGGAATTCTGGACTAGGCCAGAGAATCACCCATAGAAGTAACTATATCCATCATTCATTTCATGACCCTGTCTGGAGACATACACGAAACTATCCCGGTCACTTTCCACGTATTCCACAACCTATAGATCGAATCACGCCAGAGCTCGATATTGATTGGAGCCTTCGAGCAGTCATCCTTGCTGATCGATCTATCACACCAGTTCAAGTTAGGAGGGCCTTCTTTGCCTTAGATTCACAAGTTCCGCTAGTGCGTATTGAAGACATTAGATTGCCTAACTAGTTTGTCTGCATCTCACACATATTCCATACCCACCGGCTGTCTCGGCATGACCTCGGGAGGTCGGGTGCGAGGAAGAGTTACTTGTAGATTCCCACGCTCGCATGTCACTTTTCCGTCATACAAAATTGGTGAACCCGACGTGAAAGAAACTTCCTACTTTCTAGTTCGGAGTCATATTATTACGTGTTCTTCCAAATTAGTATACTTTTCATCTTTTCCACCTCATTAGCTTTCACAATCATTTTCGCTCTCTCCCATTATTTCGGGTATTCATATACCCCCCGAATATGTCGGGATTCGATGCATATGGCAGACCCCTCTTGGGTCTTGAGGCATACTACGCCCAACAGAATAGACAATCATCACCCTCACTCTCAGTATGGGGTGACAACTATTCAACTAACCAATTATCAACACAAACTCCAAGGATCAGATATAGCTCATCCTTCCAAACAGAGGAGTTGGAACAACTCACTCAAACGCAACAAACAGAGCCTTTGAGGCTCGAACAATATGACGTTCACCGGAGAATCTGGTTCATCTCCTCAGGTACTACTTAGACCACAAATTAGTAGGCAATCAGACTCATACCGAGGTTTAGATGATGAACATTTGGTATATTATGCCAGGAATGAACAACGCTCTCGGAGTATGTACCCACCCATAGGAGGTTTACAAACACAACCCGAGGTCTCTTTTCAAGAAAATACTTCCATCCCATTACATATAGGAAATGCCCTCGGGGAAACTTGGCAGGGCAGTGATCAGTTCATAGCGGGGTATCATAGACCTATACAACACCATGATATACAACAAACGCCACCAAGGCAGAATATCGTGACTTCACCAAATGAAGTCATTTCAACTCTAATAGAAAAGGTTAGAGGGTTAGAACTTGCCCAAGCAAGTCAAAATTCACAATTCATACAAGCAGGAAGTTCCAATCCTCCACACCATCCTAGCCAAGTAGATCTCCTCACAGGAGTAGGCACGTTAGGCATGACTCCTCAGTATTCACAACAAACGCCAACTAGACCCACCATCTCTAACACTGTTCCTCCCGGTCTAGTACAAAACAATCCATTCTGGACAATACCCCGTCATACTTAAACATGTACTCCAAATCACCACAAGGGGATATGTTCTCCTCTCCCAGCATGTTTTCTCAAACACAGGGGCTTCCTTATGCCCCTGCCAATGCATACGCTACGCCATCAACAACCCATTCCACCACCGCTCCCTCAACAGGCACCATCAATGGTCGAAACATATGCGATAGGGACTTACTCAGAATATTTGAAAGAGCCCTTGGATTTCACCATACGAAGCATCATGCTTCCAAGACCTCTTCCCGATTTTCCCAAATACAAAGGTGAGGGAGATCCAAATGCACATATCAAAGCTTACGCTACAGCCATTCGAGAACTACTCCCATGGGATGGGGTTGTTGCTAAAATATTCCCAAAAACCTTGGAAGGCATCGCTCTCGATTGGTATTATAGAATACCTGAGGCTTCCATCCATTCATTCAAACAACTCATGTCAGAGTTCATCAAGGCCTTTGACATGAACAAATTATTAAGAACAGGAATCAGAGAATTCTTACACATCAAGCAAGAACACAATGAATCTGTCACCCATTTCATCCAAAGGTGGCGTACAGTTCTTTATTCTTCGGCAAGTGCTCCCAATATGGATCAGATGGAACTATGTGATTTATTCCTTCATTCTCTTAGCAAAGAAGTGAAGGAAGAAGTCCAGAAGTTTCCACTAAGGACTTACGATGAAGTACTTGAGAGCGCTCTTCGAATAGATCAAGCGGCAATTGACAGTGGTCGCAAAACATATGGAGCAAATGGGAGGTTAATCACCCCCAACCAGAACACCACAACTTATCCTACTACCACGAATGTCAACCAAGGACCTAAAATCCTTAATAAAAATGGGGTGTAACAACAGATGGAGTAACCGACCAGCCTAAGAAGGTAAATGTTGTCAATACTCCATCACAAATAAACAACCAACGAAATAACAACTTTACCCCGACAATCAATACAGTGGATTTTAACCATCCACAACAACAACAACAACAACAACAAAAAATCCCATACAGGGTCCAAGCCAAAATTCAACTAGGTACCAAAACCAGAATTCAAACCAAAGACAACAAACGCAAAATTTTAATAGACAACGGTTTGATCAAAATTTTGGGCCACAATACACATCAAACCAACAAACTAGGAATTACAATCCTAATTCGTATTGTGGTTTCCACAAAATTCGGGGCCATGACACTAGAACATGTGCCGTGACTACAATAAATTCATGCAACGCTTGCCAGATGAACAAAGACAACTTTTCATGGATATGTTCTTGGCAGATCCTACGTCACCAACATCAAATACTTTTTCAGGGGTAGTTTCCCCTCAAAACGCACCCCTGAAGATCTTTAATGATCCACTCCCAAATCATGATAACAACAGGCTAAATCTAACTGGGACGAACAAGGGTGTAATGACAGGAAACAATGATCATGAAGCCTCGACCTCGCTAAATCCATTAGTTGCGCCACAACTAGGAAGTCAGCCATGACCTAAGGTAGTCGGTTTAGTGGAGTTAGATGCTGAACTACCCATCGAAGCTATAACAAGGACGCGAGAGTATTTCTCTCAGCCAAGTCCAAGCCACCTGCCAGAGGCGGATAACATCCAACAAATCGTAGCAAAACCTGTGGGTGCCTATGATTTAATTAACGACCTAACAAAAACCTTCTCGCACATTTCATTTTTAGACTTACTAAAGAACTCTCCTGCTCACAGGGCTGCTCTTTTAGAAGCATTAGGTTTAGGTCATTTAATTAACATCACTCCACCTCCTGAAACATAGGTAAATCATATAGACTTTGATGTTCATCCTCCGGGGCAGGTGGATAGGGACGTCGAATTCATATTCGAGATAAACAAAATGCCGACAGATGCTGAGATCACACGCCGAGGTGATCCAGCCTTACATTTGCAAGTATGGGTTTATAACAACTATGTAAAGTGTGTAATGATAGACGATGGGGCAGCAGTTAACATAGTCCCCTTCTCTTTCCTTCAAAAGCTAGGGTATGGAGAAACCAATTGTTCCACAACTCGAAATACACTAAGGGGCTATGATAGCCTTAAAGCCACCTCGGTTGGAACTATAATATTACCGGTCACCTTAGGACCCAAAACCATCTTGACTGAGTTTTATATTATAGATCGGGAAACTAACTATAATATGATCCTCGGCCGACCATGGATACACCGTATGAAGGCAATCCCTTCTACACTATTTCAAGAAGTAAGGTTTTTACACTTAGGAAAGATATTTGTGGCCAAAGGTGATCCAAAACCATTCGATGTACACCTAGCTGACTTAAAGAAAAGACCAGGCATGCATTCGGAGTTTGAACTCCCAACAAACCAACTTAATAAACCTACCAACCCAAAACCAAAAGAAAAGTTGGTACCTACGACAGATCTTGAAACTATGAGCCTAGCCAAGGCAATCCCAACCCCCAAAGATGAGGCTAACACCGTAGAAACAAGTATCATTAGGAACTACTACAAAAATCATTGAATTAATAGAACAAGATCTACCAATGTTCTTACCATTTGACTCTGCGGGCATGGGATGTTCCCTAGGCATTGGCTCTCTTCCAGCAGAGGATCTCTGTATGGTGGAAGTAGAATACACAAACACAACAGATATCCCAGCATCCATATTCCAGCTAAATATTGGACACTCCATTTTGATGGAGCTAGATGCTTACGGAGCGGGGGCAGGTGTAATCTTTACTTCCCCTGAAGGAAAAGTCTTACCTTTCACCTTCAAACTAAATTTCAAATGTACAAACAATGGGTGCTGAGTACGAAGCCCTCCTCCTTGGCCTCATTTTAGCCAAAAGGATCGGTGTTAATAATATCAGGGTGTTAGGAGACTCACAATTGGTAGCAAACCAAGTCTCTGAGATATATGAAACCAAAGCCGAGCACTTACAGCTTTACAAAACAGCTGTGTTAGATTTAAGCAAGGAGTTTGACTTCATATCAATTGAAGCAATCCCGCGAGAACAAAATCTTCTCGCTGATTCAATAGCAACTTCAGCATCACGTTTTACTCCAAGCAATAAGTTAGAGGATACCCATTTCATGATATCCCTTCGTGATGAACCATTGATAAAAACAATGACAAATTCTCTTTTAAACGGAAATGAATCTACTATCCTAGACCACATTGATAGTGATATGGCCACTGAATTACTTAAACACCTATGCGGCATTACATCTCTCCTATCATATGATAGATTTGTCCTTAATCCCACATTCGTCTTCCTACTTCGGAAATCCCATGATGGAGCTTCCGCAAATGGAACCTAGCATATACACAGTAGAAAATGGGGATGATTTGGATTTACCTCCAGCCCCACCTGAGTTTGAAGAAGGTAACGCCTCTTTGATCAAGAAAAACGATTGATATTAACATCGGAACGGAAGATGAACCAAGGATATTGAAACTAGGATCCTCGTTAACCCCAGAGGAAGTAGAAATACACACTCGGATCCTCAAAGAACATCAGAAGGTGTTTGCATTTAATTATAAGGAAATGACAGGGGTTGCACCCCACATTGTGGTGCACAACCTCGTCACTAAATCAGATGCAAAACCAATTAAACAAAAATCGAGACCCATGAAACCCAAGGTAGCTCTCATGGTGAAAGAGGAGGTAATAAAACTCCTCCAAGTAGGATTCATCAAACCAGTCGATTACTCCCAATGGGTATCTAATATCATTCCCGTTCTCAAGAAGAATGGGAAGATACGCATCTGCATAGATTTCGAGACATCAACAAAGCGTGTCCTAAAGACGACTTCCCATTGCCATCCATTGATGTCATTGTTGATGCAACAACTGGGTTTGAACTTTTGTCTCTCATGGATGGATTCTCGGGATACAATCAAATTAAAATATCTGAACAAGATCAAGCTAAAACCACATTTATAACTCCTGGGGAACTTATTGCTATGTTGTTATGCCATTTGGTCTCAAGAATGCTGGTGCTACATACCAGTGAGCTATGACATATATATTCCATGATCTAATTCATAAAATCATGGAATCCTACGTAGATGACTTGTTGGCTAAGGCCAAGAAGTGTTGTGACCATCCGGAAGTACTCCGCATCATTCTTTCACGTCTGATAGAATACGGAGTCACGCTAAATCTAGAAAAATGTGTCTTTGGTGTAACAGGAGGGAAGCTCCTAGGTTACATCATATCGTCACGAGGGATAGATGTTGACCCAACCAAAATTTGGGCTGTCCTCGAAATGGTCCCACCTTCGGATGAATCTGGAATCAGGTCATTTCTTGGAAAGCTGGGTGCAATCCGGAGATTCATCCTGACTTAAGTTTCGCCATTCATCCAATCAACAATTTACTCAAGAAAGATTATAATATTGATTGGACCGAAGATTGCAATGAAGCTTTCAACGCAGTTAAGCGTTTCTTGTTATCACCACCTACGCTAATGCCACCTAAGCTAGATCACCCATTAATTTTATACTCACGAGCTACCAATGTCTCGCTAGCCTGTATGTTGGCTCAAGAAGACGATGACAAGAGAGAACGTGTGATTTATTTCATTAGCCGAACACTGCTCGACTATGAAACACGTTATACACAAGCAGAACGAGAATGCCTCGCCATAGTCTTTGCAACCAAACGCCTAAGACATTATATGCTAAATCAAGAAACAAGGGTCATGGTAAAAACGGACCATTTACGAACTTTTCTCACGCAAGGGTCCTTATCTAAGAAGGTTGGATGTTTTATAACCTTAATGGGAGAATTCGAATTAACATTTGTAAATCAGAAATCAGTTAAGGGACAAATCATCGCAGATTGGTTAGCTGATAACCCATTAGATGGAGGTGATCTAGTAGATCTAGATTTTCCAGATGAGTGCGTATACTACATCAAAACCCGACCTTCTATCTCTGAGTGTCCCTGGTACACTGATATCATTAATTATATCATGGACCATACGTATCCAGAAGGGGCTACACCACAACAAAGAAGGTGGTTACATTATCGTAGCAAAATACATCATTATAGAGCAAGTGCTCTATCGGAAAGCATTCGATGGAATGCTTCTAAGATGTGTCGACGCAGAAGAATCCAAGAAGATTCTCCATGAATCTCACAGTGGAATGTGTGGAGGCCACTTTGGTGGCCATGCCACCACTCACAAAATACATCGAATGGGCTATTTCTGGCCCACTCTAGAACACGATGCAAAGAGAGTTTGTACGCAGTGTCATAAGTGCCAAGAGTTCTCCCATGAGATCCACATGCCAACACAAGCTCTACAACCAATTGCTACTCCATGGCCCTTTTCTACATGGGGTCTAGATTGATAGGGAAATTCTCTCCCTCATCTATAGATGGCCATAATTTTATAATCACGGCCACCGAATATTTCACCAAGTGGGTAGAGGCTATGCCTCTTACTACTGTACTCGGGTTCTGTAATCGCCAAATTCATTTTGAACCAAATCATTTGCAGGTATGGTGTCCCGCAAGTCATTATCTCAGATAATGGGACTTCTTTTAAGAATGATGAAGTTCGTGAATTGTGCAATAAATTTAAAATAAGCCATCATATGGCTTCCTTGTATTATCCACAAGCCAACGGACAGGCTGAAGCAACAAATAAAACACTAAAAGCCATTCTCCTTAAAACGGTGAAAGAAAACAAATGAGATTGGCACTTGAAGTTATATCCGGCCTTATGGGCCCACCGAACCTCAATAAGAACACCAATGGGAGCAACTCCTTTCTCACTAGTATTGGGGCAGAAGGTAGTTCTCCCACTTGAGGTTGAAATACCCAGTCTCCGCATTTCATTACAAGGGATTCTGGATGAAGACGCTTACAGAGAAGCACGTCTTTCCCAACTAGAAAGCCTAGATGAAACTAGGTTAGATGTTGAACAACGGCATAGAGTCTATGCTGACCGGATGTGCCGGCAATATAACAAGAAAGTCTATGAACGTGACATATATGAAGGTGATCTAGTTCTAAGATTAGATAGCCGGATCGACAAGAAGACCGGCGAAGGAAGGAAGTTCCGGCCTAAATGGTTGGGCCCATACCGAGTCATGAAGGACTATGGAAATGGTGCATACCTCTTATGTACGCTAGAAGGTGAGGAATTTGGTGAAACAGTCAATTCCCTGCACCTCAAGTGGTTCTACGCATAAGCAGCTAGCACTATATATATATATATCTACATTGCATCTTCATATAGATTAGGATCATATTGTCCGCTTGTTTCGTACACAAATTGTGATCAAGGAATCTATTCTCAAAGCAATTCATTACAAACTCATGATGTTGTTGGCATAAAACTTTAATCATACTTCTCCATTTTCATGATATCATCAAATTATCTCGGAATCATTTTATCAAATAAAGCTAGACATGACAAAGTCTTAACGGTAACCATGCCAAGATCTGCAAGTTTATTCTCACTTTTGGTTTCTTCTTAGGGTAGGTGTCTTGCCTATGGTCTGTTCTAGAAGCTTCATGGTGTCACATCTATCCCATATGTATATCTCTTTGGAAATAAACACATACTGACATTTTACTCAAGTAAACAAGTCAAACATTGATCAAACAGAAAATTTTAATTTTACACATTTCCTTGCCCCACCAACCTTTGGTGATGAGCTTGCGTCTCTTACTAGTGACGTAGGGTTGGGAAAGGATGGAAATGCCCTTACTCGCCTATGCTTGGCCCACGGTGATAAACCCACGCTTCTTACTAGTAGCATGGGGCAAAGTGTAGGGGGTCCTCTTGACAAACGAATGCAAAAGGTCATACACAAACAATTCAAACCTCAAGCTTTGAGTCAAAAACAAATGAATCAGATGTTCAAAATTCCAAGAGAGTTAAAATCCTAAAAACCAGATTTTGTCTACTATGTGGCCATCTATGGATCTAAGTCTGGATAAACCGCAAAGCAAGTTACATCTAAAACTATGAAGTCACTCGAGTGGAGTGGGCTTGTGATATCCTAATTTGGTTCCACCAAAGCTTTGTCTGTCTTTCATCAATATCATTTCAAACACATCTCATAACTTGTGCCCTTCCCAACTCTCGGTGATAAGCCCTCGCATCTTACTAGTTGCGTGGAGTTGGGGGTAGGGGCAGGTTTATCTATTCATCATACCGGTTTATATTCATCACTTTGCCAAAACAAACATGAAGTATCCAAAATTGCTTACAGAAGCTAAAATTCAAAATCACATTATATCTACATCATCATATATCAGCATCATGAAATACAAAAAAGAAATTCAAACACTTGCATCATTTGTTCGCCATTGCATACATTCTAAAAAGCATATAAACATACATCATAGTATACATGAGGAAACTGGAAATAGAAAGTAAGCCATGAATGCCAAGGATTTGATCCAAAAAAAATATACATATATATAAATGATCAACGTTTATGTACAATGCCATCATGCACTAAGCATGGTCAAAATGCTCAAAGAGCCGGGATATACAAAAGAATGTATCATACAAAAATCTACGAGAGCCAAGTGGCTTCTCAATCCCTACGAGACCCCTCTGAAGGCGCACGCCCATGCCTAGGACTCGGCTACGCTGGCGCTCTGAGTGCACAGAGGGCTCAGGATCCCGAGGGGCAGCTGCAGTCTCACCACGAGAATGGCTCCTCATCAGGCGCTCGGCCATCCTATACCCCGCTAACTCTGTGTGGAGAGTCGATACCATCCTGGCCACATGCCAGACTGGGGCGAAGATGTCAGTATGTCTACCAGCTGCTCAAGGCTCCCCAGCATCCATGGATAGCTCTGTGTGGGTCCTCTCCATGGGGATCATCAGGGTATCAGTGCATACCCTGCGAATCAAATCTCGCCACTCATCGGTGGTCTCTGCAAACAAAGGAGAAAACAAATTAGAAACCAAACAAGAAATTAGAAATACAAGATAGCAACTAAGGAGATCCTAACTAAAAACAAACATTAAAAGGGAGAGAGGGTAACTTACTCGGATCACCAGGCCTCCAGGATGGATCTATAGGATCAACACCTGCCACGGATGCCGCTGCCGACTGAGGGGCTGCTCCTGTGGCTGGAGCAACGTAGCACCCCGCAATGACTCATCCTCCCCATGGCCCTGGGAGAGTGGCTCCTCTGAAACCAGAGTCACCCTCTCTGCACTCTGCTCGGCCCTCTCCGCCTGCATGATATCCTGGGTGTCATGCCACTCAGGATCACTATCCTCGGTCTCCTCCTCTGTCTCTCCCCCGTAAACTCCTCAGACTCAGAGTCTATGTCAATGGGGTCATCGCTGCTATGGGCAGGACCCGCGGCAATCTGAAGCAAAGGTGCCTGAGGCGCACCGGCTCTCCCTCTGGCACGTACTATCCTCCTGGCTGCAATAGGAATGCCAGGAGTAACCACTGTCCAACCCCGGCCTCTAGGCCCCCCTCTGGCCTCTCGGACTGATCTATATACTGGCGCTACTGGGGAAGCATACCCATGTAGGGTAGGCCAAACTGCTGAGGAACTCGGCCAAAGGGGTGTATCTCCACTCGCCCCACCCTATCAATAAGCTGACCCTGTGGTGGAGCAGGAGATCAAAGTAAGAGCCTCCTCACCCCATATACCTGCCATAGTCTGGTATGGTGTGGCCTCCATGTCGGCAGTAGTTAGGGAAGCAACTGGCTGATGAGGTGCTCTAAGCACCGACATGTCTGTCCATCTGGCTGCCCTCACAGCTCCGGGGTCTGTCACCTCTACACCCCTGCCGTAAGGGATGAAGTGCTCATAGACCCAACTCATGACTAGGGTCGGGTGGCTCAAGGACTGCCCCTGTAAATGGACTACCCTGTATAAGTCATGGTAGGTGGTCCCAAGAATGTCTACTCCCCAGGCATATATCCGACCGTGTCCCTCTATCTGTGTAATAATGGGGGACCAAGCAGTATAACAAAGTGTCTCCTCCCTTGTCCCCGATCAGTCTCGAGGCAAGGATCCCCATGATGGCCTGGCGAAGTAAGGGGATGGGAAAAGTAGGAATGGATCGAACTCTAACCCCCTTCTTCGACCCCGTGGAGATGACTGCATCTCCCATATATGTAGCCCACTGTGCAATCTGGGCCCGTGAACCTGCTGTCTCTAGGGTGAGTCATCTCCCGATGATCGGGACCCCCAGAATGCGATAGACATCCTCCAATGTAATAGTCCACTCACGCGTGACCCCTGGCAATCGGAAGGTGTTCGATCTGCATCCCAATATGAGAACAAGTCACAAAGAATGTGACTGGATGGTGTAACATGGGGCACGCGTGAAATGCGTAGTATCCCAGCCCACTGAAGAGTGTCCTCCTCATCCTGTGAGAGGGCATCTAGTACCCCTGGGAGCCAATCACACTCCCTCTCTCTACTCCACCGGATATACTCCTCTCTCGCCTGCATACACCCAAAAACACACAAAACAGAGCAAGTTAGCATCCAAGTAATACTGGAAAAATCACGAAAACACGTAGAAATGCTAGAAAAGCAAAAACAATTTCAAAGGGATGTTCTTTTTACATTCTGTGTAAAAACCACCCCCGAGCAGGAGGCGGTTTTGTAACCACCGCCTTAAGGGGTGGTGGGTCAGTGGTAACCGCCGCCCGAACAGGCGGCGTCATGTAACCGCGCCCGGGCGGGTAGGGGTGGTCGTGGTCCAAAACCCACGCGGGTTTTTAAACTTAAAAGCCTAAAAATGCAAAAAGGACCATTTTACCTAAAAACAAAGCCTACCCAGTAGGCCCCCTAGATGGACCTTTTAACACTAACATTTTCAAAAATTACCCCCCCATGACAAAGATTTTAGCATTTCAAAATTAAGGGGGTAAAAAGGATAAATTGAAGAAAACTAACCTGTGATCTCACGGGTCGATGTTCCACACGTGGAGGCATGATCGCTATCTCGTCATGGACGTTTTGACTCTACTCACGCAAGAAACCATCACCGTGGGTCCCAGAGCTCAAAATCAATCAAATCGACTCGCACAAATGAATAGGAAAATGGGCCCACTTTCATATATATAGCACCTGATTCATTTTAAATGCCTTTTTCATAGGTTTGGAGCGCCGACGGAGGTAAGTTCTTATCCCCACACAAATGGTACGTTCTCATTTCCTATTATTTTAGCATTTATTTTCCAAACTATTGTGTCTATCTGCACTTGAGTTCTCTTTTCATTTTGCAGGTAGGGAATTTTGGACGGCGTCATTTCAACACATGGATGTATCAGGTATAACTTCTAACTTCCCATTTCGGGACCGCCATACTGACCCACCATTTTACGCCTCTTCATGGCTAAAACGCTTCTCCGAGGGGGCAATATGTACGTACCCAAAATTGTAAGGTATTGTACTACCGGAATAACAACACGTGCCCCAATGATGATACAGGTCTCCTCGCAAGGTGTTCGGGATCCGAAAAATCTCTCCAAGTGTGCGTTAACATCCCGCATGCCCCGCTTAGCCCCCACGTGCTTTTTTTTTCCCTTTTCCCCTCTTTTCTTGGCTTTTTCTCTTCAATGATGAAAACCGCCCCGCAGGGCGGTCTCGTGTGACCGCCGCCGCCCGAACAGGCGGCGGTCCAGAACCGCCCCCCGCTCTAGGGGTGGCGGTCCTTTACGCATTTTCTAGAAAGCTCTTTTAACATGACTCACGTAATTTCAACATTTTACCAGCTTTCTTTCACCGCCATAAGCTTGCATTTATGATTCTGGTTCCCTGGAATAGTGTTTTGCCATTGTTTATAGTTTAAGAGTTCTATTTGGTTTTTACCTTGGGTAAATGCAAATGCTATAAATAGTTGGCTTGTGCTCAAGCAAATGGCCCCTCAAATTTGCCTCTGAATTTCTCTTTGCAATAGATTTAGTTTTCATTTTTCTTAGAATGCTTAGTTTTTTCATTGCATGCTTAGTTAGCATTTTTTACCGTTAGTAAGCCACATATCCATCTTGTGCAAGTGCATCATTGTTATTTTATCCAATCCATTGGAATAAAATAGTTTTTTACCAATAGGAAGCCATTAAAGTTACAGGTTTTGTTCTTCAAATAGGATAGTTTCAGGTTCTGGATGCTTTATGTTGCATGACTCGCAATAGATCCCGCTAGGAATTGCATAAGCCAAGCTCTGTACTCTTGCGCTATCCCTCTCCTACTCGCATTGTATTCAGTCTGTATTCTGAGCTGCCTTTATCCCAATATCTACTTCTATTGATGCTAGCATTACATGCTTTTCTGGATCCACGTGAACATGAAGGAACGAGGAGATCACACTGAGGGGACAAGATCACACACACCATCGGATTCGCCACTGTTCTGCAGAATCCAGGTTCTAGCTTTCAAAGTTTTAGTTAGAATCATATCAAATAGAGTAGTTAATTGCTTTATTTTAGTTAATTCTACTCTCGATATTGCCAGGGAAGCTGTGGGGATTGATAGTTTCTGAGAAACTATGATTCACTCCTCACTTCTGAGGTAGGATCGAGAGTCTTGCAAATAGATTAGATAAGTTATTTCATTGTTTAGAATAGATCTACAAATTACACAGACAAATAGCTACACTTGGTTATTTTGTTTGTTTTAAGTTGTTATTTTAGCTGTCAATTCTAGATATTTTAAATAGTTGCTTTCTTAAATTCATAAAGTTCATCAGAAAACACAAAAAAATAGGGAATCATATATGCTATAGATATACTTCACATAGTTAAATTTCATTTTACTGTAGTTCGTTTTTACATTGTTGCTTTTGTATGACAATTACGGGACCTAGGGAGCCCAGGGAATACGTATTCGAGCCAATCGTGCCTCAGCCCAATCTCATCACAGCAATAACTGATATAGATCAAAATCTTAGGATCCAAGTCTTCCGAACAATGGTAAGCTTGCAACAAATCAATTCCCAGTTGAGCGGGTTAAACGTAGAAGATGACCAAGCACACACATTTTGGTCGAATCAACCAAACTACAGATTACCCTAGGCAACATTCATATGACTGTAGAAGGGCTGAAAGAGAACAAACCTTTGGTTGTGATCCTTTGGTCCCATACCAAGCAGCAGGAGACACTCTTACAGATATAGATACTAGCCTAAGAATTTAGGTTGCACGAACGCCTGTAAGATATTATGAGAAAATCACACAGTTATTGATCCTAAATATAGAAGTTGAGAAAGCATACGATTACTGGATACTAGGGATTAGGACTTGATTCCACGCATGACCATAACAGGTCCACAACAACTAAGAGTCTACGGTTGTGACCCACAAATCCCGCAGCCCAACGAATCCATAGGAGAATTAGACATAGACACTGGCCTACGCACACTAGTATTCCGGTCTACTCCACTTCCACCTATCATCATCGAACAATTATCCTTGCTAGACACAACAGCTAACAGAGCTAGGGAATTCTGGACTAGGCCAGAGAATCACCCATAGAAGTAACTATATCCATCATTCATTTCATGACCCTGTCCGGAGACATACACGAAACTATCCCGGTCACTTTCCACGTATTCCACAACCTATAGATCGAATCACGCCAGAGCTCGATATTGATTGGAGCCTTCGAGTAGTCATCCTTGCCGATCGATCTATCACACCAGTTCAAGTTAGGAGGGCCTTCTTTGCCTTAGATTCACAAGTTCCGCTAGTGCGTATTGAAGACATTAGATTGCCTAACTAGTTTGTCTGCATCTCACACATATTCCATACCCACTGATTCCTTCAACATTGTGCATCATGACAGGATTTTCAATCTTTGCTGCCGACAAGTTGGCAGCATTGGGGTCAAGATTTGGAAATTTCACCATTTCACCTTATTGTGAGTACAATATTGAGGTATTAACTAGGCCGATTGTCCCCGACAACATCAAGCATTGGCAAGTGTTTAATGATGATGCTCAAGTGTAAAGGTTCTTACAAAATCAAGGTGAGTTTGTAGATCGAGAATATTGATTGGGAACAAATGGTGTGTGTGGTGAAGGAAGAGAGATTTTTTTTGGAAAGGATATTATCCAATTGAAAAATAACACCATTCCTAGAGGTCTTATTGCAATTGAGTCAAATTTTAACAATGCCGATTGCATAATCAATGGAAACATGTATGCCTCAAGGGATGTGGAAGAGCATAACTTGGGAACTAGTGATAAAGCGAGAAAAATTTGGTTTGGAAGTAATCTAAACAAAGAATAAAAACAGTCCTATGTTCAACTATTGAAGAAATATCGGGACTATCCGGCTTGGTCTTACTCGAGCTGAAAGCATACGAGAGAGGACTTGTTTCAGCATGAGATTCCTCTTAAAACAAATGCAAAGCCTTTCAAACAAAAGCTGAGGCCAATTAATCCACTCCTCCCCATGAAAATGCAAGATGAATTGAAGAAACTAAAGGCGGGAGGGATCATTCAGCCCACACGGTATTCATCTTGGGTTGTAAACCTTGTACTAGTTAGAAAGAAAAATGGAGACATCAGACTTTGTGTAGACTTCAAAAATCTAAATAGAGATTCATTGAAAGACAATTATCCTTTTCCAAACATGGAAAACATGTTATAGTTAGTGACTGGATCTGAATTATTTTCCACCTTGGATGGTTTCTCTGGCTACAATCAAGTTGTTTTCAAGGAGTCGAAAGATTTAAAACTACCTTTAACACTCCTTGGGAACATATATTTATGTAAGAATGTAGTTTGGTCTCATAAATGGAGCTACCTTCCAAACAGAAATGGATGTTGCTTTTGCTGGTTACATAAATGACTTCATTGTAGTTTATCAAGATGATGTGATTTGTGTTTTCAAGGAGCAGAAAAGATCTCTTGCAGTAATTGGAAAAAATGTTGATCAGATGTAGAGAATATGACATTTCTCTCAATCCAAAGAAGTGTCATTTTGGAGTGCAAAAGGCCAAGCTACTTGGTCATATTGTTTCAAAGGTTGGTGTCATGATTGACCCTAAGAGGGTAGAAGCAATCAGCAAGGTTTCAATTCCAAGAACAAAGAAGGGCATCCAATCCTTCTTTGGGAAGATCAATTTCATTAGAAGGTTTGTGTCTAATTTTGCTGAATTGACTCTTCCTATTACATGCATGTTAAATAAAGACCAAGTTATCAAATGGGAGGAGGATGCTATTCAGATTTTGAAGGAATCAAAGAAGCATTGAAACATGCACCTATCTTGCAGCTCCAAATTACAAGAAGTATTTCCAAATATTCTCCTTTGCTTCTGAAAATACCATTGCATCTATTTTGTTGCAGAAGGATGAATATGGGGCTAAGAGGCCTATTGCCTTCTTTAGCAAGGATTTACAAGCTGTTGAGTTAAAGTACACAATCATGGAAAAATAAGCATTTGCCTTGGTGAAAGTAACAAAGGTTTTCATGCCTTGATCTTAAGTTCAAAAGTTGTTGCTTATGTTCCCCACACAATGGTAAAAGACATCTTATCAGAGATGGAGATCTCAAGCAAAATATGTAGATGGGTGAACAAACTATAGGAATATGATATGGATATCCAAAACAAAAGGTTGGTAAGAGGTTTGGGTCTTGCTAAGCTTATGGTTGAGGGTAACTTTCATATTGTGAAAGTGAATGAAGTAGAGGAAGAAAGGGTAGATGTTCTTGAGAAATTGGTAAGCTCGAGTGGTACAAGGATGTAATATTTTATCTCGAGACACCTATGCTACCCCGATCATTTAAATAAAAATCAGAAAAGAGCCCTCAAGTGGCTTCTCAAAAATACACCATCACCGACTTTGGACTAGCTTGGAAGAACCTTGAAGGTGTCCTCTTGAAATGTGTAATCGAAGATAAATCTCCCAAAATATTTGCTAATTTCCATGGGGGAATTTGTGGAGGAAACTTTGCTAGAAGGGTTAAAACACAAAAAAATTGAGAGGTGGTTATTGGTGGCCTACTCTCTTCAAATATGCAACCCTTCTGGTTAGAAAATGTGAAAGCTGTAAGAGTTTCTCTAGAAGAAAGAAAGCTTAGGCTCCCTTCCTTTGGAGCTTGTATCAATTGAAGCCCCTTTCAAATAATGGGGAATAGAATTCATTGGTGATATCTCAGACCCTTCTAGTGTTGGACATAAGTGGATCCTTGTAGCCACAGATTACTTCACCAAGTGGGTAAAAGCAATCCCCACCAAGAAAGCAACACACCAAGTTGTTATGGAATTCTTGTTGAATCATATCATATGTAGATTTGGTGTGCCAGTCAAGATTGTTGCTTGATAAAGCCATGTGTTTAAAAGCTAAACCATTGATGGCAATGTGCAAGGTATATGGAACAAATCGACTTATGCTTCAAATGATAACCCTCAAGGAATGGACAAGTGAGTCTAGCAGAATAAGAACTTTTGAAGATAATTAGGAGAACCTTGGAGTTGAACAAGAGAAAATGAGATGAACAACTGAAATTTGTAGTTTACGCTAATAGAATCACTGCCAAAAGAGCTACTGGTAGGATCCCATTTGATTTGGTGTATGGAACTCAAGCTATGCTGCCCTTACATCTGCAATTATCTTCATTTTAGTTTGTTCTAAAACTTGAAGATCAAGAGGTCAATCCATATGAAGCAGGGATTAATCAGATTGTTGAGTTGGATGAAGAAAGAAGAGCATCCCACCAAAGGCATCTCATATTTAGAGAGAAGTTGAAAAGATTGTTTGACAAGAAGGTCACTCCTAGGGCCTTAAATATTGGAGATATGGTTTTGTTATGGGATAGCAGAAATGAAGATAAGGGAAAACATGGTAAATTTGATGCATTGTGGATGGGCCCTTACTCCATTGATATCAAAATTGGTGAAAATACCTTTTTTCTCAAGGACTTAGATGGGGAATTACTTGAACTGCCTGTTAATGGTAGGAATCTGAAGCATTTCTTGGATTAATCCCCAAATTTGAGGTATGCACCACTTATACAATGTATAGTGTTTGGCTTTTGCTCTATTTTTGGTGTTTTTTCGGTTCATGGTTTTCCTTTTTATGTGGCAACCATTTTTGTCAGTTTCTCAGCTATTTTTTTGGTGGCTTTGTCTCATGACTCCATTTGCCTAATGGATTATTTTCGCACTTGTTCTACTTTTTTTTCTTGTGGCACTCACTAGAGTGCCCATCCTCAGTAAGAGCTGAAGTTGGTTCCCATTTTGATCCTATACCATTTTTCCATGTTTCCCCTTTGCTCTTTATGCTCTGAAATGTTTTTTCCTCATGAAATCAATGATGTGAAGTTGTAGCTCCATTATTGTGCATTGGATTGTTTGTAAACTCATTACCTTGCCCTAATTTACTAAGGAGAAGTGTGTTTTTCCTGTTTCGAGAAAAATGGCTTTGGATTCTCCCATCCTTTGCATTTGGTGAAAAAACAACTTGTATCTACATTTGAATGCTTTGAGTTGTTCATTTTTTCTCCATTTTTGCACCATTTTGAAGGAATATCTAAGTTTGCCCTACGTTTTGCCCTAATTTTTCCCGTTCAAATGCCTCTGCCTTTTTCCCTGTGTTTTCTTGGCCTTTGGAGCTTGAAATCATTTGATTTGTACTTATTTTCCCTCAAATATCCCTTTCCATGGTCATAAATTTCCTAAAAACACTTTCCATTTGTCTTTTGATCAAAAAATTCTTCACCCACGAAGAAAAAATTGATTTTGGGGGTCACTGGCAATTTCTACATTTTTGACGGTCATACGGGCGTCCTTTGCCGTCAAATTCTAGCTCATATACTTTTGCATACGTGGCTTGTTCTAATTGGTAGAGGGGATGCAGATTGGCGGTGGACTTGGAGAAATTTTTCCTTTTTTGGCGAAAAGTACTAAAATGCAAAACAAGGCCGCAAGCCCGCTAGAGTAAATTAATGCCTTAGTCTTTTTTTAAAGGCAAGGTGGAGTGGCGGATGTCTAGGAGAGTTTGATATTTTTAAACTTTTTCCTAAAAAGGGTTAAAGTCTTAAAAGAAGGCATGGCCCTAACAAAGAAGAAAATTAAAGGCTTGCGTAGGTCGGTGGGCTGCCAGAGGAAAAAAGGGAAATGTTGCCTTTTTGGAAAAATGAGTTAAAGTGGTAATTTGAAGCATGGCTCCACAATAAATCAAAGGGAGACATATGTAAAAAGTAATGGCAGAGGGGAGTGTGGGCCCATTGGTGAGTTTTGAAAACTTTAAAATTTTTTGAAGGAGGTATGAAGCAAAAAAGGGAGTTATGGCCCCAAACGAATCACAAAGAGACACGTGGTAGGGAATGGTGGAGGTGCGGGATGGTAGAGGAAATGTCAAAAATTTCCTTCACAGAATATGATTAAAATATGAAATGAGAAGCATTGCCCCTTAGCCAATCATATGAGGACACGTGTCTTGCAGGAGGGCAGAGCCATGGAGGAAAATTGAAAAAATTTCCTTTTACAAAAAGGTGGAAATGTGTAGAATCGAGCTGCGATTTCAATGGGACCCACATTGGGACACGTGTCAAGCTCATTTTCAAAGGGTGGAGGGGCAGAGAAAAATGTCAAATTTTTACATTTTTTCAAAAAGTGTTAAAATGTCAAAAAATGATCCCAAGCCCATTTCCAATCACATTGTGACACGTGGAGGGCTCAGATTGAAGGGAGAAAGGCAAATCATCAGAAGCTGTGCATTTTCGGTTTGGCCACCATTTTTGCTCTACGAAGTGTGGAAATAAATTTTTACATCGATTTTAATCAAATTTTTGGAAAATTCATGTTGTTTGTGCCTGCAAGGACCAATGCAATTGGTTTTGAGGATCAATTTGAAGATCAGGGATGTTTTTGAAATGAATTTTTTCCCTAACACTCGTCTAGAAAAGTAAAATATCAAATCTAAAATTTATGTAGAGTCAAATTGTGGAGGGATAAGGATGAAATAATGAAAGGAAGGGGGTCTGCATGCTTTGAAGATGAAAAATGTGCCTCCATAATGGATAATGATGTAAATTTTGCAATGATTCATCTCTTTTTGAGACAATTGGCAACTTTTTGGACGTGTTCTATTAAACGTCCCTGTCTGCGAATCATGAGGAATTTTTGTAACAAATTTGATCCTTTGGCATATTATTTTCTTGGGAAAGAAGGCTCGAATGGGATTGAAAGCTATATATTGCATGAATTTGTCATGCAAAGGGTTGGAAGAGTTTAAAAATCCCTGGAAAACTAAAAATTTCATGGGAAAATATGGGAAGAAGCCCATTCTCTGAGAAACCACTTGAGAACCACTTCTAATTCTTTTTTACATCAGATTTGTATCATGTTGAGTTGGTTTCAGTTGTAAAGCCATCAACAAGATTTGAGATTGTTCTTGAAACATTCCCCTACTGATAAATTTGATCATTTTTGGATTATTTTGTGTTGTCTCTTGGCAAAATTTGCATACACTTATGTTTTAGAATGTTTTCAATTTATGTTTCTTTCTCCTATTGCAGTCTTGTGTTTAAAATATCTCTTGATCATACATGGTCTCATTTCTTGTGATTAGTTTAGTGGCATTTGCAATCTCACATTCAGAAGAGATTTCATCTGATAAAGAGATAAACAAATTTAAAATCACTTTACTTTCCTTTATTTCAGAGATTGTTTGTAAACCTTTGGGTGCACCTTAGGTCATGATTAAATAGTGATTTTTAAATGCTTCATTGGTTCAATATAACTCAATATTTTGTGAAATATGATCAAAGATTGTGTGTAAAAGTATAGATCTGGGCCTCCATTTAATGTACATATCCTGGTTGAAGGGATGATTAACCATTTTAATACTTTCTCTTTGTTAAGTTTCTCCATATTTTTCTGAAATTCTCAAAGAGTCGGTGGACCTTAGTTTGTCTTGTCTAAAATCCCACCCAAAAATCATTTAAAAAAACTAATCCTACCTTATTTTACCCCTGTTTTAACCTATATACACATAGAAGATCAAAATCCATTTGCTAAAGTATGCATAATAGATCAGGTTTTCAAAATGTCTTTAGTAACCCTTGCCTTGCATTGAAAGTATCTCCACAACTGGAAGTGACAACTTGTGAAAGTCATATATGGAGTATTGATCATATTTTCAATAGGCCCTTTTCATACTATTTGCACAAATTGAGGGATATCTTCATCTCCTTCACCATTTCAGGGTTACAAAATAGGTTCTCTTACCTTAGTTGAAAGGCACAACCTAAAACAGGTTAGACAAGATCAAGTCCTATTTGAGTGTTATTTGTTGGTACCCAGATTTAACCTCCTTCACAACTTGAGCAACATCATGGATTTTACAAGACACTCAGAGGCAAATAAATGATTTATATGTTGTTTTGTAGCCGGGAAGCAATTTATCTAACTTGTTAGCACTCAAGCTTTGAAGAAGTGGGTAGCACCTTGAAAGGATTTTGATCTAATCCTCACTATTTTAGGTTGTGCCTTTCAACCAAGGTAAGAGAACCTATATTGTAGCCTCTGTTTTGTGAAGGAGGTGGAGATATCCTTATACTATGCATATTGTATGGAGATGGCCTTAGGAAAACATGATCAATTTTCCATTATTCAAACTCAACAGAGCTGTCACTACTAAATGATGGAAATGCTTTCAAGACAAGGCTAAGGATTCTAGAGACATGGTATGATCCTGATTTGATTTGTGCATTTTTGTAAATGGATTGTATTCTATTTGTTGACACATAAAGCAATGCAGGGGTAGTATGGGGTAGGATTAGTTATTCTAAATGAATTTTTGGTGGGAGATTTTAGACAAGACTAAGAATAATTTTCCAAATTCTTTGAGGACCTTTGCAAGAAATTTGTAAGACCCACACAACATAATGCTTCAAAAGGGTTGAGATACTCCTTCAACCAGGATATGTGCACCAAATGGAGGCCTAAATCTACACTCTTCCACACAATATTTGATAACCTACCACAAAATCTTGAAGCAGATGAACCAACAAAGCATCCAAAAATCTCTATTTTATCATGACCTAAGGTGCACCCAAAGGTTTACAACAATCTCTAAATTCAAGGAAGGTAAAGTGATTTTAAATCTGTTTATCTCTTTATCAGATGAAATATCTTCTAAATGTGAGACTGCAGATGCCACTAAACTATCAACAAGAAATGAGACCATGTATGATTAAGAGAGATTTTGAACACAAGATGCAACAGAGAAAGAAACACAAATTGAAAACATTCTCGAAACATAAGTGCATGTAAAATTTGCCAAGAGACAACACACGTAATAATCCAAAATGACCAAATTTATCAAGTAGGGGAATGTTATAAGAACAATCTCAAAGCTTTTTGATGGCTTTACAACTAAAACCAACTCAACATGATATAAATATGATGCAAAAAGGAATTAGAAATGGTTCTCGGTGGTTTCTCGAGAGAATGGGATTCTTTCAGATTTTTCCCATGAAATTCTAAGTTTCTCCGACCTTTTGCATGTCTCAAAACATGCATTATATAACTTTAAATTACATTTGATCCTTCTTTCCCAAGAAAAGAATATGCCCAACATCAAGTTTGTTACAAAATTCCAACATGATTCGTAGATAGGGACATTTAACAAATTTGTAAAAAAATTGCAGTGTTTCTAGAATTGTGAATCATTACAAATCCTTCATCATTATCCATTGTGGAGGCACGTTTTTCATTCTCCAAGAGTGCAGACGCCTTTCATTTCATCATTTCATCCTTATCATTCCAAAATTTGATTCTGCAACTTTATAATTTGATATTTCACGTTTTGCACAAGTCGAGTAAAAATTATTTCAAAAACACCTCAAATCTACAAATTAATCCCTAAAACCACTTGCGCTGATCTTTACAAGCACAAAGGACATGAATTCACCAAAAAATTGATGAAAAATGATGCAAAATTCACATCTCCAAGCTTCCTGGAACAAAAATGGCAGCCAAAATGAAAATGTACAATTACCCTTGATCTACTCTTTCTCTTTCAATATGGGCCCTCCACGTGTCAAACTATGATTGGGAATGAATTCGGGCTCACTTTTTGACTTTTTAACATTTTTGGAAAAATGAAAATTTTGACTTTTTTCTCCACCCCTCCGCCCTTGAATTTTGGTGATGACACGTGGCATATGGTGGGTCCCATTGGAATCACACTTCAATTCTGTGCATTTTGACCCTTTTTGGAGTTTGGAAAAAATTCACTTTTTTCCCCATGGGCCCGCACCTCCTCCTTTGTCCTTGAAACGTGTCATGTTGTCTATCACTAAAATTCTACAAGCTTATTTTATGTTTTAACCCCTTTTTCGCAAGGGAAAATTTTCCATTTTTCTTTCGCAGCCCGCACCTCGATTTCTTCCTTGCCACATGTCGGTCCTTGGTTCATCATAGAGCCACACCTCAAATATTCCATTCTAATTCTTTTTGCAAAAGGGAAAAAATTCCATTTTTCCTCCGCTGGCCCGTCGACCCGCTCTTCCCGCCACGTGTCTTCCTCTCGCTTCATTTGGACCCATGGCTTAAATTTTTGCTCTAAGTCTTTTTTGACCAAAAGGGAAAAAATTCCCCTTTTCCCCCAACGGCCCACACTTCCTCCTACACTCACCACGTGTCCACCCCTTGCTCTATTGCAGACCCGCGGCTTCAAAATTTTCTTCTAAGTCTTTTTGCAAAAGGGAGAAATTTCCCCTTTACCTCCGGCGGCCCGCACTCTCCTTCATGCCTGCCACATGTCTCCTTTTGTGCCATTATCGACCCGCGGCCCTTTCCACTCCTTTTTTCATTTGCCAAAAAAAGAGGAAAAATTTGCCTAAGTCTTCCACTGGCCTCCCATTCCGCCTTTGCATAAGAACATGACACGTGTCCCCTTGCAGAGTTGTGGGGAAATTTGGATTTTTTTCCCAAAACCAAAAACACTAATTTTTCAAACTAAACCCACCGAATCTCATCCAACCAGATGTGGCCACATAGGAGACGTCATTTAAGCTTAATTTTGATGGGCAAATGACACCCGTATGACCGTAAAAAAACACAGAATTTACCAGAGATGCCCGAATTTGATTTTTTCTTCGTGGGTGAAGGATTTTTTGGTCAAAAAACAAAGGGAATGCATTTTAAAGAAATTTTCGACCATGGCAAAGGATTTTTGAGGGCAAAAATGCAAAAACAAACAAACACGAGCTCCACAGGATGGGAAAATGGAAAAAATGACAAAGGCCCGTGGATTTGGAATTTAGGGCACAATGTAAGGCACACATGTATTTTTATCTCAAGTTGGGGCAAAATAATAAGTTTGTGAGCCTTTGAAAGCATTCAATCTAGAGAAAAAGTTTTCAAACCACCAAGTTTGAAGAAAAATGTTTTAGAGCATGCAAACCAATGGGAAAAGATGGGAAAATAACAAAGGATCAAAATGGGCACCAACATCGGTTCTTGCTTGGGGATGGACACTCCCGGTGAGTGCCACAAGAACAACGAGTAGACCAAGTGCCAAAATAATCCAATGGTAAAAGGATTCATGATCCAAAATCACCAAAAACCAACCGAGAACCCAACAAAAATGGCTTCCAAAAAGCAAGGCAAACCATAAACCAACAAAACACCAAAAACAAAGTGAAAAACCAAACACTATACACTTTGTACAAGTGGTGCATACCTCAAATTTGGGGATTAATCTAAGAAATGCTTGAGATGCCTACCATTAACAGGTAGTTCAAGCAATTCACCATCTAAATCTTTGAGAAAAAGGTATTCTCACACATTCTTATATCAATGGAGTAGGCCCATCCATAATGCATCAAATTTTCCATGTTTGCCCTTATCTTCATTTTTACTATCCCACAACAAAACCAAGTCTCCAATATTAAAGGCCCTAGGAGTGACCTCTTGTCAAACAATCTTTTCAACTTCTCTCTTAATATGACATGCCTCTAGTGGGATGCTCTTCTCTCTTCATCTAGCTCCACAATCTGATTAATCCTTGCTTCATATGGACTAACCTCCGATCCTCAAGTTGTTGAACAAATTGAAATGAATATAATTACAGATGTAAGGGCAGCAGAGCTTGAGTTCCATACACCAACTCAAATGGGCTCTTACCAGTAGCTCTCTTGGCAATGATTCTATTAGCCCAAACTATAAATTTTAGTTGTTCACCCCATTTTCTCTTGTTCAACTCCAAGGTTCTCCTAATGATCTTCAATAAGTTCTTATTGCTGGACTCATCTTGTCCATTCCTTGGGGTTATAGTTTGAATAATAATTCAAATTGGTTCCATACTCCTTGCACATTGCCATCAAAGGTTTGGCTCTTAAACACATGGAATTATCAGCCACAATTTTGATTGGCACACTAGATCGCATATGATATTATTCAGCAAGAAGTCCATAACAACTTGGTGTGTTGCTTTCTTGGTGGGGATTACCTCTACCCACTTGGTGAAGTAATCTTTGGCTACAAGGATCCATTTATGTCCAGCACTAGAAGGGTCTGAAATCTCACCAATGAAGTCCATCCCCCACTTTTTGAAAGGATCTTTAATTGATACAGGTTGCAAAGGAAGGGATCCTGAAGCTTTCATTCTTCTAGAGAAACGCTAACAGCTTTCACATTTTCTAATCAGCATGGTTACATCTTTGAAGAGAGTAGGCCACCAATAACCAGCTCTCAAAACCTTATGTGTTGTAACCCTTCTAACAAAGTTTCCTCCACAAACTTCTCCATGGAAATCAACAATCACTTTGGGAGCTTCATCTTGATTACACACTTCAAGAGGACACATTGTGGTTCTTCCAAGCTAGCCCAAATTCAGTGATGATGTATTTTTGAGAAGCCAACTTGAGGGCTCTTTTCTGATTTTTATTTAAATGATCAAGATAGCATAGGTGTCTAAGGTAAAAGATTATATCCTTGTACCACTCAAAACTTACCAATTTCCCAAGAACATCTATCCTTTCTTCTTCTACTTCATTCACTTCCACAGTCTACAAGTTGCTCTCAGCCATGAGCTTAGCAAGACCCAAACCTCTTACCAACTTTGTGGTTTGGATTTCTATATCATACTCCTGCAGTTTGTTCACCCATCTACACCTTTTACTTGAGATCTCCATCTTTGATAAGATGTCTTTTACCATGGTGTGGGGAACATAAGCAACAACTTTTGAACTTAAAATATAAGGCCTGAAAACCTTTGTTGCTTTCACCAAGGAAAATTCTTGTTTTTCCATGATTGTGTACTTTAACTCAACAGCTTATAAAGCCTTTCTAAAGAAGGCAATAGGCATCTCAGCCCCATCTTCATCCTTTTGGAGAAAAACATATGAAATAGTATTTTTAGAAGCAAAGGAGAAGATTTGGAAAGGCTTCTTGTAATTCGGAGCTGCCAAGACAGGTGCATGTTTAAGTGCTTCTTTGATTCCTTCAAAATCCTGGATAGCAACCTCCTCTCATTTGATAACTTGATCTTTCCTTAACATGCATGTGATAGGAAGAGTCAACTCAGAAAAATTGGACACAGACCTTCTAACGAAATTGATCTCGCCCAAAGAAAGATTGGATGCCCTTCTTCATTCTTAGAATTGGAACCCTATTGATAGCTTCTACTCTCTCTCGGATCAATCATGACACCAGCATTTGAAACAATATGAGCAAGCAGCTTGGCCTTTTGCATCCTAAAGTGACATATCTTTGGATTGAGAGAGATTCCAAATTCTCTACATCCGATCAACATTCTTTTCAAATGTTGCAAGTGATCTTTTCTACTCCTTGAAAATACAGTCACATCATCGATAAATAGCAATGAAGTCATTTATATAACCAGAAAAAACAACATCCATTGCTCTTTGGAAAGTAGCTCCAGTATTCATGAGACCAAAACGAATTCTCACATAAACATATGTTCCCAAGGAGTGGTAAAGGTAGTTTTAAATCTTTCGACTCCTTGACAATAACCCGATTATAGCAGAGAAACCATCCAAGGTGGACAACAATTCAGATCCATTCACTAATTGCACCATGTTCTCCATGTTTGGCAAAAGATAATTGTCTGTCAATGAAGTTCTATTAAAATTTATGAAGTCTAAACAAAATACCGATATCTCCATTTTTCTTTTGATCGGCACAAGGTTTGCAACCCAAGATGAATACCTCATGGGCTGAATGATCCCTCCCTCCTTCACTTTCTTCAATTCATCTTGCATTTTCATGGAGAGGAGTGGATTAATTGGCCTTTGCTTCTATTTTAATGGTTTTACATTTTTCTCAAGAGGGATCTCATGTTGAAACAAGTCCTCTCTATATGCTTTCAGCTTTGAATATGACCAAGCAAGGTAGTCTTGATATTGTTTCAACAATTGGAGGTAGGACTATTTTTCTTCTTTGTTTAAACTGCTACCTAACCAAAATTTTCTTGGTTTTTCCTTTGTTCCCAAGTCATGCTCTTCCACATCCCTTGAGGCAGATATGCTTCTATTGATGATGTAATTAGCATTGTTAAAATTTGACTCAAGAGTAACAAGACCTCTAGGAATGGTGTTAGTTTTCAATTGGATAATATATTTTCCAAACAAAGTCTCTCTTCCTTCAGTCACACACACCATTAGTTCCTAATCAATATGTTGATCTACAAACTCACCTTGATTTTGTAAGAACCTTTTCACTTGAGCATCATCATTAAACACTTGCCAATGCTTGATGTTGTCAGGGACAACTGGCCTAGTTAACACTTCAACATTGTAATCACAATAAGGTGAAATGGTTGAATCTTCAAATCTTGACCCCAACACTGCCAACTTGCAAGTAGCAACATTCAAACTTCTATCATGGTGCACAATATTGAAGGAATCAAATCTATCAATTAAATCCCAAACCGCATGCTTATACTATTTCATCCACGATTTTTGTAGCATACAGGTTTTCTTATTTATTTGACAAATAGCTTTGAATCTCCCTTTACAATGATGTCCTTGACACCATACTTCCATGTAATTCTCAAACCCAACAACAAGGCTTCATACTCAGCAATGTTGTTAGTACATTCAAAATTAAGCTCGAAGGAAAAACAAATTATTCCAAGCTAAGAGAAATTAGAATTACACCAGCACCATTTCCAAATATGGAGCAAGCTCCATCAAATAGCAAGGTCTAAGGAGAACATACCTAATCAAGGCACTTTGATTGATCCATTTTTTTTTCTTTTCCATCAGCAAAACCAATAAAATTGTCAAGCATCAACATCAGCAAATAATACTTTATAAGAGGCATTGTCTGGGTCCTCAATTAGATGTAACATTTTCTTTTCTCCATAGAGATTGAAAAGGATGCCTTCAATGGGAATGGTGGAAAAATACATATCCATTTGGACACTCCCTCCAACATTTGTAGCCCACTTTCTTGAAAATAACATACCCCATTTGGCAGGAAATCAACAATCACAACATCCAATTTTAAATTCTCTCCGGGATAAGATGTAAGTGTACTACCAAACCCTTCACACAACCAACAACAGAACTTCTCTTGAGTACATGGTAGTACACTTTCCATAGGCTTTTTCACTTTGATATCCAACTCATTCTTGACTTCTAGAGGCATGACATTACATGATGCACTAGAATCAAACATACATTTGTGAAGTAGCCTATCCTTTATAATCAAAGTTGCTAAGAATGGATCAACATTCAATTAGGAATCAACCAAGGATGTCCCCAAATATACCTTAGGTGTCTCACCAAGATCCTCTACTACTGGTGGTGTTTTAAGGTCAGCAATGATCTGAGGAGGAGTTTTAATAATATTTATATTTCTACCTGGAGTAGTCATTTCTTCTTTCAACCCCAAGTACTCAAATGCTCTCTTCTTATGCTCAGGAATTCTAAGCAACTCAATGATTGGAACACTCACTTTGATTTGGCTCAATACTTGGGCTATGTCATAGGGAACACTCTTTGGAAAAACAACATTGGAAGGGAGACAAGAAGATTCATCAGATGGTATGGGATTCTTGGCAGCTTGGGCATGAGGAGGACTATAATTTTTGCTTGGGACAATAGAGATTTTGGAAAGTGTTTCTCTCCTAGTAGATTCTTTTGGAATGATTGTGAGAAAGGGTGTTTTAGGTTTGGCTTGAGGCCTAACCCCTTTAACAACTTTTTTTTTTAGTGTTATAATATTTCTCTTGAGCTACAACAACATTCATCAACAATTGTCTATCTTCCTCTGAAGGGATACCACCATCATACTTCTTAATCATCAAAGCTCTTAAGTATTCAAAGTCATTGTTAGGAATTTCAAAAGCTTGCACTACATCAAATTCAAGAGTATGAGGGGGAAGAAAACTTGTACCCATTTGATGCAATCCCAAAAGGTTGCATCTTTCCTTTCACTTATCACTTTAGTAGATGTTTCTTCTGCTTGTGAGCTTAAAGAATAGCCCACCATGCAAATATCATCATCGCACAATCATCATTATTAGCTTCACCTTCTTGCTGGTCCACTTCACATGGAGGATGGGGTAGAAAACACCTATCACACAATCAATATCAGTAACTTCTTTAATAGAAGCAACCTTAGCAGCTTAGGGGATCAGGTAACACTCTTCCTTCACGTGCTTGAGGATGTCTATTTACAGACCCCATGGGTCTTTTTCCTCTATTAATTGCCCTTTGATCACCTCTAGGATGATTGGAAAATCTGTCATGGTTTTGTGCTCTTGGCTGACCTTGTGAAGTTTTCCTAATTCCTTTCTCAACTCTTGCCAACTTATATGATATTTCTTTGACATCCCTTGCCAAAGTTTTCACAACCTCCTCTAAATCGGCACCCTTGCTAACTTGAGGTTTTTTAGGGTTTATCAACTTTACACCATCTCTCTTGAGAGGTTTCCCAATTACTTTGATATTGTTTTTAATTTGAAGTGCCATGGTGAAATTTTGTCTTAGATTGGTGGGGTTCTTGTATCGTAGGTAATAGGCTTCCTTTTTATCAAATGTATCTGCATATTTGATTAAACAAGACTCATCACAAGGCCTTAGAAAAACAGGCAGCCTTCTCAAAGTTTTGTTAAACCTTGTGTTAAAGTCATGGACTGATTCATTGGGGTTCTTCTTGATATTCTCAAACTCAAACAAGAGAAATATAGGATCAGTCTTGTCACCATATTGCAACCTAAATGCATTCTTCATCTCAATCCAAGAATCAATTGAATTATCAGGTAGAGTCTTATTCCAATCCCTAGCATCCTCTTCTAGTGTATGAATGAACAATTTAATATAAACATCTTCAAACTCTATCTCAAAATCTTCCATCATGTTAAAAAAATGTTTGAGATTCTCGATCACCGATTATTGCATTGTTACGTTGGAATTTTGGCAATCTATTTCGACATCTTGTGGGACAACATTTGGGTAACCATCCATTCCTCTAAAGTCTATAGGACCAAAGATGTTAACAACAAATTGAGGTCTAAGATGAGCCATATTGTTTGGTGGAGGTGATCTTGGGGGTGACACAAGCTAATGAGGAGTGCAAGATCTTTGGGGCTCAAGAATGTGATTCACAAGACTGGTATTCTCTAAGTGCTAATTTTCTTAGAAAGTTCTATTTGAATTGAAACATAGAGGTGCAAATTAGAGAAGGAACTTACCCGGTATAGTAGAAGGACCTTCACTAGCTGAGGCAAACAAGTCTATGAGAGGATTTCTTGAATTATAATCACTTGAAGAAGAGTGATAATCCTCTACCAAAGGTTGATCTCTCTCACCAATGGATATATCTTTTCCTGATGTCTGACCTTTAACAACCTTCCAAACTCTTCTCCCTTCCAACTCTGAGTTTCTTGAATCTATAAACAACTTCTTAGCAGAGTCTCTAATGAAGAGAGATCTTCTTCCTTCCAATTTTGTAGAGATTAGCAACACCAAAGTAAATGACATAAAGGTTAAGACACTGGTACTTATCAAGATCAGAACAACATGGAGTCGCCACTAAGGACTTTCACCCTAGTTGTGCAAATGCACTAAAATACTATGTCAAATACTTATCATCAATGAAAATATTACCAAAATTTATAGATCGACCTTCGTTTTCTTGAATTTATCAACCACAAATGATAATGAAGTGTAACAACTACTGGAAAACTGGTAAAATTATAGGTGAGTAACTTATATCTTCACTTAATCCTTACAAGTCTCGATTATAAAATGATGCTTCAATAATGTGTTTGCATGTTGAATTTGCAGGGGACTTTACCAGGGTTTGATATGAATTCAAATATTTAAAATATGTATGCACATGGATCATATTGAATGAAGAAAATATCAAACTCGTAACTCTACTCTTCATTCCAATCTTATAAATCGATCGAAGATGATGCTCCAATTTGTAATCGCACATAAAACACACAAAAATTATTACCAGGATCGAAATCAAATATCGAATCAATAATGTCCCGGAAATGGTGCCATTTGGTGTTGTTGATGGGATAAATAGACATGGAATGGAAAATTAATCAAGCAAATCAATCTCGGCAAAGTGTAAATTATTTCCCAAGAATTCGAACAAGTCCTCGGAAATGGCACCATTTAGGTGTTGGTACCTAGATTTAATCTCCTTCACAACTTGAGCAACATCATGGATTTTACAAGACAATCAGAGGCAGATAAAGGATTTATATTTCATTTTTAGCTGAGGAAGCAATTTTTCGACATGTTAACACCTAGGCTTTGAAGAAGTGGGTAGCACCTTGAAATGATTTTGATCTAGTCCTCACTATTTTAGGTTGTGCCTTTCAACTAAGGTAAGAGAACCTATATTGCAGCCTCTATTTTGTGAAGGAGGTGGAGATATCCTTATACTATTTATATTGTATGGAGATGGCCTTGGGAAAACATGATCAATTTTCCATTATTCAAACTCAATAGAGCTATCACTACTAAATGATGGAAATGCTTTCAAGACAAGGCTGAGGCTGCTAGAGACATGGTATGATCCTGATTTGCTTTGTGCATTTTTGTAAATGGATTTTATTATATTTTTGACACACAATGCAATGCAAGGGTAGTATGGGGTAGGATTAGTTATTCTAAATGAATTTTTGGTGGGAGATTTTAGACAAGACTAACCAGAATTTTCCAAATTCTTTGAGGACCTTTGTAAGAAATTTGTAAGACCCACACAGCATAATGCTTCAAAGGGCTTGAGATACTCCTTCAACCAAGATATGTGCACCAAATGGAGGCCCAAATTTGCACTCTTCCACATAATATTTGATAACCTGCCACAAAATCTTGAAGTAGATGAACCATCAAAGCATCCAGAAATCTCTATTTTATCATGACCTAAGGTGCACCCAAAGGTTTACAACAATCTCTAAATTCAAGAAAGGTAAAGTAATTTTAAATCGGTTTATCTCTTTATCATATGAAATCTCTTCTAAATGTGAGACTATAGATGACACTAAACTATCAACAAAAATGAGACCATGTATGATCAAGAGAGATTTTAAACACAAGACTGCAACAGGAGAAAGAAACACAAATTGAAAACATTCTGAAACATAAGTGCATGCAAATTTTTCCAAGAGACAACACAAAATAATCCAGAATGACCAAATTTATCAGCAGGGAATGTTATAAGAACAATCTCAAAGCTTGTTGATGGCTTTACAACTAAAACCAACTCAACATGATACAAATCTGATGCAAAAACAAATTAGAAATGGTTCTCAGGTGGTTTCTCAGAGAATGGGATTCTTCCCATATTTTCCCGTGAAATTCTAAGTTTCTTCAACCTTTTGCATGTCTCAAAACATGCATTATATAACTTTCAATTACATTTGATCCTTCTTTCCCAAGAAAAGAATATGCCCAACATCAAGTTTGTTACAAAATTCCAACATGATTCATAGATAGGGACATTTAACAAATTTGCAACAAAAGTTGCCAGGTGTTTCTAAAATGGTGAATCATTACAAATCCTTCATCATTATCCATTATGGAGGCATGTTTTTCATTCTCTAAGCATGCAAACCCCTTTCATTTCATCATTTCATCCTTATCATTCCAAAATTTTATTCTAAAACTTTATAATTTGCTATTTCACGTTTTATACGGGCCTGAGTAAAAATTTATTTCAAAAACACCTCAAATCTTTAAATTAATCCCTATAACCACTTGCATTGATCTTTGTAGGCACAAATGACATGAATTCACTAAAAATTTGATGAAAAATGATGCAAAATTCACATCTCCTAGCTTCCTGGAGCAAATATGGCGGCCAAAATGAAAATGTATAACTACCCTTGATCTACTCTTTCTCCTTCAATCTGGGCCCTCCACGTGCCAAACTATGATTGGGAATGAATTTGGTCTCACTTTTTGAATTTTTAACATTTTTGGAAAAATGGAAAAATTTGACTTTTTTCTCCGCCCCTCCGCCCTTGAATTTTGGTGATGACATGTGGCATATGGTGGGTCCCATTGGAATCGCACTTCAATTCTACGCATTTTGACCCTTTTTTGGAGTTTGGAAAAATTTCACTTTTTTCCCGTGGCCCACACCTCCGCCTCTGTCCTTGACATGTTTCATGTTGTCTATCACTAAAATTCCGTGGGCTTATTTCATGTTTTAACCCCTTTTTACCAAGGGAAATTTTTCCATTTTTCTTTTGTGAGCCCGCACCTCCAATTTCTTCCCTACCACGTGTCGGGCCACTAGTTCATCATGGAGCCACACCTCAAATCTTCCATTCTAAGTCTTTTTGCAAAAGGGAAAAATTCCATTTTGCCTCCGCCGGCCTCGCCGACCCGCTCTGCCCGCCACGTGTCTTCCTCTGCTTCATTCGGACCCACGGCTTAAATTTTTGCTCTAAGTATTTTTGACCAAAAGAGAAAAATTCCCCTTTGCCCCCGCCAGCCCGCACTTCCTCCTACAAGAACCACATGTCCACCCCTTGCTCCATTGTGGACCCACGGCTTCAAACTTTTCTTCTAAGTCTTTTTGAAAAAGGAAGAAATTTCCCCTTTGCCTCCGGCGAAGCATGCACTCTCCTCCACGCCTGCCACGTGTCTCCTTTTGCACCATTGTAGACCCGTGGCCCTTTCCACACCTTTTTTCCTTCACCAAAAAAAAAAAGGCAAAATTTTTCCTAAGTATTCATCCAAACCTCCCATTCCGCCTTTACATAAGAACATGACATGTGTCCCCTCTCTGAGTTCGTTAGGGGATATTTGGATTTTTTGCCCGAAACCAAAAAATGCTAATTTTTCAAAGGAAACCCACCGAATCTCATCTAACTAGATGCGGCCACATAGGATATGTCATTTGAGCTTAATTTTGATGGGCAAATGACACCCGTATGATCGTAAAAAATGTAGAATTTACCAGAGATGCCCGAATTTGATTTTTTCTTCGTGGGTGAAGGATTTTTTGGTCAAGAAACAAAGGAAATGCGTTTAAAAGCAATTTTTACTATGGAAAAGGATTTTTGAGGGAAAAAATACAAAAACAAACAAACACGAGCTCCAAACACTGGGAAAATGGAAAAAATGACAGAGGCCTGTGGATTTGGTATTTAGGGCACAAATGAGGCACACATGTATTTTTCTCTCAAGTTGGGGAAAAATAATAAGTTTGTGAGCCTTTGAAAGCATTCAATCTTGAGAACAAATTTTATAGACCGCCAAGTTTGAAGAAAAATGTTTTGCAACATGAAAACCAATGGGGAAAGATGGGAAAATAATAGAGGATCAAAATGGGAACCAACACTATCCATCTCTCCACAAACTGAGTGTAAGTTAGATCATATCCCTAGCTATAAAATGACACACACCATGATCTATCTATCTTCAAGCTTCATGCCATATATTTTATGTTGCTCGATCTGAAAAGGAGAAAAAAATTGGGTACCAACACACAAGGTTGAAGTGTTGGCGTAGGTATATTTCTATATCCCCGCATAGATGGTAAGTCCTCTTGTCATTTTAATTTAGTGTTTATTTTTCAATATTTTATCTATCTGCACTTGAGTCTTCTTTTTCTCTTACAGGTAGTGGGAGTTTGGATGGTGATATTTTGACACACGAGCATGTCAAGTATAGCTTCTAACTCCCCATTTTGGGAATTCCATACTCGGACTCTACATTTTATGCCTCTTCATGGCTAAGACACTTCTCCGAGGGGGCAATATGTACACACCCAAAATTACACATGCTACATTATCAAGTAAACAATTATGAAATTCCCCAATGATGATTCAAAATCCTTTCAAGATGGTGTTTGAGCTCCAAAAACCCATTTGTAGTATATATTTGTAGCCTAGATAGCCTTACTTAACTTTTCCTTGCATTTTTCCATCTCCCTATTGCTCGATGTGCTTGTTTTGGCCTTTAGTGCCAAGACCACCACCCTACCCCAGGCGGTGGTTTGTAAATCGTTGTGCTTCCCGGGGTGGTGGTCCTGATCAATTTTTCTAGAATCTTCATTCGTAAAATTGCATGCAATGATTCACTTAAGTTTGATTTTTGAGCACATCCGTGAGCCGAATTTGCTAAAAATAGCTTTGTTTTCTTGGTTCTCCTTGTTCCTTCTATTTTTAAATAGATTTAATGAGTGGAACTGCCTCTTCATTGCCTTGTGCATGAAGTAACCTCCTATCCTCCATTCCTATATATTACATGCTTGTATTTAAGAAAAGTCCGAGAATTTTGTGCATCTTGCATTGTTGTGCTGCCATAATCTTGTTAGGAATTGTATAGCCAAGTTAAGATCTCTTGTGTTATCTTTCTTCTAGCTGCATTACGTCAGATTGCTTCTATGTTGCCATCACTCAAGTGCCATCCTCTTGTTGTTGTTATGTTCATTCCTAATCCTTTGGACTCACATGAACACTTAGAGAATGAAAGGAAGAAAGCGAGGGGACAAATACCGATACTCGGATTTGCTAAGGTTCTTACTCTTCTAGGTTAGTATTGTGTATTTTTTTTTCTTTGTTTATCAAATTGTCTATTACAAATTATTAATTTAAATTCCATATCAAATAAAGTAGAAATCAATGTCTTTTCATTTGCAAGTAGTTAGTTAATTTCAAAAGGGTTTGAATCTTTCATAGCGATCCTTGGTGACAAATCCTCTTTTTCCCATCCCTTTGGATCTGAAGGAGAGAATATCTATAGGAGGTTGTCTACACATCATAGATCATTTAGAAAAGTTCTTATTTTAAGTTATTTTAGTTTCAATACACTCAGCACAAGTGAATAACCACACCGGGTTATCTCGCTTGTTTAGTTTTAATGTAGAAGTAGATTTGATTATTTAGAATAAAAGTAAATTGTTGTTTGTAATCTTAATATTTCAGTTTTGTGACTTGTTTAGATTAGTTTCCTTTCAACAGTAACATAGATTGTTAATTTCATTTTAGTTAATTTGGACACTTCAAACTAGATTAATACTTGGATTCAAGTTAGGAAAATGAACCATAGGGAATTTACACTACCTGTTCATAGCCTCTAAATATCCCCTTTGTCAACTCGGCTACCAGGAGATCACACTACTAGATCTTAGTCACTGATCCTCCTATAGTTAGCCATGCACATTCAAACATTGACTGATCTGGCATGACCTCGGGGGTCGAGTGCGGTTAAAGGTCACATGTTCATTTTCATCCATACAAATTGATGAACCCAACGTGAAGGATTAATTCCTTCTTGTTTCCTTTTATTTCATTGCTATTACCTTACCTCTCCATTTCTTCCCCTATTTTGGTAAGTATTTAATACTTTCTAAAATATGTTTGGAAGAGAGTTTGGTGGGCCATTTGGCTGTGATAGATATTACACCAACGTGTAACCACAACAGTCCCCTTATCTTTCGAGATGGGGAGATAATTACATAAGCAACGTCCAAACCTCCCTTAGTTACACTTCAAACCCTATTAGCTATGTAAGGATGGAGGAGGTGGATCAACTGTTAGACATGTAAAATGATCAACCCAATGCAAACCACGTTGTTATCACAAATGGAACAAGTTATTACCATAGAGTCTTGTCAAGACCTCACATTTCCATACAATCAATAGAGGATGAGCTATTTGCATGAATAGTTAATACTCTTCATCAGATAGATGAGTCTTTGGATAGAATTAAGGCTTCAGCCTCTGATATTTTGAATACCTATCCCAAGATTCTTATTTCTAAGGAAGACAAAAATTATAACACTAAACAATTCATGACAGGGTATCATGAGCCTACCCAATCAAACCCTATGCTAGAGGCACCCCAACAAGGGACTCAATCTTCTCCAAATGATCTTGTTTATACTTTAGTGGGGAGAATTAGAGAACTAGAAAGTTCCCAGACTTCACAACCAACACATGCAGTAGGGAAGAACATAGGGTATCCAGTTGAAAATAAAGGATACATCCCTTCTAATGAGAAACTAACTCAATATCATGTACAACAAGGTTATCCAGCTCATTCAAATCTAGGTGATCTTCTCATAGGGTTAGACACACTAGGGATGGGTCCTCATCCTTCACAAGCTTATCCTACACAAGGGCTAGCCGGAAGTGTGTTCTTGAATGCCACCACAACAGCAATGCGACGTTCCCTAGTTTTACACCCACTAGTCCATATCCTAGAGATATCCCACCTTACATGCATATGTATTCAAAAACTCCCTAGATGGACCCATATACCATTCCTTCTCCCTACATGCCATATCAAGGGACCTCGTATGTTCCCATCAACGCTTACAGTGCAGCTCATCCAACTTCTCATCCTCCACTTCCTTATCAAGGATATTCAATGGTGGAATCTTACGCAATGGGTACATATGCGTAGTACTTAAAAGAGCCTCTTGAATTCACCTTACATGGTGTCATGATTCCAAACCCATTTCCGTATCTTCTAAAATTTAAAGGAGAAGGAGAACCGAATGCACATATCAAGGTCTATGCTCTTTGCTATCGGGAATTACTTCCTTGGGATTTTGTAATGACTAAGATATTTCCAAAGACTCTCGAAGGAATCACATTGGATTGGTATTATAGGATACCAAAAGCTTCTATACATTCCTTTAAATAACTTGTCTCGATTTCATCAAATAATTTCACATGAACAAGTTGTTGTGTACTGAGGGGATTGGGGAGTTCTCAGTATATTAGACAGAGCAAAATGAATCTACCACCCATTTTATCCAAAGATGGCACCAAGTTCTCTATTCCACTACAAGTGCACCCAACATGGACCGGATATAACTGCGATCTTCTCCGCACTCGCTCAATAGAGAGACTAAGGAAAGGGCCCAAAAATTTCCTTTTCATAGTTATGAGGAAGTTTTAGAAGGAGAGTTTTGTATTGACGAAGCCTCTATAGACAGTGGGCGTAAGACCTATGATCCTAATGGGAAATTGGTATCCCCAAATCAAAATAATGGTGCTAACAAACAAGGACCTAAGGGTGTGAATCGTAATCATGGTGCTACTTTGTTGGACCCCTAGATTATTGACTAAGTATGAAGGCATAGAGGTGCACAAGGTCCCAGTTATGGAATGGCGTGTAAGGAAAAAGTGCGTAAGATAAGGGTGTAAGGAATCCCGTGGCACACAATGCGTGAAGACAAACCGAGGGTTTGGGACTTAGTCAATTTGGATGTCTAGAGTAGAACACATGAAAAGCATGACCTGATTATGCATGGATAAGATGTCAGCTTGGTAATAGGTTGGCCAGGAAGGAGCATGCCTATGATAGAATCTTCTAGAAGAACATCATGGGATAAAGTGGAAAGCTCAGGCCTAGAGAAGCATGCTCACATGGAGGACCACATTCGGACACTTGGCACCAGATCTGAGGGCGCTGGAGGGTGAGTTGGTAGTCCAAGAAAGCTATAAATACAAGCACTGTAGAGATAGAAGGAGATCCATAGAGAGTGAGCGGAGCTCTGCAGAAATGTTGTGAGGACTCTATCAAGTGGATAGTTGTATTCAGGAGAGGATGCATTAGGCTTGGGGGTTGTAAATTTTCTTTTTGGTAGCTTAGTTAATTTAAGTCCAGTGCAATGCATGACTACGGTTTGCTTCTCTGTGACCCTCTGTAATGGTTCCATGGATGTAATAAGGTTGCCTATTATAATATATACATGAATATCAATGATTTGGATGCATATTTCTCTCTTATGAGTTCTCTTTCCTTTCATGCTAAGTATTGATGCTTGTATGTTTCTTTCTATCATACTACATGTTATGGATTCTGTTAAGTACTCGGTCTAAAATGACTGCAAGGATCTAGAGGCTGTTCTAAGCCCTATGGTTCTTATATGTCCTAATTTCCCTTTTGAAATCTCTCACACAAATCATAGATCATGTTTCCCACTAAACTCACATAAAAGAGAGACTCGGTACTGCACATGCCTCTGGTGAGCACTCAAATTTCACTAAGTGATAGGCTAACGTGCATGGGGTTCTTTTCTTTTGTGATAGGGGTAAAAATGACTACATCTTGGTTCCATTTTCAGGACCTCTTTTTGAAGTTGTAGTGGCATTTAGCATACATCATGATTTGTGTAATGAGTAATGACAGATCGATTAACATTGGAAAGTGTTGAATCATGGTTTAAGAGCATGGAGGATGAATTTTCTTAGATATTCAGCACTGGACCTGAGTTTGATGCATGTAGATGGGTAGAAGAGAATCTCTACGACGATCTGTATGAGACCTTTTTTTGTTGCTTCCCTGTGGAGCTATATGAATGGCTCTTAGCCTATGCATCTAGATCAATTTGGTGTTATGCATCACATGTGTGGACCCAAGAAGAATACCAAAGGCTACATGATGTAGATCTGATGTGGATCATTGGTGGAAAGGAGTATTGGCTAGCTACACTGGAGTATGCCATTTCCATGTATTCCTATCCGGAGGTTGTTGAGTTTGAGTTTCTGAGGGAGCCCAGAGGATCATTTCTACGTGTTGTCCCTCTGGCTCTAAAGATCTTGATGATTACCATGAGTTTAGAGGCTTTCCCAATGGTCGGATAAACCATTCTGAGCACTGGGTGAGGAAGCTAGGGTAGAGGAAGATGGAAGATGTTGCAGTAGAGAAAGAAAGGGAGGAAAGATGACTCAAGTATGGTGAAGTGCATGAAAGGGAGATTGTTAGAAAATGTGAGGTTGCAGGTGTGATGGATGTATGGTGGCAGATGTTGTGGGAAGGATTTGAGGTTCACGCTGAGGACGTGGAACCTGAGCAGTCTGTGTGACCCCATCTTGGCAAGCATGTGAGAGAAACCCCTTCAGCCTTCTTCGATGAGAGTTTTTCATGTAGAGAAAGAAGAACTATTGGCACGCATTCGAGCCCACCCGGTGGACTGTACTCTAGTGCTTTTTTTTCCAGATCGGGGGATAATATTGCTAATCCATTTGGTTACATTGGAGGTGATCATTCTACACCCAGGAGGTATATTTTCTCATTTAAAACTTATATGGATGTAAACACCAGTCCAGTGTTAGGACTTTTTAGACAAGGTATGGCACACAAGTGTCCTGGTCTTGCATCTAGGAGTGGCACAAGGTATACTATTCGCAAGTGGGGCATTATCATAGACTATGGGCATGTAGCTCAATGGAACCGTGGGGACCCTTGGCATGACCACTTTAGGACTGGTGGGCCCGGTGGATCCAGTGGTTCAGGACTTGGTGGACTGGTGGATTAGGTGGTGGAGGAAATACATGCAGAAACTAAGGATCTAGCGAGAGGAGGATTTGGGCCCCAAAACCCCCACAAGTTTTCTTTATAATGTCTCTACATTTACCCGATTATATAGGTATTAAGGATGCTGCAGAACATGTTCAAAAATGTGAACTTATATTGCATGCGAAGGGTGTCACAACCACAAAATGGAAGGCTAGTCAGTTTACAACCACATTGCAAGGGCGTGCACATAGTTGGTACAGAAGTATGACCCTCATCAAATAGTGGTGGACTATACTACCTTAAAGAATAAATTCTTAGCGAGTTCCACATTCTTGAGTTTAAGTAGAAGAGCATTAGTGCTTTGAAGGAGATTCAACAAGGAATGGTAGAGAGTGTGTGGGAGTATGATGTGTGCTTTAAAACTCTCTTGTCTAAATTATCATATGATATTCACCCTTCACAACATGCTCAGTGGTTTTTTGGAGAGTTGATCACCCCTTTTAGAAGGACCTTATCTCATAAAACTTTACTGAGACCCATGTGAGGTATTGGAAGCTGCCACTGTGTGCCGAAGCTATTAGTAGTGTTGCATCTTGGTGTTAGCTCATTCTTGGAGGCTCGACATTGCTATGGCCAGCGGTTGGAAAAATTATCTGCAAACTCAACCCATGAGACTTGTGGTGGTTTTTGGTGCACAAATTGTGAGATAGAGGGGCACGTTAAGGATAATTTCCCGCATAGGATAGTACATGCCATGGTAGTAGATTGTGAAATTTGTCGTGGGGACCATGATGTGAGTAGGTGCCTTTTGCTACGAGAATGCAATCAGGAAGAATGTATCTTGTTACTACAAGATTTTCACTTCTATAACCCATGATACTAAGGACTGTAGGCTCATTGATCAGATCCATGAGGCCATTGATCATGGGGTACACCAAGCGGACATTGCGCGTATTTCTAAGGCGATGATCACCATTATAAGGAGTGCGCAAATGGAGGTGCATGCAAAAGAGGCTTTCGAGGAGGATTCCTTGGTCATGGTAACCATAGGGGAGGAAGGAGTGAGTTCCCATGCGGAACCTATTTCAATTGTGGATCTATGGAGCATTACAAATGTGAATGCCTGGACCTATTGCAGTGCTCATGGTGCGGAAAGAAGCATAAGTATGAGGAGTGACCAAAATTGTTTGAGCATATGAATCTATAGCACTGGAAGGACAATGGCATTGTAATGGTTAGTATTAAGAAGGTAGACATATAGTTGATGCCTCAAGTAACACGAGATGCAAGTTTGGAGCCTATCTTGGTATCAATAAGGGCAGAAGCCACACACGCAAGAGAGATACCAAGACAGAAGAACCTGATTTCAAGGGAGGAGGTAATTTATGGAAAATATCCAGGCCCCACGCATCAAAAGGAGATATATCAGGACACCATGGATGTCATTCAGAGCCTATAAGGGGAAATCTAATGTCTAAAGGAGCAATCCAAGAGGGAGGAACAAGGAAGGAGAGTCGAGGTGCCAAAGGATGACCTGGATGAGGTCAAGGAAGTGTGTAAAATGCTAAGGCAAGAGAATATCATTCCCTTGCTTGGATCATGGTTGAGAGAGAAGGTACCACACACTGGAGGAGAGCACGAGAGGTAGGTCTTGCATGCAAAACTTCCCCCTCACAGCCTTGACTATGACAAGGAGATCATGTTGAATGTAGTTATAGATGGATGGCTCCTCAAGTAATATCCTCATTGACAAAGGTGCAGAGGTTAATTTTCTAACTTTGGATGCATGGCATTAGATGGGAAGACCTGTATTACAACCATCTTCAAATGTGTTGTATATGGAAAACAAAACTAAGGCAATGCCCATCAGTTTCTTAAAGGATGCAACTATTACTATCCAGGGAGCTAAGTTTATTGGGGACTTTGAAGTCTTGGCACTCACCGAGGTGGATAATTTCCCAACACTACTTGGGTGCCCTTGGTGTTACAAGAACAATGTGGACCTTCGGTTCAACAAAGGGTACATCAACTTTGAGAACAAGGAGGAATGAGTCATTATACCCTTGGCTAATGGGAATTCAACACCCTATATTGAACCATTGGGGGAAGAGGTTCTAGACAGGATATATGTGTGCTCAATCAGAGACCTAGAGATGATACACCCTACTAACGGGGTTATCCAGTTTGAATATGCTCAATCAGTAAGTGATACCACCAGTCTAGTGTGTGACAATTGGGCACATGGGACTTATGAATTGATGGGATGGTAGTTGAGAGGGTTGGTGATGAAGGTAAAAAAGGTGTGCATGGTTCAGACTGGAGGAAAAGAACTACCCAAGTATTCAGGAGGAGCCTTCCCTGAGATCTTTCTACAGGAGGTGGAAGCTCAGTGGAAGAATGAGAAGGAATAGAGAGGGATGTTAAGTTATGTCTTGCTCAGCACAATAGCATGGTGGTGGGATACACATCAGGAGAGCCTTTTAGAGTGGCATGAGGTAAGAATTTCTCTCTCTGTTAGATTTTCTAGGAGAAATGTGCCCACCATCATCAAGGAGTACCATGGGGAGAAGCCCACCTCTTCCCATATCCAAGAGTGTGAATGGGTCTAGAGAGAAGGTGCGGAAGCCTTGCCATCATCCCTATGGGTGCACAAGTTGTATTCTACACTACAGGGTTATGTACGTGCATGGTATATTTATTCGGAGACACGCCGCTAGACAAGGAATTGCTAAGAGCTCACAACTGACCTTATTCAAACCTTTGAGTATTGGAGTACCAAACCATCAGTTGATAAGGCCTTGCAGGGTATCAAGTGCCTTACCATGGGGGATAGTGCCAGGATGGAAGATAGGCTGTTGGAATTACTAGGTGAACTAGGATTGGAGGTGCACTTTTAAGAACAAGTAGAGGAAATAGAAGAGTTACAACTTGAGTGCATGTGTTTGGAAAAAGAGAAAGGAAAGTTGGCGTATGTGATTGATGGAGAGGAATTAGAAAGCTGGGATTTTAAACATTCTGCAGTAGGGACACTTGAGGTAGTGGACAATGCCGATACTCATGCACGTTCCAACCATGAACCCTTAAAGACAAAGAAGGTTAACATCGGTTTAGGAGAAGAACCTAAGGAAGTGATAATTGGAGATTCTTGGTCGAAGAAGGAAGTTTTTAAGATCATTGATCTACTACATGAATTTGAGTATTTATTCCCATGTGGGTACCATGAGCTCAAAGGCATTCATCATTCCTTGGGGGAGATGAAGATAAAAGCGAAGGAAGGAAGGTGCGTGCGATTAGAAAAAGGCCCTATCGGATGAATCCCAATTTATGCATAAAGGTTAAGAAGGAGATAGACAAAATGATATATTTTGGGATCATTGAGGTAGTGGAAGAATCAGAGTGGATAAGTCTGATGGTAATCAACATCAAGAAGGATGGGAGAATTAGGATCTGCGTGGATTATAGGGAATTAAATGTAGTTTGTGTCATTGATCCCTTTCTGACCCCCTTCACTGAAGAAATTTTTGATGGATTCACTTTGGGCACAAAATCTATTCCTTTACGGATGGATTTTCAGGGTACCACCAAGTCCAGATTGCAAAGGAGGACCAGGAGAAGATGAATTTCGCCACCAAGTGGGGAAGTTTTGCATATACGGTCATGCCCTTTGGGTTGAAGAATGCGCCTAATTTTTTTCACGCATAGTGGTGCAAGCATTCTAGGACTTCATCCATAATTTTCTTTATGTCTATTTGGATGATTGGACAATGTATGGTCCGGTTAAAAACCATTGTGAAAATTTAGGGTTAATGTTTGAGAGGTGTAGGCAATTGAGGATATCCCTCAACATTTAGAAATTTGTGTTTCCTACATCCTTTGGGAATTTATTGGGGCATATCATCTATATGGAGAGCTTGATGGTAGATCCAAACTAAAGTTTTGATTATTGTGGGATTAGGGAGCCTACTACTAGCCAGAGCGCAGTGCACGGATTCCTTGGGCATATGGGCTATTACAGAAAATTCATCAAAGGGTATGCTAAGATCGTTGCACCTTTAGAGGAGCTGCTTAGACATAAAAGTTCCTTCCATTGGGGAGAGGCGCAGTAGAGGGTGTTTGATACATTAAAATATAGGCTTGTCACCACACCTATATTATGTTTTCCCTCTTGGGATAATCCCTTTCATGTCCACGTAGATGCCTCAGGGACCGCCATTGGAGTAGTGCTTGCATAGCTAGGTGAAGGGATTGTTGATCATCCTCTATGTTTTGCAAGCAGAAAGTTGACACTAGTAGAGAAGAATTAGTCCACAACTGAGTGTGAAGCATTTTCGATGATCTACGCACTTTTCAAGTTTAGGCAATATTTGCTGGCAACACCCTTTGTGTTTTACACCGACCACATGGCATTAAAGTATTTAGTGAACAAGCCTATTCTACAAGGGCGCATATGTCGGTGGGTGTTGTTTCAAGAGTTTGAGTTTACCATTGTAGTGAAGCCTGGGAAAAGTAATTATGGGCTTGATCATCTGTCAAGAATTGATTCAGGGGAGGATGCACAGATTATTGAGGAAAAAATGCCAGACACGCAATTGTTTAGGTTGCGACGCATGCCCTCAGACTTGGAAGAGATTTCAGTATTTTTAAAGGAAGGTGTGGTGTTGGAAGGAATGAAGACATTGGAGAAAAAGCGGTGGCCATATGCATCGTGCCCTACATGTTAATCAGTGGAGACTTATACAAGTTGGGACATGATAAAGTTTTGTGCGGTGTGTGTATTAGAGCATGAGTGCCTAGCCATCATGGAGGAATCACATGGAGGAGGTGCAGCGGGCATTATACAGGTGATGCCACCGTGCGTAAGATATTAATGGCAGGTTTGTGGTGGGAAACTCTGCACAAGGATTGTAAAGACTATTGTAAAGTGTGTGACCATTGTCGGTGCATTGGAAAAATAAGAAGGAGAGATGAAATGCCTTTGCACCCTATCCCTAATGCGGAGCCATTTGAAAAGTAAGCAATAGACTTTGTAGGACTGGGTCATGTTATGTTATCAATTGCACTAATTATCGACAAGGTGAGTAGAGGTAGCTCTAACCAAAGATTACACAAAAAGAGCCACGGTGACAAGGTTTTTGTGGGAGAACATTATCACAAGGTATGGGTGTCCGTTGAGTTTGACCAAAGTGATAGGGGTATGCATTTCTTGAATGAGACCGTGAGCATCTTGTTATCGAGTTCATGGTGGCTCATCACAAGACTATGCCCTATCACCTACAAGAAAATGAAACTGTGAAATCATTCAACAAAATCTTCGAGTCATACCCTGACCAAAATTTTTGATGTCGGAAGACAAGATTGGAATGACAAAGTATCGTAGTATTGTGGGCTTACGGGGACAACGTATAAAAGGTTGAACAAAGCCACACCTTTTCAATTGGTGTTTGGCATAGAAGTTGTTTTCCGGTTGAATTTATGTTACCTTCTCTCGGGAATAGCGTGTATAGGAGGGCTAGCCAATGAACAAGCACTAGAAGAAATGATTGATGAGTTAATGAAGTGGATGATAGATGATCACTCACCGGTGGAGCCAAATAGCAGAAAAAGTAAAGCAAAAGGCTTTTTATCCAAAATAAGCCCCTTGCTTATTTTTGGCTAACTTCCTTCTTTCTTTCCTCCCTTGTGCCTTAGTCAGAATTTGTTATCTTTCAATCACTCAAAATCTTCTAGAAATGGCACCATTGGATAGAGCTCCTTCTCATCTTTCCAGAAAGGTAAAGTTTTCCTCCTAACTCCATGTATTTTTGAAGTTATGACTCGGTGGAGTTTTTGTGGGAAATTTTCCATAGATAGTCCCACCGGCCAATCAAAGAGTGCCACGTCACCATCGGAGCATCGAGAGGCGGGAGATTTTTTTGAAATTTTACCAAGTATTGGCATAGTGGGAAATTTTCAAATGGGATTCCTGCTTGGCCAATCGGGGAGCACCACGTCGGTGAAGGGATGGTGGAAGGTGGACGAAACTTGAAGAATTTACCGGAGTGTTTAGCAGGGGTGCAAAGGAGAAATTTTGGCCCGTAGGCCCGCCAATGAAAATGATTGTGCCACGTGTCACTGGGGTGTTGGTGGTTGGAGGTGCGAAAGGATTTTTTCCTTTTTGCCCAAGTTTGAAAATTTTCAAAAAGAGAACCCACCTCCCAAAACCCGAGCCAATAGGAGGAGGCCACGTGTCCCAGGGGCCTTGAGGATCGACCGGCGGGAAGAAGTTGGGAAAATTTCCCAAAGGTTAGCGCAAAGAAAATTCTTGGCCCCAAAATCCCACCAACCAATTGAAGGAAGCCACGTGTCCTCGGATCGATGGAGTGTGGGGAAAGTTGGGAATTTTTCCCAAGGCAAAATCAAAGGAAAATATTGAAGGAAAGCCCGCCCCCCAAAGCCCGAGCCAATAAGATCATGCCACATGTCCACGTGGTGGAAAAAACACAAGGCAAGCCCATAGGGAAAAATGAACATGAAAGGCCCGCGTCAATAGAATTCTGCCACGTGTCTAGCCCGGGAAGATGGTCAACAACAATGGAAAAGTTGAGAGAATATGCCCGCGGCAAATCATAGCATGACACGTGTCCTCGGGTCATCCAGCCGGCGGAGAATTTTTGGAAAATTTTCCAAAGGCCGAAATGATGGGAAATGAAGCAGAAGGGCCTGTAACCAATCAAACCGTGCCCTATGGCACCGATCCGATGGGCGTGGAGATTTTGGGAAAATTTTCCTAAATACAAAAAGTGGGAAAATTTCAAATTTTTGGCCCGCTAACCTATTTTGGCCCTGTTTTACCCTAAATGTTCAGAGGGGCATAACTTTCGATCAAGAGCTTGGTTTTTTGCGTTCTTTATATAAATGTAAAGCTAGTGAAATTATCTACATGAAATTATTTTTTGTTTTGGTGGAGTTTGGAGGGAGAAAATTGGAAAATGCCTCGTACATGAAAATCAACAAAACTAAAATTTCAACCACCATTTTTAATGAAGTATGGCACGCATTCTCTCCCAACATGGTTAAAAACATCAGGGAATGGACTTTTGAGGGTGCCCATGTTGTTTTAATATGATTTGGTTGGTGGTTGAAGAATCTTTCATGTTTTCCCACGTTTCTCTCTCCTGAGCTCGAATTTGCATTGTAAAAGTCAAAATTGAGCTCATTTTGAGAGTGGAACATTCTTTTTTTGCTTCTCCCTTTCTCCTCTTGTCTCAGTAGGTGGATTTTGTGGAGTTAGAACCTCCCTTTTAAAAGCGTAATGCAACCTTGTCTTTTGGCATCTTTGTAGTGTATTGTATCAATTTTGGAGCAAATAATGCATGTCTGCGGTTGATTCTCAACCCTCTCGTGTTCAAGCGCATCCTTCTAATCTTTCACTACAATTTGGTCATCTCGTGTATGATATTGTATTGCATTTTAATAGTTTGTGTTCATTGGAAAGACAAGTGTTCTTCATTCCTTTTGTGCATCACCTTATTAGATTAGGTTTATTTTTACATTTTCTTAACCCTGTCTCCTTGGCAAAGTTTGATTAAGTTATAGGTAAACCCTCTACAAAAAAAAAAAAATTCACACTTGAACAGAGGAGTTGAGGAACCAGCCTCTAATCTGGAGGATCTTTTCCAGTTTGTAATTCCCACACTTGTGTGAAGAGATCCAATGTTGTGAAATCACACTAGATGCTAAAATGTCAAACTAGAAATTTGATAGAACATTTAGAGGGTGCTGCTGATTTGCACTAATAGTTGTGGCATGCCTGGTGGGACCTTAGAGGTCTTCATCTTCATTACAAAAAAATTGATGTGCATTTGTTGGAAGTTTCTTGCTTAAAAGAGCTCGAATTACACATCCGGTGACTCCAAGGAAGAAGAATCAACTGGTTTTAGTAGTCCAGAATCGAACACTCATGAGAAGAATCACCACTAGGTCAAAAGTTGGAGAAGAAGAAGTGTTGTTCGAGTATATGCAATCATCTCCAAGAAGAAGGCAAAGAGGGAGGAGAATTCAAAGGTCTCCATCTCCACCAAATAGAACTCTATTAACTCCTCCACTGGTAGACCTTTCTTCCAATCAACAAGGGTTTTAAGGCCAATCGAATGGCACAACACAACCCATATGTCAATTTCACGCAAGAGCCCACTTACTCTCAATGCACAAAATCCAATCCCATTTGTAGCATTGAAGAACATTCCATACTTTACTCTGGAGATAATCGGACCACTCCACGGTGACCATGTCAAGGATATTGCTAATATTTGTGTAATCCATGAGATTGATGAGATGCAAGTTCTATCAAACTACTAGCATCTTCATTCAAAGGGAAAGCTTTTCAATGGTTCAGAGCCTTACTTTAGGCTCTATCCAAAATTGGAACCAGTTATGTATAGCCCTCCATGAGCAGTTCGGAGAAAAGGGAGATAACTTGTCCCTTTTGGAGAAATTGACAACTATCAAGAGAGCTCCCAATGAGCATCGATCGACTTCAACTTCAGATTTCAAAGGAATTGGGAGAGAATTCCAATGGAAATAAGGTCAACAGTAGAAGGTGCTTTTCTATATTACCTTAAAGCTTTAAATTCGATATTTCTATGTTAATTCAATCCATGGGAGGCAAAACTATCCCTGCTGCTTATAGCATTGCCATTAGAGCTGAAAATTGTGTCGACTCAAGCTGGTAAGCTAGATCCTAGGCCTCTAATGCCATTTTATCCAAATTTAGAAATTCCAAGCACTAGTCAAGCGCCTAATTTAGCTCCTATTCCCAGTCCTAGAAATAAGAGTTCAAATGAATCTTCTACTTCATCTTCTGGTGCCTCAAGTGAACTTCAAGAAGTCATGAAGCAATTGTAAAATTTAGGTAATGAGCTCGTTACACTCAAGAGGTAGAAAGCCCAAAGTTTTAGACCTTCTTATCAGCCTCAAGATCAGTCTAATAGGTAACCATATCAGCCCCAAAGACCACCCAATCCATTCTGCAAATCAAAACCAAGCAAGGCCTCCTTCCAACAAACCATTTCAGCCCTATAATCCCAATGTTGCATCTGCCTCTAAAGCACTACTACTAGTACAAAAACATAGCTCAAGAGTATGACCGGTGTTTCTCATGCAATGAACCCCACAACAGTCTATGTGCTTCAATGGTACTCTAGATCAAGCCTTAATGGTAGCTGTTGTATATATCTTCCCCCCGGGTAGATATAGACAAGCGGAAGAATATGGAAACCAAAGAAATTCAAACCTCAGCCCATGGCGCACAAAAGGGGCGCACGACAATGAGTGTCGACAGCAAAATGGATGTGCCCTTGGCGCACAGAAATGGCGCATGACAATGAGTGTCAACATGAGAATGTATGCGCCAAGGCGCAGGAAAGTGGCGCACAGAAATGGATGTCGACAATGTAAAGGATGCGCCCTTGGCGCACGGAAATGGCGCATAACAATGAGTGTCAACAGGGAAAAAGTTGCGCCTTGGCGCACATAAGAGGATGTCGACACAAATGTAAATGCGCCCTTGGCGCACATAAGAGGATGTCGACACAAATGTAAATGCGCCCTTGGCGCACAGAAGAAGATGTCAACATAGAAATAGACGCGCCCTTGGCGCACAGAAAGGAATGTTGACACGGGAAAAGTTGCGCCCTTGGCGCAGGTAAAGTGGCGCACGTAAACATGTGTCGACATAAACATATTTGCGCCTTTGGCGCACAGAAAAGAGTGTTGACATGCAAATGAATGCGCCTTTGGTGCAAAAAAAGGGTTGTCGACACAAACATATTTGCACCTTTGGCGCCAAAAAGGATTGTCAACATGCATATGGATGCGCCAAGGCGCACCTTCAGGAGGCGCAACATTCTGAGCGCTGACAGGAAGCAGACCCTGACCCAGATATTCAGATGGCCATAACTTTTGACTGGGAGCTCCGATTCACACAAGGTTGGACTTTTCAGAAAGCCTATGGTGTCCTCTACCTAACTACGACTGGATATCTTTAATTGGGTGGGAACAAGTTCTTAAAAATGCAAAATACAGTTTTCCACTTTTGGGGTTTGATATGGTCCTCACCTACCACCATAATGAGATGAATTAAATACAACCTGAGGTGGTTGGGGTAGATTTGGACTTTCTCTCTCTTCTCTCTCTCATTCTTCCTATAAATTGTAAGGAGGGCTTCTTTCTAAAGGTTGGACATTCTTGTTTTGCCCCTCCCTTCTTCTCTTTGCGGGTGAATGCTGTGGAGTTAAAACCTCCCATTTAAAACGTAATGCAGCTTTGCCTCTTGGCATTTTGCAGTGTGTTGTATCAATCTTTGGAGAAAATTAATGCATGTATGTGGATGATTATCAACCCTCTCAGTGTTTATTTGCATCTTCTTGATCTTTCACTGTAAATCTGGTTATCTGTGCATGATCTTGCATTACATTTTTTTGGTCTGTGTTTATTGGCAAGACAGGTGTTCTTCATTCCTCGGTGCATCACCTCTGTTAGTTTAGGTTTTATTTTCTGCATTTTCTTACCCCTGTCTCCTTGGAAAATTAGATTAGGTTTTGAGTAGACCCTCTGCATTTTTACGTGTGCATCTGAACAGAGGAATAGGAGCCGGCCTTCATCCGGAGAGCTTTTCCGATTTCGCAAGGTCCCACACTTGGGAAAAGCTCCATGTTGTGCAATCGCACTGAGATTCTCAACCCATCGAGTTGCAGAGTCCCAGGGGTGCTGTGATTCGACACCAACAAGAATAATAACTAGTGTGGAGGGTGAAGGGAGTCAAGGAAATAACCAACAGCAAGAAACATCCTAACAACAATCAGCTCCAAATGATACCACACTTGTAAACTGGTAGGCAGAAGACTTTTGTGGCATGAATCAACCAATCTCTCAAAGTGTTGCAGCCAAAAAAAGGTCAAAAAGGATAAATTTGGGTGAAGGACAGCCATTGGCTCTAAGTAATCCACAACCTTCCACCACTCCACAAATTGTTGGCAAACAAAATGTAGTTCTAAACATGCAAGGACTGCCCAAACAAGCTCTTAGACCAACTCAGATGCCAGTTGTTTCTACCCATGTGTAAGGGATGAATGTGTAGGCCAAAGGAAAATAGAGAGATGCTTCATCTCCATTCAACATCATTGATCAGATTAAGAAGACAAATGTAAACATATCAATGTGGGAATCACTATCCATCCCAGGCTAAAGAGATTTGCTACAAGCTGCCATGAAGGACTAGTCAACTTCAAATCAACAGGTCCAAATGTAAGAGAAGGTACTCACAAATGCTACCCATCTGAAGGGAATCATGGAGGATAGCAAGGTAAAATGTTGAAGCCCCCTCCATTCTATGTTTCATTGATCATTGGGGACCAATTAGTGCACAATTGCATGATTGATTCAGGGCAAGTAGTTTAGTAATGCCCAAGAAAATAGCTAATTAGTTGGGGCTCCAATATGAATTCATATCCAAAGGGGTAGTGTAATTGGATGGGACAGCAGTGACAATAGTAGGAGTGATTAAAAACTTGAGTCTTACTTTGCATGCATGCCCCAACGTTGTTGTTTTGCAAGATGTCTCAGTGATAGATCTTCCATCACTCTTTGCCCTATGTTTGTCAAGGGATTTCACACCAAGATTGGAGGTTACTTATCTGTTGATTGGTCACACATTTTATTTAGAAAAAGATATGGAAGGAAGACCACAATCAGATCTCGAGCTTATTGCAAACTTTCACATTGAACCTCACACTCCAAGACAAACCAATACCAATTTGTTTAGCATTTGATCAAGAGGATTATCCAAGCACCGATGAAGCGACACCAAGGTTGGAAGAATCCCAGATTTGACTCTTGATTAATGGACAAGCAAGGTGCATGCTTTTGATCCTTATCAAGAAATAGAAAAATCTGAGCTAGGGTCTATTGCATGCATGAATAAAATCAGCTTGTTCCTAGCATCACCAAGCTAGACCACAAGGATGACAATGAGGTATGGTAGTTGTTCTTTGATGGATAAAGAAGTAGATAAGGTGCAGGAGGGGAAGCTATGCTTGTTTCACCTTAAGGAGTTAGGTCCTATTCAGCTTTTAGATTTCATTTTGCATGTTCTAATAACACTACTGAATATGAAGCTTTAATACAAGGATTGCATTAGTCAATCAAGAGAGGAATAAAGAACTTGCAAGTCTTTAGTGACAGTGAGGTGATTGTCAACCAAGTTAAAGGGCAGCATGCTACCAATAATAATATGCTCAAGTGCTACCAAAATAGGGTGTGGGACATTATTGAAGATTTTGAGGGCTTTAGCATCAAGTCCATCCCTAGAAAAGAGAACCAAGCTGTTGTGAGTTGTGCGTTGGAGCAGCCTTTGATGTTGTTGAAAGCATCAAGAAAGAAAAGTACAACCAAACATTCATGTGATTGTAAGGCCTTTAGTGCAGACAAAAATGTATTTGGCAAGTGTTTGAAAATGATCAACAAATCATCCATTTCTTGTGAAGAAGAGGCTGAGTTCTCACTAAAAATCAGGAAAATTTAGAACAACAAAGTATGGTGATCAAGTGGTACAGTTGAGAACCAACAAACTACCAAAGGGACTTGTCACTTTGGAGTCCATTTTCAATCCTAATGATCAGTTTAGGAAGGAGAAAGCAAACATCCAAGTCAAGGGAGAAGATTCAGTGCCCATCTTGGTGGAAGAAGGCAAGTCACTCCAAATTGGTAAAGTGACAACTGAGTAAGAAAGGTATGAGTTCATACAGCTTTGTCAAGAATTCCCTAATGTGTTTGCTTGGAGCTATGAAGATTTGAAAGGCTTCAATCCCAAGTTAGCTCAACACACTATTGAATTAGACCCAAGTGCTAAACCCATCAGGCAAAAACAAAGGCCAGTCAATCCACACATGGAGCCTCTCATGAGAAAAGAATTGAATAAGTTGATAGAGGCAAGTATCATATTTCCTATCAAGCATTCTAGTTGGGTAGCCAACTTGGTTCCGGTTAGAAAGAAGAGTGGAGAGATCAGATTGTGTGTTGACTTCAGAGATTTGAATAGAGCATCTCTCAAGGATCATTACCCACTTCCTTTTATGGAGCAGATTTTACAAGTTGTTGCTTTGGCTCAAAGGTTTTCATTGCTTGATGGATATTCAGTACAATCAGATCATGGTGAAGGAAGAGGATCAGTTCAAGACAACCTTCACAACCAAATGGGAACTTATACATATAGAAAAATGCCATTTGGGTTGTCCAACACTGGAGCTACATTCTAAAGGGAAATGGACATGGCATTCAAGGATTTGATTAAAAAATGGTGCTGATATATCTAGATGATATCACTGTTTTTTCAAAAATGCAGAGATCATCTCTTCTATTTGAGACAAGTGTTCTAAAGGTGCAGAAGATTTGGGGTATCTTTGAATCCAAAAAGTGTATTTTTCTATTTCATGAAGGAAAACTCCTTGGCCACATTGTCTCTAAAGAAGGATTAGGAATTGATCCGAGAAAGAGTTGAAGCTATAAGAGCACTACCATTTCCAAACCACAAGAAAGCCCTCCAAAGTTTCTTGGGAATGATAAATTTTGTTCAGAGGTTTGTCCCAAATTTTGCATCCCTAGTCAAGCCTATCACCAAGATGTTAAAGAAAAGCATAGCTTTCAAATGGACAACGAGAGGGTAAGGCAAGTTTTGAAGTAATCAAAGAGGCTATCTCACAAGCTCCAACCCTCATTAACCCATATTTCTCCAAGGATTTCATCCTCTATGCATTTGGAGGTGATGATACTATTTCTGTAATTTTGGTACAACAAAACAAAGACAATGATGAGCAGCCAATTACTTTCTTCAGCCAAAGCCTAGAGGACTATGAGGTGAGATATTCCTTCATTGAGAAGCATGTTCTTACAGTGATTAGGAGCTTGAAGAAATTTAAGCATCTAGTTTCAAACAACAAGGTTCAGATGTTGGTTTCTCATGTGGGAGTTAAAGACTTCCTCCTCAATAAATACCTAAATGAAAAGAGAGCAGGGTGGATTACTCGTGTCATGGAATATGACATTGAGATCAAAGTCACCAAGTTGGTCGAGGAAAAGGATTGTGTGAGCAACTAGTCTTGAACAAACAAATGGAAGCATGTAATGAGAAAGAGGTTGTTTTAGCGTTGCAAGACAGCCATGAACAAGGAAGCACTCAAGAAGAAAATGATAATGTCCTCACTCCTTGCTGGACCCAAGACATAATGCACTTTCTACACACAGGCCTATGCCCTCCAGAGATGAACAAAACCAAAAGGAGACACTTCAGATTGCAGGCTGTCCCATATGCCCTTGTTGATGATGTTTTGTTCAAAAGGGATGTGAATGGAGTGCTGCTGAGATGCATTGGTACAAATCAGATTCACAGAGTGTTGGAAGAGTTCCATGGTGGATTAGTGGGGTCATTTTGCACCAAGAGTGATAGATCTCAAGATCATGAGGGCTGGCTATTATTGGCCCAAGATTTTTAGTGATTGTTATGCATGGATCAAGAGGTGCAAGAATTGTGCATTCTTCATAGGTAAGGAGAGACTAGCCACCCTTCCATTGCATCCAATTTCAGTTGACCAGCCATTCATGTAATGGGGTTTGGACTTCATTGGAGTCATTAATCCAAATTCAAGCCAAGGACACAAGTGGATTCTAATAGCAACAGATTATTTCACCAAGTGGACTGAGGCAGTGGCACTCAAGGAAGCAAATGAATCTAGCATCCTAGACTTCTATGAAGGGATAGCAACCAGATTTGGTATACCTGCTACAATAATATCAGATAATGCATTGGCATTCATTAGGTCCAAGGTAACTAGATGTGCTGTCAAGAATGGGATCTACCTAAGCACTTCATCAAATTATTATCCTTAGGGTAATGGCCAAGCAGAATCTACAAACAAGAACTTGTTAAGGATCATCAAGAGGACTCTTGATCAAAATCAAAGGTCTTGGCATACTAAGTTAAAATCAGCCTTATGGGATGATAGGATAACCCCAAGAGATCTACGGGTAATTCTCCATTCAAGCTTGTTTATGGAAGAGAGGTAATTTTTCCCATGTCACTTTAGTTGCCAACATTGGAACTCATGAAGCGTTGGAGTTATTGGAGTTTGGACCCATGGAAGTTAGATATGTAGAATTGATGGAACTCCAAGAAATCAGAAATCGGCATCCCGACCAATGGAGAAGGATTAAGCTTTGATCAAGAAGACCTTTGATAGAAAGACCAAGGATAGATCTTTCCAAGTTGGGGATCTAGTGTTAAAATGGGATGCGATCGGGAAAAGCGGGAGGCATTAAAAATTTGATGCCATTTGGAGTGGCCCCTACATGGTCACAAAGTGTAAGGACAACAATGCCTTCTAATTGTCTACATTAGATGGTGAAGAATTATAGATTCTAGTCAATGGAATCCATCTGAAGCATTTCTACTGAAATAAATTCTCCACCTTGTACATATTAGTTTAGGTTTTCATTCCTCCAAGTGCTTATGCACATTGTTTTGTTGTAGTTTAGCTTTGCTTTCCCTAAGTGCTTTGACACAAGCTTGTTGTTCTAGGAATGTATTTTGCAGGCCTTGCTCCAATCAGATGATGTTCTACCCTCCATCTTCCTCCTTGCATTATTCTAATCAGTTGGGGTACCAAGCAGAGAATTTAATGACTCCATACCCAATGGATTGTTTCAGGCAACTGGTAACTTCATCCAAGAGGCTAACTCCCTTCATTCTTTCCTCCATTGTGCCTCGGTAAGAATTTTTATCTTTTGGGCACTTAAAACTTTCTAGAAATGGCACCATTGGATAGAGCTCTTTCTCAGCTTTCTAGAAAGGTAAACTTTTCCTCCTAACTCCATGTATTTTTGAAGTTATGACTTGGCGGAGTTTTTGTAGGAAATTTTCCCTAGATAGTCCCGTCGGCCAATCAGAGAGTGCCACATCACCATCAGAGCATCGGGAGGCGGGAGAATTTTTTGAAATTTTACCAAGCATTGGCGTAATGGGAAATTTTCCCATGGGAGTCCTGCTGGCCAATCAGAGAGCACCACGTCAGTGAAGGGATGGTAGAAGGTGGATGAAACTTGGAGAATTTGCCGAAGTGTTTGGCGGGGGCGCAAAGGAGAAATTTTGGCCCGTAGGCCCACCAATGAATAGGATTGTGCCACGTGTCACCGAGGTGTTGGTGGTCAGAGGTGTGAAAGGATTTTTTCCTTTTCACCCAAGTTCAAAAATTTTCAAAAGGAGAACCCGCCCCCCAAAACCTGAGCCAATAGGAGGAGGCCACATGTCCTAAGGGCCGTCGGGGATTGGAGTGGCGGGACAAAGTTGGGAAAATTTCCCAAAGGTTAGCGCAAAAAGAAAATTCTTGGTGCCAAAATCTTGCCAACCAATTGAAGGAAGCCACTTGTCCTCGGGTTGGTGGAGCGCGAAGGAATGTTGGGAATTTTTCCCAAGGCAAAATCAAGGAAAATATTGAAGGAAAGCCCGCCCCCAAATCCTGAGCCAATAAGATCATGCCACGTGTCCACATGGCGGAAAAAACACAAGGCAAGCCGCAAATAAAAATGAACATGAAGGGCCCGTGTCCAATAGAATTATACCATGTGTCTAGCCCAAGGAAGATGGTCAATAGCGATGGAAAAGTTGAGAGAATATGCCCGCGGTGAATCACAGCATGACACGTGTCCTCGGGTCATCAAGTGGCAGAGAATTTTGGAAAATTTTCCAAAGGCTGAAACGATGGGAAATGAAGCAGGAAGGGCCCACAACCAATCAAACCATGTCTCGTGGCACCAGGCTAGTGGGGCATGGAGATTTTATGGAAAATTTTCCCAAATGCAAAAGTGGGAAAATTTCAAATTTTCGGCCCGCCAACCCATTTTGGCCCTGTTTTTCCCTAAATGTTCAGAGGGGCATAACTTTCAATCTAGAGCTCAGTTTTTTGCGTTCTTTATATCAATGGAAATCTGGTAAAATTTTCTACATGATTCTAGGCTGAATTTTGTGTTTTGGTGTAGTTTGGAGGAGAAAATTGAAAACTCCTCCGGCACATGAAAATCAACAAAACTGACATTTCAACCACCATTTTTAATGAAGTATGGCACACATTCTCTCCCAGCATGGTTAAAAACATTAGGGAATGGACTTTTGAGGGTGCCCATGTTGTTTTAATACCATTTGGTCAGTGGTTGAAGCATCTTTCATGTTTTCCCTGCGTTTCTCTTACTTGAGCTTGAATTTGCATTGTAAAATCCAAAAATGAGCTCATTTTGAGATTGGAACATTCTTGTTTTGATTCTCCCTTTCTCCTCTTGTCTGCAGGTGGATTTTGTGGAGTTAGAACCTCCCTTTTAAAAATGTAATGCAACCTTGTATTTTGGCATCTTTGTAGTGTATTGTATCAATTTTGGAGCAAATAATGCATGTCTGCGGTTGATTCTCAACCCTCTCTATGTTTAGGCACATCCTTCTAATATTTCACTACAATTTGGTCATCTGTGTATGATATTGTATTACATTTTAATAGTTTTTGTTCATTGGCAAGACAAGTGTTCTTCATTCCTTTGGTGCATCACCTTGATTAGATTAGGTTTATTTTTCCATTTTCTTAACCCTGTCTCCTTGGAAAAGTTTGATTAACTTATAGGTAAACCCTCTGAAAAAAATGTTGTGCACACTTGAACAGAGGAGTTGAGGAACCAACCTCTAATCTGGAGGATGTTTTCCAGTCTGTAATTCCCACACTTTTGTGAAAAGATCCAATGTTGTGCAATCACACTGGATGTTAAAATGTCAAACTAGAAATCTGATAGAACATCCAGAGGGTGCTACTGATTTACAATAACGAGCTTGGCATGATCACCACATTAGAAATAAGAAGTTTTAGGTTTGGAAAATGGTGTTACTATATGATTCTAAGTTTCCACGCCATCCTAGGAAGTTGAAAGTCCATTGGGTGGGTCCTTACACAATCTCGTACATCCTTGATTTGGGCTCATGTCAGTTACAAGTGATGGATGGGATGAATTTGCTTGGACACTTTAATGGAAGTAGGTGAAGTCCTACTATAAATAAGTCTTCTTGGTGTTTGTAAATAAGACAGTTTTTCCAGTTAGTTTAGAAATTTCCCTTATGTATTTCCCTTTCTTGTGTTTCCCTTTAGCATTGTTTTTATTTTTTTGCCTTGGGTGCGGTAACCTTATTGATACTTTAGAGAATTTGTGAGTGCAGAGGACCATGCATCATTTTAAGTGTGGGGTAGAGAAATGTGAAGGAGCACATGGTTAGATTTCCAAGGAAGTGGATGTTAAAAAGCCCTGTTGAATGGCCTAGTTGAAAGAGGTGTATGGAGAAAAAAATGGAAGAAGGATGGTTGGTGCCAGGATAAAGCTACTTTTAGATCCCATGTACTAAGGAGGAGAAATTACATTTAAGCAACATGAGGTAGGCGAGAGTAAAAATCGGCACAGAAGAAGTGCCTTCGGTGCTAGTTACGCGTGCTTGCAAGAGTCTCTGTCATGTTAGATTGGTTACACACCGAGAATGTTGGAGGGGTTTTTGTGTAGGTTAGGCATGTGAGTGAAAGCACAAAAGATGGGCTTTGTTTGAAAAAGCCACATTAAATGAAAAAAGTATGGTGGTAGGTGAAGTAGCATTTAATGTTTGAAAATAGAAAAGCTATAAGTAAACAATCGAGGCATTTTCATTTTCACTTTGAGAAATAGAGAAAGAAGTGAGTTTTACAAACTAGGGTTTCTAGATTCGATCGTGTTAAGAAAGATCTATGAAATTGAAGCATGAGAATCTAGTTTGAATTTGTAAACCAGAAGGAAGGGGTTACAGGCATGAGAAAAGTTGTGAGGAGGCATCGTATTGTGGAAATTTTATCCCGGTTAGGGTTTGACAAACTAGGACATAGGTTCAAGAGGTTTTTCATCATAGATTTGAGATCTGAGGTTGGAAGAAGTGGAAGAATAGAGTAACAAGGAGGGAGTGAACTGATAGGAGGACCTTGACAATGTCACCCAAGAAAGGAAAGGGCAAGGGTAATGCAAGCAGCAAGAACTGTCATCATTAATACGAATGAATAACGGTATGCGGAGATGCGGTACCAGACGGGTAATGATGGGTAAAGAGTGGGAGTCCCACCTGAGGAATGTGCCTATGAGTGATTATAACCACCGAATGAACATGATCGAGAAATAAATGACACTAGAGTTAGTATGCCCCATGAAAAAAAAAACACCATAGGGCTTGCCCATCTACAATGATGATGTTAAGGTCAAATTGGAGAACGCATGGTTATTACAACTCTATGAGTTGCCCTATTTTGTAAAACCAAAATGCCTATACCAATGGCTAATGTCACAAGGACATGAAGATTACTTCCATTTTGTAGGTTGCAAGATGTACATTACTCCCCAACTCATATCTCAGTTCACAAGACTCATATGTGAAGGAACAACTTGGATGATGACACGAACGACAAGGAGGAAATTCAAGAAATCATCAACGAATATGCCTACAAGAAGGTGTCGAGATACTATGACATCTCAGACATCAAGGACCTAGTGATGAAAATGGCCACACATCTAGTAACAAAGTTGAATGGCCAAGAGAGCTGGAACCAGGTCAATAAACCTTGGTTACATGTATGTCGGAAGATTGCGAAGGGACCATTTACAACTAATCCGCATACATCGCGGGGGAAATTATCTATTGCATGAAGGAGGGGGACAAAATCCTCTTCGGTAATGTCTTGCTAACCATCTTATTTTTAGATATTGGAGTTCCTAACGAATTAGAAAAATTTATATGGGAGTACCCTGCCAAGGATCCTTCGCTGCGAAGAGATTTGAGAAGTATACCTACGACACAATGACAGCACCCCACAAGGCGCGATTGGAGAAGTGGTATATGCACCTAAGGAATTCATTCGGGGTAGAGTGGAGGATCCCTAAACAACTTCCAGTAGTTGATGAGGGGAAGATGAATTCACAAAGATATCTTGACATTTCTACCTAGGCAGGTTCGAGTTGATAGATGAATCATAGAGCCCATGGTGCAAGATTCCCTTCACTTTCATAGCTCAATAATTCCAAGCGGGGTAAATAGATTCAAAGAATCCAAGATCTGAAGCTAGAACTAGGTAGTTTGGACGGGAGCACAGAGAGATGTAAAAAAGGTTGAACTACCCTAGCGGCAAGCACGCATATGTGGAAAGGTACATATCACATGAGGTCTAGATGACAAGGCCGATGACGCTACCCATTGCAGGAGGATCTATGGCATGCATATACCTCTGTATAAGGCCCAAGTTTGAGAAGAGAACGTACTTGGAGAATGATTTCTCCATAATTGACGATCCCATGGGTAGGAAGAATCCCCCACCTAAGAAGGGGAAGAGAAGAAGAAGAAGCACCAAGAGTGCAGATCGCTCGAGCAGTGAGCATGCCGACAATGAGCACCAAGCCCAGTACTTACATGTGGAGAAAGAAGTCCCGGTGAAGGAGAAGACACTGAAGTGGAGGCACCTAGGCAACCCCTCACCAAGGAAAAGTTACCTGAGGAAGAGGAAGAGGCCTAATCCCCTGTCAAGGAGCCACCTCTCAGGAAAAAGTAGAGGATGGAAGAGGAAGCTAACTCAGAGGAGACCGATAGCTTGGATAAGTACATGGGTGGAAGAGAAGATGAGAGTGAAGAAGCTGATAGCAAGGAGGATGAACCTGAAAGATACAAGGAGCCACATGTTTTCAGCATGTACGACTCAGGAGAGGAGAGTAGGGAGGAGAAACAGGAGTTCATATTTGTGCGGTGTAAGAGTACCTAGGATGAGGAAGTTTCCCAAAACATGGGAAAGAGTGAGGAGGTTGGTACGGAAAATAAGGAAGCCATAAGCTTCATAAAGGAGCAAATCACGAGGTGGTGGAGAGAGAGGCAAAGAAAATGCTTGAGGCCCTAGTATACCAAGAGTTAGAGTGCAACGCTAACATAGTGCTAAAGGAAGGAAAGGAGGAAAACATTGAAAAGGAGCATGACAGCATGGGAGAAGGTCCTGCTCTAATGGTGAGTTTTCCCAAAGGCAAGCGTTGGGGTAAAATGACCCTTGATACAGAACAAAGACAAGTGATGGGTTATGTTGATGACTCAAAGAAGGTGTTATGCACATAGTTCAGAGAAGCTGTACCTACGTAAAGGCTTTTAGCCATGGGGTCATTTTAAAAGGAGGGCACGTACCCTAGAATGAAGAAGATGTTCTCTTGGGAATTTGAATCCCACATTGATGAGCCAGACTTTGAAGTCTGCCAAAGAGTGATCATCATAGTACCAGAGTCTAAGGGATCCAATCCCTTGGTAAATGCCTAGGAGCTCTCGGATGAGAAGTTCAAACATGCTCAACAAGGTCGTGGTTGAGATAGAGGCTAGGCTGGTTACACATAATGACTGTGTATAAGAGCGCTAGAGGGAAATCTAGGGAAGAAAGAAGAGGAGCTAGCGGAGAAGGCCAAGAGCTTTAAACAAGAAGAACTGATCAGCGCATAACTAAGGTGCGAGTTAAAGGATGAGAAAACAAAGGTGCAAGAATTATACAAGAAGGTGGAGTCTATCAAGAGTGCCATCCTTTTAAAGCACCTAGACCTAGCGCCACCCACACAGACGTACGCATCCATTCTAGAATGCTTAGAATATCTAACACGTGTCCTCACCATGGAGAGATAACCTTTGTCCCTAGAGTCTACAGAGGAAGTGGCCACATGCTTTATCACTCATTACTGAGTATAGCAAGGTGCTCGCAGAGGTTAAAATCATTTTCCAATATGTTGAGGCCGCATATGATACTTGTGCGAGGCAGACAGGATAAGGTAGCAAGCACCTTGGTCACCACACTCGAAGTGGAGCTAAAGGAGTTCCAAGAGAAGAATAAAGGAAATAGGGTAGAGAGAGACAAGGTCCTTGCTGAAGTAGAAAGAAAATCTGAGGTGATTGAAACATTAAGGGGTTCAATTAAGGCTTCTGAAAGAACTATACCCTCATATTACCAAGAGGATGGACATGCTCAAAGACCTAGGCAAGGAGATGGAGAAGATCATTGACACTTTGGGCACCCAAGGTATTGGCCTAAGTTTTGATGAGGTGAGCATCCTAATCAGCGACCTCTATCAGAAGGCACAAAGTGAGGTCGACATATGGAACAAGCTAGAGGCAAACTTACAGGAAGGATTTTCCTAGCTTGCTAAGTTGATGCCCCCATTCTTCCTTCTTCCCCAATTCTTTCATTCCTTTATTCTTTTACAAAATGTAAGACTACACCTTAGTTCCTTAAGGTAGCATACATCTTGGTTAAGTGGAGTGTTTCTACGGATGGAGAACAAGCGTAGTGTGGGGTGATGTTGGACCCCTAGATTATTAACCAAGTATGAAGGTGTAGAGGCACACAAGGTCCTAGTTATGGAATGGCACGCAAGGAAAAAGTGTGCAAGAGAAGGGTTTAAGGAATCCCATGGCGTGTGACATGCAAAGACAGAACCGAGGGTTTGGGACTTAGTCAATTTGGATGTCTAGAGAAAAACATGTGAAAATCATGACTAGGTTGTGAATGGATAAGATGCTAGCCCAAGTGCAGGTTGGCCCTGGAAGGATCATGCCTACAACAGAATATTCTAGAAGAACATCATGGGATAAAGTGGAAATCTCAGGCCTAGAGAGGCATGCTCTCATGGAGGACCACATTCGGACACTTGGCACTAGATCTGAGGGTGTTGGAGGGTGAGTTGGTAGTCCAGGAAAGATATAAATACAAGCATCTGCAGAGACAGAAGGAGATCCATAGAGAGTGAGTGGAGCCTTATAGAAATGTTGTGAGGACTCTGTCAAGTGGGTAGTTTTATTCGAGAGAGCATGCATTAGGATTGGGGGTTGTAAATTTTCTTTTTTTGGTAGCTTAGTTACTTTAAGTCTAGTGCAATGCATGACTGTGGTCTACTTCTTTGTGACCCTCTGTAATGGTTCCATGGATGTAATAAGGTTGCCTGTTATAATATATACATGAATATCAATGATTCAGATGCATATTTCTCTCTTATGAGTTCTCTTTCCTTTCATGCTAAGTATTGATGCTTGTATGTTTCTTTCTATCATACTACATGTTATGGATTCTGTTAAGTACTCGGTCTGAAATGACTGCAAGGATCTAGAGGCCGTTCTGAGCCCTATGGTTCTTGTATGTCCTAATTTCCCTTCTAAAATATCTCACACAAATCATAGATGATGTTTCCCACTAAACTCACATAAAAGAGAGACTTAGTACCTGCGCGTGCCTCGGGTGAGTGCTCAGCTTTCATTGGGTGATAGGCTGGCATGCATGGGGTTCCTTTCTTTTGTGATAGGGGTAAAAATGACTACATCTACCATGAATGGTGCTATTGATCAAGCCAAGAATGTTAGTTTTCAAAACAATGGAAACACTAACAATAATAACAACTTGGGAAATCAAAGAGGCCCTAGCACTATGTTTTATATTAATGCGGTCGATGTAAATCATCCACCTGGAAAAATAAAATCAACCCAAAGCCCAAACTGATATCAAAACTCTTGCAAGGGGAAACAAATCATTGTTATACCAATAAATTTCAAAATTACAACTAAAATTATAATAAAAAAACAAGACACTTATCAAAGGCCAAGAGATTATAACCCTAACCTATATTGTCATTTCCATAAGGTTCGGGGTCATGACAATAAGACTTGCTATGATTGCAACAAGTTTCTACAAAGACTTCCCAAAAACCAAAGGCAACTCTTTCTATACAGGACTGTTTCTCCTCGAACACTAATGTGAGAATATTTTGAGATCCGCTCCCTACACATCCGAAAATTTCAAGTTGAATTCACAAAACACAAACAAAGGCATTCCTATAGGAAACAATGACCACGAAGCATCAACTTCTAATAACATCACAAATGTTGCACAAAATGGACACTAAGTAATGAAAGCACTCTACCTATTTACCTCTTTTAGGCCCCGTTTGACTACTTTAGTTACGAAATTCTTAGGATTTATTCTCAAAAGTATTAAAATAGCAAAGGGCCAAGCCTAATGCAAAATACCATCCCCAAATCCATTCCAATTCAACCATACTAAAAAATGAAAAAATGATCACCATGGGCTCAGAGCTCAAAAATCACTAAGTCAGTATGCGTAAATGAATTTGAAAATGAGTTTTCTTAGATATATATAAATATATATGTGGTTATAACTTCATTTTGAGTGTATGTGTCATAGGGATGAAGTGTTAGTGCAGTATATTTCTATATCCCCGCATAGATGGTAAGTCCTCTTGTCATTTTAATTTAGTGTTTATTTTTCAATATTTTATCTATCTACACTTGAGTCTTCTTTTTCTCTTACAGGTAGCAGGAGTTTGGATGGCGAGATTTCGACACATGAGCATGGAAGATATAGCTTTTAACTCCCTATTTTGGGAATGCCATACTTCGACTCTACATTTTACGCCTCTTCATGGCTAATACATTTCTCCGAGGGGGAAATATGTATGCACCCAAAATTACACGTGTTATACTTTTAGGAAAACGGTTACAAAAGTCCCCAATGATGATTCAAAATCCTTTCAAGATAGTGTTTGATCTTCAAAAACCCATTTGTAGTGTATATGTGTAGCCTAGATAGCCTTACTTAACTTTTCCTTGCATTTTTCCATCTCCCCATTGCTTGTTGTGCTTGTTTTAGCCTTCAAGATTAGGACGACTACCCTACCGTGGTGGTGGTTCGCAAACCGCTGCCTTGCGGGGCGACGGTCCTGAAACTTTGCCTTACTTGCAAGGCAAAGTGATCTAATCAATTTTTCTAGAATCTTCATGCATAAAATTGCATGCGACAATTCACTTAAGTTTTCTTTTTGAGTGCATCCGTGAGCCGAATTTGCTAAAAATAGCTTCATTTGCTTAGTTCTCCTTGTTCCTTCTATTTTAAAATAGATTTAATGAGTGGAACTACCTCTTCATTACCTTGTGCATGAAGTAACCTCCTATCCTCCATTCCTATATATTCCATGCTTGTATTCAAGAAAAAGGCCTGAGAATTTTATGTATCTTGTATTGTTGTGCTGCCATAATCTTGCTAGGAATTGCATAGCCAAGTTTAGATCTCTTGTGTTATCTTTCTTCTACCTGCATTATGTCTAGATTGCTTCCAAGTTGCCATCACTCAAGCGCCATCTTCTTGTTGTTGTTATTTTCATTCCCAATCCTTTGGAATCACATGAACACTCGAGAGAATGAAAGGAAAGAAGCGAAGGGAAAGATACGATGATACTACTAGATTTGCTAAGGTTCTTACTCTTCCAAGTTGGAGTTGTGTATTTTTTCTTTGTTTATCAAATTGTCAATTACAAATTGTTAATTTCAATTCCATATCAAACAAAGTAGAAATCAATGCCTTTTCATTTGCAAGTAGTTAGTTAATTTCAAAGAGGGTTTGAATATTTGATAGCAATCCCCGGTGACGGATCCTCTTTTTCCCATCCCTGTGGATCTGAAGGAGAGAATATCTCGTAGGAGGTTGTCTACACATCATATATCATTTGGAAAATTTCTTGTTTTAAGGTAGTTTAGTTTCAATACACTCAAAGACGGGTAAATAACCACACCAAAGTTATCGACTTGTTTATTTTTAGTGTAGAAGTAGATTTGAATATTTAGAATAGAAGTAAATTGTTGTTTGTAATCATAATATTTCTGGTTTGTGAATTGTTTACATTAGTTTCCTTTCGGGAGAAGCATAGATTGTTAATTTCATCTTAGTTAATTTGGACACTTCAAACTAGATTAATACTTGGATCCAAGTTAGGTAAATGAACCTTAAGGAATTTACGCTACTGCTCATAGCCTCTAAATCTCCCCTTTATTAACTTAGCTACCAAGAGATCACACTACCAAATCTTAGTCATTGATCTTCCTATAGTTATCCACGCACATTCAAACATCGATGCTCTGGCATGACCTCAAGGGTTGAGTGCGATTGAAGGTCACATGTTCATTTTCATCCATATAGGTACACAAATGGAGGAATGTGTGAAATAGGTTTTCACGAAGCATTTTTGGTCGCAATAATAACCATGACAGAGGATGATGTGTGTTCGTCAAGGAACCCGTTATAATTTTTGATCTACAAAGAATTACAAACGTAAGTGTCTTGATCTGCATTAACGCTCACGGTGTGGAAAGAGACACAAGCACGAAGAGTGTCCAGAACTTTATGAGCATATGAACCAAGAGCACCAGGAAGGACAAAGGCACTAGAATAGTGAGCATCAAGAAGGATGATTCCTAATGGATGCCAAGAATGGCATGTGAGTCACGGCTAGAGGCTATGTTGGTGACGACACATTTAGAGGTCACACTCACCATGTACATGCCAAAACAAAGGACACTAGTTTCAAGAGAGGAAGTGGTACATGGAAAGTATCCAAACCCTACTCATCAAAAAGAGGTGTATCAAGAGACTCGAGATGCGATTCGAGTTTATAAAGGGAGATCCAATGTCCGAAGGAGAAGTTGAGGTAGTTGAGCAAAGAAAGAATGTCGGGGTTCCAAAGGATGATCTCGATGAGGTCAAGTAAGTGTCTGCAGGATGTTAAGGCAAGAGAATATTATTCCATTACTAGGAGAATGGCTGAGAGAGAAGGTACCACATGCCAAAGTAGAGCGCAAAAGGTAGGTTTTGTATGCAAACATTCCTCCTCATAGACTCACCTATGACAAGGAGATTACTTTGAATGTGGTTGTTGATGGATGGATTCTAAGTAATATTCTCATCGACATGGGAGAAGAGGTAAATGTTCTTACCTTAGATTCCTGGCATCAAATGGGAAGGCCCACATTGCATCCATCTTCAAATGTGTTGTATATGGAAAACAAGACTAAAGAAATTCCTATTAGATTCATGAAGGATGCAGATTATCACCATTCAAGGGGGCAAATTCACCAGAGACTTCAAGTCTTGGCACTCACTAAGGTAGACAACTTTCCAATGCTACTTGGGCACCCATGGTGTTACAAGAACAATGTTGCCCGTGGTTTAACACAGTGGTATATCAAATTGAGAACAAGGAAGAAAGGGTGATCATTCCTTTGACATATGGGAAGTCAATGCCCTATACTGAGCCCTTAGGAGAAGAATTCCTTAATAGAATCTATGTGCACTCCATCAGAGATCTTGAGATAATTCACCCCATGGAGGGAGTTATCTAGTTTAAAGATGCTCAATCCTTGAGTGATACCACTAGTGTGGCATGTGACAATTGGGCACATGGGACTTATGAGTTAATTAGGTGATAGTTGAGAGGATCTGTAATAAGGGTAAAAAAGGAATGCTTAGTCAAGCACCTAGGAGGAAAGAAGTTTTCAAGTTACTCTAGAGGAGTATATCCTAAAATTTTCTTATGATAAATGGAAGATCAATGGGAAACCGAGGACAAGAGAAGAGGAATTCTCATTACAACCTACTTATAACCGTAATGTGTGGGTGGAATACACATTGGGATAACCTCCTAGAGTGGCATGAGGTAAGAATCAAATTCTTGGTAAGGTTCTCAAGGAGCAACTTTCCCACATTCATACAAGACTACCATGGTAAAGAGACCACTTCATTTCATATCCAAGCTTGTGAAAAGGCCTAGATGGGAAATGAAAAAGCATTATCACCTTCATTATGGGTGCATAAGTTATATTCCACCTTACGAGGTTGTGCATGCATTTAATATGTTCATTCGTAGATGCGTCATTAAATAGGTAATTGGTAGGAGTTGGGGGCTGATCTCATTCAAGCTTTCAAGTTTAGGAGCACTAAGCCATTAGTGGATAATCATTGTAAGTAATCAAGCACCTTACGATGGGAGACAAAGGCTATGGTATAATATAGGTCATTAGAGCTACTAGGTGAGCCTTACTTAGATACGTGCCTCAATGAAGAGGAATTAGAGGAAGTACAACTTGAGCACATGTGTATGGAAAAATAAAATGGAAAATGGCATATGTAATAGATGGGGAAGAGATAGATACTTTGGATGTTAACCATTCGGAAGGTACACACAAAGTCGTAAATAGTGCTGATGAGTAAGCACGCACCTACCATGAGCCCTTGAAAACAAATAAGGTTAACATTGGAATGGAGATAGAACCTAAGGAAGCTATCATGGGAGACTATTGGTCGGAAAAAAAGTTTTAAAGGTCATTGATTTGTTGCGTAATTTCAAGGATTTTTTTCCTCACCAGTACCATGAACTCAAAGGTGTTCACCATTCCTTGGGAGAGATGAAGATCAAGTTAAAGGAAGGTGCGTGCCTAATTTGGAAGAGGCCTTATCAAATGAATCCAAATTTATGCGTATGGGTCAAGGAAGAAATAAACAAGATGATAGCATCTGGAATCATTAAGGTAGTGGAAGAATCAAAATGGATAAACCCAATGGATATAAGTATCAAGAAGGATGAAAGGATGATAATGTGTTGACTACCTGGGATCCGAATGCGTGTGTGTCATCGATCCTTTCCCAACCCCATTTACTAAAGAAATTTTAGAGGGAGTAACCGGGTGTGAAGTCTACTCCTTTACGATGTGTTCTTAGGGTATCACCAAGTCCGAATAGCAAAGGAAGACCAAAGAAAGAAAACTTTTTCCATTGAATGGAGAAGTTTTTCATACACGGTTATGCCTTTTAGATTAAAGAATGTTCTCTACCGCATTCTCGTGCATCGTGATACAAGCATTTTCGGACTTCATCCATAAGTTTCTCCAAGTTTACCCGGATGACTAGACTATGTATGGGTTGGTGAAAGACCATTGTGACAATTTAAGGTTACTGTTTGAAATATTTTTGCAATTAAGGATATCCCTCAACATTAATAAATGTGTCTTTACTACTCTATTTGGAAATTTGTTAGGGCACATTATATGCAAAGAAGGTTTGCTAGTAGATCCTGCTAAAGTTGTAGTTATTGTAGGATTAGGGGAGCCTACTAATCAAAGCAGAGTATGCAGATTCCTTGGGTATACAAGGTACTATAAAAATCTCATCAAGGGGTATTCCAAGATTTCCACACCCTTGAATAATTATTAAAACACAAGAGTGTCTTTCATTGGGAAGAGGTGCACTGAAGGCATTTGACACTTTGAAGGATAGGCTTATCATGGTGCCCATATTACATTTTCCTTCTTGGGATAAGCCATTCCATGTGCATGTTGATGCCTCAAGGAAAGCTATGGGAGTAGTACTAGCATAACTCGATGATGGAATTGTTGATAATCCCTTATGATTTGCAACTATAAATTTGACACTAGCAGCGCAAAATTACATAACTACCGAGTGCGAAGCATTATCTATGATCTACGCATTGCACAAGTTTAGGAAGTATCATTGGTAACACCATTTATATTCTACACGAACCATATAGAATTGAAATACTTAGTCAATCAGCCCATTCTACAAGGGTGCATATGCCATTGGATCCCGTCATTTCAAGAGTTCAATTTCACCGAGGTCATGACCAATTATTAAGGATTGACTTAGGAGATGATGCAAAAACATTGAGGATGCCATGCCGATGTGTAGCTATTTAGGTTTTGGTGTATGCCCTCAAATTTGGAAGATATCACAATGTTCTTAAAAATAGGTGTGGCACCAAAAGGGATGAAGGATCCTAAGAGAAAGTAGTTAGCAATACGCGCCACACCTTACATGTTGATTAGTGGAGACCTATATAAGTTATGTCGTGATGAGTTTCTATGCTTGATGCGTATTGGAGCATGATTGCGTGGAAATTATGGAGGAAGCGCATGGTGGGATTGTAGGAGGACACTATGTAGGAAATGCTACCGCATGGAAGATTTTATTAGCAAGGCTTTGGTGGGAAACCATCTACAAGGATTGTGCTATGTTTTGTAAGTCTGTGACCATTTCAGTGCCTTGGAAAGAGAGATGAAATGACTTTTTGACCAATAGTCAATGTTGAACTATTTGGAAATTAGGCAATCAAATTTGTAGGGCCAATTACGCTAGTGCGTAAATGACTCGGTTCATGATATATCATCAGTTTCACTAATTACTTGACATAGTGGGTAGAGGCAACACCTATGAAGGATTGCACCACAACAATAGCTGCTATAATTTTATATGAGAACATAATCAGCAGGTATGGTTGCCTTTTAAGTTTAACAAGTGATAGGGGTAAACACTTTCTCAATGAAATGGTCAGGATTTTGTTAGAAGAATTTTTGGTGGCCCATCATAAGACTACCCCATACCACCCTCAAGTAAATAGAAGCTGCTAAGGCATTTAACAAGATACTAACTCATACGTTAACTAAGATTTGTGACGTTAGAAGACAAGATTGGGATGACAAAGTATCATCCATTCTATGGGCATACAGGACAACCTATAAGAGGTTGAATAAGGCCACACTATTTCAATTGGTGTTGAGTGGACGATTTTTTACGAGTGGAATTCATGTTATCATCACTACGTATAATGCGCACAAGAGGGTTAATTGATGAACAAGAACTAGAAGAAAGAATTAATAATTTTATGTAGTTAGAAGAAAGGTGATCACTTGCTAGATGGAGTCGAAGATAGAAAAAGTAAGACAAAAGGCATGACATGATTATCATATCAAGAACAAGAAGTTTGATATTAGGTAGATGTTATTGTTGTATGATTCCAAGTATCTCGCGCTACCGAGAAGTTGAAAGTCCATTGGATGGTACCATACATCATCTCATACATTATTGATTTAGGAGCTTTCGAGTTATAATCATTGGATGGGACAAGGTTACTGTGTCACTTAAATGGGAGTAGGCTAAATCCCTACTATAAATAAGTGTTCTTCGTGTTTGTAATAAAGCAGTATTACTAATTAGCTTAGAAATTTCCTTTAGGATTTCTTCTCTTGTGTTCCCCTTTCTCATTGTTTGTTCCTTTCTTTTTGTTTTGTTTCATGCCTTATGCACCTAAAGTAACCACATTATTTTTTTCCTAAGGTTGTGTATGCATAGAGGACCGTCCATCTATTTTAGTGTGGGTGGAGTGATATGAAGTATAGGCCTATAATACAAGTTTGAGTTAGTAGTAGAAGTTACGGTGAATGGCTTGGTTGAAGGATAAAAAATCATGTAAGGTTGAGAAGCACATAGAAGAGAAGTGGAAAAAAATGGTTGGTGTTAAGAAGGCTTTACAAAACCACATACAAAAAGGATGAAGAGCACAGGAACAACATGAGGTAGGCGAGGGAAAAAAATTGGGTAAAGGACAAAAGAAGTGCCTTCGGTGCTATAGACGCACATGTAAGAGTCTTGATCAGATTGGATTTTTGTGTGCCAGAAGGTTGTAAAGGGGTTTTGAGCTTGATGTGGTGCGTGGGTAAAGGTGCTTAAAGTCATCTTAGTGGAAAAATTTGCATTTAATGTTAAATTACGTTGGTAGGTGGTATAGCATTTAATGTTGGAAAGAAGAAAAAACTATAAATACAAGGTCAAGAAAGTCATTTGTTACCTTGCAATTATGAAGTGAAAGAAGCTCTTGCAAACTAGAGCATCTAGAGAGAAATTTGTGTGAAGAAAGGAGAATCTAAGAAATTTGAGTGTGCATCTAGAGTAGATCTACAAACCAGAAGGAAGGATTACATGGGCGTGAGGAAAGTTGTGTGAAGAACACCATCTTGTGGAAGGATTTCTTAGTTAGGGTTTGACAGTTAGGGCATGGAGAAATAAGGATTCATTTTAGGATTTAATCTTTAGAGTGAGCTTTGGGATTGAGTAGAGTAGAAGAGAATATCAAGAGGAAGGAGTATTTAAGTTCAGTATAACTAGAAAATATGGAACCTAGGAAACTAATAGTTTCACCAAAGAAAACAAAGGGTAAGGGAAAGGGAAAGAAAATATCTTCCATCACAAGCACCAAAAAAGAATGGTATGTGGAAATGTAGTACCCAGATGGGGTATTGCTAGGAAAATAGTGGGAGTCACACTTACGAAAGATGGTCATAAGTGACTATAACCATCGCATGAGCACAACTAAGAAAGAAATGGCATTAGATTTGGTTTGAACAACTAATAATAGGATGTTAGACGGGATGCCCATTTACAAAAATGAGGTAAAATTCAAATTAGAGAAGGTTGGATTATTACAATTGTATGAGTTACACCACTTTGGCAAGCCCGAGTGCCTTTATCGGTGGTTTATTTCGCGCATGCATGAGGATCACTTTTAATTTGTGGGGCGTAAGATGTGAATAACACCACAACTAATATCTAAGTTCATAGGCCTCATTTTTGAAGGAGATAGCATAGATGATGATCTGAGTGATAAGGAGGCTATCGAGGATACTGTAGCCATGTATGACTACAAGAAGGGGTCGTGATACTTTGAAATCACCAAGATACCAAACCCAATTATGAGGATGGCCACGTGATTGGTGACCAAGCTTAATGATCAGGAATGATAGGCACAAGTAAACAAGGCATGGCTAAATGTATGCCGAAAGATATCAGAAGGAACCATCTATAACTTGTTCACTTTCATCGCAGATAAAATTATAAGTAGCACGTAGGAGGGAGAGAAGATACTCTTCAGTAACTTCCTCCTCACCATTGTATTTTCAAAGATTGGAGTGCCCAATGGGCTAGAAAATTTTGTTTGGGAATATCCAGAAGAGGATCCCTTGCCCACAAAAAGGTTTGCAAAATACACTTGTGAAACCATGACGGCTGCTCACAAGGCATCTGGAGAAGTGGTATAAGTGAATGTGTGACACATTCAGGGGATGAGTGGAAGATCCCAAAGAATTTTTATGTGATTTTGAATGGAGAGGAATAATTTGTAGTGTACCAACACTTCGCATTGGTACGCCACATCACCATCAGAGCATCGAGAGGTGGGAGAAATTTTTGAAATTTTACCAAGTATTGGCGCAATGGGAAATTTTCCCATGGGAGTCTTGTTGGCCAATCAGAGAGCACCACGTCAGTGAAGGGATGGTGGAAGGTGGAAGAAACTTTGAGAATTTTCCAAAGTGTTTGGTGGGGGCGCAAAGGAGAAATTTTGGCCCGTAGGCCCACCAATGAATAGGATTGTGCCACGTGTCACCAGGATGTTGGTGGTCGAGGTGTGAAAGGATTTTTTCCTTTTCACCCAAGTCAAAAATTTTCAAAAGGAGAACCCACCCCCCAAAACCCGAGCCAATAGGAGGAGGCCACATGTCCCAGGGGGTGTTGGGGGTCGAACTGGTGGGAGGAAGTTGGGAAAATTTCCCAAAGGTTAGCGCAAAGAAAATTCTTGGCCCCAAAGCCCGCCAACCAATTGAAGGAAGCCACATGTCCTTGGGTCGGCAGAGTGCGGGGGAATGTTGGGAATTTTTCCCAAGGCAAAATCAAAGGAAAATATTGAAGGGAAAGCCCGCCCCCAAATCCCGAGCCAATAAGATCATGCCACGTGTCCACGTGGCGGAAAAAACACAAGGCAAGCCCGCAGGAAAAAATGAACATGAAAGGCCCGTGTCTAATAGAATTCTACCATGTGTCCAGCCCAAGGAAGATGGTCAATAGTGATGGAAAAGTTGAGAGAATATGCCCGTGGCGAATCACATCATGACATGTCCTCGGGTCATCCAACCAGTGAGAGAATTTTTGGAAAATTTTCCAAAGGCTGAAACGATGGGAAATGAAGCAGAAGGGCCCACAACCAATCAAACCGTGTCCGTGGCACTAGGCTAGTAGGGAATGGATATTTTGGGAAAATTTTCCCAAATGCAAAAAGTGGGAAAATTTCAAATTTTCAGCCCGCCAACCCATTTTGGCCCTGTTTTGCCCTAAATGTTCAGAGGGGCATAACTTTCGATCCAGAGCTCGTTTTTGCATTCCTTATATCAATGGAAAGCTGGTGAAATTTTCTACATGATTCTAGGCTGAATTTTGTGTTTTGGTGGATTTTGGAGTGAGAAAATTGGAAAACTCCTCTAGCACGTGAAAATCAACAAACCGACATTTCAACCACCATTTTTAATGAAGTATGGCACTCATTCTCTCCCAAAGATGGTTAAAAACATTAGGGAATGGACTTTTGAGGGCGCCCATGCTGTTTTCATACCATTTGGTCATGGTTGAAGCATATTTCATGTTTTCCCACGTTTCTCTCACTTGAGCTCGAATTTGCATTGTAAAATCCAAAAATGAGCTCATTTTAAGAGTGGAACACTCTTGTTTTGATTTTCACTTTCTCCTCTTGTCTGCATAGTGGATTTTGTGGAGTTAGAACCTCCCTTTTAAAAATGTAATGTAACCTTGTATTTTGGCATCTTTGTAGTGTATTGTATCAATTTTGGAGCAAATAATGCATGTCTGCAGTTGATTCTCAACCCTCTCGTGTTCAGGCACATCCTTCTAATATTTCACTACAATTTGGTCATCTGTGTATGATATTGTATTACATTTTAATAGTTTGTGTTCATTGGCAAGACAAGTGTTCTTCATTTATTTGGCACATCACCTTATTAGATTAGGTTTATTTTTGCATTTTCTCAACCCTGTCTCCTTGGCAAAGTTTGATTAACTTATAGGTAAACCCTCTACAAAAAATGTTGTGCACACTTGAACAGAGGAGTTGAGGAACCAACCTCTAACTGGAGGATGTTTTCCAGTCTGTAATTCCCACACTTTTGTGAAAATATCCAAAGTTGTGCAATCACACTGGATGTTAAAATTTCAAACTAGAAATCTAATAGAACATCCAGAGGGTGTCTTGATTTGCACTAACAGCTTGGCATGATCACCACATTAGAAATAAGAAGTTTGAGGTTTGGAAAATGGTGTTACTATATGATTCTAAGTTTCCACGCCATCCTGGGAAGTTGAAAGTCCATTGGGTGGGTCCTTACACAATCTCGTACATCCTTGATTTGGGCGCATGTCGATTCTAAGTGATGGATGGGATGAATTTACTGGACACTTCAATGGGAAGTAGGTCAAGTCCTACTATAAATAAGTCTTCTTGGTGTTTGTAAATAAGATAGTTTTTCTAGTTAGTTTAGAAATTTTCTTTATGCATTTCCCTTTCTTGTGTTTCCCTTTAGCATTGTTTTTTATTTTTGCCTTGGATGCCGATAACCTTATTGATACTTTGGAGAATTTTTGATTGCACAGAGGACAATGCATCATTTTAAGTGTGAGGTGGAGAAATTTGAAGGAACACATGGTTAGAGTGCCAAGTGGATGTTAAAAATCCTGTTGAAAGAGGTGTATGGAGAAAAAAATGGAAGAAGGATGGTCGGTGCCAAGATAAAGCTACTTTTAGATCCCACGTACTAAGGAGGAGAAAGTGCATTTAAGCAACATGAGGTAGGCGAGAGTAAAAATTGGGATAGAAGAAGTGCCTTCGGTGCTAGTTACGCGTGCGCAAGAGTCTCCTGTCATGTTAGATTGGTTACACACTAGAATGTTGGAGGGGTTTTCGTGTAGGTTAGGCATGTGAGTGAAAGCACAAAAGATGGGCTTTGTTTGAAAAATCCACATTAAATGAAAAAAGTATGGTGGTAGGTGAAGTAGCATTTAATGTTCGAAAAGAGAAAAGCTATAAGTAAAGGGTCAAGGCATTTTCATTTTCACTTTGCGAAATAGAGAAAGAAGTGAGTTTTACAAACTAGGGTTTCTAGATTCGATCGTGTGAAGAAAGATCTGTGAGATTGAAGCATGAGAAGCTAGTTTGAATTTGTCAAACTAGAAGGAAGGGGTTACACGGGCATGAGAAAAGTTGTGAGGAGGCATCGTCTTGTGGAAGTTTTATCCCAATTAGGGTTTGACAAACTAGGGCACAGGTTCAAGAGGTTTTTCATCATAGATTTGAGATCTGAGGCTGGAAGAAGTGGAAGAATAGAGTAACAAGGAGGGAGTGAAGTGATAGGAGGAACTTGAAATGTCACCCAAGAAAGGAAAGGGCAAGGGTAATGCCAAATAGCAAGAGAACTGTCATCATTAATACGAATGAATAATGGTATGCAGAGATGTAGTACCCGATGGGTAATGATGGGTAAAGAGTGGGAGTCCCACCGAGGAATGTGCCTATGAGTGATTATAACCATCGAATGAACATGATCGAGAAATAAATGACACTAGAGTTAGTATGCCCCATGAAAAAAAAAACACCATAGGGCTTGCCCATCTACAATGATGATGTTAAGGTCAAATTGGAGAAGCGCATGGTTGTTATAACTCTATGAGTTGCCCTATTTTGTAAAACAGAATGCCTATACCAATGGATAATGTCACGAGGACATGAAGATTACTTCCATTTTGTAGGGTGCAAGATGTACATTACTCCCCAACTCATATCTCAGCCACAAGACTCATATGTGAAGGAACAACTTGGATGATGACTTGAATGACAAGGAGGCAATTTAAGAAATCATCAACGAATATGCCTGCAAGAAGGTGTTGAGATACTATGACATCTCAAACATCAAGGACCTAGTGATGAAAATGGCCACACATCTAGTAACAAAGTTGAATGGCCAAGAGAGATGGACCCAGGTCAATAAACCTTGGTTACATGTCTGTAGGAAGATTGCAGAAGGCACCATTTACAACTTATCTGCATACATCATGGAGGAAATTATCTGTTGCGTGAAGGAGGGGGACAAAATCCTCTTCGGAAACGTCTTGCTAACCATCATATTTTTAGAGATTGGAGTTCCTAACGCATCAGAAAAATTTATATGGGAGTACCCTGCCGAGGATCCTTCACTGCGAAGAGATTTGAGAAGTATGCCTACGACACAATGACAGCACCCCACAAGGCGTGATTGGAGAAGTGGTATATGCACCTAAGGAATGCATTCGGGGTAGAGTGGAGGATCCCTAAACAACTTCCAGTAGTTGATGAGGGGAAGATGAATTCACACGGTATATCTTGACATTTCTACCTAGGCAGGTTCAGGCTGATAGATGAATCATAGAGCCCATGGTGCAAGATTCCCTTCACTTTCACATCTCAATACTTCCAAACCGGAGTAAACTGATTCAAGGAATCCAAGATGTTGAAGCTAGAACTAGGTAATCTGGTGGGAGCACGAGAGAGATGCGAAAAAGGTTGAACTACCCCAGTGGTAAGCACGCATATGTGGAAAGGTACATATCGCATGAGGTCCAGATGACAAGGCCGATGACGCTACCCATTGTAGGAGGATCTGTGGCATGCATATACCTCCGTATAAGGCCCAAGTTTGAGAAGGGAATGTACCTGGAGAACGATGTCTCCATACTTGATGATCCCATGGGTAGGAAGAATCCCCACCTAAGAAGAGGGGAAGAGAAGAAGAAGAAGCACCAAGAGTGCAGACTACTCAGACAGTGAGCATGCCGATAATGAGCACCAAGCCCAGTACTTACACATGGAGAAAGAAGTCCCTGGTGAAGGAGAAGACACCAGAAGTGGAGGCACCTAGGCAACCCCTCACCAAGGAAAAGTTTCCTGAGGAAGAGGAAGAGGCCGAATCCCCTGTCAAGGAGCCACCTCTCAGGAAAAAGTAGAGGATGGAAGAGGAAGCTAACTCGGAGGAGACCGATAGCTTGGAGAAGTACATGGGTGGAAGAGAAGATGAGAGTGAAGAAGATGATAGCAAGGAGGATGAGCCTGAAAGAGACCAGGAGCCACATGTTTTCAACATGTATGACTCAGGAGAAGAGAGCAAGGAGGAGAAATAGGAGTTCATATTTGTGCGGTGCAAGAGTACCTAGGATGAGGAAGGTGCCCAAAACATGGGAAAGAGTGAGGAGGTTGGCGCGGAAAAGCAGGAAGCCATAAGCTTCACAAAGGAGAAAATCACCGAGGTGGTGGAGAGAGAGGAAAAGAAAATGCTTGAGGCCCTAGTAGACCAAGAGTTAGAGTGCAACGCTAACATAGTGTTGAAGGAAGGAAAGGAGGAAAACATTGAAAAGGAGCATGACAACATGGGAGGAGGTCCCACTCTAATGGTGAGTTTTCCCAAAGGCATGCGCTGGGTAGGAGGACCCTTGATATAGAACAAAGACAAGTGATGGGTTATGTTGATGACTCAAAGAAGGTGCTATGCACACGGTTCTAGAGCACATTGTACCCACATAAAGGCTTTTAGCCATGGGGTCATTTGAAAAGGAGGGCACGTACCCTAGAATGAAGAAGATGCTCTCTTGGGCATTTGAATCCCACATTGATGAGCTAGACTTTGAAGTTTGCCAAGGAGCAATCATCATAGTACCAGAGTCTAAGGGAGCCAATCCCTTAGTAAATGCCTAGGAGCTCTCGGATGAGAAGTTCTAAAACATGCTCAACAAGGTTGTGGTTGAGATATAGGCTAGGTTGGTTACACACAATGATAGTATAAGAGCGCTAGAGGGAAAGTTAGGGAAGAAAGAAGAGGAGCTGGCGGAGAAGGCCAAGAGCTTTAAACAAGACGAACTGATCAACGCATAACTAAGGTGCAAGTTAAAGGATGAGAAGACAAATGTGTAAGAAGTATACAAGAAGGTGGAGTCTATCAAGAGTGCCATCCTTTTAAAGCACCTAGACCTAGCGCGCACAAGCACTGGATGTACGCATCCATTCCGGAATGCTTAGAATATCTAACCCATGTCCTCACGATGGAGAGACAACCTTTTTCCCTAGAGTCTACAGAGGAAGTTGCCACACACTTTAGCACTCTTTCCGAGTATAGCAAGGTGCTCACAGAGGTTAAAATCATTTCCCAATTTGTTGAGGCGCATATGATACTTACGTAGACGGGGATAGTTAGCAAGAACCTTGTCAACACACTCAAAGTGGAGCTAAAGGAGTTCCAAGAGAAGAATAATGGAAACAGGGTAGAAAGAGATAAGGTCCTTTCTGAAGTAGAAAGAAAATATAAGGGGATTAAAACATTAAGGGGTTCAATCAAGGCCTGGTGAAAGAACTATACCCTTAGATTACAGGAGGATGGACATGCTCAAAGACCTATGCAAGGAGATGGAGAAGATCATTGAAACTTTGGGCACCCAAGGTATTGGCCTAAGTTTTGATGAGGTGAGCATCCTAATCAGCCACCTCTATCAGAAGGCACAGAGTGAGGTCGACATATGGAACAAGCTAGAGGAAAACTTACGAAGGATTTTCCTAGCTTGCTGAGTTGATGCCCCCATTCTTCCTTCTTCCCCAATTCTTTCATTCCTTTATTCTTTTACAAAATGTAAGACTACACCTTGGTTCCTTAAGGTAGCATACATCTTGGTTAAGTGGAGTGTTTCGAGGATGGAGAACAGGTGTAGTGTGGGGTGATGTTGGACCCTAGATTATTAACCAATTATGAAGGTGCGAGAGGCACACAAGGTCCCGATTATGGAATGGTGCATAAGGAAAAAGTGTGCAAGAGAAGGGTATAAGGAATACCATGGCATGTGACATGCAAAGACAGAACCGAAGGTTGGGACTTAATCAATTTGGACGTCTAGAGAAAAACATGTAAAAAGCATGACTCGTTTGTGCATGGATAAGATGTCACCTAGCATTTAGTTGGTGAGAAAGGATCATGCCTATGATAGAATATTCTAGAAGAACATCGTGGGATAAACTAGAAATCTCGGGCTGGAGAGGCATGCTCTCATGGAGGACCACATTCGAGACACTTGGCACAAGATCCGAGGGCGTTGGAGGGTGAGTTGGTAGTCCAGAAAGCTATAAATACAAGCATCTGCAGAGATAGAAGGAGATTCATACTGAGTGAGTGGAGCCCTATAGAAATGTTGTGAGGACTCTATCGAGGTGGATAGTTGTATTGGAGAGAGCATGCATTAGGCTTGGAGGTTGTAAATTTTCTTTTTGTAGCTTAGTTACTTTAAGTCTAGTGCAATGCACATGATCATGTCTTCTCTGCTGCAACCTCTCGTAATGGTTCCATGGATGTAATAAGGTTGCATGTTATAATATATACATGAATATCAATGATTCAGATGCATATTTCTCTCTTATGAGTTCTCTTTCCTTTCATGCTAAGTATTGATGCTTGTATGTTTCTTTCTCATCATACTACATGTTATAGATTATGTTAAGTATTCGATCGAAATGACCGCAAGGATCTAGAGGCCGTCCGAGTCCTATGGTTCTTGTATGTCCTAATTTTCCTTCTAAAATATCTCACACAAATCATAGATTATGTTTCCCACTAAACTCACATAAAAGAGAGACTCGGTACCCGCGCGTGCCTCAAGTGAGCGCTTAGCTTTCGTTGGGTGATAGGCTGGCATGCATGGGGTTCCTTTCTTTTGTGATAGGGGTAAAAAATTAGTACATCTACCACGAATGGTGCTACTAATCAAGCCAAGAATGTTAATTTTCAAAACAATGGAAACACTAACAATAACGACTACTTGGGAAATCAAAGAGGCCCTAGCACTATGTTTTCTATTAACACGGTCGATGGAAATCATCCATTGGAAAAACAAAATCATACCCAAAGCCCAAACTGATATCAAAAATCTAGCCAAGGGGAAACAAATCATTGTTATACCAATAAATTTCAAAATTACAACCGAAGTTATAATCAACAACAACAAGACACTTATCAAAGGCCAAGAGATTATAACCCTAACCTATATTGTCATTTCCATAATGTTCGGGTTCATGACAATAAGAATTGTTGTGATTGCAACAAGTTTCTACAAAGACTTCCCAAAACCAAAGGCAACTCTTTGTAGATATGTTCCTAGAAAATCCTAAAACAAACTCATAATTTGACTATACAAGACCTGTAGCTCCTCAGAACACTAATGTGAGCATATTTTGAGATCCGCTCCCTACACATCCTGAAAATTTCAAGTTGAATTCACAAAACACAAACAAAGGCATTCCTATAGGAAACAATTACCATGAAGCCTCAACTTCCAATAACATCATATATGTTGCACAAAATGGACACTAAGTAATAAAAGCACTCTACCTATTTACCTCTTTTAGGCCCTGTTTGACTACTTTAGTTACGAATTTCTTAGGATTTATCCTCAAAAGTATTGAAATAGCAAAGGGCCAAGCCTAATTCAAAGTACCATCCCCAAATCTATTCCAATTAGACCATACTCAAAAATGAAAAATGATCACCATGGGCTCAAAGCTCAAAAATGACTAAGTATGAATAAATGAATTTGAAAATGATTTTTCTTAGATATATATAAATATATATGTTGTTATAACTTCATTTTGAGTGTATGTGTTCATAGGGCTGAAGTGTTGGTGTAGGTATATTTCTATATCCCCACATAGATGGTAAGTCCTCTTGTCATTTTAATTTAGTGTTTATTTTTCAATATTTTATCTATTTGCACTTGAGTCTTCTTTTTCTCTTACAGGTAACATGTGGGAGTTTGGATGGTGAGATTTCAACACATGGGCACGTAAGATATAGCTTTTAACTCCTATTTTGGGAATGCCATACTTGGACTCTACATTTTACGTCTCTTCATGGGCAATACGCTTCTCTGAGGGGGAAATATGTACACACCCAAAATTACACGTGCTATATTGTTAGGAAAACGGTTACAAAAGTCCCCAATGATGATTCAAAATCCTTTCAAGATGGTGTTTGAGCTCCAAAACCCATTTGTAGTGTATATTTGTAGCCTAGATAGCCTTACTTAACTTTTCCTTGCATTTTTCCATCTCCCCATTACTCATTGTGCTTGTTTTGGCCTTCAGTACTAGGACCATTGCCCTACGGGGTGGCGGTTCACAAACCGCTTCCTACCCGGGGCGATAGTCCTGGCTGCTGCCTTGCATAAGGAAGTGATCCTGATCAATTTTTCTAGAATCTTCATGCATAAAATTACATGCGAAATTTCACTTAATTTTTCTTTTTGAGTGCATCCGTGAGTTGAATTTGCTAAAAATAGCTTCATTTGCTTAGTTCTCCTTGTTCCTTCTATTTTAAAATAGATTTAATGAGTGGAACTACCTCTTCATTACGTTGTGCATGAAGTTACCTCCTATCCTCCATTCCTATATATTCCATGCTTGTATTAAAGAAAAAGGCACGAGAATTTTATGTATCTTGTATTGTTGTCCTACCAAAATCTTGCTAGGAATTGCATAGCCAAGTTCGAGATCTATTGTGTTATCTTTCTTCTACCGCATTATGTCAGACTGCTTCAAGTTGCCATCACTCAAGCGCCATCCTCTTGTTGTTGTTATTTTCATTCCCAATCCTTTGGAATCACATGAACACTCGAGAGAATGAAAGGAAAGAAGCTGAAGGGAGAGATACGATACTACTAGATTTTCTAAGGTTCTTACTCTTCCAAGTTGGAGTTGTGTTTTTTTCTTTTTTATCAAATTGTCAATTACAAATTGTTAATTTCAATTCCATATCAAAAAAGTAGAAATCAATGTCTTTTCATTTGCAAGTAGTTAGTTAATTTCAAAGAGGGTTTGAATATTTGATAGCAATCCCGGTGATGGATCCTCTTCTTCCCATCCCTGTGGATCTGAAGGAGAGAATATTTGTAGGAGGTTGTCTACACATCATAGATCATTTGGAAAAGTTCTTGTTTTAAGTTAGTTTAGTTTCAATACACTCAAAGCCACGGGTAAATAACGACACCAAAGTTATCGACTTGTTTATTTTTAGTGTAGAAGTAGATTTGATTATTTAGAATAGAAGTAAATTGTTGTTTGTAATCATAATATTTCTGGTTTGTGAATTGTTTAGATTAGTTTCCTTTTAGTAGAAGCATAGATTGTTAATTTCATCTTAGTTAATTTGGAAACTTAAAACTGGATTAATAATTGGATCCAAGTTAGGTAAATGAACCATAAGGAATTTATGCTACCCATTCATAGCCTCTAAATCTCCCCTTTATTAACTTAGCTACCAGGAAATCACACTACCAAATCTTAGTCATGATCTTCCTATAGTTATCCACACACATTCAAACATCGGATGCTCGGCACGACCTCAAGGGGTCGAAAGTGCGATTGAAGGTCACATGTTCATTTTCATCCATATAGGTACACAAATGGAGGAATGTGTGGAAGAGGTTTTCACAAAGAATTTTTGGTCACAATAACCGTGATGGAGGATGAAGTGAGTTCCGTCAAGGAACTCTGTTATAATTTTTGATCTACAAAGAATTACAAATGTAAGTGTCTTGATCATTCTACAATGCTCATGGTGTGGAAAGAGACACAAGCACGAAGAGTGTCCAGAACTTTATGAGCATATGAACCAGTAGCACCGAAAGGACAAAGGCACTAGAATGGTGTGCATCAAGAAGGATGATTCCTAATGGATGCCAATAATGACACGTGAGGCAGGGCTAGAGCCTATGTAGGTGACGACACATGTAGAGGTCACACTCACCATGTAGATTCCAAAACAAAGGACACTAGTTTCAAGAGAGGAAGTGGTACATGGAAAGTATCCAAACCCTACTCATCAAAAAGAGGTGTATCAAGAGACTATGGATGTGATTCAGAGTTTATAAAGGGAGATCCAATGTCGAAGGAGAAGTTGAGGTAGTTGAGAAAAGATAGAATTTCGGGGTTCCAAAGGATGACCTGGATGAGGTCAAGGAAGTGTGCAGGATGTTAAGGCAAGAGAATATTATTCCATTACTAGGAGAATGGCTGAGAGAGAAGGTACCACATTCGAAGTAGAGTGCAAAAGGTAGGTTTTGCATGTAAACCTTCCTCCTCATAGCCTCAACTATGACAAGGAGATTACTTTGAATGTGGTTGTTGATGGATGGATTCTAAGCAATATTCTCATCGACATGGGAGTAGAGGTAAATGTTCTTACCTTAGATTCCTGGCATCAAATGGGAAGGCCCACGTTGCATCCATCTTTGAATGTGTTGTATATGGTAAAAAAGACTAAGGAAATTCCCATTAGAGTCCTGAAGGATGTAGTTATCACCATTCAAGGGGCCAAGTTCACTAGAGACTTGAATTCTTGGTACTCGCAAGGTAGACAACTTTCCAATACAACTTGGGCACCCATGGTGTTACAAGAACAATGTTGACCTGTGGTTTAACAAAGGGTATATCAACTTTGAGAACAAGGAAGAAAGGGTGATCATTCCTTTGACATATGGGAAGTCAACACCCTATACTGAGCCCTTAGGAGAAGAAGTCCTTGATAGAATCTATGTGTTCTCCATCAGAGATCTTGAGATAATTCACCCCACGGAGGGAGTTATCTAGTTTGAAGATGCTCAATCCTTGAGTGATACCACTAGTGTGGCATGTGACAATTGGGCACATGGGAATTATGAGTTAATTGGGTGACAGTTGAGAGGATATGTAGTAAGGGTAACAAAGGTATGCTTAGTCAAGCACGTAGGAGGAAAGAAGTTTTCAAATTACTATGGAGGAGTATATCCTAAAATTTTCTTATGATAAATGGAAGATCAATGGAAAAATGAGGACAAGAGAAGAGGAATGCTCAATTACAACCTACTTATAAGCGTAATGTCTTTGGTGGAATACACATTGGGATAACCTCCTAGAGTGGCATGAGGTAAGAATCGAATTCTCGGTAAGGTTCTCAAGGAGCAACTTTCCCACATTCATACAAGACTACCATGGTAAAGAGACCACTTCATTTCATATCCAAACGTGTGAGAAGGCCTAGATGGGAAATGCGGAAGCATTATCACCTTCGTTATGGGTGCATAAGTTATATTCCATCTTACAAGGTTGTGCATGTATTTGTTATGTTCATTTGGAGACACGTCATTAAATAGGTAATTGGTAGGAGTTGGGGGCTGATCTCATTCAAGCTTTCGAGTTTAGGAGCACCAAGCCATTAGTGGATAACTGTTGTAACAAATCAAGCACCTTATGATGGGAGATAGCGCTATGGTATAATATAGGCCATTAGAGCTACTAAGTGAGCCTTACTTAGATACGTGCCTCAATGAAGAGGAATCAGAGGAAGTACAACTTGAGCACGTGTGTATGTAAAAATAAAATGGAAAATGGTATATGTAATAAATGGGGAAGAGATAGATACTTTGGATGTTAACCATTCGGAAGGTACACAAAAAGTCATAAATAGTGCTGATGAGTCAAAGCACATACCTACCATGAGCCCTTGAAAACAAATAAGGTTAACATTGGAATGGAGATAGAACCCAAGGAAGCTATCATCGGAGACTATTGGTCAGAAAAAAAAGTTTTAAAGGTCATTGATCTGTTGCATAATTTCAAGGATTTTTTTCCTCACAAGTACCATGAACTCAAAGGTGTTCACCATTCCTTGGGAGAGATGAAGATCAAGTTAAAGGAAGGTGCATGCCTGATTTGGAAGAGGCCTTATCAGATGAATCCAAATTTATGCGTATGGGTGAAAGAAGAAATAGACAAGATGACAACATCTAGAATCATTAAGGTAGTGGAAGAATCAAAATGGATAAAACCAATGGATATCAATATCAAGAAGGATGAAAGGATAATAATATGTGTTGACTAATGGGATCTCGAATGTAGTGTGTTTCATAGATCCTTTCCCAACCCCCTTTACTAAAGAAATTTTAGAGAGGAGTAGTGGGTGTGAAGTCTACTCCTTTCTGAGATGTTTTCTTAGGGTATCACCAAGTCCAAATAGCAAAGGAAGACCAAAGAAAGAAAACTTTTTCCATTAAATGGAGAATTTTTCCTACACGGTTATGCCTTTTAGATTAAAGAATTTTCCCTCGCATTCTCGTGCATCGTGGTACAAGCATTTCAGGACTTCATCCATAAGTTTCTCCAAGTTTACCTGGATGACTAGACTATGTATGGATTGGTGAAAGACCATTATGACAATTTAAGGTTGATGTTTGAAATATTTTTGAAATTAAGGATATCCCTCAACATTAATAAATGTGTCTTTGCTACTCCATTTAGAACTTTGTTAGGACACATTATATGCAAAGAAGGTTTGCTAGTAGATCCCGCTAAAGTTGTAGTTATTGTAGGATTAGGGGAGCCTACTAATCAAAGCACAGTATGTGGATTCCTTGGGTATACAAGGTATTATATAAATCTCATCAAGGGGTATTCCAAGATTTCCACACCCTTGGAAGAATTATTAAAACACAAGAGTGTCTTTCATTGGGGAAGAGCTGCATTGGTGAAGGCATTTGACACTTTTAAGGATAGGCTTATCATGGTGCCCATATTACATTTTGTTCTTGGGATAAGCCATTCCATGTGCATGTTGATGCCTCAAGGACAGCTATGGGAGCAAAGATACTAGCATAACTGTTGATGGAATTGTTGATAATCCCTTATGATTTACAACTATAAAGTTGACACTAGCAGCACAAAATTACATTACTATCGAGTGTGAAGCATTATCTATGATATATGCATTACACAAAGTCAGGAAGTATCTATTGGTAACACCATTTATATTCTACACGAACCATATAGAATTGAAATACTTAGTCAATCAGCTCATTCTACAAGGGTACATATGCCATTGGATCCTATCATTTCAAGAGTTCAATTTCACTAAGGTCATGATCACTTATTAAGGATTGACTTGGGAGATGATGAAAAAAATTGAGGATGCCATGCCGGACGTGTAGCTATTTAGGTTTTGGTGCATGCCCTCAAACTTGGAAGATATCGCAATGTTCTTAAAAACAGGTGTGGCACAAAAAGGGATGAAGGATCCTAAGAGAAAGTATTTAGAAATATGTGCCACACCTTACATGTTGATTAGTGGAGACCTGTATAAGTTATGTCGTGATGAGTTTCTACGTTGGTGCGTATTGGAGCATGAGTGCATGGTGGGATTGTAGGAGGACACTATGTAGGAAATGCTACTACATTGAAGATTTTATTAGCAAGACTTTGGTGGGAAACCATCTACAAGGATTGTGCTATGTTTTGTAAGTCTGTGACCATTTCCAAAGTGCCTTGGAAAGAGAGATGAAATGACTTTGTGACCAATAGTCAATGTTGAACTATTTGAAAAATGGGCAATCAACTTTGTAGGGCCAATTACGCTAGCTGCGTAAAGGACTAGTTCATGGTATATCATCACTTGCACTAATTACTTGACATGGTGGGTAGAGGTAGCACCTATGAAGGATTGCACCACAACAATAGCTGCTATATTTTTATGGGAGAACATAATCAGCAGGTATGGTTTCCCTTTAAGTTTAACAAGTGATAGGGGTACACACTTTCTCAATGAAATAGTCAGGATTTTGTTAGCATAATTTATGGTGGCCCATCATAAGACTACCCCATACCACCCTCAAGCAAATAGAACTGCTAAGGCATTTAAGAAAATACTAACTCATACATTAACTAAGATTTTTGATGTTAGAAGACAAGATTGGGATGAAAAAGTATCATCCATTCTATGGGCATACGGGACAACCTATAAGAGGTTGAATAAGGCCACACTATTTCAATTGGTGTTTGGAGTGGAGGATTTTTACGAGTGGAATTCATGTTATCATCGCTACGTATAATGCGCATAAGAGGGTTAGCGACGAACAAGCACTAGAAGAAAGAATTAATAATTTGATGTAGTTAGACGAAAGGTGATCACTTGCTAGATGGAGTCAGAAGATAGAAAAAGTAAGACAAAAGGCATGACATGATTATCATATCAAGAACAAGAAGTTTGATATTAGGTAGATGTTATTGTTGTATGATTCCAAGTATATCTGCGCCATCCGAGAAGTTGAAAGTCCATTGGTTGGTACAATACATCATCTCGTACATTATTTATTTAGGAGATTTCTGTTATAATCATTGGATGGGACAAGGTTACAGGTCACTTAAATGGGAGTACGCTGAATCCCTACTATAAATAAGTGTTCTTCGTGTTTGTAATAAAGCAAGTATTACTAATTAGCTTAGAAATTTCCTTTAGGATTTCTTCTCTTGTGTTCCCCTTTCTCGTTGTTTGTTCCTTTCTTTCTTTTTACTTGCGCCTTATGTGCCAATAACCACGTTATTGTTTTCCTAAGGTTGTGTATACATAGAGGACCACGCATCTATTTTAGTGTGGGTGGAGTGATATGAAGTACAAGCCTATAATACAAGTTTGAGTTAGCAGAGAAGTTACGGTGAATGGCCTGGTTGAAGGATAAAAATCATGTAAGGTTGAGAAGAACATAGAAGAGAAGTGGAAAAAAATGGTTGGTGTTAAGAAGGCTATACAAAAACCACATACAAAAAGGATGAAGAGCACATGAACAACATGAGGTAGGCGAGGGAAAAAATTGGGTAAAGGACAGAAGAAGTACCTTCGGTGCTATAGATGCACATGTAAGAGTCTTCGGTCAGATTGGATTTTTGCATGCTAGAAGGTTGTAAAGGGTTTTTAGCTTGATGTGGCACTTGGGTAAAGGTTCTTAAAGTCATCTTAGTGGAAAATTTTTCATTTAATGTTAAATTACGTTGGTAGGTGGTATAGCATTTAATGTTGGAAAGAAGCAAAAACTATAAATACAAGGTCAAGAAAGTCATTTGTTACCTTGTGATTATGAAGTAAAAGAAGCTCTTGCAAACTAGAGCATCTAGAGATAAATTTGTGTGAAGAAAGAAGAATCCGAGAAATTTTAGTGTGCATCTAGAGTAGATCTACAAACCAGAAGGAAGGATTACATGGGCGTGAGGAAGGTTGTGTGAAGAACACCATCTTGTGGAAGGATTTCTTGGTTAGGGTTTGTGGCAGTTAGGGCATGGAGAAATAAGGATTCATTTTAGGAGTTGAATCTTTAGAGTGAGCTTTGGGATTGAGTAGAGTATCAGAGAAGAGCAAGAGGAAGGAGTATTTAAGTTCAGTCTAACTAGAAAATATGGCACCTAGGAAACCAACTGTTTCACCAAAGAAAACAAAGGGAAAGGGCAAGGGAAAGAAAATCACTTCCATCACAAGCACCAATAAAGAATGGTATGTGGAAATGTAGTACCCAGATGGGGTATTGCTAGGAAAAGAGTGGGAGTCACACTTACGAAAGATGGTCATAAGTGACTATAACCATCGCATGAGCACAACTAAGAAAGAAATGGCATTAGATTTGGTTTGAACAACTAATAATAGGATGTCATACGGGATGCCCATTTACAAAAATGAGGTAAAATTCAAATTAGAGAAGGTTGGATTATTACAATTGTATGAGTTACCCTACTTTGGCAAGCCTGAGTGCCTTTATCAGTGGTTTATTTCACGCATGCATGAGGATCACTTTTAATTTGTGGGGCGCAAGATGTGAATAACACCACAACTGATATCTAAGTTCATAGGCCTCATTTTTGAAGGAGATAGCATAGATGATGATTTGAGCGATAAGGAGGCTATCAAGGAGACTGTAGCCATGTATGACTACAAGAAGGGGTCGCGATACTTTGACATCACTAAGATACCAAACCTAGTTATGAGGATGGCCATGCGATTGGTGACTAAGCTCAGTGATGAGGAATGATAGGCACAAGTAAACAAGGCATGGCTAAATGTATGCTGAAAGATATCAAAAGGAACCATCTATAACTTGTTCACTTTCATCGCAGATGAAATTATAAGCAGCACAGCGTAGAGGGAGAGAAGATACTCTTCAGTAATTTCCTCCTCACCATTGTATTTTTAGAGATTGGAGTGCCCAATGGGCTAGAATTTTTTTGGGAATATCCAGAAGAGGATCCCTTACCCACAAAAAGGTTTGCAAAATACACTTGTGAAACCATGACAAAGCGCTCACAAGCCACATGTGGAGAAGTGGTATAAGTGAATGTGTGACACATTCAGGGATGAGTGGAAGATCCCAGAGCATTTTTATGTGCTTGTGAATGGAGAGGAAGAATTTGTAGTGTACCAACACTTCTGCATTGGTAGATTTATATTGACAAATGGGAATATGAGTCCATGGTTCAAGTTGCCCTTTTATTCACCGTAATACTTCAAGTCGAAGTTAATCTATTTAAGGAGGCCAAGAGACTAAGGTTTGACCTTAGTGAGGTAGATATAGACCAGCGTGAGTTGTTCTAGAAACTCACCTACCCAAAGAAGCACATGTATGTGGAGAGATATGTCTCCCACGAGATACAAATGATGAAGCCTTTAACCGATGCAATTGCAGGAAGGACCACAATAAGGGTGTATTTGCGCATAAGGCAAAAATTTGAAAAATGCAACTTACTTGGAGAATGATGTCTCCATCCTTGAAGACCCTACAGGAAGGAAGAAGGCCACACCTAGAAAGAGAGAAAGAGAAGAGGTGTAGAAGGCACCAAGTTTTCAAACCACACAAATGGTGAGCATGCCAGAGCAAGCAAGAACTAAACCTATTACTTACCTAGGAAGAAAGAAATATCCTTCATGGTGAAGACCCCAGAAGAAGAGGAGCTAGAGCATGAAGTGCCCCTCAACTATGAGGAATCTCCAATAAATGCATCACCTACCAAATAAAAATAAAGAGAAGAATCTCGTGGTAATTGGAATCCCCAAGTAAGGAAGATGTAGAAGATGACTAATGACATAGATTGAGAAGAGATGGGAGTCTATATGCCTATATTGGAGACAAAGATGATGATGATGAACTAGAAGGAGGTGAATACCATCTAGTCTATGAGATACATGATTCTAAATAAGAAGGACATGGTGAATATAATGAAGAGGATGAGGAGAAGAATGATGAAGAAGAAGCTAAGGCTCAAGGCAAGGGGGTGAGTGGGGAAGAAAATACAAAGGATCAAAGGACCCCAAGCCTCATGAAGGAATAAATAGATGAGTATGTAGAGAGAAGTGGAAAAAATCATCGAGAACCTAGTGGAACAAGAGGTTGAATGCAGTGTAGATGTGGTGTTGAAGGAAGTTGAGGAGGAAAGCGTAGAAAAATAATATGGCAGCATGGGAGGAGATCCCAATTTGGCTGTAAGATTTCCAAGGGCCACACACATAGGGAGGAAGAGCAAAAAATCAACACAAGGTCAAATAATGGGCTACATCGATGATCCGAACAAGGTGTTACATGCATACTTCTAGAGCACCATGCCAACAAAACAACTCTTAGCCATGACTTCATTTGATGAGGAAGGTGCATACCCTCGGACAAGGAAAATTCTATCATGGGCATTTGAGTCCCACATTGATGAGCCTAAATTTGAAGTAAGCCAAGGAGAATTGTTGAAGGTTCCAAAAACAAAGGGATTAAACCCCTTGGTAAATGCCCAATAATTATTAGATGAGAAAATGCATAACGTGCTCAATAAAGTTTTAGTTGAGGTTGAAGCCAGGATCTTCGGAAGAAATGACAGGGTGAAGTTCCTAGAGGTAGAGCTAGAGAAAAAGGAGGAAGAGCTCCTTGAGAAAAGCAAGGACCTGAAGCAGGAGGAACTAATCAGTGCTTAGTTAAGGCATGAGTTAAAGGATGAGAAGGAAAGAGTGCATGAGGCATACAAGAAAATAGATATGATCACAGATTCCATTTTCTTAAAGCATCCAAACTTAACACCACTCGTGCAAAATTATAGATCATCCTTGTAGTGCCTAGAGGGCTTGACCCACATAATCACCATGGAGAGGTAGCCACTTGCCTTAGAATCTGTAGAAGAGGTGTTGGCACACCAAGAAAAAGAAAATAAGATGAAGGTTGTGGAAATTTTTTCTCAGTACAACAAGATCCTCACCAATGTAAAAGTCACCGCATAAGTTGCTGAGGCTGCCTATGATAATTGTGTAGATAGGGATAGAGTGGAAAGTATCTTAGTTGCCACCCATGAAGTGGAACTCAAGGAGTTCTAGGAAAATAATAAGGGGAATAGGGATGAGTGAGACAAAATCCTATCCAAAGTAGAAAATAAATCAGAGGCCATTGAGACCTTACAGGGGCTCAATCAAAAATTGATTGAAGGAATTGTACCCCCAAATCACTCGAAGGATGGATGCGCTCGAGGATTTGGGAAAACAACTAGAGGAGATTGTAGAGATAATGAGTGCTAAGGGAGAGGAGCTGATTTTTGAAGAAGTGAGTTCCTGGTGGGTGACCTCTATCAGTAAGCTCAAAACGAGGTCGACACTTGGGGAAAGTTAGAAGAAGAATTAGGGAAGGATTTCCCTCTCCTCCTCCGAAGTAAACAAGTTCCCCATTCTTTCATTCTTTTCCCCATTTCTTCATTTCTTTATTCTTCCATTCCAACCATTTGCAAGGATCTTCCATTCTTTATTTCTTTATTGAAGAGTGTTTCCAAAAATGGAGAATAGGCATAATGTGGGGTGATGTTGATCCCTATAATATCAGCTAAGTACAAGAAGGCATGTGGGCACATGCGGCCTAATTGAAAAAGGGTGTGTGGGTTGAAGGTACACAGGAAAGAGTCCTAGTAGTAGGTTGTAAAACATACAGCATGTGCATAAGGAAAAATAGGTAATGTACTTATCCACATTTGACATCCCAGGAAACACATGAGAAAAGCATGACCCTTGTGGATAAGGTGCCAGCCTGGAGAATGTGGGATCAAAAGGGAATATTCGGGCATGTGATGGAAGCTTCTAGAAGACATCATTGCAAGGAGATGGAGAGCTCAGATATGAGAAGGCATTCTCCCATGGAGGACCACTTCGACACTTGGCAACCAATCTATAACTTCTAAAAGGCATGGTGGTGGGTGTTAAGGTTATAAATACAAACGCCCGACGAAGGAAGGAAGGGGGTTGAAGCAAGTAGAGTATGGAAGGATAGGAATAGAGGAAGAGGCATATCCTTGCATAAATATAATAATGGTTATATGGGTTGGGATTAGGAGAATATAGGAATCATGGCACATTTAGAGGGATGGGTCTACATTTTTGTAATGTGATGAACATAGTGTAGTTTTGATGCATGACCTGGCTCTACATAGTTATATGAAGGTATGTTATGACCTCAAGGGATGTAATGTGGATTACTGGATCTATTAATATGAATGTAAGGCTCTGTTATAAATCATATGTGTGTTCAGAAGTATAATACTTATGTATTTCCCTTAAGTAGGAATCTTTTCTACGCACTGTGTGTTACTTCTATTTTCTAGATGCAATGAGATAACTTGTTCTAGATTCTTATAATGTTGCATGGTTCTTTTCTACTCATTTCCATTTGAATATCCATTATGAGATGATGCATTCTCATAATACTCACATAAAGGAGAGACTCAATGCCCGTGCATGCCTCAAGTGAGCACCCAAAGCACTCATTGGGTGATAGGCCGGTGTGCATGGGATTAGGATATTGGTCTAAAGGTATAAAATATGACTACAAGAACCATGCATTAATTATAAGATATTTAAGATGAGTTATCATATCATTATACCTAGTTTGATAATAAGAGAAACATCAAATGAATAACAGATCTGATTCATACCATAAAGGAAATGCACTAGGTTTTACACCCATGAACAATACATATTTTGAACAGAACCATATATTTCATATTGATCATAGTTCAACAACCATATTACATTCACCAAGGCCATACCAGGCTAATGTATCAATGCAAAATAAGACTCATGCATCAGAATTCCTAACTATGCCTCCCATGGTACAAAAATATTTTCATAGACCCATCCCTCTAGACAAGCTATTACTCCTACAATCCTCTAAATGAGAACCCCAACTCTCTGGAACCTTCTTACTATTCTTACAGAGCTTTGCCTTTCATTCTCTTTATTTGCACTCTCTTCCTTAATAATGTCTCTTCAATCATTATGTCTCCTTCTTCTACCCAAGCATCTCTATATATAGCTTTATTGCCCACCGTCATGCCTTTCTAAAGTAGCAGATCGGTCACCAAGTTTCAAGGTGGTCCTCTAATGGAGCATGCTTATTCCCATCTGGGATCTCCACTCTCTACAATTATGTATTTCTAGATCCTTCCATCACATTGAATATTCATTTTTGACCACCAAGTTGCCATGTTGGCACCTTATCCACTCAGCATGCTTAGTTGGGTCACGCTTCTCTCGTGTGCTCCCTGAAACACTGAATATTGCTAAGTCCTAAAACCCTTTTCTTTTCTTTTTACACACATTATGGGTTCTACTAAACCCTTGTCCTACGTGTCTTTTCCCCCGCACCCTTCTTCATATTTGTCGTACACACCCACGTGCCTTCTTGTAATTAGCCAATATTTTGAGGCCCAACATCCTCATCACCGATAATGGAAAATAATTCAAAAATAAAACCCTACAAAAACTTTTTGATTCCTTTCACATTTAACTTAGTTTTTCTTCACCTTATTATCCCCAAATAAATGGCCAAGTTAAATTGACTAAAAAAACACTAAATAAAATTATTATGAAAGTGGTTGATGATATTGGAAAGGATTGACATACACACATTCCTTTCACCTTATGGGCTTACCAAACTAGTATTCAGACCTCAACTATGGACACACCTTTCTCTTTCATCTACGGTGTAGAAATTGTCTTTCATCTTGAAGTCCAAAATCCATCGCTTCATATCTCACTCAAATATATGCTCAATGATGATTATTTTTTCTAGGACCATTTGACACAACTCGAGTTATTATATGAAAATCGTCTCAATGATCTTTATCACCTCCAAATCTATGAAAAATGTATCAAAAGTTCCTATGATAAACGTGTCCAAGAATGAACCTTCTAGGTTGGCGACCTCATCTTGAAGGAAATCAATATGTAACAAAAGTGGAGAAAAGTAAATGGGGCAAGTTTTCTCCTAATTAGGTTGGACCCTACATCATTACTCATGCTATAGATCGGGTGCATATCATTTATCTTCACTCGAAGGTAAACCTAAACCTAAGCCCCCAATGCCTTGTATCTTTGACCATTATATTGTTGAGTCAAGTCTGGATCATCTTTTGTCTATTAAGCACCCATCCCTTGAGAAAAATTCACCTTCCACTTACCTATTTTAAGGATCAGCAACTAAACAAGAATCATGTGATTACTGTCACCTTTCATCCTTTTCTTAAATATGAGTACCATGACTCTACTCATGGCATGATTCTCATTGGTGTTTTTTCCCTTTTCAAGATGGAATCCCATGGTCATACATCACTTAAATCCTTTCTTTCATAGCTAACCTCTATTTGCTATGGTTTTGTCTTCATATAATAAGCCTATACTTCTCTATAGTATTTTCCATGACCTAAAACTCCAAACAACAATTCAAAAGCAATATATGGGACTTTTCAAATTCAAACTCCTTGAGTCAAACTTCTATCAAAAAGATGACTCCTAAAAAGGACATATATCTTTCTATCTTGTTCTTATAAATAGACTGCCCTCAAAGGGGGCTATACAAAGCTAGCCATACTATACATAATCTATCACAAAAAGAAGATTATTCTTGCAAAAATAAAATAAAAATATTTTGAAGCTTCCCACATCGATCAGATTCACAAATACCTCAAGGATATATTCTATTCATCCCACATAGACTTCCTGCATCTACTAGTCTATGAAATAAAAGAAAAAGGAAAAAAAAAGATAACTTTTTCATCATGGACTTGCCTATTTTGATCTTGGGTATCTTGCTAAAGAGCCATGATGTCTCACACTAGGGTGCGCTATAACAACCTCTTTCACCTTACCACCTTTCCTTTTTAATTTTCTACCTACTCAAAGGACGTGCCACACATGTGACATTTCGTGATCATAAGACTTTCTTCACCCTTAGAATAGTCAATCATGCAACACCTTTAGGGTTTTCTATTCGTCAACCAATCTTTGGTATGATCGACTTGTACTAGTTCTTACCAATTAGGCAGATTTTTGTATCCTCTTACCATTCACCTATTTATTACTTATTTATCATCCTTCATAGGACCATACCTTTGAGACTTACATTCTAGAATTCCTCTTCCACCAACATTACCCACATCTATTCACCATAGCCACCGACCATGCCTAAAAATGACCTAGACTCAATCATGCCTAAAACCCTAACAACCCATTCATCTATCCTCATCCTGTTCTTCCCTAGCTTACAAGAGAACTACATCGGCTTGAGGCCCCTTTTCGTCAAGGCTATGTAGGCAACACTTCGATGGCATGGGGCCCTTAGAGGTTAGCTCGGACACTTTTTCCCTAACCAATTTCCCCCTTTTTCACATTTTACCTTAGTTAGTTTCCATTTTACACAAAACTTGGAAATTAAACAATCATAAAAACATACATACCTACCATTTTATAACATCAACCATATCACACATCAATCATTTAGCATTTCCATGATATCAAGTACTTGGAAATTTAAACCACAACATACATATACATCACCATTCTTTTACATAATAATAATAATAACTTGGAAATTAAATCAAACACAAAAACATGACCAAACCATGCCTATACCTCAACTCCACCATGCCTAAACTTGACTCCATCATGCCTAAATCACCTAAACTCCACCATGCCTAAACCTGACTCCATCATGCCTAAATCACCTAAACTCCACCATACCTATACCTAAATCCATCATGCCTATATGACCTCAAATCCATCATGTCTAAATTACCTAAACTCTACCATGCCTATAACTGAATCCATCATGCTTAAATCACCTAAACTCCATCATGCCTATCTAATCTCGACTCCATCATGCTTAAATCACCTAAACTCCACCATGCCTATACCTGACTCCATCATGCTTAAATCACCTAAACTCCATCATGCCTATATGACCTCTACTCAATCATGCCTAATTCAACTAGTCTCCATACTAAAAATAACAATGGAAATTAAAACAAATACATCATCCATCTAGTAAACATCATCAAACTATATAATGGGAGTGTATGTGTATCAATATATAGATATAAATCAATATCATTATCTCAAAACTCTCATGTACAATCTCATTTCTTCAAAGACACAAGCTAGTATATATATCAAAAATAAAAATTATGGTACACTATCACATACAATGACCAATCACCCCCACCGATGCCACGTGTACAATCCATATCCCCATAAATCGGACTCACGTTTGTGATAACTCGGTAAGTCATCACCACACAAAATACCACCACTATTGGATCCACCAATGCCTCACTTGAAATCAAATACACTATCTCCCAAAAATAGGAAGTCACATGATCATGTACACATCCTCCAATGTGATGGTCATCTCACTAGTCGGTAAATGAAAGGTGTTGGTCACAGAGTCCCATCTATGTATGAGAGTGACCATCAAGCTCGAATCTCAACCTATACGCCTATAGTTCCTGATCAAACTAAGTCACACTTTTGTTATGTGCTCCCACTCCTTAGCTATAACACTAGACCACATCATGTACCAATAGCAAGTGGTACTTTTCTTTCATAGTCACCTGATCTCTCGCCTACATCATCCAAAAAAAATTGTCAAGTCACGACCCTCTCAAATTACCTATTCCTTACAACCTCACTGACCTCATACTTATCCATTTTTACCAAATCATACCTGAAACCATCCATCATACCTACCCTCACCTAGTTTCCATACCTACCCTTTACCTATTTCACCTAAAAACCCTATTGTCTCAATTCTCATACTTACCCAATATCCTAGATCATTTTACCTACATACCTATCACACATCGGCAACATAGTGCCTTACCCTCTACCACATACATTATTCTTCACCTACCCCTACCTCATCTGTTTAAATTTCCCATCTAGCCCTTCTTTCACGTAGTCACTTTTTACAATGACCGGTATCGATCACCCTAACCGATACCAGTCACCTAGAACCGATGTTGGTCACCCTTTCACCGACCGATGCGGAAAAAATAACCAATGTTGACTAACCCTTGACCTATATCGGTCTCTATATCGGTGAAAAATTGAAACCCCACACCCCGTTTCACAAAAATCATTTCAAACCTATCCCACCCCACCCAAATTCAACCTACATTTATTTACCACCCTATTTAACCTAAATTTTTCTTTCCCCACCTCAATTTCACCCATTTTCACCCATATTTATAAAAAAACAAAACCTCCCCCAAATGCATTCATTCAACACACATTTTAAAAACAAAATTAAACAAGATGTTTAGGAATGCCTCTTACCTCTACTTGGTGTCGTCTCCGTGGTGGCACCTTTTTTATTTGTGTTGGTGGTCCTCCCGCTCCCTCTCCACCTCCACCATACCAATTTCCAACCACAAACCTCCCAACCAATCAAATCACTTTAATTGATCTCATGGACCCACCTACCAAATTCTAATCACCCACTAGTCACTCACCAGCTCAGCTAGAGACCTCGTACCGTCACTTTTCCACTTTCCACTTCTTCTCTGTCATTTTCCACAAATGGAAAAGTAACAAATGAATCCGTAAAACACAGATTTTACCTTTTTTAGCCCCAAATCAACATGACCAACATCGGTTAGGACATTCCCTAGCTGATTGACATCGATTAATCTCTAACCGGCATTAGTCACCCGACATAACCATTTGACCCACACTATGCCCACTTTGCCTCCAACCCATGTTGCTCAAACAACCTTTCACCCTTACCCACACCTATTACAACTCACCCACAAGCCTATATTACCTATACATTTCCTTAACTACATTTAGGGACATGTTATTTACCTATACCTCGGCCTTACATGTTCCCTAACCTACATACCTGACCTAAATCAGCTTTTGTGACATTCAAGTTTATACACACACTATAACTTGTGATTTTTTTACCCATGTTGTCAAGCCTAATGACCTTACCTTACCTACCTGTCGTGATGTTTATCTGACAAAACCTTTAGTTCCACTGGAACAACACCCAATACCTGTTCCTCCACCTTATCTAGTTGTGATTCAAGACCATATCCTATACCTTGGATACCTGAACCACTTCAACCTTGTTTGGATAAACATGTCAACCTTTGATGAAGTAGAGTTCATAAGCTCCTTAACTCGGTACCTTATCACAATCTATACGTGTGCGTGCATTTGATTACCATTACCTTTACCTATAAACCATCCACCCTTATTTTTATTAATATCCTATTTATCAAACCATTCTTTGACTTCCTATTTTTGTCATCAGCACTTACCAATAAAAGCTACGTGATAAAAACAGGAAAATGTAGACACCAAATTTGGGTCACATTGCCTTAACCCTCAATTAAATAAATTCATACTATACCCACTCATGTCCCTAATGTGCACATGTTAATTAATTTCATTGAAATAATGAAATTAATTAATTGCCTCACCCATCCACCTCACCTACTGACCAACTCACCTAGACTTATCCACCTTAACCAATGTCGGTTATTCCTCAATCGGCACCTTTTGATCACCTAACCACCATCGGTTACTTTATATACAACTTTGTAACCTTTTACCTAGGTTGGTCATTCAGTTATTAGAACCTAGTTGCATTCAAGAGTAAATTTGCAAGCTCTCTTGCATCTAGATGACAAACACACACAACCACGGTGTAAGCCAAACATGTGGTTCACCTTCTAGATCGTTGGAATACTCGTGGGAGCACACGAGGTTGTACTATCGTAACACTAGACTCAAGCATCTCTTCTTCGATCAACCACTAACCACTTCCACTCATAATATCGAAAGACACCAAGTAAGTACTATGAATTTAATCATTCATTCTTATCCCACTGTAGATCTCTTGCTTGGTTTAGTATTTTATTTATTATGTTACTCATACATCACCTTCATCCCACTAACTCACTATTCAACCACCCCAATAATTTTCACCATTCTAAACATCCTTCTTAGTACCCCGAGTCTTCTCGGTCATATTATGACCCAAACCACACTACCCTCATTCTGTGTAATCACAGAGAGCCCAAAAACCATTTTTAAAAATTTACTACCTACTACCCCTACTAACATCGGTTCCTTGACCGCCATCGGTTTAGTCTCCATACCACAGAGTTCAGTCACTAGACCAATATCACTCTCTTTGTCATTTCACATTTTCAGACCAGCAAGCTTCCCACTCACCCTAAAATCAACCCAAACTTCAACTAGTCATCCCTAGACCCTTACTAGACCTTTGATAGACCTGTCTGACCTAAAAAAGCCCTGGTTCTAATTAGATTTAGTTTTATTTTAATATCTAGCATAAAATCTAGTGTATTATGTGTATGAGAAACCTAAATCATTACATTACAATAGGACCTATTTATTTTAGTTTCTTATTCACATTGAGTTGTATTAAATAGAGGATTAACAACCATTCGAGGAAGCATCATGCTTCCCAAATCTTTCCTTTCTAGGAATTCCTCTGAATCTTTCTATTTAATACTATTTGGTGGTCTTGTTGTGTTTCTTATATAGGTCATTCCTCCTAGCCAAAGGGAATCTCTTCACAATCAGCTTGGATCAAAAAGTTAGTAACATGTGCATTCAACCTTCGACCTACATATCATAGGTATTCCTCCTAACCTATTTCCTATTCTATTTTAACCAAAATCAAAATTTAGGTGAAACAGACACACACAATATACCTATAAATAGATGAAAAGGAAAGGAAATGAAATAAAACACCAACTAGAGTAGAATAATAGCCAAAAAATAAGTATTTTATTGCCTTAGGAAGTTGTAAATATCATTACTGATGAAGGAAGGAGGCATAAATGTATTGCAAAGTCTGAATTTGAGGCTTTTGACTCAAGAAAATTTGTGCAACACTTTGAAATGATGCCCTTTCATTCTAAGATTATCCAACATAAAAAGTGAGCATCATTTTACAATATATACATAAAGGAGAGAGAGAGGAGGGAAAATAGAGGGAACTAAAATTCTTACTTCCACCAACCAACAACATGCATTAAATCTATGAAAATAGGTATGGACACCCTCACAATACTATTCACCAATGATACTTTTCTTGTAGGAGAAGGAATGGGCACCATACTTCATCAAATTTGGTGGTTGAGCTACTGAAAGCTGTGTCATTTAATGCTAGATATTATTTCTTATATTTTACCTACCTATCATCAACTAAATTGATAAATCCATCCCTCATGGTGTAGAGGATGATGAGACCTTTCCAATGGTACCAATTTAATGAAATTTGGAGTACCTAGGTGAAATTTATGGCCATGTATATTTCGGGGCTTGAGGAGGAACACGGGGTTCTCAGTGTGATACTAAAATCTGCATTTAATCAATTTTTTCTTTGGTGTGGGTGGATCGAATAGCTGAAGAACTCGAGGAAGAGTGAAATTGTTCCATTTTTTCTCTTCATGCCCGTATTTTCTACATTTTTCGTTGGATCGTGTTTGGGTCAAGGAATCATTCATCGAGATGGAGCGAGGAGTAATTCCACTGAGTTCTTAGTTCCTGCCATTATTTTCTCACCCACAATACTAATTTTCCTCACTCCACTATATCCTTGTTCTAAATGTCACTTCATTCTCCACTTGCACCATTCCCTGCATCACTTTGCAAATAATTTTCTTTATTCATTGGCTCGACCTTAAATGCGGGAACCAACAACCCATGGGAACCATTCTACCCACACCCAAAAAGTGATAAATATACTCCACCCTTCCTCCATGATAGAATCAACGATGCGAAGAACTGTAATCCATAGGGAACATTTCCATTGATTCTAGGTAGGCTTGAAAAACCCCACAATACACTTTGTAGAAGATCCATTTTTCCATTTTTCAACTAAGTGGTTGGTTGAGGAGCTATGTAAGGGAGAGGGAAGCCTTAAAAACTGAAATTATCCATTTTTAAAATCAATTTATACATGTCCAAGCTCAAGATAAAATTACAAGTTACTAGAATAAGTGTGGGAAATACTAGATAACATATTCTTCTCAAGATATTTCTCAATGGAAAATCTAAATTTATGTAAATCTCTTTGAATTATGGTTTACATAGATCGGGTGGTGCAACCTAGAATTCACCAATAAAATCCTAGGCACGGCACATCACTCTTCCTAGACCGGGTGCTCACCTACAGCTGCACAAAGGTACGGGGCCCTCTTTATGGTTGTTATTACGTTAATGTTAGCATGATGAAGACTTAAATAATTTAGATCTATGACTAATATATCATTCTACAGTACATATTCAGATCTAGATCTTAAAGTATCATGAATCAAACAATAATCATAGCGAGATCATTCATGTAGTAATAAACTATAACCATGATTAACACCTTGATTCAGTCAATAACCTCCATTATATTAAATGTAGTAATACATAGAAGATTCTTACAATAATGGCATCATATGCTCATGCACGTACAGATCTGATAGTGTAATCTCATAGTAATCTAGTCCTTACATACATATCCTCACACACCTATACTACGCAGTTCATTACATATTCATAAGGGAGGGACTTACCCTTCACCGCTTATTGTTATTCAAAATGTGCCCCTGCTCATTTTTTTGGCTAACTCCTTGTGTTCTTGCCTCTATTGTGCCTCAGTCTCCATTTTTAATTTTCGGGCACTCAAATCTTTTCTGCAAATGGCACCATTGGATAGATCTCTCTCTCAGCTTTCTAGAAAGGTAAATTTTTCCAACTAACTCCTCATATTTTTCAAGTTATGGCTCAGCGGAGTTTTTGTGGGAAATTTTCCCTTTGGAAGGCCCGCAACCAATTAGGAGCTGCCACGTGTCCAAGGGTGAAAAAACACCAAGCGACCCGAAGGAAAAAATGGTCAGGAAGGGCCCGCGCCCAATCATAACATGCCATGTGGCACTTGGAGTGGTGGAGTGTGGGGAAAATTTGAAAAATGTTCCAAAGACCAAACGGGTAAAAATTCAAACTTTTTGCCCGCCGATCCGATTTTGGCCTGTTTTTTGCCCTAAAACTTCAAATTGCCATATCTTTCGATCCAGAGCTTAGATTTTTCATTCTTTATATAAATGGAAAGCTAGTGAAATTCTCTACAAGATTCCATGGTCAATTTTGAATTTTGGTTCAATTTGGAGGAGAAAATCAAAAAACACTTCAGTACGCGCTGGACAGGCGATGATGTTTCAACAACCAATTTTAATGCAAAATGGGTCGTATTCTTCTCCAAAGATGGTCAAAAATGTCGTGGAATGGGTTTGTAAGGACCTCCATGCTATTTTTAATGCATTTTGGTCAATGGGGAATGGATCCCACGTTTTTTTCATTTTCTCTCTCCTGGGCTCGACCCATGCACTATAAAAGATAGATTTGGCTCATTTTTCAAAGGTTGAACACTTTTTTACACATCAAGCTTCTGTTTTCACCTTCAACAAGTGATTTTGGCAAGTATCAGACCTTTCAGGATTATAACAGGTTTTTCTGCCTCTTTGGTGTTGGAATACAAGGATTTTGATGTTGAAAATCACAATGCAGGCTCTATGAATGCTTTCAGTCCTTTGTATGTGTTGTTTGCTTCATTTCAAACCCTTGATTACAGCTTATCAACCTGTGCATGATGTTTTATGTTACAATTTCTGATTTGTGTCAATTTGCATGAGCAAGAAGTGCTCACCACTCCTTTGGTGTATCACCTTTATCAGTTTAGTTTCAATTTTTACATTTCTTATCCCTGTCTCCTTGCAAATTAGGATAAAATTAGGATCTGAACCTCTGCAGTTGTGTAAATAATAGATCTAATCAGAGGAGTTTGAGGAACCAGCCTCTAATATGGAGATTCCTCTCTCATCTTGCAAGTCCCACACTTGGAGAGAGGTTTCAATGTTGTGCAATCACACTAGATGCCTGAAACATCAACTTAGAAACCTGATTTGCATCCAGGGGTGCTGCTGATTTGCAACAATAGTTTTGGCATGCCGGTGGGAGCTTAGAGGTCTCATTTTCATTGCAGCAAAGTTGATGTGCATCTGCTGCAATTTTCTTTCTTAAAAGAGCTATAAGTTGCACATCTGGTGACTCCAAGGAAGAAGAATCAACTGGTTTTAGCAGTGCAAGACCTGAAAACTCATGAGAAGAATCACTACAAGGTCAAGAGCTGGAGAAGAAGAGGTGCTGTTTGAATATCTGTAGTTATCTCCAAGAGTAAGGCAAAGTGGGAGGAGAATCCAAAGGTCTCCATCTCCACCAAATAGAACTCTCTCAACTCCTCCACCTGGTAGGCCTTTCATTCAATCAACAAGGGTTCTAAGGCCAATTAGAATGGCACAAAACAACCCCTATGTCAATTTCACTGGCAGCAGCCCACTTTCTCTCAATGCACAAAATCCAATTCCAATTGCAGCCTTGAAGAACATTCCATACTTCACTGGAGAGAATCAGACTACTCCTGGTGATCATGTTAAAGACATTGCCAACCTTTGTGCAATTCATGAAATCAATGAGATGCAAGTTGCTGTCAAATTGTTGGCATCTTCATTCAAGGGGAAGGCTTTGCAATGGTTTAGAAGCCTTGCCTCAGGTTCTATTCAAAATTAGAACCAGCTATGTGTAGCACTTCATGAGAAATTTGGAGAGAAGGGAGACAACTTGTCTCTTTTGGAGCAGCTGACAACCATCAAGAGAGCTCCCAATGAGCAACTGACTGATTTCAACTTCAGATTTCAAAGGACTTGGGAGAGAATTCCAGCAAGTGGCAAAAGCCAACAGCAGTAGAAGGTACTTTTTTTACTATCTCAAAGCTCTAAATTCTGATATTTCTATGTTAATTCAGTCCATGGGAGGCATAACTATCCCATGGCTTATAAGATTGCCATTAGAGCTGAAAATTGTTTGATCCAAGCTGGAAAACTAGCCCCTAGACCTCCCATGCCATTGTTTCCAAGTTTAGAGAGCCCAAACACTAATCAAGCACCTAATTTGGCTCCTTCTCCCACTCCTAGAAATCAGAATTCAAATGAAGCTTCCACTTCATCTTCTAGTGCCTCAAATGAACTTCAAGAAGTCATGAAGCAATTGCAAAATTTAGGTAATGAGCTGGTTACTCTCAAGAGGCAACAAGCCCAAAGTTTTAGACCTTCTTATCAGCCCCAAGCTCAGCCTAACAGGCAGCCATACCAACCACAAAGACCACCTAATCCAGCTGCAAATATAAATCAAACAAGGCCTCCTGCCAATAGACCATTTCAGCCCTATAATCCTAATGCCATATCTGCCTCTAAGGCATTGGTGCCAACACAAAACAACATTTCTCAGGAGTATGATTGGTGTTTTCCATGTAATGAACCTCACAACCAATCCATGTGCTTCAATGGTGCTTTGAATCAAGCATTAATGGTGACAACTACTGGTGTGGAGGGTGAGGGCAGTCAAGGAAACAACCAACAACAAGAAACATTCCAACAGCAATCAGCCCCAAATGACACCACACTTGTGAACTGGCAGGCAGAGGATTTTTGTGGCATGAATCAGATAGTCTCTCAAGGTGTTGCAGCCAACACAAGGTCAAAAAGAAGGAATTTGGGTGAAGAGCAGCCATTAGCTCCAACCAATCTCCAACCTTCTATGGCTCCACAAATGGTTGGCAAACAAAATCCAATTTCAAATGCACAAGGGCAGCCAAGAACAGCTCCTAGACCAACTCAAATACCAGTTGTTGTTGCCCACATGCAAGGAGTGAATGTGCCAACCAAGGGACAACAAAGAGATCCTTCATCACCATTCAAGATATTGATCGATGAAGAAGACAAATGTAAATATATCAATGTGGGAATCCCTATCTATCCCAGGCCAAAGAGATTTGCTACAAGCTACCATGAAGGACTGGCCAACTTTGAATCAGCAAGTTCAGATGCAAGAGAAAGTGCTCACAAATGCTGCCCAGCCTGAGGGGAATCATGGAGGACAAGCAAGGTAAAATGTTGAAGCCCCCTCCTTTTTATGTCTCATTAATCATGGAAACCAAGTTAGTGCACAATTGCATGATTGATTTCGGGGCAAGTAGCTCAAGTGATGCCTAAGCAAATAGCTGATCAACTAGGACTTCAATATGAAACCATATCCAAAGGAGTAGTGCAGTTGGATGGGACAGCAATAACAATAGTTGGGGTGATTAGAAACTTGAGTCTTACCTTGCATGCATGTCCAAATGTTGTTGTTTTACAAGATGTATCAGTTATAGACCTTCCACCACTCTTTGCCCTATGTTTGTCAAGAGATTTCATAGCCAAGATTGGAGGATATTTGTCTGCTGATTGGTCACACATGCTTGTTCAGAACGAGGTATGGAACCAAAGCTACAATCAGGTCTGAACCTATTGCAAACTTCCACATTGAGCCCTACACTCCAAGTCAGATCAATGCCAACTATTCGGCATTTGATCAAGAAGATCACCCAAGCACTGATGAAGCTGACACCAAGGTTGGAAGCATCCCGGATCTAACTCTTGATGAATGGGCAAACAAGGTGCATGCTTTTGATCCTTATCAAGAAGTAGAAGAATCTGAGCTAGGGGTCTATTGCATACATCAAGAAGATCAGCCCATTCCTAGCATCACCAAGCCAAACCACAAGGATGACAATGAGGTATGGCAGCTGTTTTTTGATGGATCAAGGAGTAGACAAGGTGCAGGAGGTGGAGCTATGCTTATTTCACCTCAAGGAGTAAAGTACTATTCAGATTTTAGATTTCAGTTTGCATGCTCCAATAACACTACTGAATATGAAGCCTTGGTGTAAGGGATGCATTGGGCAATAAAGAGAGGAATAAAGAACTTGCAAGTCTTTGGTGACAGTGAGTTGATTATCAACCAGGTCAAGGGGAAGCATGTTGTCAAGAATGATCTACTCAAGTGCTACAAGAACAGGGTGTGGGACCTCATTGAAGATTTTGAGGGTTTTGGTATCAAATCCATTCCTAGGAAAGAGAACCAAGCTGCTGACAGGCTTGCAGCAGTTGGGGCAGCCTTTGACGTTGTGGAGAGCATTCAAAAAGACAAGGTACAACCAAACATCCATGTGATTGTGAGGCCTTCAGTGCCGGATAACAATGTAAGTTGGCAAGTGTTTGAGAATGACCAGCAAATCATCCATTTCTGCAAGAAGAAGCTGAGTTCTCACTAAGAATCAAGAAAATTGGAACAGCAAAGATGGTGACCAAGTGGTACAGCTAAGAACTAACAAGCTACCCAAGGGACTTATCACTTTGGAGTCCATTTTTAATCCCAATGATCATTTTAGGAAAGAGAAAGAAAACATTCAAAGTCAAGAGAGAAGATTCAGTATCCATCTTGGTGGAAGAGAACAAACCATTGCAAATTGGAAAGATGACAACTAAACAAGAAAGGTATGAGTTCATACATCTATGTCAAGAGTTCCCTGATGTGTTTGCTTGGAGCTAAGAAGATTTGAAAGGTTTCAATCCCAAGTTAGCTCAACACACCATTGAGTTGGACCCAAATACTAAGCCCATCAGGTAGAAACAAAGGCTAGTCAATCCACACATGGAACCTCTCATGAGGAAGGAATTGAACAAGTTGATTGAGTCAAGAATCATATTCCCAATCAAGCATTCTAGTTGGGTTGTCAACTTAGTTCCAGTCAGAAAGAAGAGTGGAGAGATCAGATTGTGTGTTGACTTCAGAGACTTGAATAGAGCATCTCTCAAGGACCATTACCCACTCCCTTCCATGGAGAAAATATTGCAAGTTGTGGCTGGCTCCGAGAGGTTTTCACTACTTGATGGCTACTCGGGCTACAATCAGATTATGGTGAAGGAAGAAGACCAATTCAAGACAGCCTTCACAACCAAATGGGGAACTTATGCATACAGGAAAATGCCATTTGGGTTGTCCAACGCTGGTGCTACCTTCCAAAGAGCAATGGACATGGCATTCAAAGGTTTGATTAACAACATGGTGCTGATATACCTTGATGATATCACTATTTTTTCCAAAAATGCAGCAGACCACCTCTCTCATTTGAGACAAGTCTTCACGAGGTGCAGGAGATTTGGAGTGTCTTTGAATCCTAAGAAGTGTATCTTTCTTGCACATGAAGGAAAGCTCCTTGGCCATATTGTCTCCAAAGAAGGATTAGCAATTGATCCAGAGAGGGTTGAAGCCATAAGAGCACTACCATTGCCAAGCCACAAGAAAGCCCTTCAGAGTTTCTTGGGGAGGATAAACTTTGTTCGGAGGTTTGTCCTAGATTTTGCAGCCCTTGTCAAACCTATCACCAAAATGTTAAAGAAAAGCATGGCTTTCAAGTGGACAGCAGAAGGCAAGGAGAGTTTTGAAGCAATCAAAGAAGCCATCTCTCAAGCACCAACCCTCATCAACCTAGACTTCTCCAAGGATTTCATCCTCTATGCATTTGGAGGTAATGATACTATTTCTGCCATTTTGGTACAACAGAACAAGGACAACGATGAGCAGCCAATTACTTTCTTCAGCCAGAGCCTAGATGACTATGAGGTGAGGTATTCTTTTATTGAGAAGCATGTACTTGCAGTAATCAGAAGCTTGAAGAAATTCAAGCATTTAGTCTCAAACAACAAGGTCCAGTTGTTGGTCTCTCATGCTGGGGTTAAAGACTTCCTCCTCAACAAGGATTTGAATGAGAAAAGGGCAGGTTGGATCACTCATGTCATGGAGTATGACATTGAGATCAAGGTCACCAAGCTAGTAAGAGGAAAAGGATTGTGTGAGTAGCTAATCTTGGGGAAGCAAAAAGAAGTATGTAATGAAGAAGAGGCTATTTTGACAGTTCAAGACAGCCATGAGCCAAGTGGCACTCAAGAAGAAAATAATGTTGTCCCCACTCCTTGCTGGACCCAAGGTATAATACACTTCCTAAGCATAGGCCTATGCCCTCCGGAGATGAACAAGACCCAAAGAAGACACTTCAGATTGCAGGCTGTCCCATATGCCATTGTTGATGGAGTTTTGTTCAAGAAAGATGTGAATGGAGTGCTGCTGAGATGCATTAGCACAAATCAGATTCATAGGGTATTGGAAGAGTTCCATGGTGGACCAGCTGGTGGTCATTTTGCACCAAGAGTGACAGCTCTAAAAATTATGAAGGCTGGTTATTATTGGCCCAAGATTTTCAGTGATTACTTTGCATGGATCAAGAGGTGTAAGAATTGTGCATTCTTCACAGGAAAAGAGAGACTTGCTGCCCTTCCATTGCATCCAATCTCAGTTGACCAGCCATTCATGCAATGGGGTTTGGACTTCATTGGAGTCATTAATCCCAATTCAAGCCAAGGGCACAAATGGATTTTGACAGCCACAGACTACTTCACCAAATGGACTGAAGCAGTAGCACTCAAAGAGGCAAATGAGTCTAGCATCTTAGACTTCTATGAGGGCATAGTAACAGATTTGGCATACCTGCTACAATAATCTTAGATAATGCATTGGCATTCATTGGATCCAAGGTGACTGAGTGGGCTGTCAAGAACGGGATCTACCTAAGTACTTCATCAAACTATTACCCTCAAGGTAATGGCCAGGCTGAGTCTACAAACAAGAACTTGTTGAGGATCATTAGGAGGACTCTTGATGAGAATCAGAGGTCTTGGCATACCAAACTGAAATCAGCCTTATGGGCTGATAGGATAACTCCCAAGAGATCCACGGGTAACTCTCCATTTAGGCTTGTTTATGGAAGAGAAGCAATCTTGCCCATGTCACTTGAGTTGCCAACATTAGAACTCATGAAGCAGTTAGAGTTGCTAGAGTTTGGGCCCATGGAGGTGAGATATGCAGAGTTGATGGAGCTTCAAGAGATTAGAGATCAGGCATCCCAAGCAATGGAGAAGGATCAAGCTTTGATCAAGAAGACCTTTGACAGGAAGGCCAAGAGTAGATCTTTCTAGGTTGGAGATCTAGTGTTAAAATGGGATGCAGATAGAGCAAAACCGGGAAGGAATTCAAAATTTGATGCCATTTGGAGTGGCCCATACATGGTCACAAAGTGTAAGGACAACAATGCCTTCCAATTGTCTTCATTGGATGGCGAAGAACTGCAGATTCCAATCAATGGAATCTATCTAAAGCATTGCTACTAGAGGGAAATTCTCCACCTTGTAAATATTAGCTTAGGTTTTCATTCCTCCAAGTGCTTGTGCACATTGTTTTTGTTGTAGGTTAGTTTTTCTTTCCTAAGTGATTTGGCACAACTTGCTGTCCCCGGAGATGTTTTGCAGCCTTGCTTCCATCAGTGATATTCCATCTTCCTCCTTGCAACATTCTAAGTCAATTGGGGTTCCAAACAAAATTTGATGACTCCATGCCCAATGGACTACTTCAGGCAACTGGTATTTTCATCTAGCAGGTAGATGACCCCTCTGAGTCACCAAAATTGTTATCCAAAATGTGCCCCTACTCATTTTGTGGCTAACTCCTTGTGTTCTTGCCTCTCTTTTGCCTTAGTCTCCATTTTTGATTTTTAGGCACTCAAATCTTTCTGGAAATGGCACCATTGGATAGAGCTCTCTCTCAACTTTCCAGAAAGGTAAAGTTTTCCTCCTAACTCCTCATATTTTTCAAGTTATGGCTCGGTGGAGTTTTTGTGGGAAATTTTCCCTTTGGAAGGCCCGCAGGCAATCAGGAGCTGCCACGTGTCCAAGGGCAAAAAAACACCAAGCGACCCGAAGGAAAAAATGGTCAGGAAGGGCCCGCACCCAATCAGAACATGTCATGTGGCACTTGGAGTGGTGGAGCACGAGGAAAATTTGAAAAATGTTCCAAAGACCAAACGGGTAAAAATTCAAACTTTTTGCCCACCGATCCGATTTTGGCCATTGTTTTTGCCCTAAAACTTCAAATCGCCATATCTTTCGATCAGAGCTCGGATTTTGCGTTCTTTATATCGATGGAAATATGGTGAAATTCTCTACAAGATTACATGGTCAATTTTGAATTTTGGTTCAGTTTGGAGGGAGAAAATAAAAAATCTTCTTAAGTACGCGCCCATGGACGTAAATCGATGTTTCAACAACCAATTTTAATGTAAAATGGGTCACATTCTTCTCCAAAGATGGTCAAAATGTCATGGCATGGGTTTGTAAGGACCTCCATGCTGTTTTTAATGAATTTTGGTCAATGGGGAATGGCTCCCATGTTTTTTCACGTTTTCTCTCTCCTGGGCTCGACCCATGCACTGTAAAAGCCAGATTTGGCTCATTTTTCAAAGGTGAACACTTTTTTGCACAGCAAGCTTCTGTTTTCACCTTCAACAAGTGATTTTGGCAAGTATCAGACCTTCCAGGGATTGTAACAGGTTTTTTGCCTCTTTGGTGTTGGAATACAAGGATTTTGATGTTGAAAATCACAATGCAGGCTCTGTGAATGCTTTCAGTCCTTTGTATGTGTTGTTTGCTTCATTTCAAACCCTTGATTACAGCTTATCAACCTGTGCATGATGTTTTATGTTACAATTTCTGATTTTTGTCAATTTTCATGAGCAAGAAGTGCTCACCACTCCTTTGGTGTATCACCTTTATCAGTTTAGTTTCAATTTTTGCATTTCTTATCCCTGTCTCCTTGCAAATTAGGATAAAATTAGGATCTAAACCTCCGGTTGTGCAAATAATAGATCAGAGGAGTTTGAGGAATAGCCTCTAATCTAGAGATTCCTCTCTCATCTTGCAAGTCCTACACTTAGAGAGAGGTTTCAATGTTGTGCAATCACACTTTGGATGCGAAACATCAACTTAGAAACCCGATTTGCATCTGAATAAAACTCTTATCTATTCCCAAAATAGGTCACATGCTTATTATTTGCACCATTCAAAAGATCAAACTTCTTATCCAGAGAGTTTGAGGAACCAGCCTCTAATCTAATTCCTCTCTCATCTTGCAAGTCCTACACTTAGAGAGAGGTTTTGATGTTGTGATTGTGGATGCACAAACATCAACTTAGAAACTGATTTGCATCGGGAGTGCTGCTTTGATTTGCAAAAACTCTTATCTATTCCCAAAATAGGTCACATGCTTATTATTAGTCATGCACCATTACAAAAATGGCCACACATACAAGTGCACTAACAACAAACTTCTTCTACTTAACTACCAGTAGTAAATCTATTTTCAGCCTGTACTCATGTAAAAAAAAGCACTTCGTAGCCGATCCTCCAAAAATATCCAATGCGTGTCGTGTAAGTCTTTAACCAGTTTGTGTGCTCCACACGCCATCTTCTAAAAATACATCCTCATCATGAAAATGGCTAAGCATTGAATCTATCTCTATCCTCAACATGTGATTCCTTCCCGATTCTCCCACGCATTTGAACGCACAATGCTCTTTTGCACTAACCTTCTATATACTTTTCGCTAAGTGCCATATTTGTTTTTACTAACATTACCCCACACTAATTGCATTGCTTCCTGGAAATGGTTGTCTCCAAAATGAATCAAAGAATGTGAATAGAGAGATAGAAATAATTTTATGAATAAAAAAATGACTTTACCCTGTAGCATCTTCTACTTCAAACTTAGAAGATTTAATTCTAGATATTCTTCTTTTATTTCCACCTTTAAAATCACAATCATTGAGCGCAACCTCTACCTTTTCTGGGATATCCACTACAATTGACTCTAGCTCATCTTGTGTAATCTTTACTTTCTCATTCTGCAAGACCAACACACAATTACGGACATGGAAGTCATTCTTCCTTCTAATAAGTCCATATTTTGTGCGATTAGTTTCCCAAGCTCATATAGCCTTTCCTTGTGTGGTTCTTGAGTTGTTGTGAGGGCCTCACACTTCGCTTAACAAGCGCTAATCATTACGCACAACCTAAGGTTTCATCTTTCATGGCTTTTAAGACTTCATTATCCTCTATAATGGTCCTCGTTCTTATAATGGCTTTGGCTATACAAATATTCAGCACTTGATCTTCTTTCTTCACTCCTCCTGCAAACTCTGAAAAGCAACCCATCATATGATGCAATCTTTCTTATCACCAAATCCTTTTCCTGCTCTTCTTCCTATACTAGATCCTTTGGTTCTCGCATGCATAGAGGTTCATCTTCAAGCACCAATTCCACCAAGGTTTGTAATTAATGCATTTCTAAAGGAAACATTTTGGCTATTGTACAATAGAAAAGTGACAAAGCGAGCATGAAAATCGACAAGTAACCTTTCTTCGTACTTGAACTCCCAAGGTCGTGCTAAGACAACCGATGGAAATGAAATATATGTGGATGTGGACAAACTAGTTGGGAAATCTTATATCCTCAACACGTAATAATAGGATCTCATGAGTCCAAGGCAAAGAAATCTCTCCTAACCTGAATTAGTGTAATGGATCATTCAAATATAATAGCTACTTAGAGGCTCTAATCAATGTCAAGATCTACCGAGATCCTATCTATTGGTTGTTGGATTCATGGAAAGTGACATGTAGGTGCTTCGTGTATATTTCCAGACAAGGTCATGAAAGTGGTAGCGAGAGGTGTAGTGGATTTACAAGAAACTATGGGCAGTTTTCTGGTCTAACCCAGAAAATATTAGCTTGATTGGCTTCTACGTTCAACATGGAAAATGTTTTATAATATCTGGTGGGAGTGGTGAGGATCTAAATACTAGCATATATAAACTAGTGTCAATTTTTAACTAATTAGCAGGCCCGTTGGGTTGTGGGACCTAGGGATCATAACCATGAGTTCGTGGTTGTTGTGGACCTTTTATGGTCATGTGAAAAATCAATCTCTTCTTCCAACTATCCAAGTAGTCATAAGCTTTTTCAACTTCTATGTTTAATACCAGGAGTTATGTAATCTTCTCATAATACCTTACGGGTGTTCTAGCAACTTGTATACGTAAGCTTGTGTCTATGTCAATGAGAAGGTCTCCTACGTTTGGCTATAGAACTAATGAATCACAACCAAATGTTTTCTCTCTTTCAAGTTCTTGTATGGTCATGTGGATATCCTATCAAGGTAATCTATAGTTGGGTTGATTTGACTAGAATTCATATGCTTTTTCATCTTTGATGTTTAATTCTCTCAATTGCTCACTAATTGCTTACGGGTTTGTTGTTGTTCGAAGACGTGAATTCTAAGACCTTGATCTATATCTGCTAATGTTGTGAAGAGATTTGGCTGAGGTATTACCGGTTTGAATATGTAATCCCTGGGCTCTCTGGGTCCCATAATTGTCATGCAAGAGATAACCAAACTTAACTGAATGAAGTAAACTAATTATGAAAATAAATCTACGCTATGCTTATTATTTTTTTTGTATTTTCAAAGATGTGAATTTGAATGAAATTAAAGAGCGACTAATCTAATAAATTTAGATAACGAGTGATTAATCTAATAATGAGATTAAAACAAGCAAGGTAGCCAGATGTAGCTATTTTCTGTGCACTTGTGAATTGATCCGAATATAAATAACTAACTAATTTAATTGAAATACCTTCAATCTTACCTCAGAAGTGAGGAATAAATCATAGCTTCTTAGAAGCTATTATTCCCCATAGCTTCCTTAGTAATGTTGAAAGCAAGCTTAACTGAAATAAAATGATTTGTTATTCTATTTGATATATTGTAACTACAACTTTGACAATTCAAACCTAGAGTTTACAGAACAACGGAAAATCTGTTGTATTGTAGCTTATCCCCTTAGTGTGATCTCTTCGTTCCTATGTGTTCTCATGAATCCAGAAAAGTGGGAATGTGACAATGGCAATAGGAGAAGATGTTTGAATAGTGGCAGCTTGGACGTAAGCCGAACAAAATGCAAGTAGGAGAGGGATAGCGCAAGAGAACAGAGCTTGGATATGTGATTCCTAGTAGGATTTTTGCAAGGATACAACACAAACACACCAAAATCTCTAGGACCTATACTTCCTATGATGAAACAAAAACCTATAACTCTAAGCAGAATCAAGATTCAAATGAACTTAATCTAGAACTAAAACTGTTTTATGCTAAGCCAGTTGTTTGGAGAACAACAATGGAACAAGATGAAACTAGAGAGATCTAGTGATCTCTAAACTAGAACTGTGGAGCCTTGAACTGAGAGGCTGAGAACTTTACAAAATCTAGACCTATTGAGACTTATTGAAGAACTTTCAAACACACTGAATAATAAATCATAGAGGGAGAGGGGCCATTTTCTTGTAAACAAGCTTGGTATTTATAGCATTTTGATTTACCAGAAGGTAAGATCAAATTGAACTCTTCTACCTATTAAAAAAGGAATTACTATTTACAGAAGCGGCTAAAACTTTAATGAAAGAAAGAGTGGTTGAGAATTACAAGTGCAACTTGATTTTTTTACATTGACAAATGAGTCGAAATTTCGGAAAATGTGCACATGACCCCCTTTGCCCGGCGTAGGGTGGCGGTTACAGGACCGCTGCCCTATCTTAGGTGGCGGTCCTATAACTAAAGACCAAAATGCAAGGAAAAGAGAGGAAAGGGGTTAGAACAAAGCATGCAAAGGTTGGATAAGGCATTTTAGGATGCAAATGTATACTTAGTATGCTTTCTAGATTCTAAACACCTTACAAAGAGATCTCATTGGGGTTTTTGTAACCTCTTTCCGATAGTACAATACATACAATTTTGGGTACGTACATATTGCCCCCTCAAAGAAGCATTTTAGCCATGAAGGGGCATAAAATGGTGGGTCCGAGTATGGTGGTCCCGAAATGGGGAGTTAGAAGCTATACCTAACACGCTTGTGTGTCGTAATGTCACCATCCAGATTCCCATTATCTATAAAATGAAAAGAGGACTCAAGTGCAGATAGATAAAAGAAATCGAAAAATAAATACTAAATTAAAATGAAATGTAGACTTACCATTTACGTGGGGATAAGAACTTACCTCCATTAGTGCTCTAACTCTGTGAAAGAACATTCAAAACAAGGTTAGAATATTATATATATATATATATATATATATATATATATAATGAGCTCATTTTCCTATTCATTTGTGCATATTGATTTGGTAGTTTTTTAGCTCTGGGGCCCACGGTAACTATTTTTACGAGAGTGTAGTCAAAATGTTCATTACGAGATCGTGATCATGCCTCCGAGAGCAGGAGATCAACCCATGAAGTCTCGAGGTTAGTTTTTCTCAATTTATTATTTTTAAACCTAAAATATAAAAATGTTGAAATATTTGTCTTGGGGGGGTTATTTTCAAAAATCTTAGTGTTAAATGAGTCTCTAGGGGTGCCCATAGGGTAGGCTTTTATTTTTCTCAAAATGGTGTATTTTTACTATTTTTAAGCATTTTTAGGGCTTTAGGGCGTATGCCAATTCAGCACATGACCGCCGTCCTACGGAGCGCGATCACGGGACCGCCGCCTTGTGTAGGTGGCGGTCATGGAACCACCGCTCTGCATAGGGTGGTGGTTCTGGACAGAAAGAAAAAGATAGCCATTAAAGTAATTTTTTTGGTATTTTTGGTATTTTGCTATGTTTTTGATGAGCTTATCTATCAAATTATGTTGCTAACTTGCTCTTTTTCTCTATTTTGGGTGGATGTAGAAGGAGGAGTATATTCGGTGGAGTAGGAGTGTGATTGGCTCCCGATAGTTTTAGACATACTGACCCAGACAGAGCAAGACACTCTTCAGAGGGCTAGTATTTTGAGGATTTCACGGGTTCCTCATGTTGCTCTACCAGTCACATATTGTGTGACTTATTCTCATACTGGGATGTGGACCAGAATAATTTCTAGTTATTAGGTGCTAGGGGTGAGTGGACTATCACCCTGGAGGATGTTTACCACATTTTGGGGTTCTAATTCTTGGGAGGTGGCTCTCTCAAGACAACAAGATCTAGGCCTCAGATGATTCAGTGGGCCACCTACATGGGGGATGTTGTTGTCTCCTTTGGCTCAAAGAAGGGATGAAGGTCGATCCATTACTACTGCTCCTATCCCCACCCTCCATAAGGCCATCATGGGTATCTTGGCCTCACGGTTGATTAGGGATAAGGGAGGAGACACTCTATTATACTGTTGGGCTCCTATGATTGCGTAGATTGAGGCCCATGGCCATATTTATGCTTGGGGAGTAGATATTCTCGGGACCACCTACCATGATTTGTACAGGGTGGTCAGATTACAGGGGCAGTCTTTGAGTCACCCTACTCTGGTTATGAGTTGGGTGTATGAGCATATCATTCCCTATGGGAGGGTTTGTTAGTAGAGGACTCGGGAGTAGTTAGGGAAGCCAGGTGGACAAGGATGTCAGTGCTTAGGATGCCACACCAGCCAGTGGCTTCACTGACTACTACAGATATGGAGGCTACTCCTTATCAGGATATGGCAGGATTGTGGGGGCAGGAGGTGACTACATTGGTTGCTTTCTCTACCACAGGTCAGTTGGTGGATAGGATAGGGAGAGTGGAGATCCACCCTTTTGATAGAGTCCCTCAGTAGTTTGGTCTCCCTTATATTGATATGCTTCCTCCAGTGGGGCCTATGTACAAGACTATTTATGAGGCTTGGGGAGGTCCTAGAGGAGATCAAGGTTGGACCATAGTTACTCCTAGAGTACCTATCATAGTTAGGTGAGTGGTTCATGCCCTGACAGAGCTGGTGCTCCTTGAGCACCCTTACTTCAGATCGGGGCTGCTCCGCTTTCAGTGGGGAGGAGGATGAGCCTATTGATGTGGACTCAAACTTTGAGGAGTTCATAGGAGGGGAGACTGAGGAGGAGATGATGGGAGAGGGGGTTGGAGGTGAGGCCGGTGGGATGACCAAGGAGGATGATAGTGATTCTGAGTGGCATGACACTCAGGATATATTGAGGGTGGAGAGGGTGGAGGTGAGTGCGAGAGAAGGAGACCTTGGTCTCAGAGGAGTTTCCTTCTCAGGACATTGAGGGAGATGATGAGTCTATGGTAGGACGTCATTTTGTTCCAAATTTTGGTGAGATTCCATAGTCGGCAGTAGCATTAGTAGTAGGCACGATCCTAGAGACCCTACCTAGATGCCTAGATATCCAAGTGAGTTACCACTCTTTTCTCGACCCTGTTAGTTAGAGATGTTAGTTGATATTTCTTTTTGTTGTTTTGATTTTTTTTACTTTTATTTTGGTGATTTTCTAACTTGTTACTTCCCTTTTTTATTTGTATCAACTACACAGGGATGGTGGGAACTCATTCATCGGTATGCATGGACCCTTTTGATCCTGTCGGGAAGACACAGGTGAGTTGTGTGTGGATTCAATACTGATCCTTAGTCATCGGCTGAAATACCGATGTGTTCACCCCTTTCTAGAAGGTGGCGAGAGATAGTGACTTCCTTTCATACTCAAGTATCTAGATACGATACTACCGAGTGCCCGATGAGGCGGATCCATTCTCGTAGTGATACCATACTGCTTTGTGGTTGTGATCATGCGCACTCCCATCATTTAGTGCATTGAGCATCATCATAGCCATCTCCCCATTATTGGATTCAAGGCCAATGGTTCTTCCCTTTTACTCCATATTTGTGATATAAAATACAAAATAAAATGCTAATAGCTCAATGGAAGAAAATGAACTACAATCTAAAGCCTAAAAAAATACTATATATGTGCTTTAGGAAGAAGAGAGAATTCTTAGAAATGAGGGAGGGGTCTAGCCCTATTTATATTTTTCCATTTGGGAAAGTGGGAGATTTGGGTGCATGTGGGACAAATGAAAAAGTCCAAAAGCACGTTTAGCAAGTCAAAGTGATATTTGACTATGTTTAGAAGAGATTGACCATGGTTAATATTTAATTAACCGTGTTTAGAGAATAATTAATCCTATTTAGAGAGAAATTAGGTTTCGAAAGACTTAATCAATCCAATGAAGTGGATTGATACTCTAGGAGCTAATAGAGGTGGTAAAGAAGAGAATATTATCCAAGAAGAGGTTATTATAACCTATTTAATTAGCTTACAAGAGGAAATATGACCAATAGAGTGTCATAAGAGGGGAGTTAGATAGATCTAACTAACAAGGTGTCGTAAATTTGCAAGGAAGAGAATAATAAGTGTAATATTAGAAATAATAGTGCATTGATCAAACTACAGTGTGTCTACATTTTCCCCTCTTTGGGGTGACGTAAGCCACGTCACTTCAAAGAAAGTAGACAAACGTAAATGAGTAGAAAAATTTTAAAGGGGTAGAAGAAAAATTAATAGGATGAAGGATGAAGGATGCCCCCTCGAGTGTCGATGGGGTGATAGAGAAACTCGATCGGCGATCAAAAAAGAGAGTAATAGAAAGAAAAGTGCACAAAGAAGATGAGAAACAAGAAGAAAGAGGGATATTGAGCTATCCACAAATCAATTGCTAACAATATTTAATCATCATAATGCTTAGAATCCTCCTCATCGGTCCTTATTAAAATGTGAGCATATGATGGAAGCGTAAAATGACATGAAAATCCAAGGTACAAACAATCATCTTGTGCTTTAAAAAATACAAACTCCATGCAACATACTTGAATGTAATGCAATATGAGAAATAAGCAATATCACCTAACAGGAACTAAGTACAATCACACACACTTTAACCAACAATGTTCAAGATAGTTGTATAAATATTTTTTTATCAAGATGTTGTCCCAAATGTTCTAATAAACAACAAGGGTGAAGGATGATGCCCGAAGAAATGTGTATAATGCAAGGGAAAATATGGAGGACACTTGGGTCCAATGAAAAATCAATGTGCATGATGAAAATAGTACTAGGCAACTAATAGTGCCCCAGAGTACAGACGAAGTAAGAAGCATAGCTTGTGTAGGTGATTGAAGATTTAGATGATTTGTGAGTTGTTGTTTCAAAATATTTGAAAACGTCGGAAAGATATGGGATGAGTGCCATGTGATAGACATAAATTTCAGCCGTAAATGAAGATTTTACCCAGTTTTAATCTATTTCGAAGTATTTTGATGTTTTTAGTTTTTAAATGGTTTTACAATTTTTTTAGATTTTTTGATTACGTGATAGAATTTGTATAAGAGATCAAATATCTCATAACAATATGTGTAATCGCCAAAGGCAAAGGCAAAGGCGCCAAGGAGCACAAAAAGTGGCCCAACGAGAAGAATTACAAGCCAAAAATAATTATTTAATAAAAATAATCATTACGACAAGTGAAAAATAGAGGAAAATGATAAGAAACGACACCTAGAATATGCGTGAATCATTCTAGTGTAATGAAGAAGTGACCGTCGGATGATACTAAGTGTCCCAACATGCAAAAATGAGTAAAATAATTATTTTAATAGAAAAATAATCATCTCGAAGGATAAAAGAAGGGCTAGAATGATCATGGCAAAGAAAACATGGCCCAGGGCAGCGCGATAGCCTAATATACCCACCCAAGGGGGGTAAATCAATCACGATAAACTCATTTCTACAGAGTTCTTGCAAATTTTTACCATGAGCGGGAGAGACAACTGCGGAGTGAGATGGCAAGAATGCGAGCAGGAGGAGACGTGCGGATCACATCTAAGAGTTCATGTGGGACCCAGTGTATGGACCCTACGTGAGTGGCCTATCCCCCTTGTGAATTACGCATTTAATGCAATTTTTAGGGTTTTTAGGCTAGGTAGGAAAATTTTGACATATGCGCACACGTGCATATGTCGATGACGTATGCTTGTGCATGCAAGCATCAAAACCAATGGGTACATGCACACGTATCTGTCAAAAACATATACACATAGGTGTATGTGTTGGAAGTAGATCGACAGGGGATACGGACGCATGTCCGTCGAATGGGCCATGTACGCATTCGGGATGGGGAGCGAAGACATGCGTGCATAGCCGTCGGGAGGGGAAAAATAGAAACAGAGGGGTGTGTACATGCGTCAATAGGTGCGTATGCATTGGGATGGGCATATTGTACAGTGTCGGAGGAGGTGCGCATATGTCAAAGAAGTAGAACATCCTTCGAAAAACCAGCCAAGGAGAGAAAAAAGACAAACTTTTTAGAAGAAAGTGAAAATTTTCAGGAAATAAGATAGAAGAATGGTGACCTAGCAACAATTTTTTAGATAGATGTAGGTAGAAATATCAACTGATACATGTGTGTTTTCTTGTTTGCAGCGTATACTACCCATTCTCTAGACTCGTGAGTGATATGGTTGGCTAGCGGTGATAGAGGCCTAGTTTGACGATGACGATAGAGCAACCTTGGATAGCCTCCTATATGTTATGGGATTGGCTCATCATCGGCTAAGATTCCACATATTACATTAGATCATGGCCTCTTGACAGCCATAGCAGAGTGATGACACAATGAGAGTCGGTGCTTTCGGCTCCCGACTAGGAGATTACTACTACTCTTGAGGACATGTAGCGTATTATGTGGGTCTCGATTCGGTGGTCAGCTCATCTAGTCTATCCATCCTTTGTGTTGATATTCAGCAATATATTGTAGAGTTGTTTGGTGTCTCGACCATACCACGGTGTGGGATGACCATTAGGTTATCATAGTGCATTGATGATCTAGATCTAGATCGATGCTTATATGACGACCTTCATTAGTGGAGTGTTACTCCCTAACAAGACCAGTGCTTCATTTACTACTCGGCCTCCTTGGAGTGATACGCGGTTTGGTAGAGGGAGAGACCTACTACTGGGGTTAGTATATTTTGGCATATCTATATTGGGACCTTCATTTGATTGCCTACTACTATCAAAAGACAATAGGACTAGCTCACTTTCTTCAGATTTGGGCATGGGACCACATTGCCATTGGTCGCCCCTTAGGTGTTTTGAGAGTTTGGGCTCCTAAGGAGCCTTCTACGATGGGTTGGGTCTAGATAGGGGATGATGTGCGACCATATATGGGGGATGCATATCACTATCGTTGTGAGCTTGATGAGTTATAACAGGGTTCCATGGTTTGGAGGCCATACAGACATTTCCAATGGCCTGAGGATGGTTTAGAGCTCGATACTGCCATAGTATAGCACTTCATCCTAGGCATCCGCAGCTATATGCAAGAGTTATATAGTGTGGATTGGTGTTAGAGGCATTTTAGCGTGCATCAGGATGTTCTTGGGCCAGATAGGTGGTACACTCATAGGGCCCAAGAGTACTTTGATACGGGTCTACAAATTTCCTGTGATAGAGCACTGGACAATTTTTGATAGGCGATACCTACTATGTGTGTGCGACTAAGCAGATTAGAGATCTAGGCACTACACCCGAGTATGGGCCATGGTATCATGGTGTGCTTCCATGTCATTTGACTATTTCCATGGCAATGTATAACGCCGGTGTGAGAGCTCCTCTAGTGGGGCCTCCTAGTGGTGGCGAGGGTGGAGTCATTGGTGGTGAGGATAGTGATGATGATGATGATAGTGGGCCCGATTCATACTAGTATGTCAGGGGCATAAGACGGGTCCAACATTACGCAGGAGCCATAGGAACATAGCTCTAGGCCTAGGCCGAGATAGGTGTTTGGGCGTTAACGTAGAGTTTCCCCCAGTAGGAATTCTAATGGGGATATACACCCCTCTCCAGCATGCACTTCAGAGTAGGGCCCACCACCTCATGCTCCAAAAGGTGGCGGTGATGGTGGACAGCTGGCCACCCTTTAGCAAAAGTTATAGGCATCGATTATTGTTTAGTTATACGTGGTTGGAGAGAGAGATGTTGTCAAGGCATAGGTACAAGCCCTCATAACAGAGTGAGATTAGGCACATACTCATGTGCAGATTTTGATAGTGGAGAGAGATCAAACTAGAGCACAGGCCACCCGGGGTAGTGATAGTACCCTATGGCAGAGTTGGATTAGTGAGATGGCTACACAGGGGGCTCAGATATTGAGCCTTTTACATCAGTCTCAGAATCAGGTGTAGATGGTTGTTGCTCAGAGGGACCATGCCCAGGCATAGTCACAAGGCTACATTATACAAAGAGATATCTTGCACGAGCCCAAGTGCATGTTATTCTTTGTAGATAGATATCGAGAAATGCTTCCGGAGCAGGCTCGAGCTAACAAAGTGGTAAGTTGATATGTGAGCGAGATGCCACCTTATATGCAGCTATCACTTCTAGAGATGCTGATTTGATACGTGATGCTATGAGATCCGGTAGTGAGGCCTTATACTATAGGACTACTTACTTTAGGGCAGTCCTGACAGAGCAGTGAGTTGTTCCTTTTGAGTAGTCAGATGTGAGTATGACAGGCTCTAGGTCATGGTGATCAAGTCATTTGATTAAATTGGTTCACCGGCCCATTACAAAGATAGCCATCTAAATAGTAGCTAGCTAGACAATGAGGTGGTACTGTACGTACCCAAAATTATAGTGCAGTACGGTACCACCGAACGATGTTACACATGCCCCAATGATGATACAGGTCTCCTCACAAGGTGTTCGAGATCCAGAAAATCTCTCCAAATTTACGTTAACATCATGCATGCCCCGCTTAGCCTCCACATGCTCTGTTTTACTCTTTCCCCCTATTTTCCTTTGCATTTTTAGTCTTCGAGAGATGAAACCACCGCCCTGCACGGGCAAAAGTAGTCTCGTGACCACCGCCCAGGTAGGGTGGCGGTCCTGTAACCGCCACCCCTGCTCAGGGTGGTGGTCCTTCACGCATTTTCTAGCACACTTTTCTAATCACAACTTGCGTGATTTTTCAACTTTCACTAGCTTTCTCATCCGTTTTGCTTGTATTTATGATTTTGGTTCCCTGGAATAATGTTTCTTCATTTTTTATAGTAAAAGAGTCCTAGTTGGAGTTACCTTTGGGTGAATGGGAATTCTATAAATAGCTGGTTTGATTACAAGAAAATGGCCCCTCAAAACTGCCTCTCATCCTCTCATTTCAATAGTTTAGTCTTTCAATTATTGTTTAGGAATTCAATAGTTTTCATTTGTTGCATGCATAGTTAGTCTTATTTTGATGTTTAGAAGCCACATGATCTTCTTGTTCTAGTGTTATTACTATTTCATATAATCAATTAAGGTAGGATAGTTTCATTTTTATTCTAAAGCCATTAGAGTTGCAAGTTTTGTTCGTCAAGAAGGATAGTTTCAAGTTTTGGATGTTTTGTGTTGTGACTCGCAATAAATCCCACTAGGAATTACATAAGCCAAGCTCTATTCTCTTGTGCTATCCCTCTCCTACTTGCATTGTATTCAGTCTACATCCAAAGTTGTCATTGTTCCAATACCTACTTCTATTGACGCTAGCATTACACACTTTTTGGATTCACGTGAGCACGAAGGAACAAGGAGACCACACTGAGGGGACAAAGCCACACACAATCGGATTCACCACTATTCTACAAAATCTAGGTTCAAGCTATCAAAGTTCTAGTTAAAACATATCAAATAGAGTAGTGAATCATTTCATTTCAGTTAATCTCACTTTCGATATTGCCGGGGAAGCTATGGGGATTGATAGTTTCTAAGAAACTATGATTCATTCCTCACTTCTGAGGTAAGATCGGGGTCTTTCAAATAGATTAGATCAGTTATTTGGTTATTTAGAATAGATTCACAACTGCACAAAGCGGTGTAGCTACACTCGGCTACTTTGTTTGTTTTAAATTTTGTTATTAGCTTAGTTGTCATTTTCTAGATATTAAATAATTGCTCTTTCAATTCTATTAAATAGTTGTTATCTTAATTTTGTTAAATACTCTGTCAAAAATACAAAAATAGAGAATTTATATATGTTGTGGATATAATTTACATAATTAGTTTACTTTGCTTTAGTTAGATTTATATTGTTTCTTTTGTATGACAATCACGGGACCTAGGGAGCCCAGAGAATACGTATTCGAGCCAATCGTATACCTCAACCCAATCTTTTTGCAGCAATAACTGACATAGACCAAAATCTTAGAATTTAGGTCTTCCAAACAACAATAGACCTACAAGAAATTAGCTCACAGTTAAGAGGATTAAACATAGAAGACGACAAAGTGCATACGTTTTGGTCAAACCAGCCAAACTATAGATTTCCTAATAAATATCCGCATGACTGTAGAAGGGCTTGAAAGAGAGAAAACATTCAATTGTGATCCTTTGGTCCCACAGCCAGATGCAAGAGACATCCTCATTAACATAGACACTAGCTTAAGAATTCAAGTTGTCAGAATGCTTGTAAGGTACTCGAGAAGATTGCACAACTTTTAGCTCTAAACATAGAGGCCAAAAAGGCATATGACTATTGGATATTAGGGATTAGGGATTGATTCTACACATGACCATAGGAGGACCACAATGACCAGAACCTACGGTTGTGATCCATAGGTCCCACAACCCAACGGGCCCACAGGTCAATCAGACGTTGATGCTGGTTTACGCACATTAGTATTTAGATTCTCTCCACTTCCACCAATCATTATCACACAACTATCCTCATTAGACATAACAGCTAATCAAGCTAAGGATTTCTGGACTAGACCAGAGAATCACCCATAGAATCCACCATACATCCATCATCCATTTTTCATGACTGTCAGGGATATCTATAAGCACCCACAGGTTATCTTCCACGTATCCCACAACCTATAGATCGAATCACGCCAGAGCTCAATATTGATTGGATCCTTCGAGCAGTCATCCTCGCCAAATGATATATCATGCCAGTTCAGGTTAGGAGGGCCTTCTTTGCCTTAGATTCACAGATTCCATTAGTGTGCGTCGAAGACATAAGATTGCCTAACTAGTTTGTCTGCGCCCCACGTATATTCCATCCCCACCATGCTGTCTCAGCATGACCTTGGGAGGTCGGGTGTGAGGAAGAGTTACTTTTAGATTCCCATGCTCACTTGTCACTTTTCCATCATACAAAATTGGTGAACCCAACATGAAAGGAACAGTTGCTTCATTTTCACCTTTCCCCTTTTAGTGTTTCATTTTCTTTCATCCATCTTCGCTTCTTCCCAATATTCTGCGAGTATTCATATACCCCCGAATATGTCGGGATTCGATGCATATAGCAGCCTCTCATAGGTCTTGAATCATACTACAATTAAGCTGAATAGACGGCCATCACCCTCGCTCTCGGCATGGGGTGAAAACTATTCAATCAACTCGGTTCCCAACACAAAATCCACCTCAAAGGACTAGATATAGTTCTTCTTTCCAAATAGAGGAGTTGGGTCAGCTCACTCAAACATAACAACCAGAGCCTTCGAGTGCTTGAATAACATGATGCTCATTGGAGAATCGGTTCATCTCCTTAGGTGTGTTCTTAGACTGCAATCTGTAAGATACAATCAGATCCATATCTATTTTTAGATGATAAACATTTAGCGTGTTATGCTAGGAGCGAACAACACTCTCAAAGTATGTACCCACCTATAGGAGGTTTACAAACACAACCCGAGGTCTCTTTTTAAGAAAACACCTCCATTCCTCCACCTATAGGAAATGCCCTCGGTGAAACTTGGTAGGGCACCGATCAATTCATAGTTGGGTACCATATGCCTATATAACGTCAACAAACACCACTAATGAAAAATACCGTATCTTCACCAAACGAGGTCATCTCAACCTTAGTTGAGAAAGTTATAGGGTTGGAACTTGCTCAAGCAAGTCAAAATTTGTAATTCATGCAGGCAGGAAATTCCAATCCTCCACATCATCCTAGCCAAGTAGACCTCCTCATAGGAACAGGCACGTTGGACATGCCTCCTCAGTACTCATAATAAACACCAACTAGAACTGCGTTCTCTAATGCCACTCCAATGGAAAATATGATACCTCCCGGTTTAGTACAAAACAATCCATTTCTAAGCAATGCTCCTCCATACTTAAACATGTATTCCAAATCACCACAGGGAGATATGTTCTCTTCTCCTAGCATATTCACTCAACCACAGGGATTTCCTTATGCCCCTGCAAATACATATGCTACACCATATCAACAAACCATCCCACCTCCCCCTCAGCAAACACCATCAATGGTCGAAACCTATGCGATAGGAACTTATTCAGAATATTTGAAAGAGCCCTTAGACTTCACTATATGAAGCGTCATGCTTCCAAGACCTCTTCCTGATTTTCCCAAGTACAAAGGGGAGGGAGATCCGAATGCACATATTAAGGCCTATGCCACAGCCATTCGAGAATTACTCCCTTAGGATGGAGTTGTTGCTAAAATATTCCCCAAAACTTTAGAGGGCATCGCCCTCAATTGGTATTATAGGATACGAAGCCTCAATACATTCATTTAAACAAATCATTTCGAGTTCATCAAGGTGTTCGACATGAACAAATTATTGAGAACAAGAATCAGGGAATTCTTGCATATTAAACAAGAACACAATGAGTCTGTTGCTCATTTCATCCAAATATGGCATACATGACCTCTATTCTTGACAAAAGCACTCCAAACATGGATCAGATGGAATTATGTGATTTATTCCTTCATTCTCTCAAAGAAAGAGATAAAGGAATAAGTCCAAAATTTCCCACTAAGAACTTATGATGAGGTGCTCAAGAGCACTCTCTGAATAGATCAAGTTGCAATTGATAGCGGTCGCAAGCCATATGGAACAAATGGGAGGTTAATCATCCCCAACCAAAATACTACGACTTATCCTACTACCACAAATACCAATCAAGGACCTAAAATCCTTAACAAAAACTGTGGGGTCACAACAGATGGAGTAACTGACCAAGCAAAAAAGGCAAATGTTGTAAATGCTCCCCAGGTTAACAATCAATGAAACAACAATTTTTCCCCAACAATCAACATGGTGGATTTTAATCATCCACAACAACAACAATAATGGCAGATCCAAACACAGGGTCCAAGTCAAAACTCAACTGGATATCAAAACCAAAGGCAACAAACACAAAACTTTAATCCTAATAGTCAACAATTTAATCAGAGTTTTGGACCACAACACATGCCAAACCAACAACCTAGGAATTATAATCCCAACTCATATTGTGGTTTCCACAAAATTCAAGGCCATGACACTAGGACTTTCCGTGACTACAATAAATTCATGCAACGTTTTCTAGAGGAACAAAGACAAATTTTCATAGATATGTTCTTAGCTGATCCTACATCACCTGCGCCAAGTACTTTCACAGGCGGTCTCCCCTCAAAACACACCCCTCAAGATCTTCAATGATCCGCTCCCAAATCACAATAACAAATTAAATCCAAATGGGACAAACAAGGGTGTAATGACAGGAAACAATGATCATGAAGCCTCGACTTCACTAAATCCACCTGTCGCACCACAATTAGGAAATCAGCCATGAACCAAGATAGTCGGTTTAGTGGAGTTAGACACTGAGCTACACGTGGAAGCCATAACAAGAACATGAGAGTATTGCTCTCAGCTAAATCCAAGTTACACACTAGAGCCAGATAACATTCAACAAACATTAGTAAAACCCGTAGGTGCCTATGATTTAATTAATGACTTAACAAAGACCTTTTCTCACATCTCCTTTTTGGACTTGCTGAAGAACTCTCCTACCCATAGGGCTGCTCTTTTAGAAGCATTAGGTTTAGGTCATTTAATTAACATCACTCCTCCTCCCGAAACACAGGTAAACCATATAGACTTTGATATCCACCCTCCGGGGCAGCCGGATAGGGATACCGAGTTTATATTCGACATAAGCAAAATGCCAACAGATGCTGAGATTGCACGTAGAGGTGATCTAGCCTTACATTTACAAGTGTGGGTTTATAACAATTACGTTAAACGCCTGATGGTTGTGGGAAGCGATTAACATAGTCCCCTTCTCTTTCCTTCAAAAGCTAGGGTATGGAGAGACAAATTGTTCCATGACTTGGAATACACTAAGAGGCTATGATAGCCTTAAAGCCACTTCAATTAGAACTATAATACTACCGGTCACCTTAGGACCCAAAACAATCCTCACTGAGTTTTATATTATAGATCGGAAACCAACTATAATATGATCCTCGGCCAACCATGGATACACCGAATGAAGGCAATCCCTTCTACGTTATTTCAGGAAATAAGATTCTTGCACTTAGGAAAGATATTCATAGCAAAAAGGTGATCCGAAACCATTCGATATACACCTAGTAGACCTGAAGAAAAGGCCAGGCATTCACTCTGAGTTTGAACTCCCAACAAACCAACTTAACAAACCAACCAACTCAAAACCAGAAGAAAAATTAATACCTACAATAGAACTAGAGATTACGAACCTAGTCAAGAGCATCCCAGCCCTCAAGGATGAAGCTAACGTTGTAGAAACAGTGTCATTAGGAACTACTACAAAAATTGTTGAGTTGCTAGAACAAGATCTACCAATTTTCCTACCGTTTGATTCCACAGGTATGGGATGTACCCTAGGAGTTGGTTCTCTTCCAGCAGAGGAACTCTACATGGTAGAAGTAACCAAAGTAGAAGAAATAGACATAATGAATGTCCCAACATCCATCTTCCCAAATAAACATTAGACTCTCCACTTTGATGGAGCTAGATGTCATTATGGGGTTGGGGCAGGTGTGATCTTTACTTCTCCCGAGGGAAATATCCTACTGTTCACCTTTAAATTAAATTTCGAATGTACAAACAATGGCACTGAGTACGAAGCCCTCCTCCTTGGTCTCATCATAGCTAAAAGGCTCGGTGTTAATGACATCAAAGTGTTAGGAGACTCTCAATTAGTAGCAAACCAAGTCTCTGAGGTGTATGAGACTAGAGCTGAACATTTACAGCTCTACAAAACAATAGTATTAGATTTGAGCAAAGGATTTAACTTCATATCAATTGAAGCAATCCCACAAGAACAAAACCTTCTCACAGATTCGATAGCAACCTCAGCTTCACGTTTCACTCCAAACAGTGAGTTGGAGGACACCCATTTCATGGTATCCCTTTGTACTGAACCGTTAGTAAAGAAAACATCAACAAACCCTCTTCTAACACACATAGCTAAGAATACATCTACTATCTTAGGTCACGTTGACAATGATACAACCACTCTTGATTACCTAAACACCTATGCAGAGTTACATCTCACCCATCACATGGTAGATTTTCCTTAATCCCACATTCATCTTCTTACTTTGGAAATCCCATGGTAGAGCTTCCCCCACAAAAGGAGCTCGACATATATGTGGTAGAGAATGGAGAAGATCTGGAACTACCTCCAACCCCACCTGAGTTTGAAGAAGGTAATGCTTCTTTAATTGAAGAAATAATTGATATTAACATCGGAACGGAGGAAGAACCAAAGATCTTAAAACTAGGATCTTCATTAACTCTAGAAGAAATAGAAATACACACTCGAATCCTCAAAGAACATCAAAAGGATTTTGCATTTAATTATAAAGAAATGACAGAATTACACCGCACATCGTGGTACATAACCTCGTCACCAAATCAGATGCAAAGCCAATTAAACAAAAATCGAGACCAATGAAACCCAAGGTAGCTCTCATGGTGAAGGAAGAAGTAATGAAGCTTCTCAGGTAGGGTTCATCAAACGATCGATTACTCTCAATGGGTATCTAATATCATCCCGTTCTAAAAAAGAATGGGAAGATACGCATCTACATAGACTTCCGAGACATTAACAAGGTGTGTCTCGAAGGATGACTTCCCGTTACCATCCATTGATGTCATCGTTGATGCAACAGCTGGATTTGAGATTTTGTCTCTCATGGATGGGTTCTCGGGATACAATCAAATCAGAATATTTAAACAAGACCAAGCAAAAACCACGTTTATAACTCCTTAGGGAACTTATTGCTACGTTGTTATGCCATTCGATCTCAAGAACGCTGGTGCTACATACCAGTGGGCAATGACATACATATTTCATGATCTTATTCATAAAATCACGGAATCCTATGAAGACGACTTGTTGGCCAAGGCCAGGAAGTGTCGTGATCACCGGAAGTGCTTTGCATCATTCTTTCACATTTGATCGAAGACAGAGTCACACTAAACCTAGAAAAATACGTATTTGGTGTGACAAGAGACAAACTCCTAGGATACATTATATCATCACGAGGTATCGATGTCAATCCAGCCAAAATATGGGTTGTTCTTGAGATAATCCCACCATCAGACGACTTTGGCATTAGATTGTTTCTTGGAAAGCTCGGTGCAATCCGGAGATTCATTCCAGAGTTAAGTTTTTGTTTATCGATCAACAATTTGTTGAAAAAGGATTGCTGCATTATTTGGACAAAGGAATGCCATGAGGCCTTTGAAGTAGTTAAATGCTTCTTACTGTCTCCTCCCACGTTAATGCCACCTAGACCAGATCATCCTTTGATCTTATATTCATGAGCTACGGATGTCTCGCTAGCCTGCATGTTGGCTCAAGAAGATGATGATAAATGAGAACGTGTGGTCTATTTTATTAGCCAAATGTTGCTCAATTATGAAACACGTTATATGCAGGCAGAATGAGAATGCCTTTCCATAGTCTTTGCAACCAAATGCTTAAGACATTACATGCTAAATCAAGAAACAAGGGTCATTGTAAAAACAGACCATTTACAAACTTTCCTCATGCAAGGGTCTTTGTCTAAAAAGGTTGGATGCTTTATAACCTTAATGGGTGAATTCAAATTAACTTTTGTAAACCAAAAGTCCGTTAAGGGACAAATCATTGTAGATTGGTTAGCCGACAACCCGTTAGATAGAGGCAATCTAGTAGATCTGGATTTTCCTGATGAATGCATATATTACATCGAAACCAAACCTCCCATCTCTGAATGTCCTTGGTATACTGATATTATCAATTTTATCATGGACCATATGTATCTAGAGGGTGCTACACTACAACAAAGAAGGTGGTTACACATTATCATAGCTAAATACGTTATTATAGAACAAGTGCTCTATCGTAAGGCTTTCGATGGAATGCTTCTAAGGTGTGTTGACACAGAAGAATCCAAGAAGATTCTCTATGAATCTCACAGTGGAATATGTGGAGGCCACTTCGGTGGTCACACCACCACTCACAAAATACATTGAATGGGCTATTTTTGGCCCACTCTTGAACACGACACAGTAGAGTTTGTACACAGATGCCATAAATGCCAAGAATTTTCCCATGAGATTCACATGTCGGCACAAGCTCTACAACCAATCACGACTCCATGGCCCTTTTCTACATGGGGCCTAGATTTGATAGGGAAATTCTCTCCCTCATCAATGGATGGCCATAACTTCATAATCACGGCCACCGAATATTTTACCAAATGGGTAGAGGCTATGCCTCTTACCACTATACCAGGTGCCATGATCACCAAGTTCATTTTGAACCAGATCATTTGTAGGTACGGTGTCCCACAAATCATTATCTCAGATAATGGCATGTCCTTTAAGAATGACGAGGTCTATGAGCTATGCAGTAAATTTAAAATAAACCATCATATGGCCTCCCTGTATTACCCTCAAGCCAATGGGCAGGCTGAAGCAACAAACAAGACATTGAAAGCTATTCTACTCAAAACGGTAAAAGAAAACAAACAAGATTGGCATTTAAAGTTATATCTGGCCTTGTGGGCCCACCAAACCTCAATAAGAACACCAACAGGAGAAAATCCTTTCTCATTGGTATTTAGAGCAAACGTAGTTCTCCCACTTGAGGTTGAAATACCCAATCTCCGCATCTCACTACAAAGGATTCTGGATGAGGAAGCTTATAGAGAGGCACACCTCTCCTAACTAGAAATCCTAGATGAGGCCAGGTTAAACGCTGAACATCGGCATAGAGTCTATCTTGTTGGATGTTCTAGCAAAGTGTAACAAAAGGTTTATGAACGAGAAATATATGAAGGAGATCTAGTTCTAAGACTAGACAGCCGGATCGATAAGAAAATCGACGAAGGAAGAAAGTTTTGGCCCAAGTGGTTGGGCCCATATCGAGTTATGAAGGACTACAGAAATGGTGCGTATCTCTTGTGCACACTAGAAGGTGAGGAATTTGGTGAAACTTTCAATTCCTTGCACCTTAAATGGTTTTACACATGAAGCATTAACACTATTTGTATGATTATATCTACATTGCATCTTCATTTAGATAGGTTCATTTTTTTTGCTCGTTTCGTAAAACTTGGTGATCAAGGGACTTATTCTTAAGCAATTCATTACAAAGTTCTGATGGTATTGGTAGAAGCATTCAAATCATACTTCTTCATTTTCATAACATCAACAACTATTTCAGAATCATGTCATCAATTAAAGCTAGATATGACAAAGTCTTAATAGTAGCCATACCAAGGCCTCGCATGCTTTTTCTCACTTTTTTGTTTCTTCATAGGATAGGTGTCTTGCCTATGGTCTGTTCTAGAAGCCTTATGGTGTCACATCTATCCCATATATAGATCTCTTTGGAAATAAGAACATACTGACATTTTTCTCAAATAAATAAGTCGAATATAGATCAAACAAAAATTTTACTTTTACACATTTCCTTTCCCTACCAACCTTCGGTGATGAGCTTACATCTCTTACTAGTGACGTAGGGTTGGGAAAGGATGGGAATGCCCTTACTCACCTGTACCTTATCCATGGTGATAAGCCCATGCTTCCTACTAGTAGCATGGGGCAAGGTGTAGGGGTCCTCTTTACAATAAATGTTGAAGGTCATAAGCAAGTAGTTCAAATAAACCTTTGAAATCTTGAGTCAAAAACAAGTGAATCAGATGTCTAAAATTCCAAGAGAGTTTAAAACCTTGAAAACCATATTTTGTCAACCAAGTGGCCATCTACGGATCTAAGTCTAGATAAACTGCAAAGCAAGTCACATTCTAAACTATGGAGTCACTTGAGTAGGGTAGGTTTGTAGCATCCTAATTTGGTTCCACTAACTCTTTGTCTATCTCCCATCATTATCATTTCAACACTCCTCATAGCTTGTGCCCTTTCTAGCTCTCGGTGGTGAGCCCTCGCATCTTACTAGTTGCGTGGAGTTAGGAGTGGGGCAAGTTCATCTGCTCATCATATCAATTTATCATCACATTTTGTCAAAACAAATATGAAGTACCGAGAAAATTGCTTATAGAAACTAAAGTTCAAGATCACATTGTGTCTACATTATCATACATCAAAGCATCACGAAATACAAAAAGGAAGAAAGCATTTGTGTCATTTTTTCTCCATTACATACATTCTACAAAGCATATAAAAACAAGAATTCTAATAAGCATCTAATATACATGTGGAAATGAATCACAAAATCCTAGACACCAAGAGTCTGGTCCAAAAAAAAAAGAAGTATATATATATAATCAAGTTTTATGTACAATGCCATCATGCGCTAGGCATGGTCAAAATGCTCAATGAGCCCAGAAAATACAAAATGATCATATAAACAATCTAACAAGAGTCACTACAAAAGAGCCAAGTGGCCTCTCAACCCCTATGAGATCCCTCCGAAGGTGCATGACCACATCTAGGACTCCACTACACTAGCGCTCTGAGTGCACTGAAGGCTCACGGTCCCAAATAGTAGCTGTAGCCTCACTATGAGAGCGGCTCCTCATCAGGCGCTCTACAGTCCTATACCCGGCTAACTCAGTATGGAGGGAAGTCACCATCTTGGCCACGTGCCAGATAGGGGCAAAGACATCACTATGCCTACCACCATCGAAGGCTCCCCCGCATCCACCAATAACTCGGTGCGAGTCTTCTCCATGGGGAGCATCAGGGTATCAGTACATACCCAGTGAATCAAGTCTCGCCACTAATCAGCTAGTGATCATGCAAGCAAAGGAGAAAACAAATTAGAAAATAATCAAAAGATAAAAACAAAGATGAACAAAAGGAGAGATAGCAACTAAGGCAATCCTAGCTAAAAACAAATATTAAAAGAAGAGTGACAACTCACTCGGATCTCCGGGCCTCCAAGAGGGATCCCTAGGATCAGCACCTGCCACAGATGCCACCACTGACTGATGTCCTCCCCATGTGTCTCGGGCAACATAGCGTCCTACTACGGACTCATCCTCTCTACCTAGGTCCTGAGAGGGCAACTCCTCTGAGACTAGAGTCACCCTCTCTCGCACTCTGCTCTGCCCTCTCGGCTGTAAGATCTCCTAAGTGTCATGCCACTTGGGATCACTATCCTCCTCTCCACCCGACTCGCTGACCTCCATGTCCTCGGTCTCCTCCTCCGTCTCTCCCCTTGTGAACTCCTCAGACTCGGAGTCTATATCAATAGGGTCATCATTGCTATGGGCAGGACAGCGGCAATCTGAAGTAAAGGTGCCTGAGGAGCACCGACTCTCTCGGGCACGTACCACCCACCTAGCTGCAATAGGGATGCCAAGAGTAACAACAGTCCAACCCCGGCCTCTAGGACCTCCCCTAGCCTCCCGAACTGATCTAAACACTGGCACCACTGGGGGAAGCATACCAACGTAGGAAAGGCCAAACTGCTGAGGCACTCAATCAAAAGGGTGTGTCTCTACCTTCCCCATCCTGTCCACAAGCTGCCCTGTAGTAGAGCAGGAAATCAAAGTGAGGGTCTCCTCACCCCACAACCCTGCCATGGCCTGATAAGGTGTGGCCTCCATATCATTAGTAGTCAGGGAGGCAACTGGCTGGTGGGGTGCTCTAAGCACCAACATCTCTGTCCATCTGGCTGCCCTCATAGCTCCGGGATCCACCACCTCTATGCCTCTCCCATAGGGGATGATACGCTCATAGACCCAGCTCATAACCAAGGTCGGATGGCTCAAAGACTGTCCCTGTAAGTGGACCACCCTGTATAGGTCGTGGTAGGTGGTCCCAAGTATATCGGCTCCCCAGGCATAAACCGCCATGTGCCTCAATCTGTAATAATAGGGGACCAGCAGTAGAGTAAGGTGTCCCCTCCCTTGTCCCCGATCAATCTCGAGGCAAGGATCCCCATAATGTCCTGATGAATCAAAGGGATACGCAAGCTAGGAATGCAATGGACCCTCACCCCCTTCTTCGAACCAATAGAGACAACTGCATCTCCCATATATGTAGCCCACTAAGCTATCTGAGCCTATGACCCCACTGTCTCAAGTGTAAGTCATCTCCTAATGATTGAGACTCCTAAGATGTGGTAGACATCCTCTAGGGTAATAGTCCACTCACCCCTGACTCCTGGAAATCGGAAAGTGTTCCGATCAGCATCCCAATACGAAAACAAGTCACACAGTATGTGACTAGAAGGTGCAACATGAGGAACCCGTGATATACATAATATGCCAGCCCTCTGAAGAGTATCCTGCTCAGCCTGAGAAAGTGCATCCAACATTGCTAGAAGCCAATCACACTCTCTCTCATGGCTCCATCTGATGTACTCTTCCTTCTTCTACAAAACACACAAAAACATGAAAAAAGGAGTAAGTTAGTATCAAAATTGCATTGGAAAAACCATTAAAACATATGAGAATACTAAAAATGCAAAAATGGGTTCAAAACAATGTTATTTTAGCGTTCTGTAAAGGACCGCCGCCCTGAGCAGGGCGGCGGTTCCATAACCGCCGCTTTGAAGGGCGGCGGTCATGTCCCACGTTTTCAAATGGGTCACGTGCCCTAAAAAATGCTCAAAAACACAAAAAATGACCATTTTGACTAAAATGAGAGCCTACCCATTAGGCATCCCCCCTAAGGACACATTTAAAACTAAAAATTTCAAAAATTACCCCCCCATGGCGAAGATTTCATCATTTTTACATTTTAGGTATAAAAATGGTAAATCGAGAAGAACTAACCTGAGATCTCGTGGGTCGATGTTCCACTCGCGGAGGCATGATCACTATCTTGTCACAAACATTTCGACTATACTCTCGTCAAAAACCGTCACCGTGGGTCCTAGAGCTCAAAATCAATCAAATCAACACGTGTAAATGAATAGGAAAATGGGTCATTTTTTATATATATAGCATTTTGACTCATCTTGGATGCCCCTTTTCGTAGGTTTAGAGCACCGACAGAGGTAAGTTCTTATCCCCGTGCAAATGGTAAGTCCTCACTTCATATTATTTTAGTATTTATTTTTAGCTTATTTTATCTATCTGCACTTGAGTCTTCTTTTCATTTTGTAGGTAGCGAGAATTTTGGATGGCGTCATTTCGACACACGAACATGTCAGGTATAATTTCTAGCTTCCCATTTCAGGACCGCCATACTTGGACCCACCATTTTACACCTCTTCATGGCTAAAACACTTCTCCGAGGGGGAAATATGTACGTACCCAAAATTGTAGGGTACAGTACCACCAGAACGATGTTACACATGCCCCAATGATGATATAGGTCTCCTCGCAAGGTGTTCGGGATCTGGAAAAGCTCTCCAAGTGTACATTAACATCCCGCATGCCCCTGCTTAGCCTCCACATGCTTGTATTTTACCCTTTCCCCCTCTTTTCCTTTTCATTTTTGGTCTTCAGTGACAAAACCGCCACCCTACCACGGGCGGCGGTCCCAGAATCACCCCCTGCTCAAGGCAGCGCGGTCCTTCACGCATTTTCTAAAGACGCTTTTTGATCACGACTTGTGTGAATTTTTCAACTTTCACCAACTTTCTCATCTGTTTTTGCTTGTATTTATGATTTTGGTTCCCTGGAATAGTGTTTCTTCATTATTTATAGTAAAAGAGTCCTAGTTGGAGTTACCTTTGGGTGAATGGGAATTCTATAAATAGCTAGTTTGATTACAAGAAAATGGCCCCTCAAAACTACCTCTCATCCTCTCATTTCAATAGTTTAGTCTTTCAGTTATTGTTTAGGAATTCAATAGTTTTCATTTGTTGCATGCATAGTTAGTCTTATTTTGCTGTTTAGAAGCCACATGATCTTCTTGTTCTAGTGTCATTACTATTTCATACAATCAATTAAGGTAGGATAGTTTCATTTTTAGTCTAAAGCCATTAGAGTTACAGGTTTTGTTCATCAAGAAGGATAGTTTCAGGTTCTGGATGTTTTGTGTTGCATGACTCGCAATAAATCCCACTAGGAATTGCATAAGCCAAGCTCTGTTCTCTTATGCTATCCCTCTCCTACTCGCATTGTATTCAGTCTACATCCAAAGCTGCCATTGTTCCAATACCTACTTTTGTTGACGCTAGCATTACACACTTTTCTTGGATTCACGTGAGCACGAAGGAACGAGGAGACCACACTGAGGGGACAAAGCCACACACAATCGGATTCACCACTATTCTACAAAATCCAAGTTCAAGCTATCAAATTTCTAGTTAAAACATATCAAATAGAGTAGTGAATCATTTCATTTTAGTTAATCTCACTTTCGATATTTCCGGGAAGTTGTGGGGATTGATAGTTTCTAAGAAACTATGATTCATTCCTCACTTCTGAGGTAAGATCAGGGGTCTTTCAAATAGATTAGATCAGTTATTTAGTTATTTAGAATAGATTCACAACTGCACAGCAGTAGCTATACTCGGCTACTTTGTTTGTTTTAAATTATGTTATTAGCTTAGTTGTCATTTTCTAGATATTAAATAATTGCTCTTTCAATTCTATTAAATAGTTGTTATCTTAATTCTGTTAAATACTCTGTCAAAAATACAAAAATAGAGAATTTATATATGTTGTGGATATACTTTACATAATTAGTTTACTTTTCTTTAGTTAGATTTATATTTTTCCTTTTGTATGACAATCACGGGACCTAGGGAGCCCAAAGAATACGTATTCAAGCCAATCGTGCCTCAACCCAATCTTGTTGCAGCAATAACTGACATAGACCAAAATATCAGAATTTAGGTCTTTCAAACAACAATAGACCTACAAGAAATTAGCTCACAATTAAGAGGATTAAACATAGAAGACGATAAAGCGCATACGTTTTGGTCAAACCAGCCAAACTACAGATTTCCTAATAAATATCCACATGACTGTAGAAGGGCTTGAAAGAGAGAAAATGTTTGGTTGTGATCCTTTGGTCCCATAGCCAGATGCGGGAGACATCCTCATTGACATAGACACTGGCTTAAGAATTCAAGTTGTTAGAATGCCTGTAAGGTACTCTGAGAAGATTGTGCAACTTTTAGCTCTAAACATAGAGGCTGAAAAGGCATACGACTATTGGATATTAGGGATTAGGGATTGATTCTACACATGACCATAGGAGGCCTAAAACGACCACAAACCTATAGTTGTGATCCATAGGTCCCACAACCCAATGGGCCCACAGTCAATCGGGACGTTGATCTTTGGTTTACACACATTAGTATTTAGATCCTCTCCACTTCCACCAATCATTATCACACAACTATCCTCATTAGACATAACAACTAATCAAGCTAAGGATTTATGGACTAGACCAGAGAATCACCCATAGAATCCACCATACATCCATCATCCATTTTCATGACCCGTTAGGGATATCTATGAAGAACCCACAGGTTATCTTCCACGCATCCCACAACCTATAGATCAGATCATGCCAGAGCTCGATATTGATTAGAGCCTTTGAGCAGTCATCCTCGCCGAACGATCTATCACACCAGTTCAGGCTAGGAGGGCCTTCTTTTCCTTAGATTCACATATTCCATTAGTGCACGTCAAAGACATAAGATTACCTAACTAGTTTGTTTGTGCCCCATGTATATTCCATCCCCACCAGCCTATCTCAAGCACGACCTAGGGAGGTCGGTGTGAGGAAGAGTTACTTGTAGATTCCAATGCTCGCTTGTCACTTTTCCATCATAGCCACCACTCTTTGTCCACCATGTCATGGACCCAGAGCCTCATGAAGGGTGAGATTTTTGGTTGAGCTATTTACTTCTTCTTTTGTATAGATGTATTGTATATATGCCTCTTATGAAGGCCGATTTTGATGTATAGTTATATGTACCATTGTTTTTATGACACCTCTTGATGAAGGCTCAATTCTTTTTTATACATGCCCCTTTTAGATGGTATATTGTATCGATGATGTATATTCAAGTATTGTCTTGGATAGTTATACATGTATTATATGGACATTTTGATATATTATACTGTGATTATGCTTTGTATGAGCATTATTTACAATGTATGATTTCTCTTTCCTCTATGTATGTGACATACCTTAGATTTATAGATGTGTATCTATCATGCTTTCATATTGATGATGTATCTCCAGATATCACCACATGTTTTTAGATGTATGAGATGTTTCTGAGCTCTTATTCTAGCACTTGGGATGATACTAGATGATATTGGTGTGGGGGGGATAGATTTTTTATTATGCGTAACCCCTCTTGCCCCCATTGATGATACGATATGTGATGATTAGCTTAGCATACATGCATGATGTAATACTTAGCATTTTTGTATATATGATGTAGTGAATGATGTTATAAATGTGATGAAATGATAGATGATAGATGTGATAACAAACAACTGTGCAAAACACACAAGAAAAAGTTAACAAAACTAAACAAATATACACATACAAACAACACAACAAAATACAACTAAATGAACACATGCAAATGCTAGCAAGAGATTAAAGTGGTATCCAATCTAAGCAAGTAAAATGAATTCTAATAGATGCACACAACAAACAAAGAAACCTACAATAATATTTTACAAGTATGAAAGTTCCTAAATGAATGCAATGCAATACACAATCAAATCAAGCAAGATTCAATATAAGATAAGCAAATGAACCATTCAAAGAACAAACAATTCAACAAGCTAAGTACATCAAGACTATACAAACCAACAACTAAAAGAAACCTAAATACTACTTTGTTTTTGTGGGACAACATTGATATATTTTCTAATGTTTTGGGTTATCTCAAAAGATAAAATTTCAAGGCTATGATTTTCATTGTTGTCTAGGTTTCCCTAAGATAATCTTTGTGAAATGAATGTAGCTTTATCCCTGAAAAGGGAAATTTTCCAAATGTTTATGTTTTTGTGTATCCTTTTCCAAATGTTTTTGTATTTTCTAAGGTCATGTTCTGAAAGTAATGTACAAGAACAAAGAAGCATGGATGCCCCCAACGTGATGTGGGAATATACAAAAGGTAGAATGCCACGTGTGTATGTACAAGAAGGTGACAATGTGTAGGTGCGCTTAGCATTAGATGGGAGTATACAAAGGTAATGTCCTTCATGCAGATATAAGAGAAAATAAGCCAGATCATGGTACGACAAAGGTAACCTTAATAGGGTTCCTAGACCTAGCAAAGGAAGTCATATCTAGAAAGTGGTGACGATTACCCATCCTGCTGTAAGAGTAACTTGTGCCTAGCAAATCTTCCTTGAGTGCCAAAAACTGGTTTTCACTCAAAGACCTGCCCACTATGCCACAATTGTGTGGTTTTCACATGTGGACGACCTACTTTTTCTTTACTATTTTCTCAATTTTCCATTTTTACTTGTTTTTTCTTTGTTTTTCTATTTTTTAGTTCTTATCTGATATTCTCGTCATGCTTAAGCATAGAACCACTTGAGGTGCATGGCATTCATAGGTTCTGGAAGCTCTTTCATTTTCTCGAATGTGCAAGTTTATAGGCTCCTAATCCATACTTTGTAATTACTACATAAGGACCCAGCCAGTTAGCCTCAAACTTACCTTTCTTTTTTGTCTTTGATGATGTTCTTCTAATTTTATTTTAGAACTAGATCTCCTACATCAAATTCCGATGAATGATGCATTTTTGTATCCCCTGGACACTGTTTTGATAGACTTTCAGGTGATTGAGCGCTCTAATACGCTTTTCATCTAATAGTTCTAACTCTTCCAGCGAGCAACTCTGTAGTCCTCATCTTTATCAAGATAGTCTCTGAGAGATATTCTTAGGGAAGGAAGCTCCACTTCCAGAGGTATGATGGCTTCAGTTCCATAGATGAGTGAATATGGGGTCGTACCAGTAGGAGTGTGGATGGAAGTATGATAGGCCCAGAGGGCGGGATGTATCTGTAGGTGCCAATTACAACCGGTTTTACTGACCATTTTCTCCATAATCCATACAAGGGTTTTATTAGTGGCTTCTTCCTGTCCATTACCTTGGGGGTAATAGGGGTTGACCACTTGAGTTGGATATGGAAGCATTGACACAAGGTTTTAACTGTTTTGTTTTTAAGGATTTACCATTATCAGTGACAATGGCTGAAGGGATCCCGTAACGACATATGAGATGGTTCATGATGAATTTTGAAATTTACGCACTGGTGACATAGGTAAGAGGGACATCCTCTACCCATTTGGTAAAATACTTGGTGGCGTGATGATGTGAGTATGACCATATGAAGAAGGATGGAGCTTCCCTATGAGATCTAAGCCCCATTTAGCTAATGGCCAAGGTGTTGCAATAGGTTGTAAGGCCTGTGTTGGTGCGTGTATCAAGTTTCCATATTTTTGGCATAGTTCACACTTCTTTACAAAGTTGGAGCAATCTGATTCCATGGTAGGCCAATAATAGCCTATTCTTAATATATTTTTAGCTAAGACTATGCCGCTGGTGTTCGCTCCATAAATACCACCATGTACTTGCTTAATGGCATGGATAGAATCAGCAACATCCAAACAAGGGAAGTAGATTCTGTCGTACCCATGATGATAAAGGGTGCCTCCTAGGAGGGTATAACGGGCTATGTGGTGGATAAGGGATTTATTTTTAGAATGAGTGATGTCTAGTGGAAAAGTGCCATCTTATAGGTATTAAAATATTGGATCATACCAAGGGGAAAAGGGACCAATAACTTCACACGCCAAACAAGAATCGATATATCATATCCGGCACCTAAAAATGCTCTACGAAGAAAGGCATTTTACTTTCCTGAGTGGGAATGCATAATAGAGACCAAATAGTAGCCATAGCATCCATGGATCTATTGTGTGACCTTGGTTTTTGCTCAAATATAATCTATGTAAAGTATTCCTTCAAGGTTTCAACCATATTTTTATATGGAATAAGCTTCTCATCTTTAACTTTGTACTCATCATTAACTTGTTTAATGATAAGTTAAGAGTCTCCAATGACTCTTAGTTATCGGATGTTCCAAGTAATAGCTAGCTTGAGACTAGCAATGAGCACCTCGTACTCTACAATATTATTTGTGCATGGGAATCCCAACCGGAATGCTCTTGGTATGACATCACCTATTGGAGTGATGAAGACCTCTCCTACTCCAGATCTATGAAAGGTGAAAGATCTATCAAAATGGACATGCCATTCTACTGATTCTTCAATATACAACATAGATGCATTTGGCAGATCTAGGCACAAAGGTTCCATCCCTGGGAGAGGTGCTTCGCTGGCCCGATCATCCAAGACCTATCCTTTTAAAGACTTCGATTCATGAACTCGATATCAAATTCACTTAGGAGAATGATCCAATTATCCATTCAACATGTGAGGGAAGGTTTGGATAAATGGTACTTGAGAGGGTCAACTTTGGATATGGGTTTGGTTTTATTATTCAGAGATAATGGCGAAGCTTTTGGAATTTGAAGACAACTACCAAGTAGGCCTTTTCTATTTGGTGGTAATTCAAATCTTACATGATTAAGGGTGACTGAGATAGTAAACTACTCTCTCTTTATGGCCTAAGTCATATTGGGCAAGCAATACACCAATAAAGAAACTAGGTAGCAAAAATTTATAAGAGGAGAGGTTCACCGGGGTATGTGGCATGAGTGGTGGGTGAACCAAGTATTTTTTTAGCAAAGGTGTGAAGGCCTCTTGACAGTCAAGTCCCCAATTGAATGTGACATCTTTCTTGAGAAAATGGGTAAAGGGGTGGCACTTATCCGCAAGTTGTGAAATAAAGTGATGGATTTCCTAAATTTTCCCTTGTAGACTCCTTAGTTGCTTGAGAGTGGTAGGTGGTGGCATTTCTGTGATAGCCGTAATGTTTGCAGGTCCACTTTAATCCCTCTTTGTGAAACAATGAACCTTAGGAGCTTTCCTAATAAAACACCAAATACACATTTCTTTGGGTTCAAGCAAACCTTATAGTCTCGTAGACGCTGGAAAATACACCTCAGTACTTCAAGGTGCTCTCTTCTACTCTTGGATTTTACTAGGATGTCATCAACATAGTCTTCCATGATGTCACTTATCATATCATGGAAGATAACAGTCATGGCCCACTGATAAGTAGCCCCAGCGTTCTTGAGCCCGAAAGGCATGACTTTGTAGAAAAATGTTCCCAAGGGGTGATGAATGTTGTTTTATGCTGATCTTCTTTTGCAATCCGTATCTGGTTATAACTTGAAAATCCATCCATTAAGGACAACATTTCATAACCAGCAGTGGAATCAACTATCATGTCAATGTTAGGTAGGGGAAAGTCATCCTTAGGACATGCCTTGTTAATGTCACAGAAATCAGTGCATATTCTTATGCCAACAGGATTTTTAATACCAGAATATGTTAGAGATCCATTCTGAATAGTCAATAGGTTTAATAAAATCAGCAGCTAACAACTTTTCTAATTCTTCTTTGACAAGGAGTTCCACTTAAGATGCATCTTTCTCAACTTTTGTTTGATTGGTTTGGAATCTGGGTGCACAATGAGGTTGTGCACAACTAGATCTGGGTCCAAACCAAACATATCTGCATATGTCCATGTGAATATGTCCACGTATTATTTTAAGAGCTCTACAAAGATATTTTGTTCCTGAGCTAAGAGTGAAGCCCCCAACTTTATCATTCTAGGCTACTCCTTTGAGCCAATGTTGACGTTGATTGTTTCCTCAATAAGCATCTTAGAAGCATCTTCCATCCGTGTAGGATCAGGGGGAAGAGTAAGATCGACCTCCTATGGTAGCTCATTATCATCTTTAAATGGATAAATCACTTCATCTTTAGACTCTTCATTCTATTTATCTATGATTTTTTCAAAGAGTTTGTCACTGTGAGATTTTTTTATCCTTTTTGCTAGGTTTCTCAGAAGTGGTTGTACTTTTATTTATAGTCTTCTTATTCAAACATTCACACATCTCTACTTCTTCCCCGAAGTATACACAGGTGTCTAGTTGAATCACAAATCCTTTCTTGTGGTCCCCAGCTGGAATAGAATCTCCAAGTCCCATGAACTCTATAAATGCCTCATCATTTTCAAAGAAATATAGGGCACATGAAGTTGTTGATCCCAATCTATAAGTTCAAGATATACAAGGGATACTTGATCTTTTTTTAAGGGAATGGATTCGGATAAGGTAAGGACCGCTGAATTTGGGAATAGGTTTGTGAAAGCAAGATCCTCATAGAGGCTACATTGTAAATCTGCGCATTATCAGAATGAGATGAAACATCCTCACGTTTAGAAGAGGTGGCATTATTCTCAGAGGGTAGAGCATTATGATGCCTTATCCCAAGGCCATTTTTATCGAATTAAAATGAGGGATGGGAATAGGCTCTAGCCGACCTTGTGCATCAATGCCACATCTAAACCCACTATAGCCCATGACAAACATCATGTGGTGACCTTTGATGTATTGGGGTGCTTGATGGCATAAAGCCATGGTGCCTTCTAACACCCTACTAGTAGCATCCTCTAACATTTCTCCTCGATAGGAAACCACTATGGAAAAAAATTTCCAATGGTTTAGGACATTTCTCGTGAGTGCTCTTAAACTAAAAATAAGGCTTACCCCTTGTTCGGGAGATACTGATAATTATGATATTAACAAAGCTTGTTCAAGAGTGAATGGCTCACCTGGTCCATATTTTTCTGATGTGGCCTCCCATGAAGAGAATGGGTTGAATAATGAAGGAAAATCTTGGTTGTAAGGCGTGATGGACTCGAATCTATCCATTTTTTCATAGATTTTGTTTATAGGGTGACAACTACATCCACAGAAGGATACTCATACGCTGCACGAGAAAAAATGTGCAATGCCCTACAATGTGTGAATGGTTCTAGGTCACCCAGAATGGTAACCACTTGACCTTCATGACATAACTTGATGCACTAATGAAAAGTCGATGGAATAGCTTACATGGCATGGATCCATGGGCACCCCAGGAGCATGTTGTATGGAAGGTCCAAGTCAAGGACATGGAACATTGTGTCATGAAACATTAGGTCTACCTCCATGGGAACCACTATAGTACCCACTGATTCTCTTTCTTCATTATCATAAGCTATGATTGTGATAGTCTTGGCTCCCAAATCTGTTTCCAAATGGCCTAGCTACTTAATTAGCTTCAAAGTGCAAATGTTTAGACCAGATCCCCCATCTATAAGTACCCTCTTGATTTTGTGATGGGTAACCACCACTTCGAGATACAAGGGTAAGTTATGTTCTAGGTTGTTATGCGGGATTGCAATATGATCAAAATTAATATGATCATTGGAGTCTAGGCACGCAATCATGGCTTGAAGGTTTGTGGGGTCTACATCTGTCGAAACCCCTAAATTTTGCAATGTCTTGTACAATATGTTCTTATGGGCATTAGATATTTTGAGGAGATCAAGAATAGATATCCTAGCAGGTGTTTTCTCTAATCGCTTTATTAAATTATTGACCTTCCTAAGGGATAGACACAAGATCTAGTATGACTAAGTGGGCACGTCTCGTCCCTACTTTGTAAATTTTTCCTAGAATCCAGATGGTGTTGATATGTTCATTAGATGAGATAATACATCCCGTGTGAGAGAATCAAAAGGACTATCATGTGTAGGGTAAACATAGGAAATAGTTTTATAGTCCTTGGATCCCATGATCTCGGTTTCCTTTTATTTTTATCTCGCATGGTTAGGAAAAGGTTCTTTGTAGATACCCATTTTCTCATTTGGACCTTTTCAGACTCAAGGGGAGAATCCACAGCGATCTTTCCTTCCTCGATGAGGTCTTGTATGTAATGGTGTAATCTCAAACACCTATCTGTCTTGTGTCCTTTAACACGGTGGAAGTCGTAATATTCAAGGTGGGTCTTTAAACCAACTAGGTTTTGGAGCATCCTCTAGGTATGGTACCGTTGTAGTTGGATATTCCACCATTTTTACATCATCTAATTGTTTTAGGATGGTAGATAAGGACTCAGTTAAGGATGTAAACATACATTTTGTAGGTGATTTGGGACAAGGTCCTTGTGAAAGCTTAAAATTTGGGCATGTCTCAGTATGGCTTGGACTCTCTTAGAGTCTATAATGCAATCATCAACAACATACTTGTTCTTATTGAAGAATTTAGGTTTTTCTATGGATTTGGCTTCATGTTTGTTTTTAACGACTGACTTAAGCATTCCCTTTGCAATGAGGGATTTCTCAATTTTACCTCCTTTCTCTATGACTTCTTCAAAGTTTGATCCACAAAGTGCATTTGTAAATGAAAGGCTATTTTTGGGTTTAAGTTAGGAACAAATATGATCACTAACTTTTTTTTTTGGTAATGCACAAGGAAAATGAATGGCTAACCCATGCCATCATTGTAAAAATCCTGCAAATGTCTCATTGGGTTTTTTTTTGTATTACATAAATCATTCATTGTGATGTCACTTTCCATATTATAGGAGTAATGTAGAACAAATTTTTCTGCTAATGTGGGCAACATTGTAATGGATCCCTTGGGTATGCTATAGAACCATTCCAATCCCATGGCTCCTAGGCTCCGAGGAAAAATTTGTATTAAGAAATTATTGCTATATGCGACCTCTTGGAAAGCCATGTAAAAGTCTTTTATATGATCATGAGGATTTCTTTTGCACTTATACTTATCAAAATTCGAACGGTAAAGTGTTTTGGGAAAGGTTGTTGTAACATGTCCTTATCAAAGGAGTAAGGGCATAGTTATTCATATTAATATTTTCTACTTTGGCCTACATTTCCCTATTGTAATTTAGTAAGTGTATTTTCATTGATTATAACTCTTTTCGAATGAGTTACTCTTTAGTAGGCAACATTGGTCTTTGTACTCGAGTCACTTTATAGGTATAGTCCACGTGTGGATCAAATTGAAACTCGCTAAGTTTATTTTTGTCTTTGTCTTTGTACATGTTTCTTCTTGAAGAGCCCAAGTTAGCTTGCTTTGGCTCAACTTCAAGATCTATTTTGAAGGATCTCCTCCTCAACCAGGGGTCCTCTTCTTCATCAAATTTCGGAGGGGAAGCTTTATGCTCAATTTTCACTTTACGTGAAGCTTTATAGTGAGGTTTTTGTGATGGGTCTCCTTCAACTGTGGACTTATGTTTCCTAGAAGTGGAAGCATATCCCACATCAAAAGGATTATCTATGTCTAAGAGAGATCTTTGCTCTCCTAGTTTAGGGTTAATGACCTTTGTTTCTTCTTCATGCTCTTGCAGAAGTTTAGCTCCTAATTCTAAGACTCTTGCAAGTACTTGATCTTTATTATAATATAGGAGTTCATCAAATCTATTTAGGTCTAACCTCTGTTGTTCTCTAGAAGAGTTTGACTCTTCTCCGCTATGATCAATTAATAGCTCTGTATCTTTGACTTGAGAAAAGAGAGGTGCCAAATTGTTGCCACTAAATGGGAAGGTTTTGAAAGGTTTTCTCCTATGTCATGCTCATTTTATTTGGCTACCATTTTTGTTATTTTAGGCATTACTAGAAAACATTTATATGTAGCTAGCATGACCCCTAAGTGTATGGTTTCTGCAAGCCACTCAAGGTGATGTTTGAACTATACCACAGTGTATCCTAGATGTAGTGTTATGTAGTCATTTTTATCAAGGAACACTCATATGCACACCTAAATGTAATGATCACTCAATTTTGTTGTTACCAAGCCTATGCCCTAAAACAGATAGTGACAATATCATATCAATATGTAGGTCAAGTTAGAATTCTAACAAGGCCTAAGTATTGACGTGGTGTTGACGTAGTCCCTCGACAAGGTATACTAAAACTAGTTTGAATGTTGATGAAATCCAAACCTTCTGAAAAATGGAAGTCACAACTAGATATAGCGTAACAATGTCACCGTGATACATTAACCAAGCAAGCAAGGTGTTAGTATCATGACAACCTTATCATGATATATAAGGCGTTATCGACACTTTTCAAAAAGACTTAGATGACATCGAAACTGAAACCAAGTGATAAGTATAACAAGGATTTTTTAATTGTGTGAGCAGCGTAACCATGCAATAAAGGGACTTATACCATTTTCTCATTAAAAATGAGAACACGATGTAAGTACCAAGATTGTGCATCTAGAATGCAAACAAAACTATCAACTCAAGAAGAGACAAAAGATGAACTAAACTCATAGTGGTGAAGATGATCTTGAAATCAAGATGGAAGGACTTTTATCAAAGATATGAAAAATGTACCTGTGCACTTTAGACGTTTAACAACCCAGCCGTAAACATGGATGGGCGTAAACGGAAAAAAAGTGGCGAGCACTATCTCTGATAAAAATGCGCAAGGTATGCACCTTTCTCACCCCAAAAAATGGGTAGTGAGAATGCAAGGGTATAGATCAAAAGATGAAAACAAACTAAGCGCCACTTGGGCAGAGTTTCACCTCATCCAAAGACAAGAATAAAACTAAGCGAAAGTGGGACATAGTTTAATTTTGTGATGAAAGACACTTAGATCAAACTTACAAGGATTCTTTGCCTTGTTCGAAAAACAAGGTTCAGATTCCAAATGAGTTTTCACTTCATGATGGCTTGATGCAACAATGGACTAGCAAAGTGGGCTCCAAGATAAAATGGCCTCCTTAATAAGTTCTCTCAACTAGGTGTTACAAAGTTGTCTAAGAGTGGGTGCAATTTACCCAAATAGTCACCCTGACTATCTTGGGAGTATCTCAGCTTTTCCCCCTTCAAGTATAGTGGGCAATAAATGCATCCATCATGTACTCTTACTAGGGTCGCGATACAGACAACTTGTAACTCTAACTCACAAGGCATACTAGTCAAGTGGGTAAGCAGAGCGCTTCTTGTTTCATCCATGAGGTTACTCAGCGGTGGATTACTTTAGGGTTCTGGAACCACCCCCATTGTTATAGCTTAAGGTGTTATGCCAAAGGGGTTATGTTCCAGTTGAGCGGATAGGGATGTGCCCTTTTTCGAAACCTGTAATACAGTGTGATGAAAGTGGTGTGTTTTTATCTTTCTTAACTTAATGTGGTTTTAAGTAGCACACCATTTGGCAACCTGCATAAAACATGTGTATTAGAAATTTTGTGTTTTGGACGTCTTTCTTCTACAAGCGTTAGGTCCTATAGATAACAAGTTTTAGTAATTTTCCAGTTTGCAGATTGATGTCAAGAAAGAGAAATTTACACCTTGCTTTTGATTCCTAAGATCACCAATAGGCATGAAGGAAGCACATACACAATGTGAAAAATCCTACTAAATCACATGAAATTTTATTTTATCCTTTATAAAATAAGTGTTTTGAACATTCAATACAAGTTTGGTATAAGTGTTTCGATCTCCAAGATTGCTTTTGAAGGTGCGAGGAAAGAGCATACACACTTTTACAAACCCAGTTTAAGCTAAGAACTAAAAACACTTAACTATGTAAACTGAAATACCAAAAAAAAACTATGTTTTTAAATTGTTAGTCCTAGAAATCTGCAACAAAGATCGGGAAAAAATATTTTACAGACTATATAAAATTTTCAATCTTTACACAAACGCCTATGCTCCCAAACCGACATTAGTGCTCCCCAACTGACAGGTATGTACCTAACTCAATGGATACGTCTGCAAACCAAAATTAGTAAAATCCAAAGAAACAAAAACATAGACACATCTAGAAAGACAGAGACGTTTGTAACTCAACATGGATGCTTAGGTTTCAACAGAGATGCACCCAAGCATAAAACAAATAGTTTCAAATTTTTACATAGTCAAGTTATTTACACAAACTCAGCCAAAGAGACAGAGACATGCACCGGCCGATAGAGATGCATGCACGTCCTTTTAGAGATAAAATTTGCCAATGATGAACACAAGCCAAATAGGTACGCTCATGTTCGACATAAATGCTAGGATTTCAAGGTGTAAGCACACCTTCTTAACACCTACGCATACCCTATGAAAAACCTGCAAAACCCACGGATTTTCAAATTTTCAAAAGCAAACAGGTTAGTTGTTAGTCAAAGTGTCCTATTTCTATATCAAACACACAAAACATGCAAATGAAGTTCATTTATCTAGTGTTAGAAACAAAAATTGAAAATGAACTTTGAAGAACTCAAAATACCTCCATTAATGGAGGATGGACATAAGTGTCCCCACCGGGGTGTCAAATGTGTTCAATGAAAAGTTACAAAAGCCATGGAATTGGGGTAAGAATATCTAAAGAAACCCCAAAGGATTTGAATAAGCTGATCAATGGACCATCTAATAAGAAATGAGCAAGGGTTTCTACTTTGCATACATTAATTTGAAGTAAACAAGCAAACTATGAAAATGAAACTAACCTCTATTCTTTGAAAGCTTGAAATAATGAACCTAAGAGGATCTAAGCATTCATTTTGTGTTTAAGAGAAAGAGATCTCCCCATTAATAGCTTCAAGGTCAATGGTTCTTCCCTTTTACTCCATATTTGTGCTATAAAATACAAAAGAAAATGCTAATAGCTCAATGCAATAAAATGAACTATAGTCTAAAGCCTAAACAAAATACTATAATATGTGCTAGAAGAAGAGAGAATTCTTAGAAATGAGGGAGGGATCTAGCCCTATTTATATTTTTCCATTTGGGAAAGTGTGAGATTTGGGTGCATGTGGGACAAATGCAAAAGTCTAAAAGCACGTTTAGAAAGTCAAAGTGAGATTTGACTGTGTTTAGAAGAGATTGACCATGGTTAATATTTAATTAACCATGTTTAGAGGATAATTAATCCTATTTAGAGATAAATTAGGTTTCTGAAAGGCTTCGAATACTTAATCAATCCAATGAAGTGGATTGATACTCTAGGAACTAATAAAGGTGGTAAAGAATAGAATATTAGCCAAGAAGAGGTTATTATAACCTAGTTAATTAGTTTACAAGAGGAAATACAACCAACAAAGTGTCGTAAGGGGGGAGTTAGATAGATCTAACTAATAAGGTGTCATAAATTTATGAGGAAGAGAATAATAAGTGCAATAATAGAAATAATAGTCCATTGATCAAACTACAGTGTCTACAAAGATGCAATGGATGACAAGTGATAACAAATGTTGAACAAAATGTTTCTCTTTTTGTTTTTTTTTGTAATGCTGATATGTGATGATGCAAACATATTGTAGTACTGAACTTTTGGCTTCTTTGGGAAATATTCATTGCTTCTTCTTGTTTTGGAAAAATGTGATGAATATGTAGTGATAATGAGATGAACTTTCCCCATTCCTAACTCCACGCAACTAGTAAGATGCAAGGGCTCAACACCAAGAGCTGGGAAGGGCACAAATTATATGAGTTTGACTGAATGGAAATGATGAGAGAAAGACAAGGTATTGACAAAAACCAAATTTAGACCTACGTACTTACCTTACTCAAAAACTACTACATAGCTTAGAATGCAACTTACTTTCCAGTTTATCTAGACTTAGATCCATAAATGGCAACTTGGTTGACAAAATCTGGTTTTGAGGATTTGATCTCTTTGGAATTTGGATGCTTAATTTCACTTTTCACAATACACTTTGCTTTGAATTTTTAAAACACTAAGATTCATTAATTTACATGAATGGACCCCCTACACCTTGCCCCATGCTACTAGTAAGAAGTATGGGCTTATCACCGAAGGTAGGACATAGGCGAGTAAGGGCACTTCTTTCCTTTCTCAACCTTGCACCACTAGTAAGAGATGCGGGCTCATCACTAAAGGTTGGTAGGGCAAAGAAGTGTGTAAAATAAAATATTCTGTTTTGTTTAGTGTTTTTTATTCAATTTGACTTTGACATTTCTGATCTATGATTTTGGAGTATCCTTGTTTCAAAGAGATGTAAGAGGGATAGATGTGACACCAAGAAGCTTCTAGAACAAACCGTAGGTAAGAACAACTTAACCTAGTAGAAGAAATGAGTATGACCAAGTATGCAGGCCTTGGTATGGTTTTTGTCAAGATTTTGTCTGTCGAATTGATGAGATGATTTCAAAACCATTTGATGATATTATGAAAATTGAAGAGATATGATTTGAATGCTTTGCCAATATTTTCATAAGCTTGTAATAAATTGCTTAAGAATAAGTTCCTTGACCACAAAATTTTACGAAATGAGTGAACATAATGAACTAACTAAATGGCTAATGTAATGCAGATGAACATAGTATACAAATGGTGATGTTGATGACCTATGCGTAAAACCGTTTAAGATGCAAGGAATTGACAGTTTCATTGAATTCCTCACCTTCTAGTGTACACAAGAGATACACACTTTTTCATAGTTTTTCATGACTCGGTATGAACCCAACCACTTAGGCCAAAATTTTCTTCCTTCATCGATCTTCTTGTCAATCCGGCTATCCAGTCTCAGAACTAGATCTCATTCGTATATTTCTCATTCGTAAACCTTCTTGTTATATTTCGACACATCGGATCAGCATAGGATATGTGTTATTGTTTGACATTTAACCTGGCCTCATCAAGACTTTCTAGTTGAGAGAGGTGTGCCTCTTTATAGGCTTCTTCTCCCAAGATCCCTTGTAATGAGATGCGGAGACTGGGTATTTCAACCTCAAGTGGGAGAACTTCTTCGACCCGAATAGTAATGAGAAAGGGGTTGTCCCTATTGGTGTCCTTATTAACATTTGATAGGCCCACAAGGCCGAGTATAATTTTAAATGCCAATCGTGTTTGTTCTCCTTAACTATTTTAAGGAGAATGGATTTTAATGTTTTGTTTGTTGCCTCAACCTGTCCATTAGCTTGGGGGTAATAAAGAGAGGTCGTGTGGTGGTTTATCTTGAATTTTTTGCATAACTCATGGACCTCATCATTCTTGAAGGATGTGTCATTGTCTGAGATAATGAATTGCGGGACACCGTACCTACAAATGATTTGATTCAGAATGAACTTAGTGATTATAGAACCTAGTACGGTGGTGAGAGGCATGACCTCTACCCATTTAGTAAAATATTATGTGGTCATGATTATAAATTTATGGCCATCTATTGATGAGGGAGAGAATTTCCCTATCAAATCTAGGCCCCACATGGAAAAGGGCCATGGGGTTGTGATTGGTTACAAAGCATGTCTTTGGCATGAGAATCTTGTGGGAGAAGGCTTGGAATTTATGGCACTTGCACACAAACTCTACTACGTCATGTTCAAGAGTGGGCTAAAAATAGTCCATTTGATGTATTTTGTGAGCGGTGGTGTAGCCACCAAAGTGGCATCCACATATTCAACTATGGGATTCGTAAAGAATCTTTTTGGATTCTTCCATGTCAACACATCTTAAAAGCATTCTGTCGAAGGCTCTATAATAGAGCACCTATTCTAAAATAACGTATTTAGTAGTAATAATGCATAACCGCCTTCTTTGTTGTGATGTGGCCCCTTCTAGGTATGTGTGGTCCATGATGAAATTGACGATGTCAGTGTACCAAGGACATATAGAGATGGGGGGCCTAGTTTTGACCAAATATACACACTCATCGGGAAATTCTAGATCTACCAGATCACCCCCATCCAATGGATTGTCAACCAACTAGTCTGTAATGATTTTTCCCTTAATGATTTTTGGTTTACAAATGTTAGTTCAAACTCACCCATTAAGGTTATGAAATGTCGAGCCTTTTAAATAAAGACCCTTGCATGAGGAATGTCCACAAGTGATCTATCTTGACAATAACCCTTATTTCTTGATTCAACATGTAATGTCTTAAACATTTTGTTGCAAATACTATGGCAAGGAATTCTCTTTCTGCTTGTGTGTAACGTGTTTCATAATCAAGCAACGTCGACTAATGAAATAAACTACACGTTCTTGTTTATCATTATCTTCTTGAGCCAATATGTAGGTTAGCGAGCCATCAGTAGCATGTGAATACTAGATCAAAGGATGATCTGGTCTAGGAGGCATTAGCATGAGACGAGACAACAAGAAGAATTTAACTACTTCAAAGGCCTCGTTGCATTCTTCCATCCAATCAATGCTATAATCCTTTTTTAATAAATTGTTGATTGGATGAACAACAAAACTTAAGTCAGGGATGAACCTTCGAATTACACTAAGTTTCCCAAGAAATGATCTAATACCAGACTCATCTGATGGTGGAATCATTTCAAGAACAACCTAGATTTTAGTTAGGTTGACATCAATCCCTCATGACAATATAATGTAACCTATAAGCTTTCCTCCTGTTACACTAAATACACATTTCTTTGGATTCAATGTGATGTCATATTCGATCAATCGTGAGAGAATGATACAGAGCACTTCTAGGTGATCATAGCACTTCCCGAACTTGGCTAGGAAGTCATCTATGTAGGATTCCACATACTTATGAATAAGGTCATGAAATATGTATTTCATTTCCCATTGGTATGTAGCGCCAGCGTTCTTAAGACTAAATGGCATGACAAAGTGTAACAATAAGTCCCCAAGGAGTTATAAATGTAGTTTTGGCTTGATCCTCTTCAGATATTTTGATTTGATTATATCCCGAGAACCCATCCATGAGAGACAAAAGCTCAAATCTAGTTGTTGTGTCAACAATGATGTCGATGGATGGTAATGGGAAGTCATCTTTGGGGAAAGATTTGTTAATGTCCCGAGAAGTCTATGCAAATGCGTATCTTCCCATTCTTTTTGAGAATGGGGACGATATTAGATACCCATTGTGAATAGTCAACTGGTTTGATGAATCCCACTTGGAGAAGTTTCATTACTTCTTCTTTCACCATGAGAGCCACTTTTGGCTTCATTGGTCTTGACTTTTCTTAATTGGCTTTGCATCTGGTTTGGTGACAAGATTGTGTACCGCAATATGTGGTGTAATTCCTGTCATTTCTTTGTAACTAAATGCAAAATCCTTTTGATGTTCTTTGAGGATCTAGGTATGTATTTCTATCTCCTCTCGAGTTAATGAGGATCCCAACTTCAAAATATTTGGTTCTTCCTCTGTTTGATATTTATATCGATGGTTCCCTCGATTAAGGAGGCATTGCCTTCTTCAAATTCTTACGGGGCTAGAGGTAGTTCCAAAATTTCTTCATTCTCTACCTCATAGATTTCAATATTCTTTTGCGGGGAGATTCTATCATGGGATTTCCAAAATAGGAAGAGGAATATGGGATTAGGGAGAAATCTACTATGTGATGAGCAAGATGTACTGCATAGGCATTTAGATATCCAAGAGTGACCCTATCATTGTCAAAGTGATCTAGGATGGTAAACTCATTCTCATCTTCTATGTGTGTCAAGATTGGGGTTATTGGTATTTTACGCACCAATGGTTTCAGTACAAAGTGATACCATGAAATTTGTATTTTCCAACTCACTGCTTGGAGTGAAACAGAAGACGAGGTTGCTATTGAATCTACGAGAAGGTTCTGTTCTCATGGAATTGCTTCGATTGATATGAAGTTGAATCCCTTGGTTAGATCTAATACCGTCATTTTATAGAGTTGCAAGTGCTCAACTCTAGTCTCATATACCTCAGATACTTGGTTTGCAACTAATTGTGAGTCTCCTAGCACTCTAATGTTATCAATGCCCATCCTTTTGGCTATGATGAGGCCAAGGAGGAGGGCTTCGTATTCAGCCCCGTTGTTTGTACATTCGAAGTTTAACTTAAAGGAAAAAGGTAGGATCTTTCCCTCAAGAGAAGTAAGGATCACACCTTCCCAGTGCCAAAACGACATCTAGCTCCATTAAAGTGGAGATTCCAATAATTTCTCAAAAAAATGGATGTTGGAACATTCTTCATATCTTCTTCTTTTTCCTTGATTACTTCTACCATATAAACTTCGTCCATTAGAAGGGAGCCAATTCCTAGGGTACATCCTATACCCACAGAATCAAATGGTAGGAGAATAGGTAGATCTTTCTCTAGTAACTCAAAAATTTTGTGGTGGTTCCTAATGATATTATCTCTATGATGTTGGTCTCATTTTTGATTGCCGGAATGCCTTCGACCAAATTCGTGACTTCTAATTCTGTTGTAGGTACCAACTTTACTTCTGGCTTTGAATTGACTGGTTTGTTAAGTTGATTCGTTGGGAGCTTGAACTTAGAGTGGACACCTGGTCTCTTTTTCAAATTTGCTAAGTGTATGTCGAAAGGTTTTGGGTCACCCTATACCACAAATATTTTTCCCAGGTGTAAAAATCTTATTTCCTGGAATAACGTGGAAGGGATTGCCTTCATGTGATGTATCCATGGTCGACCGAGAATCATATTATAGTTGGTTTCCCGATCTATAATATAAAATTTGGTGAGGACTGTCTTGGGTCCTAAGGTGACTGGTAACACTATAGTCCCAATTGAAGTTTCCTTGAGGCTATCATAACCCCTTAGCGTATTTTGTGTTGAGGAATAATTTGTTTCTCCATATCCTAGATTTTGAAGAAAAGTGAAGGGGACTATGTTAACTATTGCCCCATCATCAATCATTGCATGCTTAACATAATTATTATAAAATCATACCTACAAATTCAAGATTGGGTCGCTCTACATGTAATTTCAGCCTCCATTGGCATTTTGCTTATATCAAATATAAAATTAGCATCCCTATCTCGGCTGCCCTGAAGGTAGACGTCAAAGTCTACATGGTTTACTTGCATTTTAGGAGGAGTGACGTTAATCAGATGACCAAGACGCAACACTTCTAAGAGAGAAGCCATATGAGCGGGAGAGTTTTTAACAAATCTAAGAAGGAAATGTGAGAGAAGGTCTTTGTTAAGTCATTAATTAGATCATAAGTGCCTATAGGTTTTGCAGTATTTGTGAAACATTTTCTAAATCTTGATGGGTAGGTTGGAACTAGTTGAGAAGAATAATCTCACGTTCTTGTTATGGTTTCTACCTGTAGCTCGGTGTCTAACTCTACTAGACCAACTATCTTGGTTTGTGGTCGAGTTCCTAATTGGGGTGCGACCGGTGGACTTGATGAAGTTGAGGCTTCATGATCATTATTTCCTACCATGACACCCTTGTTTGTCCCGTTTGGATCTAAATTGTTATTTTAGAACGATTTGGGAGAGGATCATTAAAAATCTTGAGGGGTGCATTTTGAGGGGAAATTGATCCCGTATAGGTGTTTGGCGTGGGTAATGCAGAATTTGTTAAAAACATATCTACAAAGAGTTGTCTTTGATCTTCTGGAAAATGTTGCATGAATTTATTGTAGTCGCGGAAAGTCCTAGTATCATGGCCTTGAATCTTGTGGAAACCACAATACAAGTTGGGATTATAGTTCGAGGTTGTTGGTTTGAAACTTGTTGTGGTCCAAAATTCTGATTAGGTTGTTGGTTGTTAGAGTTGAAATTTTGAGGTTGTTGCCTTTGGCTTTGGTTCTGATATCCAGTTGGGTTTCAGATTGGACCTTGTGTTTGGATTTTTTGTTGTTGTTATTGTTGTTGTCGTGATGGACGATTAAAATCCACCGTGTTGATTATTGGAGTAAAGTTATTATTTTGCTGATTGTTAATGGGTGCTGGAGTGTTTATGACATTTTCCCTTTTAACCTGGTCTATGACTCCATCTGTTGTAACCCCGCAGTTTTTGTTAAGGATCTTGGGTCCTTGATTGGTATTCCCAACATTAGGATAAGTCGTAGTGTTTTGATTGGGAGTGATTAATTTCTTGTTCATTCCATATGTCTTACGACCACTATCTATTGTCACTTGATCGATTCGGAGAGCACTCTTGAGTACTTCATCATAAGTCCTTAGTGGGAACTTCGGACTTCTTCCTTTATCTCTTTGTTGAGAGAATGAAGGAATAAATCACATAGTTCCATCGATCCATGTTCGGAGCACTTTCTAATGAGTAGAGGACAGATGCCATCTTTGAATGTGTTAGCATATGGATTTGCATGCATGCAAATGACATGCAACAGTGTGGGAATGAATTCCCTCCTCAATGAAGGTGAGGCTGCCTTTATTGAAAACCAAAACTATATTTACATCTGTACATTCAAAATTGTATGTGCGGGGGTGTTTTGGAACATCAATGGAAAGAATGGTGAATGAGGGAGATGGAATGAATGAAGGAAAGAAGTGGAATGGAATGAATTGAAAGAACATGCAAGAGTTGGGTAAAAAAAAAAAGCTTAATATTGCACGAAGAGGAAAGATGAATAACTAACACAAATAAAATGGAGTTTGAGTTAGCTAAACAAGAATGTGTAAAAGGGAACACACGTGAGCAAGTAGATAATCAAAGCTTGATCACTGTGAACTAGAACAACATTAATAATAACATTGAAAATAAGATCAAAGACAATATTTGCATGCAAGATTCAAACACTAACATCTAATGAACATAAGAACATCAAATTTTATAAGAGACAATGAATGGGACACAAAGTTCATATTTCATTAACTCCAAAATGTCTTCTCAAAAGAACACAAAGTTTCTTTCTTTGAAGTAAAGCTTGCATACAAAAGTATTTTCTTCTCCTCTCTCAAAGTCACCCTTACAAATGAGCCCCTGACTTTCTTTTATAACCCAAAAGTTGGTTACAAAGTAGTTAGGGTTTACATGAACATTAAATAGGGCACTTAAGTGACTTTGACTTTTTCAACCAACTTTTAAAAAATGACTAAAAATAGAAACCACTTAAGTTAAAAAGTCATAAAAGAAATGGGCACACGTGGACCCCACTTAAATGACTTAGACGCACACATAGACATCCTAGTCAACAATGTGCCACCTAGATCAAAACACCTATGATCAGTGCCTTATCCATTGGGCCAAGAGTCCACCTATCCCGGTCATACGGGAATGAACTCATTGACCGTGCTACGTAATCCTCCAGATGACAAGAGAGATGAGCTTGAAACTTGAGCAATTCATCCACCTCTCCATTTGAGCAACATCTGGTGTGAGAAATTTTGTCTTCATTCGTATTCGCATTCAAAATTACATACAATTCTCCACATGCTCTAAATACCTTTCCATGGTGAATTCTTCATTTTTCACGAGATCAAAGTCGTTACGCCACCTTGGCTTGTCAGAATCCAGCTCTTGATCTTTCGCCATTGAGAAGATCTTCCAAGAGCCAAAATTGCAATTCACTTCCTGGAGTTATGTCTTTTGTCTTTGTCACCATCCTGAAGTGTTGCCATTCTGATCCGCTCACGATCGATCCAATTCGAGAATGCTCCAACTTTAAGACTGACTGATGAAATATTGCACCTGACTGCTAACTGAGAGCTAATAGGGACACACTTGAATGATGTGGCCTTGCTTGATGATCTATATAATGATCAAGTGAAAATAATTGTTGTAGACAAGATTCTCCCATTATCGATCTCTATCGATAACAATGGCTTTTCACTCGAAGAGACCTATACCAATAACTACGACTTATACCGCATAATGAGGAAGTCAGAGGTTTCTTCAGCTTCGGAGCTGTTGGAGTTGAATCACCACACTATGCAGGTTTTTTGGTGCATCCATGCAAGTGATAACCAATTTAGAACAAGCGTCAGGAAAATTGTGACTCACCTTTCGTTGATATGTGAACGCAGAATCGACCTATGTGATGTGTCCCAAGTTGGTATCGACGATGTTCTCATACTCTGGATGGAGTTTCGAGGTGAATAGAATTCCATGGAACCTATACCACAACATCATTTTTTTTGGAGATGACATGACTGTGACTGAAGCGTGATTTCAGGCTATTACTTCCATCTTACAAAACTGCACAAATCACCTATAAAACTGCCCTAGGAAAAATAGAAAATCTTGTCCTAAGAAGTTCTCACTACATGAGGAAGTATATTAAGGCACCAAAATTTTTGTGTGTCAAAATTTTTTTCCCAATCAAATTCTTCAGTCAAATATTAAAGGTCAAAGTTGACTCTTTTGAAACTGCTAGGAAAATGCAAGTGTAAAACTGTGAAAATCCTGTTTGGTTTTAGCCTGGGAAAAATACCAAACATCACCCTGGGAATCTACAACTTGGCAAGGAAGCATATGAAGATGGGAATAACTGAAAAAAACAATTATTTTCTCTTGATGATCATCTGAGTTCAAAATATCAACTCTCGAAGTGAGTCACCTTTGACAGCTTAAAACTTCGTGTGCAAAATCATGTAAACAAAGTACATTTTATTTGACTCCATGAAAAATATCAAACGAATTGTTGTACATTTGAATTTTTGTAAATAAGTACATGAATGTGGGAATAATTCAACAAACCAAACCATTTCTCTTGACAATCATCTGGGCTCGAGATATGGATTCTCAAAGTAGGCCTTCCGCCAAGCTAAAACTATGCGTACGGCAAAATCGACTAAATTGCATTTTTCTTGAGTTCGTGAAAAATATCAAACAAAGTGTTGTACACTTGAAATTTGGAAAATGAGTATACGAAGAGGGGGATAATTCAATGAACTAAACATTTCTTTCCGAACGATCATCCGACTTGAGATATCGAGCTCCAAAGTTGATTACTTCAACAGATACAAACCACGGCAAAAATAATAACTCTTTTTTTTAAATACGACTCTTTCTATTATTATATTTTTTTAATAAAAAGAGATTTAGTGAATGTCGAATTCAAAATGACCATACAACAATATTGAGGCGAAGCTCAAATCACCATCGAAAAATAATACAATTTTAGATCATTTTAACACTTCTAGCGACACGTCGAATTCACTCTGTGCGTAAATATCTCCATCCACCTTGACGTGAGAAAACTATCATCTCCTCAGCATGCGTAGCGCCATGAATATATTCCTTTTAAAATAAAAGAAATCTGCATTAAACTTCAATCCATTGGGCATGCATGGATTTCTAATTTTTGGTTATATTTTTAATCTTATTCTTTACTCAAAAGTATAAATTTGGCTTGTTTTGTTCTTTGTTTCCTTTTGTAGGTTTTATGCATGAAGAAAGAAAAAACTCATTCTCCCTTCCAAACCCTGTGTGGAGATTATTTGTGCTACTACATGGATTTTCCTCTATTTCTGTTATGTCTTTCTCTCCTCCCACGTGGACTTACGTATTGACATTCTAAATAAAAGATGCGTGGATAATCTTTTCTTTTGTTGATGTTCCTTTCATGCTCACGCATGGAGATTGCTGCATCAAAACAAAACAAAACAAGAACAAAAAAATAGTTCCTTTCCTCCTTCCACGTGAAAGATCTTCCTTCCAAGTTGCGTGGAAATATTCCTTTTTTTTTGGTGATTTGACTCATTAAAGACAAACAAAATGTCCCTTTTTTGGACTGTTCTCCTTGGGCTGCGTGGACTTTGGCCTGTGTTTGCTTCTACCTGAATGCATGCGTGGGATCTCCAAATTATTCCTTCTTTCCTCCTTAGGCGTTGAAAATGGAAAACTCCTTGCTTTTATTCTTCCTGCGAAAAATGGAAACTCCTTTTGGAAAAGCATGTGAAGTTGTTTTTGGATTTTTTTGTGGAAAAATGCATGTGTGTGGAAACTCTTCCCCCAATCTTAGCACATGAACTATTATTCTTCTTGCCTTGGCGTGAGCTTGTGCTAAGATAAATCTTCATATTCCCTCCTTTTGGGTAGCATTCTTTCTGCAAAACAACAAACAAAAACAAATATGCATGGACTGTGTTTATTTATTTCCTTGATTCCTTCTAACACCTGGATTTTCCTCTGCTGGAATGTGGAACTCTGACAAACTGTTGACATGTGAATGCATGAAGGATGGAAACAACTACCTAGAACTCTCAAGGTTGCCTAGCTCTAGCTAATGCCCATGCCAGGTTTCTATGTGAAAGTCGGATAGTGTCTGTAGAATAAGCTTTTCCTTCTCCAGGCTCTAGATATCTGCAATATCTCCTTGTTTCTCCTTCTTCCCAATCTCCTCTGCTTCAGCAACCTCTTGTAACCATCTCCTCATCAATCTCCGGATGATAGAAGAAAAATTAAAATTGTCTATGGGAATGGAAGCGGAAGAAAAATTCAGCACTTGCTCATGAGTAGTTACGACAATTAATAAAAAGAAGAAAAGTTCTCCCAAGTTTGTCGAACAACTTCCATCCAATATTAAAATTAATATTTATTAATTAAAAACCCTAAAATTTAATAAATATTAATTTTATTAAATAACAGGGTAAATATTAATTAAAATAATTAAAATATGGTTTGTGGTGTAGTGGGAGAAGGGCTTATTCAAAATGGATGAAACGAAACCAAAATGACCGTGAGAATAAGACGATTGCAATGGAGGAGAAAATCATGCAAGATAACACTTTTGAATTTTATTTTTAAAAAAATTTTCACATTTACTAATTTTACGAAGTCAAAATTAGTTGATAACAATTGGCTCTTATTGGGGACAAGGACTTCATGGACGCAGCAATGGACCCAGACCCAAATATTCAATGAACACGATCCCAAAAACGATGGAGCATAAGAAACGAGATGACAAAGAGAGGAAACCAAAAATAGAGAAAACAAACAAACCAAAATCCTAAATACCTATGTACATATGGGGGACAACCTGTTTTCAATTTTGATAGTGCTTGAGATATTTCCCATTGTAGGGCAGAGGAAAATGAGTTCCATTGGGATATGCCAAGTAATAAGTGCTATCTCCATAGAAATGTCTAATCTTGAATGGGCCTAGCCACAACGAATCAAACTTTCGTGCTTTCCTTTTGGCTCACATCTTTTGTCCCAGAGAAGAACTAAGTCATTGATTTGAAATTGTCTCTCCCTAGTTTTCTGTCAAACAATTTATTTACCTTGGATTGATGTTCCTCGATCTTGTTTGCCACTTGACTTCTTTGTTCCTCAAGCTTGCTTAGGAACATGATCCTTTTATCTAATGCATTGGTGAAGCATTCATCATCAACTACTTGAGCTAATTTTAATGTTGGTAACTCCAATGTGATGGGAATTTGAGCATCGGTTCCATACAAATTTGAAATGGAGACATCCCGATTGCTCTTTTGGGAGTTATGCGATTAGCCCATAATGCATCATATAACTTTTTATGCCAAGTTCTTTTATTTTCTTCTACTAACTTGCACACGATAGTAATGATGTTTTGTTACTAGATTCTTCCTAACCGTTTCCCTGAGGTAGTAATCTGATGAATGAGATAAAGATATCCCATACCCATAACAAAAACCTATCATTTCTATAGAAGAGAAATTGGTGGCATTGTCTGTCACGATCTTTTGTGGAATTCCATAATGAATCAATATATTCTCTTTGATGAAATCACATATTACTGTAATAGATGTTTGTTTTACTGGTATAGCTTCTACCCACTTTGTAAAGTAGTTAGTTGTGGTGAGCACATGTGAGTATGACCAACACTAGAATTAGGATTCAAAACCCCGATGAAATCTAAACCCCATTGTTGAAAGGGTTCTTCAATGACAATTGGCTTCAAAGGAAGCTGTCAACTTTGGTCTTCCAACAAATTGTTGACAAGCTTCGCATTTTGTCACCCATTTCTGAGCATCGGAAAACATAGTGGGCTAGTAATAATGTGCTCACAAAATTTTATGGTCAGACTGGGCTAGAGAAATGACCACCACAAGCATGATTGTGGAAGGCTTCCAATAACCTAGGTTGTTGCTCTTTATCAACACATCTAAGGAACATGCCATCAACTCCTTTCTTGAACAAAGTGTTGTCCCAAATGACATACCTAGCAGCTCTTAATTTGATTGCTCATTTTTCTTTAGCTATCAGATTATCAGGACACTTTCCATATGTGAGAAAGTAGGCTATATTAGAATACCATTCATCTATGGTACTGACAAAAACTACCAGTGGTAAATCTTCTTCAATTGGTTCTTCTTAGAGTTATCTCGTGGTTCATTTTCTGTGATGAGTTGGCAAAGTCCTCTTCCTCAAACCAGCTTGGTAGGCTTGATATCCAAATCATATTCATGGATCTTAGAGACCCAATTACCTCTTTTAGATCCTAGTTCTTGTTGTGTCAACATCGATTTAACTGCGGTGTCTGGAACTAAGACTTTGGTGTGTCAACAATTAAACACGGTGTAGTACCTAAAAGTGTTTCAAGGCTCTCACCACCCGTACGCATGCCTCTCAAGGGGAGTGTAATTGAGTTCATGTTTCTTGAATCCAAAAATCATGAATGCAATAGGAGATTCAACTCCTTGATTGTGTTGAGTCAAGATGGAAGAGATTGTGTGTGGTGAAGCATAGCAATAAATTATGAAATCCTTTTTAAAATTGGGACACACCAATGTAGGAGCTTTTGCAATAGCACCCTTGATTTTCTCAAATGCCTCTCTACCTTCCTTTGACCATTTGAAGGATTCTTTTCCTTTCATCATATCAGTGATTTCTTTAGTCAGCTCAAGCAAAATCTAGCACAAACCTTCTCAAAAAGTTCACCTTCCCAAAGAATGAGTGGACTCCAGGCTTACTTGTAGGTAAGGAAAGATTCTTGATAGCTTGAACATGCTTAGGATCAATCTTAGTTCCTTCCTTAGAAACAATATGACCTAGGAGTTTCCCTTCTGTAACTCCAAATACAGACTTTTTGGATTAGAGAGATCTATGAAGTCTGCACCTTTGCAATATTTTCTCTAAATCTCTTAGGTGATCTTCTCGCTTCTTTGAGAACACTGTCAAGTCATCTAGGTATATCACGATGATCTTGTCTTTATAATCTATGAATGCCATATCCATAGCCCTTTGAAAAAAGTAGTGCGGTATTGATCAAACCAAAAGGCATTCTTCTATATGCGAACATACCCTAGGGGGTGGTGAATGTGGTTTTATGTTGATCTTCTCTAGCCACTTCAATCTGATTATAACCAGAGAAACCATCTAGCATAGATAGCATTTCCGATCCAATTACTACCTACAGAATATGGTCCATGACTGGTAGTGGGTAGTTATCCTTCAAGGAAGCTTGATTAAGATTGTGGAAATCCACACAAATCCTAATTTCTCCATTTTTCTTGCAAACCGGTACAATATTAGCTATCCAGGTCAAATGTTGAATAGGAAACACTATCCACACATCTAACATATTTTAAAATTCATGGAATATTGTGCCCGCTATCTTGGGATTATATTGTCTTTGCTTTTCCTGAATGGAACTGCACTAGGCTTCAAGGGTATGGCATGCTCCATTTCCCTAGGTTGGAAAGACTTCAAGTCTTCATATGAGTAAGCCAAAACATCAGAATATTTGGTAAGGAGGCTTATGAATTTCTTGCACTCCTCAGTGAGCAACACTTACCAATATTGACCAGTGAGGTTTATCCTTGGTACCGATGTTAACTTGCTCATAGTCAGTCAGAATTCGCAAGTCCTGCCTGCTCTTTCTCTTTGATAAACCTGTCATGTTTGTCAAAAAGTTCTTCAAGTGAAACCAATCCTTTGGGAATTTTATTTCCTTTGAGTTGGATGATTTCATCACCAGGATCTTCGTTCTCAACTCCTTCTGAATGGGTGAGGTAGTTGATTTGTGAAATGCAAGAATCACTTCCTTCAAAGTACAATTGTTCAAAATTATCCCTCTTTTCCAAGAAAGCAATAATTTGTTGATCATCATTGAATACTTGCCAATTTTCTGCATTGTCAGGAACACTTGGCCTAAAAACCATTTCAATGGTGTATTTGACTTGATCAAACTCTGAATGAGGAATCATTAATGAAGTTTGAGACTACGAGAGAATTTTCTTTGTCATTTTTCACTGGGGACAAATTTCATGGAAAAAACGTCGAATACTTCTATCGCGTCCCACACTTTATTTTGTAGTGTCTTAAATGACCATTATTTACTTGGAACTGATTTCTTACTTGTTTCATGATCAATTATGTATCTCCAAAGAATTAATTCCCTTTCTCTTCTCGCAACTCTACCTCGTGTGTTATTAGTATTTGAAAATTCAAGTTTGTAGGAAAAAAGAAATATTTTACCATTTGGAGATATGAGCACCACTCCTCCACCAGAGCCCATCGAGAAACAACTTCCATCGAACTCAAGAGTCCAAATCTCATTGGAGTCTTGGCAAGTGATCTCAAGGGTATGAATTTCTAGTCATCATATAATTACCCATACTTGAGCCTTGAAAAGGATATGTGCACGAGGATCTTCAGTTTTAGCTACCGTGAATTTTTCCTGAGCTTCCAGCATTAGCTTCTTCATTTCTCCATTGATAGGGATCATGGCGTGAGATCAATCCATTTGAATTTATCCACCTAGATATCTATGAAATTTTCTTCTTGACAACATTCCATATGAGGCGGGAATATCAGCAACTAAAATAGTTACCTTAATTCACTTTTGAGGGAATTGGGCTAAAACCATTTGGGTATCTTTAATCTGCTTTCGATCAAAGGAACTTGTTTGGTTTCCATGGAGTAACATGATCTGAATGTTCTTGTACAAGTCAAACCAAGAGCATAAGCTACTTTTTCCAACATCACATTATCCAAGGCTCCAGAGTCTATAATGCAATTACTTAATTTGCATTCGTTGATCAGAAAGGACACAAAGTAAGGTTCAATATTTTCATTTGAAGGTGTAGTGGCCACCACAATATTTTGAGTTTTCCCATCTTTGAGAGTTTTTAGAATCCCTTTAGAGGAATGAACAATAGAGTCACCTTTGATAAACTGGACCAATTCGAAGTTAATCCTTATCGGACTTTAAGTACTCTACTTGTGACATGGAAATTTTTGTTTTATTGATATGATCAATGATATCAAATTTGGGCAAAGTAACCATACTTGATGTCTCAGATACTAGTTCTTTCGAACTTGATGATGGCACACTTTTGACCTTTTCCTCAAGCTAGGTTGATATGGACGTGGAAGAAGAAACTTTCTTCATAGCTGATTTATCAATTGATTGATTTAACAAAGGCCCTCCTTTCTTTAAGATAGTTTTGACCTTTGAAACCTCAAGTCACCTTGGACTCTTTAGGAGTCTCATTTGTCTTGGATTCTTTGGAAGTTTCCTTAGTCTTAGATTCTTTTTGAAGTTCCTTGGAAACCTCTTTATCTCCCACCTTAGTGGTATCCTGCTCCTTTTTCTGAGAGTGTGTGAAGACAACAAAGGATTGACTATTCATATCTTCTATAATTTCTTCGTATTCATCTTCTTCTTCTGAACGGTACTCAAAGAAATGATTATTACTTTCTCCCTTAGGATCTTCAACTTTAGGTTTAGATGTTCCAGAATCCAGATCTTCCTCATCAACTTGTTATCAAAAATGAGCCCCCTGCTTATTTTGGCTCACTTTCCTTCATTCTTCCCTTCCTTGTGCTTCAAATTCAATTTTCACACATTTAAGGACTCAAGGGTTTTTGGAAATGGCTCCATTAGATAGGATTTTTCTTTCCCTTTCCAGAAAGGTAAAATTTTCCTCCTAACTCCAAATATTTTGAAATTTATGGCTCGGCGAATTTTTTTGGGGAAATTTTCCCTAGGTAGGCCCGTGGCCAATGAAATGGTGCCACGTGGTAGCGAAGCAAATTTGGAGAATTATCCAAGAAGAGGGAAATGGGTGCAAAGGATAAATTTTGGCCCATAGGCCTACAAAAGGAGGATGGAGAAAAATTTGCGGAAGGCGCGCAGCTAATGAGGAAGCGACACATGTCCATGACAAGTGGCAAGGTGAGAGTCGGAGGCGCAGAGGAAACTTTGGTTTTTGCCAAAGTGACAGAGGCACAAATGGAGAAAAAGAAGCATGCCCCCGCCAAGAAACCAGAAGCCGACACGTGCCACCGGAGTGGCGGAGTGTGAGGAAAATGTGGGAATTTTTCCCAATGTGAAATCAAAGGAAAAAGGTGAGGTTTGGGCCCGCGTTTCCATCAGTGAATGGGAAAGTGCCACGTGTCACCTGGGAGAGTGGGGCGTGGACTAATTTTGGGAAATTTTCCCAATGCAAAAATCAAAGGGGAAAAGTGATGTTTGGGCCCATGATCCCATCAGTGAACCAGGAAGTGACACGTGTCCCGGAGTGGTGGAGGCGTGGAGGTTTTTGGGAAAAATTTTCAAAAGGGAAAATTTTAAAGTTTGACCCCGCCGACCGAATTTTGACTTTGTTTTTGCCATTTTTCCCTAAATCTTTAGAGGGCCATATATTTTGATCCAGAGCTCAGATTTTCACATTCTTTATGTCATTGGAAAGCTAGTGAAATTATCTACACATTGGACCCCTCAATTTTGGCTTTTGGTGAATATTCATGGGAGAAATTTGGAAAAACGTCCCTGGCACTAGAAAAGACAAAAAAATCATATTTTCATCTACCATATCTAATGAGGTATGGGAAATTTATTTTCCGTGGGCTCAAGCATTGGGAAGTGGATTTGTAGAGGTTTCCTTGCTGTTTAAATGAATCTTGTTGGTGGTTGAAGTCCAAAACTAGATTTTGTCACATTTTCTCCTTTCTTCCATTCTCGCTACGTAACATCCTCATTTTATACATTAGAACAAATCATTTTTTTTTTTTTTTGATAATGCATCCACGGTTCTAAATACGTAATTTAGAACTCACAAATCAAATAACCATTCTTATAATAGATAACCATATGCAGTCATGTAATGACTCAGAGTACCTCCGATCTATTCATTCCATGACCGGTAATCTCTGATCTATTCATGAGTAATAAGAGTTGGCATTTTTATTTATCACACCACTCTTGCGGTTCTCTTCCCTATTCTGGGATTCAGAATGCTCTGTCTAAGGAACCTATCTGAATAATTGTTACCATTATTCATCGGCATCTCATCCCTTAGACCAAGTGACTTAGGACAACGCAATCAGCAACTTGCGATACTTTGGCCAAAGATTTGAAACATACTGCTTATGTCTCGTATTCCTTAATGGCATACTCGTCAATCTGGAATCGTCCTTCACCCCATTCTTATGTTATGTAGAATGTCTTATACTGACTTACATCGGTCCCTCCTATCCCAAGTTATTCACTTGGAAACGGATTAGTAAGGTGTGATGTTATATGGATGCTCCCAGGGACTAGGGATACGATGACATCTTTGGGTCAGCCCTAGTTAAACCGGTGTGTCAAGATACCCCGAGTCTCCTGGCAGCCTTATAACGTGACCACATTCCTAATCGGTCCAAGAATAACTTGTTCGAGTTTAAGGTGTAAATCTTAACGATCAATGCAAAGGGTGTCGTCATAAGTCACCTGCATTGTTGTATCTTCGAGAAGATCCTAATCTTCTCGGAGGTACAACCCTGCAGTTGACTTGTGCCGTCAACCTTTAAATCCGCCTCGAAAAGATCTACTTATAAAAAAAAGTGTTACATACGTTGAGTTAAATTATACCATAAGACGCTCCCTTTAAGAGTAGTCTTTCCCAACCCCTGGGTTCCTCACCTTAGAATGACCCTTCTTAATAAAACCCAATACACAAGAGAAGTTATTAAGACTAGAGGTCCCATCAAGGAGTTCATAGAATATACATAATTCTAAATCAACGAAATTGGACAATTACTCCCATCCTTCACATGAGATTGCTAACCAAACCCCTTTTTTTGGTTTATATCAGTTCTCATAACTGAATTTATATCGTACTTATTAGTATCAAGATATAATGATTAAGAATCCAATTAAACGTTGTCCTGGCTTAATCAAGACTAGGAATTAATAATTTAATCCAGCTTGTTTAGCGTCTTGCTTAGGTTTATTTTTACCCTAGCTTCCAGAAAGACAGTGATCTAAATCTTAATTTAGCTTTAGATAGAACATACTAGAACTGCTAAACAATCATAAGTATTCATTCACATATTCTTGCAAGCTTACATTGATAATCACAAAAGTCTCCAATTTAAACAATAATAACAAGCTCTCAAGATCATTTGATCCGAAGAAGGTCAAACTATCCAGATAAGAATACAAACATATAAGTATCAAATATCGACTTTATTCCCTTCAGGCTAATCAAATACATTTTATGCTTTCAGCTTACTTGATACAATACTCAACGGAAAAAGAACATCTTTCCTCATATAGTACATTTAGAGAATCAAGATGAAATTCATCATAAAACCAAATTAAACAATCGAACATCCTATCGAGATCTGCATGCTTTTACCATTACGGAAACCATCTGCAAAAATTGTCAACATGGGTCGGTTCGATGAACCGAGCATGATAACACTAACTCTTAAAACAATTGCAATCCACCATTGTTTTCATTAAACAACCTATTTAAATGAGATCATTTCACCAAACAAGTAAACATATTTTGGACTATGCTCTTGTAATACAAACATGACTATAAAACGTAGCTCATATTATGGTCACTAAATAGTCTCGGATGGCTTTCAAATATTTCATCAAAACGTTAGTGACCAAGAAGACAAATGCATCTAAACAACTATCCATCTGAATCCCAAGGACAGTAACATCAAACGGACTAATATATTCAACATAATAAATGAATATCATAACCTTTCATGATTCCATCAGCATGTTAGAACATTTCCAAAAGTTAGATAAACAATTATATCAACCTATACTTTACAACAGAAGAGAAATAAACGAATCATACATATTTCCCTCGAGAACTAGCTCAGCTCATGATTGTATGCCGTCTTTCCAAGAGCAAAGCATTCACCTTAAACACATGTGAATAAATCGGATGAGGCCACGGAAGCACCACATTTTGTTAAAGTTTAAAATATAACAAAATACTAGAGTTTAATAGCGACAGTAGCTCTCACGCCAAACAGTGATGACTATCTACCAAACAAACTCCACATGACCTTCCACACGAAGCGACAAACAAGAAGATATTCACCGCCATCGCTTTGTTGAGGTGCGAATGACACTCCTAAGTTTAATCAAGCTCCAGACTAGATATCCATGCAACGAGAATGTAATCATGCTCAAACACAACAACAATCCCTCTCAAAGAACCTACGGCTCACTCTAATCCCTACTAAACAACTTTGTAAGGCTTTAGATTCAAGGTCGAAATCAAAGAACTTCTCTTTTATCGTAGTTAACAAGAGACTCCTTGACATTTAAGAAAATGATGTTTCCTAAGACTATGCGAGAGATATTCATACAAAATCCACGCACATGCACAGCCTCATTTAACTGGAATTATTCAGAAAGAAACATAACATACTGTATTCATATCTGAACTCATTCAGAGTTTGAAAAGTATGGTAATCACGACCCACTTTTACAGAAGCCAAGATACATGATATCTATCTAACTTAAGGAACCCAACAGAGCCAAAAACAACAAGTGTACAAAAACAGGCTTATATAGAGGCAGATACACTGGTTACCTATCAAGGATTTCAACTGAATCCGAACAACAGTATACACGATAAAGCTCCTACAGAAGCCGATATACAAAATAAATATCAGTTAATGATTCCAACCGTGCCAACAATGGTAAATATACAAAATCAGGCTTATACAAAAGCTAAATACTGATTTCGTAACAAGGAATCCAACTGAGCCTCTAAAACATTATTCGCTCAAGCTTACATAGATAGGAAATGTAAAAAGTACACCAACTGAGTCTGTACCAAAATTTCATTACTTAAACGAAGGTATACATTACAAGATAACAGAAGTCGTATTACAAGTTACCCCTCCAGGACTCCGATGGAATCATGCTACCAGTATACACATACATGACTTATACAGTAGTCCAATATACGAACCAATCCAAGGACTCCACAAAGTCATCTTGTAAGTAAAATAAATATAATGCAAACCATCAACGGGTTAAATCCCGTAATTGCAACACAAGGAGGGAAAAACAACTTCTACAGGGTCGCATCAAATACTGAAACACAGCCAGTTATCCGTTCAACATAACCTAAGTATCATAGTGAAACCCAACAAGATTCAGTAACCACCACCTATACTAACCACGATGGAACTTACAAAGAAGTCCAATTAAACTAAACATTCAAACAAAAGTCCATCAGTATCCTTTCTGACAAGTATCAACAACAAGTATCAACAAGTATCAATTGTAGCCTGAACCCAACAAGGGAACAATTCATGGGCTCTCACAGAGCAGGTCTAATATTCTTTCTTGCATACATTTCACAAACTTAAGCCGGAATGCAAAACACAACGAAATAGAGCAACAGTTCGAAACACAATACACACCCATCAAGGGTTAAACTTGAAAAATCGAACCAGCAAGAAGATACAGTAACAAAATCACACAAAGCTACCATAAAAACCATCTAAACCCATAAATCATCTGAACAGAGTTGTTCTAATGAAATCAATTGAAAGAAAGCAAGATTTTTAAAGGTTAAGGCCTAACATGCCTGGTTATTTGCTTAAAAATCCGAAGAAGACCACTGAAAGAGCTCGAGCCTTCTTCTCTTTTTCCAAGTTAGATTCACCAACAAAAATTTGTTATTTCCATGACTTATAAATTTTCCTTGCCAGAGAAAAGAGCTAGTTACGCTCATACTTGCCATGCAACACCAAGAAGACTGGTGCGAAGAACCAGTGATCAGATAGAGGGAAAACCGGAGCGCATGAAAAACCAAACAAACTACTAATTTTCCATTTTGCATGCCTTCCCGTGAAACCGAGCTCGAAGACCGAGTTCATAAATGGCATTTACTCCTAATTTCCTGCTCAATTTCCATTGCCACCGACCGCCATAGTTGGCGATGGATAAAACCAGTTCGAAGACCATTTCCAACTTTGGCGACCTGCCACGTCGGCTCTAGCTAGCCGTTTAAAAACTTCTACCAAATTACCTATCCTTCATACTTATCCCTCCATTTAATGCCATAGAAACTACCGCCCATGGTTCGCACCCTTCCATAGGTCCCCTTTCTTCCTTGTTCATTAGTTAGGTTAGTAACTTAGGTTAGGATTTAAGATAACACTTAGTCTAACCTCATAGCACATAGATACTAACTTAGAACATTAGCTTATAGCCTAGGCCTAGGTTAGATTAACACTAATCTAACCCCTAGGTTATAGTTTAGTTTTAGGTTACTAACCTTAATAAATCCAGTTAGGTCTAACATTTCAAATGCTCAGAAAAAGAATCTACAACATACATTCATGAAGCACGGGGTTCACTCTGCACGCCGATAGGCTAGTGGAAATAAATGTATCTGAATTTATTACCTGGTCCATGATCAAGACCTTCCTGATATTACGATATCGGGAACCAATTCATTTAACACGATCAGCCTGAGTTAGACTCCGGAACAGTTTAGTCAATGCATCCAGACCTTGCAACCTGCGAAAGGTCTATAATTTTAGTTCATCCCAAATAAACTTAAAGCATTACTTGGATCAATGCCACTGATCCAAGGCTGGGTCTTATAGATGGATAACTCCATATTCATTCCGAGATCAGATTAAACTCAGGTTTAAAATGAAAGAATTAAAAGAGTCCAATTATGTTCCGACTCAGTCAAAGATCTGCAATTTCAAAGAAGATACAGTCCATATCAAGCATGACTTCACAATCAAAGGAGCACATCCTTTTTCAAAAGAAATCACATATCAACACTTGAATGCTCAGGAGGAAGTAACAACAGTTCAGGGTGTTACATGCTTCCCTCCTAAAAGATTCATCATCCCGATGATTACATATTCGATTAACCTTCAGGTCAACCAATTTATTGGTTCACAAAACAATGCGACTATTTTCCAACTTAATAGTTCCAGAAATCAATGTCACAACACATTTTATTCAGCCTGAATAATGTTTGCCTCCATCTGGCTTTCATATAAACTTAAAAAAAATAAGTTCATAAAAGAAATGTTTTGTCAACTGATTTCATTTGTTGAAAAAGAGAAGGAAAAGTAATTTTCATCTCTTCGATTTTCCCAAGTTGCACTTTCTTCGTTAAAGCTGGTCCCACTAGACCTTACATTGTTGTATTTCATGATTTCTCAAATGCTGATTGGTGAGTTTCCAGCACTCATGTGGGTTTAACCATGATTATTCTGGGTCTTGGACCTGCAAGGAATTCAATTTAAAACATGTGATAGATCGAAACGTATTTCTTAAGCAAAGAAATATGGAAAACATCATGCATGCGAGATAAAGCGGTGGTAATGCTAAGCGATAAGCTACGGGATTGATTATTTGACAATTTCAAAAGGTCCCACGAATCGAGGTGACAACTTGGCAGCCTTGCCAAAATTTATAGAACTCTTTCGGGTTTAACACGAAGAAAAACCTTCTCACCAAGCTCAAACCTTCGATCAACCCGCTTAAGGTTAGCATAGCTCTTATGCCTATCCGTTGCTTCCTTTAATCATTCACGAATCAACTTAACTTGTTGTTCCATTTCAGTGAGAATCTCTGGTCCAATTATCACTCTATCCTCAACACTATCCCGGCTAACAGAGAGTTACGCACTTTCTTCCATAAAGTGCTTCAAATGGTGCCATTTTAAGAGATGAGTGATAAGTGTTGTTGTATGCGAATTCAACTAATGGAAGATACTCTTCCCATTTATACTATTGATCCATGCAATACATTCGCAACATGTCCTCCAACACTTGATTTACCCTCTCGGTTTGTCCATCCGTTTCGGATGATATGCGAAGCGAAGTTTAGTTTCGTTCAAGAGCTGTATTAAGTGTTTGCCAAAACCTTGGCGTCATTCTTGGATCCTATCAGATATAATCAATTACGGTACACCATGTAATCTGAAAATTTTGTGTACGAATCTTTTGGCCAGCCTTTGGTGAATCATCCTTTAGATTTCCGGTGATGAAATGAGCTACCTTTGTCGGTTTATCTACAACTACGAGGATAACATCATGTTTATTCTGGACATGGGTAATCCTTGTACAAAATCCATGGTTATTACTTGCCATTTGTACTTTGGTATGCTATGAGGATATAACTTGATCAGCCCGGGGTGCATATGTTACGCCTTAACCAGCATTGACACTCCAAACAATGAGTCACAAAATTAATGACATCCTTTTTCATACCTTTCCAAAAGTATTGTTGTTTTGAGATCAGCAAGCATTTTTGTGATACCGGGTGTTCAGAGAAAGGTGAATTATGAAATTCAACTAACAACTTCTTTCTCAAATCGTTCAGCATAGGTACATATACTCTGTTTTCATAACGCAAGATTCCTTCATTATCAAAATGAAAACCTTTATACCTTTCATCATTAGGTTCTGCGCAGCAATGTTTGCTTTTACTTCTTTGAAAGTAAATATCGATTCGAGGCACTTTTTACCTCGTCCTTAAACTGAGTTCTTAATGTTATAAGAGCAGAAATGTGCCTCCTACGACTTAGAGCATCAGCTACTCTATTCTCCTTCCCTTTGATATAGCTAATATCAAAATCATATTGTGATAAAAATTCTAACCACCTTCTCTGTCTAGCATTAAGATTAGGCTAAGTGAAAATATATTTCAGTCCTAAGTGATCAGTTTTCAACTCAAAAGGTTTCCCAAGTAAATAGTGTCTCCAGACTTGAAGTGCATGAACAATGGCAACAAGCTCCAAATCATGAGGAGCATAATTCAGCTCATGTAATTTAAGTTTTCTACTTTCATATGCTATGACTTGATCATTTTGTAGCAAAACACCTCCAAGACCTTCCCCAGAAGCATCCGTTACAACAGTAAAGCTCCCATTAGGGTCTGGTACAGCTAATATAGGTGCAGAAGTCAACTGGCCTTTCAGACTTTTGAAAGCCACTTCGCACTTTTCATTCCATATGAATTTCTTATCCTTCTTCTGCAATGAAGTTATTGGTGCAGCTACTTTAGAAAAATCCTTTACAAATTTTCTATAGTAACCAGCAAGACCCATGAAGCTTCTTACTTCGTGCACATTCTTAGGTGCAGGCCACTCAGTTATTGCCACTATTTTTGAAGGATCTACAACAATTCCTTCTTTGCTAATGACATGACCCAAATAGTGAACTTCTGAATCAAAGAAAGAACATTTGGATAACTTACCATACAAATTTCTTTTTCTCAAAATTCCCAAAACTATCTTCAAATGCTCATTGTGCTCCTCAACGCTTTTAGAATAAATGAGAATATCATCCAAGAATACAAGTACAAACTTGTCCAGATATTCTTGAAAAATATTTTTCATTAAGTTCATAAAGGCTTCGGGTGCATTAGTTAATCCAAAGGGTAGAACCGTGAATTCATAATGTCCGTACCTTGTTCGGAAAGTTGTTTTATGAATATCTTCTTCTCTAATCCTTAACTGATGATAACCAGATCAAAGATCTATCTTAGAATAAACCGCTGCCCCACGCATCTGATCAAATAGATCGTCGATCCTTGGAAGTGGATATCTGTTCTTGATTGTTGCTTTGTTCAACATCCGATAATCGATACACAGCCTAAGTGTTCCATCCTTCTTTTTCACAAATATTACGGGCGCTCCCCAAGGTGAAACACTTGGTCTAATCAAACCTTTAGACAGAAGTTCTTGCAATTGTGCCTTAAGCTCTACTAACTCTGTAGTAGTCATCCGATAAGGTGCTTTGGAAATAGGTTCTGTTCCTGGTTTGATTTCGATGGTGAAGTCAAATTCCCTCTTAGGTGGTAACCCTGGTAATTCCTCAGGAAAAACATCCCTGAAACTTTGTAAGAGAGGAAATCGCTTCATGTAATCACCATCTTCTTCTGAAAATTTAGATATCTTTCTTGCATAAAGGGTACATCCTTTATTTTTTTTTAAGCAACTGAAATTTCCCGTTTCACACCTTGAATCTCTGTTGTTTCGGTGATCATCTAAACATTTTATGTTCTTTTTATAGTAGTCTACCTTTGCTTTATGGTTAGCTAACCAATTGACACCGATAACAATGTCATACGATCCCAAAGGTGTAACATAGAGGTCAAATTCCGTGGAGAAATTAGGTAAGTCAGGACTGCCCCAAAAAGACACATACTCACTTTGTATGAACGAGTTATTACCATATTATGCAGTCAAGATTTATCCATTTTTCAGCTTTTCTCTTAAGTTTAGAGGCAAGTTTATTAGAAATGAAACATTTAGTAGCTCTGTATCAAAAAGAATAGTGCAGGTATGCCAAATAACTTACCGAAACTTCTATAGGTGTCACTTGCACCGACTTGCATGCGCTCTTTGCGGCATGTATCTTATCTTTGCGATTACGATCATCCTTCTTCAAAGGGCGATTTGCGTAGTGGTCTTTGCCACAATTGTAGCAGCCTCCTACAGGTCCCTTTTTAGGCTCAAAATTGCCTCCAGCCTTGTAATTGTCACGTTGTCCTCCATAGGGCTTCTGCCCATTGTTATAATTTTTGGCAAAATTATCCCTTACATTTCCAGCAGGCTTATTTACTACTGCTTTCTTACTATTATCCCCTGGAAACTTATTTTTGTTTCCAAACTTTTTCCATGGTCCCTTTTTGGGTGCAAGAGAGGTTGAAGAAGGGTTTGCAGTCTTCTTCCGCACTTCCTCTTTATGAGTAGAAATAGCCTTTAATTTTTGTTCTTGCCTTATGGCCTTTTCAACAACTCCTTCCATAGTGGTTGAATTTGTGAACATCGACCTCTCTCCCCTATCACGTGATTCAATCCCATGATGAATTTCCATATTACGAACTTCTCGTCGGTTTGATCTTGTGGTACATACTTGAGGAGTTTTGTAAACCGCTCCCGAGTATTCGATTACCGTTAGCTTCCCTTGAGCTAAGTTACGGAATTCTGTCATTTTACGATCATAGAAAAGTTGTGGCAGCCAACGTTGCCTAAAATAGCCTTTAAATTGATCCCCAAGTAATATTGGTCTCATCAATATTTAGTTCATTCTTTACGGCTATCCCACCACGAAGATGCTTCATGGGAAAGCTAATAGGCTCCCCAAATAGCTTTGGTTTCCTCGAGAATTTTCTTATTGCAAAGTACTTCTCCATTTCTTTGAGCCGAGTTCTTAGCTCCATCTCTAATGTGGTGCCATCATACTTAGGTGGACTTATCCTTTTATATCATTAGTGAGTTCTGCTGCCTGACCCTGGCCTTTTTGTTTTCTAGTTGGATTGGTGCATTCCCAGCATTAACATCAACACCCATATCGGGGTTGTCCTCGGGAGGTGGTGATTGTCATTACCGGCTTCTTCATCCTCCTCATTTCCCATACTCTTTGTTCAAGTCAGTGAGCTAAACGATCTCTTGTGTCAATAGGGCAGCGAGGATCTCATCAAGTTTTTGGGTTGTTGCCACCCCTCCATTAGGTGGAGCATTATTTGCAATGTTCCCCCTTGTTCTAACCATTTTTTGTTACAAGAAAATTCAGGTTCTCATCAGATTATGGACACAATAAGCCCAAGAGCTGCACTGACCTTGGCTACGATACCAAGATGTAACATCCTCATTTTATACATTAGAATAAGTCAATTTTTTTTTTTTTTTGATAAATGCATCCTGGTTCTAAATACGTAATTTAGAACTCACAAATCAAATAACCATTCTTATAACAGATAACCATATGCAGTTGTAATGACTCGGAGTACCTCCAATCTATTCATTCCATGACTCGGTAATCTACCGATCTATTCATGAGTAATAAGAGTTGGCATTTTTATTTAACACACCACTCTTGCGGTTCTCTTCCCTATTCTAGGATTCAGAATGCTCTGTCTAAGGAACCTATCTGAATAATTGTTACCATTATTCATCGGCATCTCATCCCTTAGACCAGGTGACTTAGGACAACGCAATCAAGCAACTTGCGATACTTTGGCCAAAGATTTGAAATATCTTGCTTATGTCTCGTATTCCTTAATGGCATACTCGTCAATCTGGAATACGTCCTTCACCCCATTCTTATGTTATGTAGAATGTCTTATACTGACCACTATTAGTCCCTCCTATCCCAAGTTATTCACTCGGAAACGGATTAGTAAGGTGACAACATTATATGGATGCTCCCGAGGACTAGGGATACGATGACATACTGGGTCAACCCTAGTTAAACCAGTGTGTCAAGATACCCCGAGTCTCCTAGGCAGCCTTATAACATGACCACATTCCTAATCGGTCCCAGAGTAACTTGTTCGAGTTTAAGGTGTAAATCTTAATGATCAATGCAAAGGGTGTCGTCATAAGTCACCTGCATTGTTGTATCTTCGAGAAGATCCTAATCTTCTCGGAGGTACAACCCTGCAGTTGACTTGTGCCGTCAACCTTTAAATCCGCCTCGAAAAGATCTACTTATAAAAAAGTGTTACATACGTTGAGTTAAATTATACCATAAGGCGCTCCCTTTAAGAGTAGTCTTTCCCAACCCCAGGTTCCTCACCTTAGAATGACCCTTCTTAATAAAACCCAATACACAAGAGAAGTTATTAAGACTAGAGGTCCCATCAAGGAGTTCATAGAATATACATAATTCTAAATCAACGAAATTGGACAATTACTCCCATCCTTCACATGAGATTGCTAACCAAACCCCTTTTTTTTGGTTTATATCAGTTCTCATAACTGAATTTATATCGTACTTATTAGTATCAAGATATAATGATTAAGAATCAATTAAAGCGTTGTCTGGCTTAATCAAGACAAGGAATTAATAATTTAATCCCACTTGTTTAGCGTCTTGCTTAGGTTTATTTTACCTAGCTTCCAGAAAGACGGTGATCTAAATCTTAATTTAGCTTTAGATAGAACATACTAGAGCTGCTAAATAATCATAAGTATTCATTCACATATTCTTGCAAGCTTACATTGATAATCACAAAAGTCTCTAATTTAAACAATAATAACAAGCTCCCAAGATCATTTGATCGAAGAAGGTCAAACTATCCAGATAAGAATACAAACACATAAGTAACAAATATCTCACTTTATTCCCTTCAGGCTAATCAAATACATTTTATGCTTTCAGCTTACTTGATACAATACTCAACGGAAAAAGAACATCTTTCCTCATATAGTACATTTAGAGAATCAAGCTGAAATTCATCATAAAACCAAATTAAACAATCTGAACATCCTATCAGATCTGCGTGCTTTTACCACTTACGGCAACCATCTGCAAAAATTGTCAACATGGGTCAGTTCGATGAACTGAGCATGATAAGCACTAACTCTTAAAACAATTGCAATCCACCAATTGTTTTCATTAAACAACCTATTTAAATGAGATCATTTCACCAAACAAGTAAACATATTTCAGACTATGCTCTTGTAATACAAACATGACTATAAACGTGTAGCTCATATTATAGTCACTAAATAGTCTCGGATACCTTTCAAATATTTCATCAAAACGTTAGTGACCAAGAAGACAAATGCATCTAAACAACTATCCATCTGAATCCCAAGGACAGTAACATCAGACAGACTAATATATTCAACATAATAAATGAATATCATAACCTTTCATGATTCCATCAGCATGTTAGAACAATTCCAAAAGTTAGATAAACAATTATATCAACCTATACTTTACATCAGAAGAGAAATAAATGAATCATACATATTTCCCTCAGAACTAGCTCATGGTATACCGTCTTTCCAAGAGCAAAGCATTCACCTTAAACACATGCGAATAAATCAGACGAGGCCACAAGAAGCACCACAGTTTTGTTAAAGTTTAAAATATAACAAACTCGGAGTTTAATAGCGATACAGTAGCTCTCACGCCAAGCAGTGATGACTATCTACCAAACAGACTCCACATGACCTTCCCCACGAAGCGACAAACAAGAAGATATTCACTTGCCATCGCTTTGTTGAGGTGCAGTCGACAGCTCCTAAGTTCAATCAAGCTCCAGACTAGATATCCATGCAACGAGAAGAGCGTAATCATGCTCAAACACGTCAACAATCCCTCTCGGCAACCTACGGCTCACTCTAATCCCTACTAAACAAACTTTGTAAGGCTTTAGATTCAGAGGTCGAAATCAAAGAACTTCTCTTTTATCGCGAGTCAACAAGAGACTCCTTGACATTAAAGCAAATGATGTTTCCCTAAGACTATGCGAGAGATATTCATACAAAATCCATGTACATGCACAACCTCATTTAGCTGGAATTATTCGAGAAAAGAAACATAACATACTATATTCACATCTGAACTCATTCAGAGTTTGAAAAGTATGGTAATCACGACCCACTTTTACAGAAGCCAAGATACATGATATCTATCTAACTTAAGGAACCCAATAGAGCCAAAAACAACAAGTGTACAAAAACAGGCTTATATAGAGGCAGATACACTGGTTACCTATCAAGGATTTCAATTTGAATCGAACAACGGTATACATGATAAAGCTCCTACGAAGCCGATATACAAAATAAATATCGAGTTAATGATTCCAACCGTGCCAACAATGGTAAATATACAAAATCAGGCTTATACAAAAGCTAAATGCGATTTCGTAACAAGGAATCCAGTGAGCCTCTAAAACATTATTCGCTCAAGCTTACACGAGTTAGGAAATGTAAAAATTACACCAGTGAGTGCATGTACCAAAATTTCATTACTTAAACGAAGGTATACATTACAAGATAACGAAGTCGTATTCAAGTTTCCCCTCCGGGACTCGACGGAATCATGCTACCGGTATACACATACATGACTTATACGGTAGTCCAATATACGAACCAATCCAAGGACTCCACAAAGTCATCTTGTAAATAAAATAAATATAATGCAAACCATCGATGGGTTAAATCCGTAATTGCAACACAAGGGAGGAAAAACAACTTCTACGAGAGTCGCATCAAATCTTTGAAACGGCCGAGTTATCCGTTCAACATAACCTAAGTATCATAGTGAAACCCAACAAGATTCAGTAACCACCACCTATACTAAACACGATGGAACTTACAAAGAAGTCCAATAAAACTGAACATTCAAACAAAAGTCCATCAGTATCCTTTCGACAAGTATCAACAACAAGCATCAATCAACAAGTATCAACTGTAGCCTGAACCCAACAAGGGAACAATTCATGGGCTCTCACAGAGCAGGTCTAATATTCTTTCTTGCATACATTTCACAAACTTAAGCCGGAATGCAAAACACAACAAAATAGAGCAACAGTTCGAAATACAATAAACACCCATCAAGGGTTAAAGTTGAAAAATCGAACCAGCAAGAAGATACAGTAACAAAATCACACAAAGCTACCATAAAAACCATCTAAACCCATAAATCATCTGAACAGAGTTGTTCTAATGAAATCAATTGAAAGAAAGCAAGATTTTTAAAGGTTAAGGCCTAACATGCCTGGTTATTTGCTTAAAAATCTGAAGAAGACCACTGAAAGAGCTCGAGCCTTCTCCTCTTTTTCCAAGTTAGATTCACCAACAAAAATTTGTTATTTCCATGACTTATAAATTTTCCTTGCGCAGAGAGAAAAGAGCTAGTTACGCTCATACTTGCCATGCAACACCAAGAAGGCAGTGCGAAGAACCGGTGATCGAGCGAGAGGAAAAGCGGAGCGCATGAAAAACCAAACAAACTACTAATTTTCCATTTTGCATGCCTTCCCGTGAAACCGAGCTCGAAGACCGAGTTCATAAATGGCATTTACTCCTAATTTCCGCTCAATTTCCATTGCCACCGACATGCCATAGTTGGCGATGGATAAAACCAGTTCGAAGACCATTTCCAACTTTGGCGACCTGCCACGTCGGCTCTAGCTAGCCGTTTAAAAACTTCTACCAAATTACCTGTCCTTCATACTTATCCCTCCATTTAATGCCATAGAAACTGCCACCCATGGTTTGCACCCTTCCATAGGTCCCCTTTCTTCCTTGTTCATTAGTTAGGTTAGTAACTTAGGTTAGGATTTAAGATAACACTTAGTCTAACCTCATAGCACATAGATACTAACTTAGAACATTATCCTTATAGCCTAGGTCTAGGTTAGATTAACACTAATCTAACCCCTAGGTTATAGTTTAGTTTTAGGTTACTAACCTTAATAAATCCGACTTAGGTCTAACATTTCAAATGCTCGAGAAAAGAATCTACAACATACATTCATGAGCAGGGTTCACTCCCGCACTTTGCCAATAGGCTAGTGGAAATAAATGTCTGAATTTATTACGGTCCACGATCAAGACCTTCACGATATTACGATATCGGGAACAAATTCATTTAACACGATCGGCTGAGTTAGATTAGGAGCAGTTTAGTCGATGCATCGGACCTTGCTGACCTGTGAAAGGTCTATAATTTTAGTTCATCCCAAATAAACTTAAAGCATTACTTGGATCAATGATCCAGTCTTATAGATGGATATCCATATTCAAGATCAGATTAAACTTAGGTCTTATAGATGGATAACTCAAAGGAGCACATCCTTCAAAAGAAATTAACATATTCATTCCGAGATCGATTAAACAGGTTTAAAATGAAAGAATTAAAAGAGCCCAATTATGTTAACGAGTCAAAGATCCGCAATTTCAAAGAAGATACAGTCCATCATGACTTCACAATCAAAGGAGCACATCCTTTTTCAAAAGAAATCACATATCAACACTTGAATGCTCGGGAGGAAGTAACAATAGTTCGGGGTGTTACAGATTACCTTTATAAGCGGGATCTTTATACTCCACTTTCGAGAAGGTGAACAAACCCTCGAGTATGATAGATGCATTATGGGATTTGTTGGATCGTAAGGCACTTGGAATGATCTTTGTGTCTTGCATATTTGTTATTATTTAATGTTTCAAAGGAAAAGACTTCAAAAGAACCTGATGGATGCATTAGGAAGTTGTATGAAAAACCCTCTGCCTCTAATAAGATATTTTTAATGAAAAAGTTGTTTAATATGAAGATGTTTGAGAATGGTTGAGTAGAGATCATTTAAATGATTTCAATACGGTTGTGAATATGCTAGCTTTGGTTACAATAAAATTTGATGAAGAAGTTAGGGCTTTATTAATTTTGTGCTCTTTACCTAAAAGTTGGAATAGCCTAGTAATGCGTGGTAAGCAACTCGGTTCTAGCTAACTCGAAGTTGAAGTTTGAGGATGTTGTAGGGGTGATTCTAAACAAGGAAATGTGAAGAAAAATCTTTGGTGAATCTTCTACTTCAAGGAATTCTTTGACAGTGGAAACTAGAGGGAGATAGAAGAATAGAGGAAACCATGGAAAATCAAAGGATCGGGCAAGGTCAAAATCCAAAAGCAAGATAGTATGCTGGCACTATGGAAAGTCTGGGCATGCAAAGGACTGTAGGGAGCTTCGAGATAAGAAGAAACAATAGGAAGAAAACAAGGAGGTAAATGTGGCATCGGGTAATGTATGCCAGGATGCTTTGATTATTTCTTTGCATAATATTGATGAATCTTGGGTTTTAGATTCAGGGGCTTCTTTTCATGCTACTCCACATAGGCATTATTTTGTTGATTATGTTGAGGGGATTTTGGGCATGTTTTTCTTTGTGATGATGAGCCTTGTAGTATAGTTGGAAAAGTTTCTATTCAGGTTAAGATGCAGAATGGGAATACATGGCTATTGAAGGATGTCAAACATGTGCCTACATTAAGGAGAAATTTGATATTGGCGGGGCAATTGGGAAGTGATGGTTGTCTTGTGATATTTACTGGTTGACTCTTGGAAGGTCACCAAGGATGCTCTTGTGGTGGCAAAAGTGTAAGAAGGTTGGAACCTTGTATTTAACCACTGATAGTACTAATGATTGTAATCTTGTGGCTTCATATGCAGATACAACATTATGACACTATAGGCTCGGTCATATGAGCCATAAGGGCATGGACATCATAAAGAAGAATTTTCCTAGATATACATAAATAGGTTTGAATTTCTGTGAGAACTGCATATATGGGAAACAAAAGCGAGTAAGGTTTCTCAAGGTTGGACCTACAAAGAAAGAGAGTAAGTTAGAGCTGGTACATTCTGATGTGTGGGGCCGGCTCAGGTATCATCTCTTGGGGGTTCAAGTTATTATGTTACTTTTATTGATGATGCAACAAGGAAAGTTTGGGTTTATTGTATTAGAAACAAATCTGATGTATTTGATACTTTTGTTAAATGGAAATCCTTGGTAGAGAATGAAACATGCCTTAAGTTAAAATGTCTCAGGTCAGATAATGGAGGGGAGTATTGCAGCAATGAATTTGATGATTATTGTTCTAAGAATGGAATCCATAGGAAAAAGACGGTTCCAAGAACCCGCAGCAAAATGGGGTGTCAGAAAGGATGAACAAAACAATAATGGAACGTGCTAGGAGCATGAGGATACATGCAGGACTACCTCTTTATTTTTGGGTAGAAGCGGTGAGCACAGCTGTGTACTTGATAAACAGAGGACCCTTAAGTGCCTTGGATGGAGGCATACTTGAGGAGGCTTGGTATGGTAAGAAAGTTGATTACTCATTTCTTAGAGTCTTTGGATGTGAGGTGTTTGTTCATATTGACAAGGATGATAGGACCAAGCTAGAGGCTAAATCAGAAAAATGCACTTTTATTGGTTATGGTGGTGATGACTTTGGATTTAAATGTTGGACTATTAAAGACAAGAAAATCATTCGATCTAGGGATGTGGTTTTCAATGAGAAAGTCATGTATAAGCAAAAGTTACAAGAAAATAGGGAAGAATCCAAGAAAGAATATGTAGTAGTAGCTAATCTTTAGGATGGGAAAGTGACCCATGAATCGGTTTAGGAATCTACTCAACAGAACCCCAAACTCCTACGGTGAGGAGGTCTTCTAGGGTAAGAAAAGAACTGAATGTTTCTCTCCTTCTCTTTATTATTTATTAATCACGATAGTGGAGAGCCACAGAGCTTTGATGAAGCAATGCAGGTAGATTCCAGTAAGAAGTGGGAGAAAGCCATGGATGAGGAGCATAAGTCTCTCATTGAGAACTAGACTTAGGATTTGGTGAAGCTACGAGGAAGGCAAAAGAGCATTGCGAGAACAAGTGGGTGTACGAGTTAAAGATGAATAAGGAGGAAAGAAAAGATATAAGGCCCGGTTTGTGGTTAAGGGGTTTGCATAGAAACAAGGTATAGATTTTGATGAGATTTTTTTTTCTCTGTAGTAAAAATGACTTCTATCGAAGCTGTTCTTGGAATAGTGACAGCATAAGACTTGCACTTAGAGCAGGTTGGATGTAAAGACTGCATTTCTCCATGGTGATTTGGAGGAGCTATATATGCAGCAACCATAAGGATATGAAGTTAAAGGTAAAGAGGAGATGGTGTGCAAACCGAAGAAGAGCTTGTATGGCACGAGAAACATGCTCCACGTCAATGGTATAAGAAGTTTAATAGCTTGATGATGGACCAAGGTTATATTAGATGTCATTCGACCATTGCGTGTATATAAAGAAATTTGAGGATGGAAGTTATATTATCCTGTGTTTGTATGTTGATGACATGTTGGTTGCGAGGTAAAAACATGCGGGCAATAAAAGTACTCAAGAAACAACTAAGTGAATCCTTTGATATGAAGGATTTGGGGCAGCAGAGACAAATCCTTGGCATGAGGATAACTCGGGATAGGAAGGAACGGAAGCTAACTTTATCTCGGGAAGAGTATATTAAGAAGGTATTGTATAGGTTTAACATGCGGGATGCTAAACCGATTGGGACTCCTTTGGAAAGCCATTTTAAGTTATCAAAGGAGTAGTGTCCTAAGATAGAGCAGAAAGAAACCATATGTCCAAGGTACCTTACTCATCAGTAGTTGGCAATTTGATGCATGCTATGGTGTGCACTAACCTGATATTTCCCATGTAGTGGGAGCTATGAGTAGATTTATGAGTGATCCAGATAAAGAGCATTGGCAAGCATTAAAGTGGATCCTTTATTTGAGAGGGACCATGGGGACAATTTTGTGCTATAGTGGATCAGACACCACTTTACATGGTTATGTAGATTCATACATGGCTAGAGATGTTGATGAAGGAGGAGCATGATAGGTTATATTTACACTATAGGTGGGACAACAGTGAGCTAGATTTCATGACTACAAAAGTTGGTGGCTTTATCAACCATGGAGGCTGAGTATGTTGCTGCCACAGAGGTAAGAAAAGAGATGATTTCGTTACAACAATTGCTTGAGGAGTTGGGGCATAAGCAGAAGGAATGTAAGTTGTATAGTGATAGTCAGAGTGCTATACACCTAGCTAAGAACTCTGTTTTCCACTCTAGGATGAAGCATATACAGTTGAGATATCACTTCATCAGGACAACTTTGGAAGAAGATAAGTTGAAGTTGGAGAAGATTCATACTAGTCAGAATCCTGTAGACATGATGACCAAGGTGGTCACAAGGGAGAAAATAAAGCTATGTTCAACTTTGATTGGCCTTCATGGATGACAGTGAAGGGTTGAGAAGCTTTCTCAGTGGAAATCAATCTCCAAGTGGGAGATTGTTATGTTTGTGGAGCTTGTTTTCATGTTAGAGTGTGGTACACCTTCATGTGTTACATTCGGGTATTTTACGGCGGTCCCGCTCGCGGTGAGGGAGTCGAGGGGTTGGGGGGGGTGAAGCCCCCGATTGATGGGGGCTCGGGGGTGAAGCCCCCAAAGCAAATTTTCATGGGTGGTTTATTAACCCATGGGTAATGGGTAACCGTTATGGGCTCTTTTTGGGCCCATGGTTTTTTTCGGTACCCATTGTTTTGATACCACGGTTTTTGCCCATTGTTTTGATACCACGGTTTTTTCCCATGGTTTTAATACCCATGGTTTTGTATCAAACTACTTAAACAATTGCCTATTTATATGGTCTTATGCATATGGTAGATAGACAAAGCAAATGTATTGCAGATGTGCTTTGAATTCAGGTGTGAATTCTTTAGATTTTGTTGAGCATAGCTCCAAACAGATCTGGGTATTGTATTGAGAGAGTGGAGGCTTGTAATAAAATATGAGCAAGTGATTCTTGGTGGACATAGCCCAAATTGGGTGAACCACGTTAAATATTATCTCTCTGTGTTGTGTTATTTATTCTGCACTTTTATTTGAGATTTGTAATATTTTCTGCATATTAGTTTCTACTGTTGCGATTCTGTAAGGGATTATTCCGCATATTTTATCTCTTATTCCCTAACACTATAAAACTTCCACAATACATTGATTCATAACCATACTAATTATATAATATAAAACTTCCACAATACATTGATTCATAACCGTACTTAGTTAGATTAGGATTAGATTATTTGGCTTTGCATTGGAATATCTTATGGTAGGTAGTTTAGGAAGAGGAACCATCCTTCTACGGAGAGCTTTCCTCATTTGCAAAGGTCCCACACTTTGGGATTAATGTTGTGCATTCACACCAAATGAAATTTCCTTAGAAAAGCAGATCCATAGGTCATTTTGGGGTGCTTTATGAATTTACACTAACACAACCTTGACGACTTCAACTTCGTCATCACTTTCTTCAATGACATCACATTTGGAGTTAGTTATGGGAGCTGCTTCAATAGCAAGCCTCATCGGAGCACCTGCAATCCTGGATTCATTGGGAATATATCCTTTTCTAGGGATGTATTTAGAAGGAGAGTTTATTACTTTGAGCAACTTGCTTTTTTAAAGCCAACACATCATTAGCCAACTTAGTGAGTATAGCTTCTGAAGCGTTGGGGGTTTCTTGACTCTTTCCTTTGAGGGAAGTTTTCTTGAATTTTCCTACCATGATTAAGTCATCTTCAATTTCTATGGCCAAGGATTGAGTAAGTTCCAAAGTAGCCACTCTAGCCCTTCTTGGTGATAGCACGACGATTCCGGTTGTTGTGTGTTAATAAAGAAACATTTTTATCCATCAAGGTTTGGATGAATAGTGATGAGAACTTTGTTCACCATTTTTTGAATTTAGCCACGAATCCCTCGTGGGTTATGTTGGTTCTTCCTTCGCCTTTGAGATAGTTGGGAAAGAAGAGCATGTTCATCTTACGCCATCTTAAATAAATTTTCAAACTTAGTTTTCATATCATTCCAATTTGTGATACATCCATTGGGAAAATGATTAAACCAATCTGTGAGCAACATCATGCAATGTTTCGATGAAGAGGCGAATAGCAACATCTTCATATTATACCAAAAACAACACATGCAAAGCAAAGAAAGCAGAAATGTGGTCATCTGGTGACGTCTTCCCATCTCTGTCAAACTTGGGAAGAATCTTCCTTGATCCTCTCAAGAGTTCATGTCGAGCTAGTAGGGCCAATGGGCCTATGGCATTTCTCCATGGTACATTGCGCCATTTTGGGAAAGGTGGTATGCGAAGGTAAAACAATATGAGAAAGGACAAGTGCTTGACTTGTAGTGATTCCTTCCTTGCTTTCTCTTTCAAGACTTGATGCAAGGCTTGCAGATCTATGAGGTATGTTCTTCTTTGGAGGAGATAAATTGAAACCAAACTTTCCTTGAAAGTCAAAAATGGGATCGAGATCGACATTTAGCTTTTTAGCCTCACATAAACCTCTTTCCTTCCAGTTTGAAATCTTTATTGTGAAGGGATCTCTAGCATGTTTTGACCACCTCTAGCATTTTCTCTTCATTCTCTTTCTTGAGCTATTTGTGCCTAAATAGATGTAGCAAATCTCGCATGCTTCCTCTTCTTCGTTATCAAAATGCTTGATGTGGTGAGATGAAAATGATAGTTATTTGTGCACTTTTCCCAAATATCTTGCCTCAAATCTTATGATATATCTTCTTGATTATCTACAAAAACAAGATTTGGTTGCAAGATAGGTGGGTTACCTGTAATAGTCATACAACTTATTACCTTGGTGGAAGAGGACCACATCGGTGAACAACGATCAACATGTGTCAGGAGGTCTTCTAGCCACAAGTGCGGGTGCTCTTCTTCTAAGGTCTTCAATGTAGATTTCTCTGTCAATGGCTCTATCAACAACCAAAAATTGCTGCAAGCTTTCACGGTTTTCCCAAGCTACTATTTGAAGGTTGGTAGCAATGTCTCCTTGAAAATATTTATCGAGCACAAGGTTCGGTTGAAGAACTAGAGCTTGTGTAGAGGGGATAGTCATAAAGATTTAACCAAGCATTGGTTAACGATTCCTGAATCCCCAATGGAGTCACCAAAAACTATTACCATATGGATTTACATGCATGAAAATGAAATGTAACAATGTTGGATGAAGTCCCTCCTCAATGAAGGTGAGACTGCCTTTATTGAAAACCAAAACTATAATTACATCTGTACATTCAAAATTATATGTGGGGGGTGTTTTGGAACATCAATGGAAAGAAAGGTGAATGAGGGAGATGGAATGGAATGAATTGAAAGAACATGCAAGAGTTAGGTAAAAACAAAGTCTAATATTGCACAAAGAGAAAATATGAATAACTAACACAAATAAAATGGAGTTTGAGTTAGCTAAACAAGAATGTGTAAAAGGGAACACACATGAGCAAGTATATAATCGAGCTTGATCACTATGATCTAGAACAACATATTAATAACATTGACAATAAGATCAAAAACAATAATTGCATGCAATATTCAAACACTAACATCTAATGAACATAAGAACATCAAATGCTATAAGAGACAATGAATGGGGCACAAATTTCATATTTAATTAACTCCAAAACGTCTTCTCGAAAGAACACAAAGTTTCTTTCTTTGAAGTAAAGCTTGCATACAAAAATATTTTCTTCTCCTCTCTCAAAGTCACACTTACAAATGAGCCCCTGACTTTCTTTTATAACCCAAAAGTTGGTTACAAATTAGTTAGGGTTTACATGAACATTAAATAGGTCACTTAAGTGACTTTGACTTTTTCAACCAACTTTTTAAAAAATGACTAAAAATAGAAACCAGTTAAGTTAAAAAGTCATAAAAGAAATGGGCACACGTGGACCCCACTTAAATGACTCGGACGCACACATAGACATCCTAGTCAACAATGTGCCACCTAGATCAAAACACCTATGATCAGTGCCTTATCCATTGGGCCAAGAGTCCGCCTATCCTGGTCGTACAAGAATGAACTCATTGATCGTGCTACGTAATCCTCCAGATGACAAGAGAGATGAGCTTGAAACTTGAGCAATTCATCCACCTCTCCGTTTGAGCAACATCCTAGTGTGAGAAATTTTTTCTTCATTCGTATTTGCATTCAAAATTACATACAATTCTCCACATGCTTTGAATACCTTTCCATGGTGAATTCTTCATTTTCACGAGATCAAAGTCGTTACGCCACCTTGGCTTGTCAAAATCCAGCACTTGATCTTTCACCATCGAGAAGATTTTCTAAGAGCCAAAATTGCAATTCACTTCCTGGAGTTATGTCTTTTGTCTTTGTCACCATCCTGAAGTGTTGCCATTCTGATCCGCTCACAATCGTCTAATTCGAGAATGCTCCAACTTTAAACTCGATGGCCGATGAAATATTGCACCTACTGCTAACTGAGAGCTGACAGGGACATGGTTGAATGATGTGGCCTTGCTTGATGATCCGTACAGAGATCAAGTGAAAATAATTGTTGTAGACAAGATTCTCCCATTATCGATCTCTGTCGATAACAATGGCTTTTGACTCCGAAGAGACCTATACCAATAGCTACGACTTATACCGCATAATGAGGAAGTCAGAAGTTTCTTCACTTCGGAGCTATTGGAGTTGAATCACCACACTATGTAGGTTTCATGGTACATCCATGCAAGTGATAACCAATTCAGAACAAGTGCCAAGAAAATTGTGACTCACCTTTGGTTGATATGTGATCATAGAATCGACCTATGTCGATGTGTCCCAAGTTGGTATCGATGATGTTCTCATACTCTGGATGGAGTGTTGACATGAATAGAATTCCCTGGAACCTATACCGCAACATAATTTTGTTTGGAGATGACATGATTGTGACAAAAGCGTGATTTCAGGCTATTACTTCCATCTTACAAAACTACACAAATCACCTGTAAAACTACCTTGGGAAAAATAGCAAATCTTGTTTTGAGAAGTTCTCACTGCATGAGGAAGTATATTAAGGCACCAAAAGTTTGCGTGTCAGAAGTATTTTCCCCAATCAAATTCTTCAGTCAAATATTAAAGGTCAAAGTTGACTCTTCTGAAACTGCTAGGAAAATGCAAGTGTAAAACTACAAAAATCCCGTTTGGTTTTAGCCTGAGAATAATACCAAACGTCACCCTAGGAATCTACAACTTGGCAAGAAAGCATATGTAGATGGGAAGAACTGAATGAAAGAATTATTTTCTCTTGAAGATCATCTGAGTTCATAATATCAACTCTCAAAGTGAGTCACCGTGATGAGCTTAAAATTGCTCAAGCAAAGAAAATCATGCAAACTACATTTTATTTGACTCTGTGAAAAATATCAAATGATGTTTTATACATTTAATTTTTGCAAATAAGTGCATGAATATGGGAATAATTCAATGAAAAAACCTTTTCCCTTGATTATCATCTCGGGATCGAGATATGGATTCTCAAACTAGGCCTTCCGCCTGTGCATTTGAAACTACGTGCGCAACAAAATCGACTAAATTGTGTTTGTTTTGAGTTCATGAAAATTATCAAATAAATTTTTGTACACTTGAAATTTGGAAAATGAGTATACAAAGAGGGAGAGAATTCAACAAACCAAACATTTCTTTCCGACGATCATCCGACTCCGAGATATCGAGCTCCAAAGTTGATTACTTTAACAGATACAAACCGCGGCAAAAATAATAACTCTTTTTTTAAAATACGACTCTTTCTATTATTATATTTTTTAATAAAAAGAGATTTAGCGAATGCCAAATTCAAAATGACCATACAACAATATTGAGGTGAAGCTCAAATCACCATCGAAAAATAATACAATTTTAGATCATTTTAACACTTCTAGCGACACGTCGAATTCACTCTGTGCGTAAATATCTCCATCCACCTTGACATGAGAAAATATCGTCTCCTCAGCATGCATAGCACCATGAATATCTTCCTTTTAAAATATAAATAATAAAAATAAATCTGCATTAAACTTCAATCCATTGGGCATGCGTGGATTTCCAATTTTTGGTTATATTTTAATCTTATTCTTTACTCAAAAGTATGCGTGGAATTTGGCTTAAACTGTTGTTTTGTTTCCTTTTGCAGGTTGTGCGTGAAGAAAGACAAAACTCATTCTCCCTTCCAAACCCATGTGTGGAGATTATTTGTGCTGCTACGTGGATTTTCCTCTATTACTGTTATGTCTTTCTCTGCAGGCTGCATGGACATTCTAAACAGATGCGTGGATATTCTTATTTTGTTGTTGTTCCTTTCATGCGCAAGCATGGAGATTGCTGCATCAAAACAAAGCAAAAAAACAACAAAAAATAGTTCCTTTCCTCCTTCCACGTGAAGATCTCCAAGCTGCTCCATTTTTGGTGATTTGACTCATTAAAGACAAACAAAATGTCCCTTTTTTGGACTGTTCTCCTTGGGCTGCGTGGACTTTGGCCTGTGTTTGCTTCTACCTGAATGCATGCGTGGGATCTCCAAATTATTCCTTCTTTCCTCCTTAGGCGTTGAAAAATGGAAAACTCCTTGCTTTTATTCTTCCTGCGCTGAACAATGGAAAGCTCCTTTTTGGCAAATGCATGTGTGTGGAAACTCTTCCCCCAATCTCAGCACGTGAACTATTATTCTTCTTGCCTAGGCTGGATGGATAGTCTTCTCCCTCTGGGTAGCACTGCCGCAAAACAACAAACAAAAACAAATATGCATGGACTGTGTTTATTTATTTCCTTGATTCCTTCTAACAGTTGGATTTTCCTCTGCTGGAATGTGGAACTCTGACAAACTATTGGCACATGAATGCATGAAGGATGGAAACAACTACCTGGAACTCTCAAGGTTTCTTGGCTCTAGCTAATGCCCGTGCCAGGTTTCCATGTGAAAGCCGGATAGTGTCTATAGAATAAGCTTTTCCTTCTCCAAGCTCGAATATCACGTAGTATCTCCTTGTTTCTCCTTCTTCCCAATCTCCTGCCTTCAAGACCTCTTGTAACTGTCTCCTCATCAATCTCTGGATGATAGAAGAAAAATTAAATTGTCTACGGGAATGGAAGTGAGAAGAAAAATTCCCCCAAGACTTGCTCACGATAGTTACAACAATTAATAAAAAGAAGAAAAGTTCTCCCAAGTTGTAGACACCAAATTCGTGTCTTACGACCCCTTGTGACCCGCATCCCATTTCGCAACCTAACCTCATTACCTAAACCTTACACAATTATTTATTAATTACCTTATAATTGATAAATCCACATCACCTTACCCGCCACCTCACTTTGCCACCTCATCATGACCTAGCCCTAACCCTAAACTAACCTAATTAAGACCCATGACTTGGTCTAAACTCACGACCATAACTAATGCCTCCTTACTCGCACCAAAGCCGACCTTCTAGCCACTTGACCAAGCCCCATTTGATCTCTCGGGAGAAAAGCGGGGAAGGTGGGCTATTTTACTAAAAATAGCCTACTTTTTTCCTTACGAATCGATGCGGTTCTACTCGTCGCCGTCGGTTACGCAACCGCCATCGGTTGTAACATCCTCATTTTTAACTTTAGAACAAGTGAATTTTTTTTTTTTTGATAATTGCATCTTTGGTTCTAAATACATAATTTAGAACTCACAATTCAAATAACCATTCATATAACAAGCAACCATATGTTTGTAATGACTCGGAGTACTTCCGATCTATTCATTCCATGACTCGGTAATCTACCGATCTATTCATGAGTAATAAGAGTCGGTGTTTTTATTTAACACATCACTCTTGCGGTTCTCTTCCCTAATCGGGAATTGAGAATGCTCTGTCGAGGAATCTAATTTGAATAAGCTGTTACCATTATTCATCGGCATCTCATCCCTTAGACTAGGTGAATCGGGACAACGCAATCGGCAGGCTTGCGATACTTTGGCCAAAGATTTGAAACATCTTGTTCATGTCTCGTATTCCTTAACGGCATACTCGTCAAACGGAATACGTCCTTCACCCCATTCATATGTTATATAGAATGTCTTATCTTGATTCATCAGTCCTTTCTTTCTTTGGTGAATCACTCGGAGGCGGATTAACAAGGTGATAATGTTATATGGATGCCTACGAGGATTAGGGATATGATGACATCTTGGTTCAACCTTGCGGTTCAACCGGTGTGTGTCAGCGACACCCAAATCTTCGAGGCAGTCATATAACATGACCACGTTCTTAATCGGTCCCTGGGTAACTCGTGCGAAATCAAGTGTAAATCTCAACGATCAATGCAAGGGGTGTCGCCATAAGTCACCTGCATTGTTGTAACTTCGAGAAGATCCTAATCTTCTCGGAGGTACAGCCCTGCAATCGACTTTATGCCGTCAACCTTTAGATCCGCCTCGAGAAGATCTACCCAAAACAAGCGTTACGCACTAGAGTTTAAATTACTTCTTAAGACTTTTCCCTAAGGTTAGCCTTTCCAAATCCCTGGATTCATTTTCTTAAGACGACCCTCCTCTATTATTCCATTACTTGGTAGAGGTATTATGGTCTAGTTTCTATCAAGGAGTCATTAGAATACATCGATTCTAAAAGCAGTGATTGGACAATATCTCATAACCTATGCTTGAGATTGCCACACGAAACTCCATTGATTGCCTATCGAGTTCTCTTAAGCTGAATTCATATCATACCTTTCATTTTAAAGCTATGAATGATTAAGAATCCAATCTACTATTGTCCTATTATACTTAGGACTAGGGATTAGTAATTCAATCCAACTTGTTTAGCGTTATCTTTTAGGCTCAATTTTTAACCTATCTTCTACAGAGAGACAATATTTAAGATTCTGATATTGCATTATCCAGATCAAATTAGAACTACTAAATACTCATAAGAATTTAGTCTAATTACTTACAAGCTTTCATTGTCAATCACAAAAGCATCCATATTATACAAAGATAACTATGCCTCTTCGTTACGTAAACCGAAGAAGTTCATCATTCATAATAGAATACAATCACATAAGTATCAAACACTTATTTTCATTCCTTTCGAAACTCGTACAATTACATTTTATGCAACAACATACTTGATATAATGCTAACGGAAAAGAAACATCTTTTCTCATATAGTACATCCATAAAATCAAGTTTGTAATTCATAATAAATCAAATAAACTATCGATTCGGATCGGATTTGCAGGATCTGCATTGTATTTACCTCTTACGGCAACCATCTCGCAAAAATAGTCAACATGAGTCGAGTTGATAACTAGAGCATGATAAGCACTAACTTTTAAAACAATTGCAATCCATCAATTGTTTCCATTAAACACTACTGTTTAAATGAGATCAAATATCAAATAAGAAAACATATTCAGGCTATGTCCTTGTAATACTAAATGATTACAAACATGTAACTCTATCATTGTTACAGAATAGTCTTAAACACTTTCTAATTTTTCATCAGATATTAAAGAAACAAGAACGAAGGCATATAAACAATCATTGAATCCAAATCACGACACTGGTCAGATTGTTGCATTCTTTCAAAAAAAAGGAAATATCATAACAATTTGGAATCCTACCAAAACGTTACCAAATTAATTTCCTACTGATAGTTCATTATCAATAATATTAAATAAAGGAAGAGAAAGAATCAATCCATTCTTACTTCCCTTTTTACATAAGTTCATCAACATCTTGCCTTCACTTATGAGAGCGATTCGACCAAGTATATAAATGAACAAGTTAGACAGGCCGAAATCAAGATCACTGTTCTAAATCACGAAAATAGAAACTCAGCAAATCTCTTGTACAGCAACTAACACATCAACTATCCATAAATCAGTCTGATGTCCAAAACTAGTTTCTCCTAAACACAGTAAGGCTTTCGAACCAAGTTCGAAAGCAAGAGCTTCAAGCGTATTGCTGTAATCAACAACTCTATAACATTAAGCCTTTTAAGGTTTCCGAGAAACTATGCTATGATGACCACACATTGATTCCAATTCATGTTCAGTCAATCGAACTGAACAAACAGAAAGGAACTTAGCATACTTATACTTTCTCAGTCTATCGGGCTGAACAAACGGAAAGGAACACCATCAATCGATCCCTACCTTGGTGCATGCAAATCCCTAGTGCAACTCACCCAAACAGGGCCAGAACACGAAAACAGTCATCAATGACGCATATAAAAATCGAGACAAACAATCAAGCTCTTATTTTAACCAAGAAACCCATTTGTACTCGCCGATAATTTAGCACAAATAGAAACGGGTTGAATATGTAGTTGATCACCTAAGGAATCTGCACCACCAAAGCAACATGCAACACAAAGTACTCCGAGAAAATACAGAGGTCTTGATCTGATTTTCCCTTCAAGTCTTTGGATCAACACTTAACAATTTGTATATACACTTTTTAGCAGACAGGTGACCAAAATAGAAATAGAACATTGAAACGTCTCCTCACGATCGTTCGAATTCAATCTAATAAATCCACTAATTCACACTACATCTCGATAGCGGTTTGCACCCATAATCACAAACCCAACAACGGTATAAAAATAGAATTAATTGATAAATCCTTCCATGCCATTCAAGACAAACATTAGAATGAAACAAGTATAAGCAAATCAATATACTCATTCCAAAACAATGAAATAAGCTGAAATGCTTGAAACCTTGAACAATTTTCGCAAGGAAAGGCAATACATCCACAAAAAGTCAATACTCGGTATTTACTACAATAACTTGATAGCCACAAAACTGTCTTTTCCACAAGGCTTCCACGACAATATAATAACAAAACTCAAGATGAATCTACATTCACAACGGTGAGATTCATCGTAAAGCGATTCAATCATGAAATCCTTTGAGTCGTTAAAGACTACGGTAACTCAAGCAGTTGCCTATTCCAAGCCGAGAAATTAGAAAACAATGAAACCCATAAAGTATCATTAGTATTGTTAACAAAACCATGACAGAGCTTGAAAATCTTCAAAAGCACGAGAACAATCAAATGGTACACAAAGTATCATTCCCTCTTTGTCTCACAACAAAGCATTGGACGATCAAAAGTCGGACAAAAGCATGATGATCTATACCCTTCACAAGTATATTCGACGGGCTCTCGCCAAGCAGCCGAGCATTCAAACCTTTATAAATATAAATCTCTCATATTTAAACCGAGAAGGTATACACAACAAGCGAGTTGAAGTTCGATTTCAACAAACACCCAACAAGCGGAAATTGCCAAAAATTGAACCAAGAGAAGAGATCTGAGAGCCAAAATCAACTAAATCTTCATAGAAAATTTATCTAATCTTCACAAACAAATGAAGCAGAGTTGTTTTAATGAAGACATTTGAAAGACACAAAATATTTAAAGGATAGGGCCTAACATGCACGTATTTTGATCGAATTTCGAAGAAGACAACAGGAAGAGCTCAAACTTCCTTTTCTTTTTCCCAAATACAGCGACCAACAAAATTTCGCTGTCCCGTTTACAATATATCCTCCATGGCAGAGAAAAGAGCCAGAGAAATTCATTCTCGCCATGCAACTCAAAGAGAACTGGTGCGAAGAACCAGTAAACTAGCAGAGAGAGAGAGAGTAGACCGAAAATCGCGATACACCAAACAAACCTTCCAACTTCTCGTTTGCATGCCGTTTCGCGAGCTCCGGGCTCGACTCCCTAAACAATAAATGCCATTAAACCAATTTTCCCGCCTAATCTCTACTCCCACCGACCGCCAAAATTGGCGACAGTCCATCAAAATCTCAAGTTCATTTCAAAACTTAGTAATTGCCAAAGTCTGCAAGGTTAGCCGCCGCCTAAGCCTCGCCATCTGCTTTGTCCCTCATCCTTATCCTTCCCATTTATTGCCATAGAGAATAGCGCCCATGGTTCGCCACCCTTCAAAGGCCCCTTCCCTTAAACTCTTAGTTAGCTAGGTTAGTATCTTAGGTTAGAGTTTTAGGGTAAGAACCATCTTAACCATTTTGCACTTAGTTATTATTTTAGGATCATAACACATAGCCTAGGTCTAGGTTAGACTAACAATAATCTAACCCCTAGGTTAGGTTATTGTTTTAGGTTACTAACCCTTAGTAATTCGAGTTTGGTCCTTCTCACGAAAACTCGGAGAGACTGCATCATACTTTCTAGAGCAGAGCCACTCTGTTCTTATTACAGTGTATGTCGATGAATTATTACGGTCTTTAATCGAGACCTTCCGGATATACCGGATATCGGGAACCATTTCATTTCTCAAAATCAGGCTTTGAGTCATACTCCTGACCAGCTTACCAAATGCTTCCATACCTTGCAACCTGTTCAAGGTTCGGGATATAATTTTATCACTTCACAAAATTAAAGCATTACTTGGATCAATTCCTCTGGTCCAAGTCTAGATATTATTGATGAATACCTGTATAATTTCATTCCGTGATCAGATTAATATTCAGTCACAAGATGAAATAAATAAAAGAGTCTATTAATATTTTGACTCAGTCAAGATCTGCAATCTGCAAGAAATTTAATACATATCAAGCATGATTTCCGAATCGAGGTACACAATCCATTTACTTAGAAATCACATATCAACACTTGAATGCTTAGGAGAAAGTAACATGAGTTCGAGGGTGTTACATCGGTTCCCTCTAAAAGGATTCATCGTCCGATGAATTACATATTAAACTTAACCTTCCGGTCGATCAATTTATTATTACACAAACAATGTGTTTACTTCCATATTTAATAGTTTGAGAAATCAATGTCACCTCACTTTTATTCAACTTTGAATAAAAATGCGCATGTCAGGCTTTCATAAATACTTAAAAACAATCGGTTCATAAAGTATTTCATCAATGCAGATTTCATTACATTGCAAAAGAGAAGGAAAAGCAGTTTTCATCTCTTCCAGGTTTTCCCAAGTTGCACTTTCTTCGCTAAACTGGTCCCACTGGACCTTACATTGCTGAATATCTCGATTCCTTAAATGCAACTGGCGAGTTTCCAGCACCCTTGTGGGTTTAACCACGATTATTCCTGGGTCTTGGACCTGCAAGGAATTCCAATTTAAAACATGTGACAGATCTGAAACGTATTTCTTAAGCAAAGAAATATGGAAAACATCATGCATACGAGATAGAGCGGGAGGCAATGCTAAGCGATAAGCTACGTGGATTGATTATCTCGATAATTTCAAAAGGTCCCACATATCGTGGTGACAACTTGGCAGCCTTGCCAAAAGTTATAGAACTCTTTACGGGTTTAACACGCTTGAAAAAACTTATCACCAAGCTCAAACTTTCTATCAACCCGCTTAAGGTCAAAGCATAGCTCTTAATCGTCTATCCATTTGCTTCCTTTAATCGCTCACGAATCAGCTTAACTTGCTGTTCCATCTGTGAGAATCTCGGTCCAATTACCACTCTATCCTCTACACTTGTCCCAACTTACAGGGGTTCTGCACTTTCTTCCATAAAGTGCTTCAAAAGGTGCCATCTTAAGAGATGAGTGATAAGTGTTGTTGTATGCGAACTCAACTAATGGGAGATACTCTTCCCACTTATACTGTTGATCCATGCAATACATTCGCAACATGTCCTCCAACACTTGATTTACCCTCTCAGTTTGCCCATCCGTTTCTGGATGATATGCAGAACTGAAGTTTAGTTTCGTTCCTAGGGCTGCGTTAAGCGTTTGCCAAAACCTTGACGTCATTCTAGGATCCTGTCAGAAATAATCAGTTCAGGTACACCATGCAATCTGAAAATTTAGGTATACGAACCTCTTGGCTATGTGGAGAATCATCCTTTAGATTTCCAGCGATGAAATGAGCTACCTTAGTTAGCTTATCTACAACTACCAGGATAACATCATGTTTATTCCTGGACATGGGTAGTCCTTGTACAAAATCCATGGTTATTACTTGCCATTTTGATCTTTGCGGTATGCTATGAGGATACAACAATCCAGCAGGATGCATATGCTCTGCTTTCACCTGCCCGACATTCCAGGACAATGAGTCACAAAATTTATCACATCCTTTTTCATACCTTTCCGAAGTATTGCATTTTTGTTTCAAATCAGCTAACATTTTTGTGATACCCGGTGTCCAGAGAAAGGTGAATTATGAAATTCAACTAACAACTTCTTTCTCAAATCATCCAAAGACACGGGGAACATATACCTATTTTCATAACGCAAGATTCCTTCATTATCTAAATGAAAACCTTCATACCTTTTATCTTTAGGTTCTGCAGTGTTGCTTGCTTTTACTTCTGAAAATATGTATCGATTCTCGAGGCACTTTTACCTCGTCTTTAACCGAGTTCTTAATGTTATAAGAGCAGAAATGTGCCTCCTACGACTTAGAGCATCAGCTACTCTATTCTCCTTTCCTTTGATATAAGCGATATCAAAGTCATATTGTGATAGAAATTCTAACCACCTTCTTTGTCGGCATTCAGATTGAGGTGAGTAAAAATATATTTCAGTCCCAGTGATCGGATTTTCAACTCAAAGGTTTCCCTAGTAAGTAGTGTCTCAGGACTTGAAGTGCGTGAACAATGGCAGCAAGCTCCGGATCATGAGGGGCATAATTCAGCTCATGAATCTTAAGTTTTCTACTCTCATAAGCAATGACTTGATCATTTTGTAGCAAAACACCCCCAAGACCTTCCCCAGAAGCATCAGTTACCACTGTAAAATTTCCATTAGGGTCTAGTACAGCCAATATAGGTGCGAAGTGGTGGTCTTTCGGACTTTTGAAAGCCGCTTCGCACTTGTCATTCCACATGAATTTCTTATCCTTCTTCTGCAATGAAGTTATTGGTGCAGCTACCTTAGAAAAATCCTTTACAAATTTTCTATAGTAACCAGCAAGACCCATGAAGCTTCTTACTTCATGCACATTCTTTGGTGTAGGCCACTCAGTTATCGCCACTATTTTCGAAGGATCTACAGCGATTCCTTCCTTGCTTATGACATGACCCAAATAGTGAACTTCTGAGTCAAAGAAAGAACATTTGGATAACTTACCATACAGCCTTTCTCTTTCTCAAAATTCCCAAAACTATCTTCAGATGCTCATTGTGCTCCTCAACACTTTTAGAATAATGAGAATATCGTCCCAGAATACAAGTACAAACTTGTCGGGTATTCTTGAAAAATATTGTTCATTAAATTCATAAAAATTTGCAGTGCATTAGTTAACAAAGGCTAGAAGCTGTGAATTCATAATGTTCGTACCTTGTTCGGAAAGTCTATTTTATGAATATCTTCCTCTTTAATTCTTAGTGATGATAACTTGATTGAAGATCTATCTTAGAATAAACCGCTGCTCCACGCATTTGATCAAACAGATCATCGATCTAGGAAGTGGGTATCGGTTCTTAATTGTTGCTTTGTTCAACATCCGATAATCAATACACGTCTCGAGTTCCATCCTTCTTTTCACAAATATCACAGGTGCTCCCAAGGTGAAACACTTGGTCTAATCAATCCCTTTGACAAAAGCTCTTATGGCGAGCCTTTAGCTCGACTAACTCAATAGTAGTCATCCGATAAGGCGCCTTGGAAATAGGTTCGGGATTCAGGGCTTGATTTCATAAGTAAAATCAAATTCTCTCTTGGGTGGTAACCTGGTAATTCCTCAGGAAAAACATCCCTGAAACTTTGTAACAGTGGGATTTGCTTCATGAAATCACTATCTTCTTCAGAAGATTCAGATATCTTTACTGCATAAAGGGTACATCCTTTATTCTTAGCCTTTTTAAGCTGCGCATAGCTGACAGCTTTCTAACTGTAATTTCTCGTTTCACACCTTGAATTTCTCTTGATTCAGTTCGGTGATCATCTAAACATTCTATGTTCTTTTCATAGCAATCTACCTTTGCTTTATGGTCAGCTAACCAATTAACACCGATGACAATGTCATACGATCCCAAAGGTGCAACATAGAGATCAACTTCCGTGGAAAAGTTAGGTAAGTCAAGGACCGCTCCAAAAAGACACATACTCACTTTGTATGAAGCAATTATTACCATACATGCATGGTCAAGATTTATCCATTTTTCCAGCTTTTCTTTTAAGTTTAGAAGCTAGTTTGTTAGATATAAAACATTCAGTAGCTCCTGTATCAAAAAGAATAGTGACAGGTATGCCGAATAACTTACCCGGAACTTCTATAGGTGTCACTTGCTTTTCAGCTTGTTTGTCCGCTACTGCAGCATGTATCTTATGCTGCTGATTACGATCATCCTTCTTCAAAGGGCACTGATTTGCGTAATGATCTTTACCACAAGTGTAGTGACCTCCTACGAGAGTCCCTTCTTAGGCTCAAAGTTGCTTCCGGTTTTATAATTGTCACTGTTTTGTCCTCCATAGGACTTCTGACCATTATTATAATTTTTTGCAAAATTATCCTTCACATTTCCAGCAGGCTTATTTACTGCTGCCTTCTTATTGTTATCTCCTGGAAACTTACTCTTGTTCCCAAACTTTTTCCATGGTCCTTTTAAGGTGCAAGAGAGGTTGAAGAAGGGTTTGCAGATCTTCTTCCGCACTTCCTCCTTATGAGCGAAATAGCCTTCAATTTTTTCTTGCCTTATGGCCTTTTCAACAACTCCTTCCATAGTGGTTGGACTGTGAACATCGACCTCTCCCCTATCACGGATTCAATCCCATGATGAATTTCCGTATCCGAACTTTTCGTCGGTTTGGTACTATCATGCGGTACATACTTGAGAAGTTTTGTAAACCGCTCCCGAGTCGATTCTTGTTAACTTCCCTTGAGTCAAGTTTCAAAGTCTGTCATTTTACGATCATAGAAAAGTTGTGGCAAGCGTTGCCTAAAATAGCCTTTAAATTGATCCCAAGTGATATTGGTCTCATGATAT